>JAAWXA010000016.1:1275966-1668124 GCA_038090715.1 Florisuga fusca | reverse complement strand
GGGGGGGGGGAGGGCAGAGAGGAAAAAACAGAATGGGAGAACGTGATCTGTTGGCAAATGTTTTATGACTAAGTATGAGTTCTATCCTTCTACTTCCATGTAGTCCATGAGCGATTTTTTTAGCATTTCTTAGAGGGGAGACCAAAACACAGGCAGAGGCAGAAAAGGTGCAAGCAGGCATTCTCCACACACATTTGAAATGGTTTGGGGTGGGTGACGTGTATCTTTTTACATGAAATATGCTGCAAATTATCAGTTGCCTTAATAACCCACGAATTTGTAAGGCTTCAATTCCTCTTTTAAGTGGCAGAGGTCATTTTAGTAATGGCATGAGATCACAGTGCTATAGCTGTGGGATCTAGCTGATGCTGTGCTTGGAGTTGTCTAGAATTACAGCACAAAGCAGCTAACTTGGATTTTGATCTCTTTTGACACTGGTCCTTGATTATACTCTCTGAATTTGGTTGTTTGGTCAGCCCAAATACTCTTCCTTCTCTTCATACATACATTTGGTATGGGTCCACTACAGAAAGTCATTCATGTGACTGCTTATGCTCAAAAATAAGAGGATTGGAGTGGTACAGGAACAGCTTGTCCAGATCTGGGCACACTGCAAGGTTTTAGGAGGTTGGCAGAGGTTCAAGGCAAGAAGAAGATAAGAATAAATTTTACACACTGAAATTGTACGGTGTACCTAACACCTCTGTGACAGAGGACCTGGAATTAAAAACCAGGGGTTTCTGAGAGCTGCATCTCTGAGTTGTGCTGCACTATGTGATGGTTCTGTATAGTGAGCAAATAAGACTGGGATAAAGACTGGATTTGATCTCAGGAAAGAGGTGACATAACTGATTCCCTCATCTGTGCCTCTCTATCTTGTATTTTAAAAGCAAAAAGTAATTAGTATAAACAATGTGAAAAATGGCATGGTTTTTTCCAAGGCAATTTGTCTTATTTTAAATCAGAAAAGTTTTTTGTAACGTTTTCTGTAAAGCTACCTGGTATTTCTGCTCTCTAAACAAAAATATCATCTCACTTGCAGTTGTTTGCTGTATCTTACCAAGTAAAAAAGTAACTTCATTCCCTTGAATCCAGCTACTTCTTATTGCATAGATACAGGTTCTTTTTGCCAGGTGTATTCTTATTAATAAAAGTAAATTTGTTCTTAAATAAAAAAGTTTGCAATTTGCCTGGATAGATTCAGCAGAATCCAGTGAGAATAAAGCTTTTCTTGAAGTTGCACAAACTGTATTTAAGCCTCTACAGGTTAGCAAGGGAGGAACTCATTTCAGTATAGAAGGCTCCAAGTTCCATAGTAGGTAAAGTATCTACATTGCTTTTAATACCAAAATCTGGCATCTAAGGTCTCTGGCAAAGTTTTGGCATGGATGTTGGAGTCTTGCAGGAACATTTAGATATTACTAGAATAGCTTCTAGTGATTTCTAGTGACTAGAATAGTTTGTAGTGATTTTTACTGGAAATACTAACTTAGAAGTGGTTCAGATGGGCTGATACCTGAAGTAGTTAATCTTCTGAATGTAATGGTAAGGGCCACACTTGGGCAAATCCCTAAAGCTGAGACTACATAAAGTTAGCTTGCTAGAAAGTCTTCTTCACTAAGGAGCTGGAGAAAGCTATCTTCTCTTAAAATTACTCTGCTGTTTCAGAGATGTATACATTTTTTCCAATGATCTTTCACCTAAGGACAAACTCCCTCCTGAACTTTAGATTTTGCATATTTAGCTTAGTATCTAGAGGAAAACATTTACTTCTTTAGAGTCACACTTCAGAATTTCTGCATTACAGTATAATTAAAAATCTTATTCATACCCCAAGGTATCGAATTACTGCTTACAGGCACAAAACTTGCTTCTTTCATTATGTTAGTGGAAACAAAGGTGGCATTTTAATGTTCATATAATAATGTTACCAAATTTAAGCAAAGAACTGCATAAATCTTATTTAGCCAGTTTCATGGCCTAACAGCAACAAATTCTTTTAATATTCTTTCATGCTTAGGTTCAAGATTGGAAGTATTATCTGCTGTAAAAATGCTGAGGGACTCTGCTGAAGCAAAGCCCACATTACTTTTTTTCTTTTTTTTCTTTTTTTTTTTTAAGATAAAATAAAGCAGATGAACTTCATATAATGGTGTTATGGTTGTACAGCATGTAAAAGCAGGGACATACCCATGATGGATAGAACCTAGGAAGTGTTGGTTTATTATGAACTATGTAGAGTTCATGTAATGATGTTTCTTTATGATGCTGACAATGCCAAGGGAAGACAAACAGTGTGATACAGCTCCCTTTTCTCACAGTAATGGAGACAACATAAAAAAATGAACTGCTTTTAAACAAAAGACTGTGGGGACAACACTTCAGGACAATTTTGACATTGCTATAAGTTTCCACTTCTTTCTTCTCTGTAGCTGCAACAGAAAAAACTCTTCAGTTTCATCCCACCTTGAAAGTTATATTATACTGCATCAGGCAAGAAAAATAAAAGAAATAGAATTTTAGATACTACAAATTTTTCCATCAGAAGAAAAAAAAGATGAAGTTCAGAATCTCACTCCTAAGTACAGCAATCTAGGCAAAATACACACGGCCTGGTAAGCATCAACAGATGTCTCATGGTTGATAGTATGTGGGCTTATACTCGAATGTTTACCTGGCTTCATATAAGCCAAGTATCTTGAGTTTGGTTCACATTCATTTCAGGCTCAAGGTTAAAGACTCACAACCTCTTTTTATTTCACTCTCTCCTGCTGAACCCTTTTGTCCAATGTTCTCTAGCCCTCTGGGAAAACAAACACATTTAATATTCAGACAGTAGAGAGTAGGGTACTGCAAAAGCAAGTAAATTCAATACTGAGAGATCAGTAGGGTGATTAGTATAAAATTGTGAACAAGAGGTCAATTTTGCAAAGAGATGCCAACTCTTAAGTTTAACTGATACTATTCTATATCAAGACTATAGCTATACAAAGGTAAATGGGTTTAGTCAAATAGTATTTCATATGTAAAGCCTGGAAATAGGAAGCCTGTCTTCAGTGTATTTGTGTTTGTCTATTTTTTTAATCCTCTCAGGTCCTGGTCAGTAAAATCAGATTAGGTATCCACAGGAGGTGGTATTTCATGTGTTGGAGTCACCTGTAAATGTTGTGGATTGCACAAGGCAGAACTGGAGCAAAGTCACAGATAAAACAAAATCCCAAGAAATTTAAGAAAAGTTATAATTTGTATGTTTCTACTTCAATGAGTGAAACATAGGTATAACATTATGTATACTACTTTCTTTCTACATAAAGATGGAGTAAATGCTGAAAAGTCAAACCACATGCAGCAAGAGGAAAATAGAATACCTACATATTCTGTGAAATCCTCAGGCCTGATTCTCATTTCCCAAAACCTTCACATGGTTGTTATTCCACTGAATTTAAGGGTATGAGATCAGAGCTGTATGTAGGGCTTCCACTTTCCATTGCATTATCTCCTTTATTATAGGACTGTTGCAAAATTATGGAGTGTGATGTTTTTTGTATTAGATTGGGAAAAGTTTAATTCTACAACCCTTTGAAATAAAGTATTTCTGCTTTAGGAGTCTAAACCTTCTTGCCATGCTCTATCTCCATTTGAGGACTTGGGTTTTCATTTAGACTTGGAATCTAGTAAGTTTCCCTACAGGGAAGACACACAGTTGTTGATTTTGATGTTGCATATCCCAGCAAGATTGTGAAATCTTGATTACAACCAGCCAGAACTTCTAAGCTTTAGTGTAGTGTCTGTCTCCAGTTTAATGATGTTCTCAAATGATGCAGCTTTTATAAATGTAATTTAAGAAGTGGACTTCATTTAAGTTTTGCTTGTTCCATTTCCTCACGTGATAGTTATACCAATTTGTCACAGAAGGCAACTGATGTATTCACTACAGCTGGTGAGCCCACTGGACTTGGTTTGAATATAAATACTGCACTGTAACTTCCTCTTTAACTTTTATAAAAAGAGAAGATTTTGGGGGGAAGAAATTTGTTCCTATGTTTCTTCTTGAGAAAATCTGATCCAAACTTAAGTTTTCATATTACTGTTTTGTGACAAAGTCTGTCCAACTGAACAATGATTCTATTTATATAAAACTAAATACGTAATAAATACAGAAAAGCAAAAGCTATTGGACCAGTAAATACTTTTTCTTGATACTAAAGAATCTGTTCACATACATGACAGATTATAAAAAGCTGAGCTATGCTCTCACTTGAAAATTACTTATCAGTAATAGGACTGCAATTTGCACAAGAATTCAGTTTGCTGGATGTCTTACATCACTTGGCACAATTTGCAGATCCTTGTGTCCTTGCCTCACTCCGAAGCACACGTTACATGTGAAAGCTTCTACCTATCACTGACAGTTTTTTGGCAAGTCTGAAAAAATTCAGCTGCTTTATTTAATTAGAGGGAGAGTGGAAAAAGTTGTCTTTCCGTGCAAATTAGCCCTACTTTTGCTTCTCATAGCCCTCCAAAATATGAACCTGAGCAAAAATACAGCACTGAGGAAGCTATGCTTTTCTTTTCCTTGAAAACACTTGGAAACCAATTAAACAAAATCCTCAAAATGTTTAGAGATCTGTATCATGGCCAAATACTTCTGAGACTGTCTTGTGCTTTTTTGGTTAAGATTTTAACTGGCTGCTATAAAATATAGAGTCCTCACAGTGTATTTTTTCCTCTGTCATCCTTACAAGTGCCTTGAGGCCACTAATGCTGGAGTTTTTATAAAAAAAACATTCCGAGTGGGGTACTTTATAAAATCTCAGACAAAAATGACAGACCTCAACAGAACAAAACAAAAGGAACTTGCAAATGCAGGAACTGCCCCAGATTCATGATCTGGGAGGTTTGTTCTGGTTTGTTATTACCTCAGTATTTCCTACACTTAACAATGATTTTTTAATTATAACCTTTTATGAAAGAAAGGAGGTTTTGTTTTAAGGGACTAGAAGTTTCTGGCTGCTTCCACTTAGGAACAGTGTTAACTATGTATGAGAATGAGAGGAAGGAGGAAGGGCAAGTATAAAGGAACATTAACTTTTGTTTGAAGGGGTTACCTAGTGATAATATAAAAACCATCTGAAAACCAGATGTAAAGAGATTAAAGAGTAACTTGTTTACTTTGTGTACAGTTAAATCTACTCATCCTCTACCTAATTAAGCAGTGTAGTAGCAAAGGCTGTAAACATGTACATAATTTTAAGCCCCAGCTAACATTTTGTGTAACTGATTCTGAGTTTCAAAAGTGAAAAAATGCTCTTCTGTCCAACTGGATGTGATTTTATTTTCTCAAAAGTAAAAAGAAATGCATATGAAATACATGTCCACCCAAGGTGTTATGGGACTAGCCTGGTATCTAAAATCAGTTTTAACTCTGTAGTGTAACAGCTTTCCATTGACAGGAGGGTTCTGTGTGTGTCTTTTTATGCACAACAGAACCTGGTAACTTGGCAGAGACCATATTGCATACAGAGCCTTTTTTGTCCCATTTTCATTTTTTGTAGCTTAAACGTGTGCATATTAAATATGTTTGCATATTCAGTTCTCATTTAAATAATTTTTGTAGCAATTTTTAAATCAATATAAAATCCCAGGTTTCACATTGTAGAAATTTTCACTGCATATTTTAAAACTGCAACATTTTTCACAAGAGATCAGACACATAATATGGACCTCGTTGTTACCAATTAATGCTGACATCCAAAAATCTCTAATTTGTTACTGGCAAAAGCATAACAGCTAAAAAATATCAGTGTAACTAGGGATACTTCAATACTGCAGTAAACATTCCTTTGTGTAATAAATTGCTTTCAATTAAGGTATTCCATAACCTTATGACAGATGAGAATGTGCCAGATTTATAAGTAGCTGAAAATTTCAGGTAATAACTGACTAAATCTCTTTCACAAAGTATTGTAGATGTGTCTGCACTTAACAGGCATATTGCTTTTAGAGCATGCACTGAACTTTGAGTTGAACATCAATCTGCTCCAAAATACTATAAAAAAGATGTTTTTTAAAAACGTTGTTAAAATTCTGCAGAAGAAATGTCACAGATCAGTGACACAGTGAACTGTGTATTTAAAAGCTATACAGTTAGTAAAGAACTCCATAAATCATCTGTTAAATTTGGTTTGCATATTGTTATTGATGCAGCGTCATGTGGTTGGTTTTGTTTTTTGTTTTTTTTTTTTTAATTACTGATATCAGAACCTTTGCACTTCAGGAACCCAACAATCCCAGTTGCTGCAATGTGCTGAGCTGAAAATAAATCTTCCCGACCATATCTCGTATTTGCTTCTTTTAAGCATTTGCTGCACCCCTGAGGTTTTCCCTTGATATTCTTCAGAGTGTATCTACATATACGCATTTTAAAAATCCCTGAAGAGAGGGAAAGGCTTCAAAATTACATGTTCAAATATCCCATTATTCCCTTCTACCCCACAGGAGGAAGGTAACGATTTAGGGTTTAGTGCATTCTGAGCAGCTGAGAGGAAAGCAATCAGTCCTGTCCCACTTCATACATTTTAAGCAGGGAGCTGAAAAGCAGACCTAGGTGTGCCTTTTGCAAGTGAAATTTTCTCAGGAAATGCCAGTTCACAAAACCAAACCTCATTTCTATGAAATGTGCATTAGGAAAGGTTTTCTAGGTTCTGCAATATGAACAACCAACTATAAATAGCCAATTTAAAAACAAAACAATTTTTTTGTTTGTTTTGTTTTCCACCGCCATTCATTAAGTTTGTATCACTGTATTAATAAAACAGAATTTTACTTAAGGGTTATCATGGGAAGCACACACTGGTTTAATACTAAACAGATATTATACTGTGGTAATAAAATACTAACAGTTCAGAATAACCACTTAAAAAGGTACAGTCTAACTGTCCTCTGGGTAGCTTAACAAATCAGTCATAGGTTTTTTTAGTTTACTGATCAGGTGTGTGACTATAACTGAAGAGCTCTACAAACCTGTTTTGTTTTTCTTAATAAGACAGAATGTAGCAGATTATGCTTTCTCCTATTAATTAACTTCAGCTCATAACCTAGTAAAGCCTTTGTCAAGACACAAGACTATTCAGTTCTTAGTTGTTTTGCTGCAATGGGGAGAAGAGAGGGAAGATAAATTGTGTATTTGATTAGATCTGTCCTTTCTGCCTGCTGGCTACAGGATGTTACTAAAACATTTGCCACAGCAGAATGAGTTGCTTTGTTTTCTGCTCAAATGTAGAAATCCTATTATGGAGAATGGTTCCCTGGATGAAAGTGTTCCCTGGTTAGTGTGTTTGTGTCCTGCTCAGGCTGGGAATGAGGGAAGCTCTGCATTCTCAGCAGCAGGTCACAGTGGCTGTGGCACACCGGTGGCACCCGGCTCTGTGGTTGGTGCTGTGGGAGTCAAAGCTGGCAGGCCAAACCTCCCTGGAAAAGACACACATTTCCCCCCCCGGGGAGCAACTGCCAAAGTTGGGACTTGAATTGCTCTTGAGGTTCCTACAAAATCACCGTTTCTCCTTTGACTTGTAATTCCAACAAAACTACATGTATGTCTAAATGCTTGCTGTTCAGATAACTGAATGGAAAGGTCAAGATTCCTTTTTTTTTCTTTTTTTTTTTTCTCTTTTTTCTTTTTTCTTTTTTTTTTCTTCTGCAAGAGTTCTGGAACTTTATATCCTTCTCTTGTTTGCCTTGTCTCTGCCTGCCTTCCCTCTCTCAGTTGGTCCAACAGGCAAGACTGGCTTCTGGTCTATTTGGCCAGCTTTTAATAAAACTCACATAAGGAATATGCTGCATTAGTCTGTAAGTGACAAGCTTGTACACTTAGTTCTATAAATATTTTTTTCAATGCTAGCTATGCTGTAAAACAAAATAGCTACTTACAGTCCTGTATAAATTAAAGTATAAGACCAAAGTTAGATCTCTAAGAGCCTGGAATTTTATTGTTAGTGAGGCAGCCCTCTCTTGTTAGCAGCTTCTCTGTTTTTGTTCAGCCTCCTCACTAGCTGCTTTGCATATAGGAGAAAGCTGCATCAGGATTTCAGCATGTAGAAACCTGCTGTTTTTAACAGAGAAATTTGTTACCACTTTTGTTGTTTCAGTGCTGCCCTTTAACATTATCTGTCTCCTTCCTTCCTCCCTGCCCGCCTCCCAGTGAATTTAGAAGTAACAAATCTCTTCTTTCACCATTCAGGTAAAACATAAGCCCTGAGCCTTGTATCATCCATTAGACTCTCTACTTCCTGGCTCCTTCCTGTACCTGTGCTAATTAGAATACATCTGTCTTGGACATGAGTGTCATGGATTATACAGTTCCAGATGGAATGATCTTTGCTCTTGACAAGCTGTCTTGCTTTACATAGGATATTCACACAATCATTTAAAGAACATACTGTATAAGCAGTAGAAAGTCTGTCCGGTGAGACTGAGAAAACATGACACAGATGTCTCAGATAAAAACAGCATCTCCATGACCAGAAATCCCTGTCCTAGAGTTAAAACAACTGCAGTGAATCTGGAGAGATCTACTGTACACAAAGTAACCACGTTACGTGTTCCTGGGTAGCAGGAAGCTAACAGACACGAGAGGACAGAAGGGGAAAGGGCAAAGTAGCTCAGTCTGAACTGACTGCTACAACAAGTTGGCATCTCTGTAGGTCTGATGCAGTAAGAATACACACTCACGCCCAGCTGCAGCAGCAGATGTGCTGGTAGGAGAGGAAAGAGCATTGGATAACGATACGTGACTAGGGCTAGAAATATTGGTTACATCCTGGGTCTGGCTTGTGACGGAGGACTGTCTCCTTAGAGCCCCCTGAAAGGAAGTGCCACTCTTGAAAGTATTGACTACTTCGATCTGTAATGGAGGAAAGAATGAGACAAGTTGCTTAAAGTATGGATACAGCATAACTGACAGGAATCATAACGTAAAACAGTAAATCAACCGCGCACACAGTTTTACTTCAGTTGAAATAAACACTTTGAAGTGCTCCTTTTCCTGTTTGGTAGGTATGGAGTGATCCAAATCTTTTGCTGAGATAAATTGAAACAGCTCCAAAGGAGGCAGCAGACTGCATCAGTTTAAACAACTTCAAGATTTGAAATAACAATCTTTAAAATATAAAACATCTTATTTATATGTTGCTAAAGTAAATAAACTGGAATATTTGATATGGCTAATCTCTACTTTTTTCCTACTGAGAATAAAATTACTTTGTTATTTTTCTCTAGGTGTTCTTCCAGAGGGAGGAAATTCAGCCACTTATCTGGAATTTGGGAGGGGGGACAGGGACAACACAAAACCAAACAAAAAAACACCTTTAAAATATTTAAAATACAACTCTATTTTGTCTATAAAACCAGGGTTTGTCAGTATCCTAACTTGGTAAGATAGAAAATGTTTCAGATTTTAATCTTTTTTTGTAATGAAAGTTTGTATAAAATAAGCATACTAGCAATTAATGTTTATCTTTTATAACTACAGATTTTGAAATATTATTATTTGATCCTTACACAGAGCACTTGCAGTCATCCAGAAAATGAGATGGAACTAGACTGACTACTGCAGCAGGGAACATTATAATTTTCTATTACTTTCATGTCTGTTGTATGCACTGTTTGATATATCCATTCTAAATGCCTTCCTGAGTGCTTAATTCACCACAGATGATCAATTTAAGAAAGCTGAGTGTATCAAGGCATTCTTTGTCACCAGTATAACCCAATAATGAAGCAGCCTCTGGACAAAAGTAAAGGCAGGGATTGGCAGTAAGTAATATCAAAGAGTAAAATATCTGCCTACAAATCTCTAGACAGCAAAACGTTCCCTTCATTACATCAGCACCACCACAGTGTGATGAAGTAACAGTCTAATCAACTAGAACTCAACCAGCTACTCATTTCAAGTGATCCACTTTTCTCAGACTTGCTCCCAATCTTGCAGCCCAGATTCCTGAAGATACACAGCTTACAAAGTAGTTGGGGGGAAGGCAAGGTTGTGTATTTCTCAATTAAAACAGCATAAATCTTGGTGCAAGCCCTCCTAAATTTTCCACATTAAAAGCATTAAAAGAAATAGGCATTTTCTGCTCTGGTCAGTGCTAGGAATAAACAAACTCAATATGGCTTCATCTTTACTAGGAATGGATGTATCCCCTCCAATCATCTTATCTTTGGACATCACAGTTTGTTTTCCTGCATGTTTTTATGGAAATAGTCATATTACAGCCAGCTGTAAAAGGGATCAGAGGTTACTGGTGTAAAAAGATCACACTGAAATTTTACTAGAAAATCATGAACCAGCTGATTTGTTCACTGACCCACTGTTTACCAGTGAGAGTCCTATTTACAACCTCCAGTAAGTGTGCACATTAAGAGATGTGTAATATTAAGCAGTCATCACATCGTTTTACAGCTTTGCTCTCAGGGTTTTCTGCAGCAGACTTATTTTGAATCCCTTGTCCAGTACAAATATCACAGTAAAAAGATACAGTATGAGATGAGTTAGCATATGGAACAGGGGTGCAAGTGAATCATTAGCTAAGGGTCACATGGGTGTCTAGAAAAAACCCCACATGGCTCAAACCACTGGTTAGATTTAGATATGAAGATGTATTAACTACTCACCTGCAGTGTTCACTGTATAAAAATAGAATTAAATACAGATCTTGGGTTTTCATGATCTAACACAGGTGACAGAGCACTCTTCAAAAGAGACCATTCAAAAAGATTTTTTAGAAGATTCTTATTGAGAGAATGAAGTGCAAATCATTGTAGAAGACACAGATGATAAATCCTAAGCCAAAGGGCATTTCTAGATGTACAAATGTCTTCCTAATAAACTGAAAAGCCTTAGTGTGAGAGTGAAAAGGTAAGGGAATCTGTATTTGTTTCTCCAGAGAACATGAATTACAGTCATGGGCTTTGCTTGTTCTCCTGAAGAAAGTAACTGCAGAGCTTCAGGGATATAATTCCTAGAGGGAGGTTGACAACCTTTGCAGAATCTTAAGAGCTGAACATACAGGGCTGTGCTTTGCCTGAAGCCAAGAAATAAGAGAAGAATTTGCCCCAAAAGCTTATCTTTTACCAAAAGAAGCAAACAACAAAGAAGAGTTCATCTAAATAAATTTTTTAAAAAGCATTTTAAATTAAGATGTTATTTTTTAATTACAACAGAATGCTTTTACTTAGAAAAAGTCAAGTTGCTAAACAGGGAGAAAGTAAATGATAAATCACACATCATGAAAAGGCTGAAAAATTTCTAACATAATATAGGATTCCATCATGTTTTCATTACAGGTCCTGAGTTAGAAAAAAATACACTGTCCTACAAATGATGCAGATTTGTAAGGTTGGAATTTTTTCACCTCTCTCATTTTTCTCTGTAGTCTAGAAGATACATATTTTTCAGGTACACACAGCTAATAAAAATACCAGTGATCAGCAGTGAAGGATAAGGATAAATCATATACTAGCAGAATAGTCCTGGCAGAACAAACACCTTTCTGATTCTATTGCCATGAACAGGACCCTGCTATCACTCAGCTAATGTCCTGCCAGGATATGGCTATTTTTAAAATAAAGTAACATTTCTGCATGAGCAAAAACAGTTTCCCCTCCACTGACACTGGGCTATGGCAACGTTTTCTATGTTGAAAGCTACACAAAAAGGCATAAAACAAGGTGCCAGGAGAGATGCTCAGTGCTACAGGTTTTGCAGTTCAAGAGAAAAGCTTTAATTGGAAAGAAAATGCAGTGCAGCAACTCTATGTATCTTTTTAGTATCTAAAGAGGAATAATCTTTTTTCAGTAGCAGTTGACATGGCACCTATAAAATTTTTCAGTTCCTGCTTTTATTCTCAGAACATTTCTAGACAGTTATTGCCCACCTTTAGCAGGTAAAGCAACTTGAATTACAGGAAGCAGAGGAGAAAACAATCAGGCCCAGGGCTGTCAAAATCTGACATGTCACTTGAAAAGTTTTCAGCCCTCCACACTTCACCATTTTTCCATACTCAGATGTGAGGTTACTAAAGAAACTTTTCAGTATTCAATCAGAAAAGATGCAGTGATTTTCCTTTGCTATTCAGATTGCACAGGTTTGCCCAAAGGCAAACTTGCTGAACTTCCCAAAGGCTGTGAGATCTGCCAAGATGGCACAGGCAGTCTTGTCTCAACAGCTTTACTCCTTCACAATGAAGAATTTTTGAGAATTGCAGCAGAGACTTGGAAAAAAATGCTGCAAAACAGCAGAGGTTGAGAAGCCCTGTCTTTTATGCAATTTGAGACCAGTTTCATATCAGTGGTTTTCAGAGAGAGCTATCCATTAAGGAAACTTGCATTCAGAAAACACAAATCTAGCCCAAATAGATATGGTAAATTTATCAGACAACAAAAAATAGCTAAATGAACAAAAGTAGACAAAAACAAAATCAGAAGCAGACAGTCTCCTCTACTTTATTTAAATTCATGCATGTCTTCCTAGGTACGATCTGAAATTTCAGAAGGAAGAATCAGCACTGGAGATCCTTTCCCTGGTATCTACGTTTGAACCCTCTGTTCTGAGAGAGGGTGCAGAACAGAAAAAAATGCCTTTAGCACCATGAAGTTTCTGTCAGTTTGGCTGAGTTCTATTGAAGTGTTAGAAGGGAGATCTGTCAGCTAACTGAAAAGAAATCACCACCACTGTTCTGGGAGTGCAGGCTTTTGTGGAGTGCTGTGGCTATCTGTCCAATAATGACTGAACAGAAAATAAGCAACAATAAAGATATACAGCACGAACATATGATGGTGGAAACTGGTCATATTTGGATGAATGATCAATCTAGTCATGAAAGAGTCTATAGAATTTAATCCTAATCTTGTTGTCATCCTCTATAGATATAAAGCGAGGGGATGCTCTACCTTCTTCTGCATCTCCAGAAGTGCATTAGACAGACATCAGAGGATTCTTGCAAATCCTCCAGCTTCATAAGGATGCTACATACATCCTCATCTTCTTCCATCAGCTCTTCTTAGTGGCTTCCTGAGAAATGCAGTACAAGTGTATGAATTCATCTGGATGGGCCACAACACTGAGTGCATCAAAACAACCCTACTCAAGGGCCATCCAACAGTGCATCTCATTTGACCTGCATATAGATTCATCTCTTTCCAGGGTACACCTTGCTTGGAACCCTTGTTGAACCTTTTGGAGCATTTCATTTTTTCATTCTCATTCCACAGATGTGAAATGGATGTAAAAATCCAAGTAACAGAATAAACAATATATTAAAAAAAAAATTAAATCACGGAGGCCTCTTGGCAGGAGAGAAACACTATATCCTATCAAAGATACTTCTACAACTAAGAGCAGAAAGAGAACTAATAAGATGGATGTTAGCAAAGAAATATAATTAACGTTCATTTTGTTTTAAGTAGTATTAAGAATAATAATTTATCTGTGAATTAACTGGATAAAGATGTGCAGAACTAAAAGCTACTTCTCAGACTAGAAAAAAAGAACGGGAAGGATGTAATTGGCTTTTTTGTGCTTGTTGTTTACACTCACCACAACCAGAAAGACATCCTGACAGAAATGCCAACAGACAACATTCCTCCTACAGCCATCAGGAAGAAAAGAATGCACGTTTAGAGGTCATCTTTACATAAAGATCACCATTACCTGGGCACCTGCTTCTCATCTTCAGACTGTGACAATTTGAATTGTCTCTAATGATGAGTGCTCCTGACTCAGAGTCAAGACACACGACCCCAGAGCTGAAGATCCGTATTTAATTACTTACCCCAGGACCTTGGGAATTTACCCAAACCCTTCCCCTCTCTAACAGCAGTTTCCACTCTCTTTTTTTTGCTCTGCAGATGCACAAGAGAGACCTAACTGTCCTCATTTCAGTTTACTGCTTTTCCCCAGATTTTCCAAAATGCATTGCTGCATCTCTTTCTTCAGAGAGAAGCATATTGACTTGTAGATGGGAAAAGGGAGAAGTTACTGCTTATCTTCAATGAAGACAAAAATGAAAGTCTTCTGAGAGGAAGATTTTCTTTAAGAGATTCTTTTAAAAAAACACGTTTCTTAACTATTCACCTCTTTTCCTTGTAAGCATCATGTAAAACATTCACACCTGATGGGGCAAGAGCATATCTGTCTGTCAGGGCTGCTCTCTTCTGCAAGCTGGCACAAATACTTGATCTTAGAAAGATCAAGTAGAGAGCACTAGAATGCTATAAAACATGCTACTTCACTGCAATGAAAAATGAAAAAGGCGAAATAATTCACAAATTGTTTCAGCACTACAGGACAGATTTGACTAGATATCATAATCTGTACTATATTTAGCACCATGACTCAGTGCAAATATTTAGTGTCTTAAAAATGCTGTGGATTCTTGTATTCAGCAAGAGTAGGTTTTGTTTTGGTTTGGTTTTTTTATATAAAAAGACAGATATTTCTAAGGAATCGTTCACAGTAGCCAACACATACATTTCAACATTAAATGGATGCTTAGGCCCTTACTACTAAAAATAAACCCAGAACTACATTTTTCATTTCCTAATAGAAAAGAAAATTCCTTTTAATCATGTTCTATAAATAGTAGTAACAAAACAGAAATTAATTTTTTAATCAAATGGTCTTTTCATGTTAGACTCAATAATTTAAATTATTCTGTTATTGCAGGGGTGGCAGCAATCTTTCTTTTTTTAACAAAATAAATCAGTATGTTTTCAAAAGCCTTCATAACATTTTGCTAGCCACTGTCACTTTCCATGCAGCACTATTACATGAGCTGTCATCACTGAGGTAGAAAAAGAATGTCCCTTCAGAGGAGTTTTCAAAAAGCATTCCTATTTTTGCATATTATAATTTTAGAAGCTTTTCACTTCATCTCTTCTGTTACACACACCTTTGTTCAGCTCACCTACTTTACTTTGTCATGTGTTCCACCTTTGAAAACAGTGACAAGTAACAAGGACCATCCTGCACACATATAAACACCCTGTGCCTTTCATTATAATCTTATCTTGCCTTGATCAAAGCTAAAACATTTTTTTTTCCATACCGTGTGGGCATTTACATTTAGCATACCTGGGTCTGGATTCGGTTGAGCCCTCTGAACCAGAGAATTTGTCCACGTCGAAGTTCTCTCTCTGCATGATCAATTTCTTCAACATCTTCATTGAGCTCTTCTTCAGGGGCCTCCTCTTTCTCAGTGAGCCTCCCTGCCTCCTTTAAAAACTTTAGCCTACTTGTTGGGATGGTTGCAATGACCTAAAATTATAAAAAAGTACTGAAAACAAGCCTCCTTCAATAACAACAGTATAACAACCTGCTAGTTACAAAAGAACACTGAGAGTGTTTTAATGAGATTTGTAATCTTTCAGGAAAGCTAAGATAAACTTATTCATAATATACATCACACTTCAGTCCATAAATACTTATTTTACTTTGTAGGCAATTAACATGTCTTCCATCATTAAACAACATCAGCAATTCTCAGCTTTGCATCAAGTTTAAGGCTGGGAAAAATTATGTCCTTTCTCAAAAAACCAAGAGGATGCAAGTATTTGAATGTAATTATTGAAAGAAAACTTACCAAGACTGAAACTTCTGCAGTTAAGAGTTTGGGTATTCCTAATGACTGATAATCATCTTGTGTATTAATGTGAGCCAAAAATTAGTTACATCTCATGCTAATAAATCTCACACTTCGTAGCTTCCTGGTTTGTTTCCCTTTGTTGCAACCATTAGAAATGCTTTTCTCAGCAGTATCAAAAATGAGGTTTCTGAAAGGGGTGAGTTTGACTGTCTCTGACTTCTCATAGGGCTCTCTTGTACTGTGTGTTCTTAATGACTAATAAACTCTGATTGACTCATCCCTCTTCTTATTCTGATTGTCCACCAGAGTGGTCCTTGTGAATAACTATTCAGGACGTGGCTAACAATATTAAAAATTTGGAAATACTGTGGTTAGACAATATTATAACACAATTGGTTTAAATACATTTCAGTACTTATATACTCTCTTAGGCAGTAATTTCCTCTGTTTGATTTCTTTTGTCATAAAAATGAGGAGATGGGTTATTTAAACAAGACATGACCTGGAGCATACTGAACATCTAAAAAAGAATATCTGTAAGTTAACTATTAGACTCATTTACCAAGAAAGTGCTGCAATTTCCTTTTTTGTTTGTCTTTTGTTTCAGCAGCAAGCAATTTCTGAAGCCCAAATGTGTAAAAGATGGAGCTTGAATCAGGCAGTTGCAGCAAAGTTGGTGAGGATGTATCTTACAGTTTTGGAAAATTGGGATGGATATAGTGAAGACACGTGAAAAGGCATCAGATATTTTCAGGATGAAAAAAAAAAAGTTTGCTGAGGGTCTCCTTCAACTTCTTGATCCACCTTCACTTCTATTATATTTAAAGACAAAGCTTAAAAGAACAACCCAACTCAGCTCCTATGCTTCTACTACGGAAGCTTTTTAAAATGCATTTTGAGGTTTGAAAAACAAGATGTAGACTTGGATGATGAATGAACTGGTGTGACACAAGCAATGACAGAACAGAAGCAGAAAAGGTAAGTGCTAATCATTTAAATACTTACTGAAACTCCTTCAGCTTCCCAGCTTTCAAAATACTCTAATGCCAGCACTCTACAGAAAGAAGCTACTTGAGATTGTTTGGGATCTGAGAAGACTTATGGTGATGAAGTCCTTGGAAGACAGTACATGTAGAAACAACTGTATTTGGTAGTGATTTTGTGTGACAGAACATAACCTCTCCTTCCTGACCTCTCAGCCAGGCTGACAGATCATGCTCTTAATTCTTTTCTTAGGGTGTTCACATCTCTGTTTATTTTGCGTATCTGCAGACACCTGCCCAGTTCAGGTAACAGCAGACTCAACAGATTACAGATTAAGGAAAACTATTCTAGTTTTCAGAAGTGATCAATAATTCTGGGAATGTAATGTGAAATCTTTTAGAAAGACTTGAGAAAGACAGAAGTGACAAGAGCCACCTTTTAGAAAACTGTCCCTCAAAGCAGCTGAGATTGGCTTCCTAGAAATTACACCTTAAGTCACTTCAAGTGCCAGTGTTAACATCTAAACTTGAAAACCTTAATTGCTTTACATAGTTCACAAGAACAGCAGGATCAGGGGACTGTGATAAAACAAAGGAATAACAAATTTGGTTTGTGCTGAACTAGAATTAGTCACAGGAGGAGAGAAAAGGCTGAGAAAGGAAGAGAAGCACCTCTTCTAAAGCAAAAGATTTCTTTTACAGTAGAGCTCTGTGAAGAGAGGACTTGCCATAGGCAGTAAATAATGCATTTTTTTAGCTTGTGTTTTTCTTGTCACTAAATGAATACTGACCACAAGAGTCAGGTTTTTTACCTCCATTTGCTTAATGTAAAATCTTTATCATTTCAGAAATAAATTTGTTTAGGTATTCCAGTCTCAGTTTTAATTTAATGGCCATCATTAAATTGAAACCAGATGTTGACATTACTCTTAGTTTTCATTGGTTATATAACAACCACATAAAACAAAATTTAGAAGCCAAATAGTACATTGACCAAAGGCTGTAGGAAATTCTTCACAGCTGAATGATCTAATAAGACTGCTAGAATTTTGCTTCCTTTTTCTCTGTTCTTCCCCACTCTCATAGTTGGTATTTTCTGATCAATTGAAAACAGATCTTTTCTTTTCAAGAATTACCAAATTGATTTGAGGTTTTTCCCCCTGCAAGGTCATAAATGAAATCCCATCTTCAGGTAATAGTTATATAAGAAAAAGCTAGTGGTGGTCTTCAGTGACACATGCATTAAAAACTGTCATGACTCTGAGCTTTTTAAATGTGAGGCCCAACAGCCTGAAACGTTCATTTTTTCCATAAGATACAAATAATCACTTCTGAAAGCCACCATCCAGTCCTTACAATTCTATCAGAACCATTTCAGTCATCAGCTGCAGTTGGAAATTTCTTGCCTGTTTCTTCATAGTGTCAAACTAGTTCATCTAGAGCTATTTTCACATCTGAGAGGTAAAATACAACCACACTGTTCATATATTTTCTACTGTGTCAGGTGGTATCAAGTTAAGTGTATATATATAGATATATAGATATATATAATGCATTCAAAGATGAAAAAAAAATTCACATTATTAACTTTGCAATATGTCTTTATATATAAAAGAATATTGCAGTATTTTAATCAGTAACAGCAGTTACTGATTGTTACTGCTTCTAGATAATCACACAACTTACATAAGGATCTCACTGAACTTGTTTCTACATGTGTATTTCTATAAATTTCATATTAGCTAATGATAGTACAGGTTCTGGCAGAAATTTAAAGTGACACATTCATTTAACTGCACTACTTTGCAACTATTCTAGGCAAATCATTCCTTTTCTTTCATCCCCTCTTCCATCCTTCACACACAGAAGTAGATGGATGGAGGGTCCCTGTGGGTGTATGCAAAATGCAGTGGACTTCATCCTGTGCCAGTAACCAGTGGCATGGACTGATGAAATGCCAGTTTCAGCCAGGGACTGAGTGGGTTCCATCCCTACCATGCTGCTGCCCCTAAGGAACTACTTTTTTGTGTGTTTCATTTTGGTTTTGTGAGTAGAGGACTAGGCTATGAATCAAATGTCTTTCACAACAAAGTCTAACTGAAGAAGACCTTGGAGATAGCACACCCTGCTTCGAGACAGAAAAGATATGAAAATTAAGAAAAAACCAAAAGGAACCGTGGGATAAATTATCCTTAGTACTGTATCTATTCTTGAAGTAGTTAAAGAGCACCCTTTTTTTCCATGTGGGCTAAATATAACACTGTGAGAGATCAAGGAAACAACAGGTTAGCAGGATTATGAACAGCATAATTTTCATTGGTTTTATAAAAACAAAAGAAAGGAATCTGCACGTTCCTGAATGCTTACCTGACCCCAAACAAGTTCTCCTAATCCAATAAATACACACCACATCCACTGGTCAAGCTGCAGGGGAGAACAGCTAAAAGGTTTTCCTCCAAACTGGACAATTACTATCTACAAGGACAAGCAGAAAAGAAAGGGGTAAATATTTTCTGGGGAAAAAACAAAGCAAAACACTATCCTTAAAAAACTCCCAACTTCCTTCCAAAAAACAAAAAAAAACAAAAAAAAACAAACAACAGAAAAACAAACCTACAAAACACACCAATAACTTTTTGTCACATTATACTTGAAATCTTACTTTGTCTTTTACATATTACAGCTCTGCTGGTTTGATTCCAGCATACTTTATCAGTAGGCTAGTGAAATGTCTAGTCTGCTGTTTAGTGGATGGAATCTAAAGAGCACCCAAAATCAAAATACTCTTTGATACTCCAAATACATCATTTGACACTCTTAGGGGGCACTGAGTTAACCTTCCAGAAGTACGTTTTTGGGACCCATTCAGCAGAAGCTGCAGAGTCTTGGTCACTTGATTTTTATCAAACCACACAAATTTTTGTTCCCTTAATCAGAAAAAGACACACTAAGACTTCTAACAACAGCCATACATGAATTCCCAGGAAGAAAGGCATGACTATCCCCATGTGTGCTCCCAGCTTCTGGGCATACTCAGCTAGGAATATGTTGACCCTGATGTAGTTAGTTATGGAATTTCCATTGCATGACAGATTTCTTTCCCCTCTGATTAACATTTTATGGTGCACATAATAGACATGTGACTGTAGCTAGACTGACAGTGTACCAAGGTGTGGTTCTGCTGGAGAAACAGAGTGGGAAAACCACACACCTTGCAGCAGGATAACAACCAACACAGAGAACCTCAAGAAATCTCTTAAGCCTGGTTAGATTGAGAAGGTTTGGCTAACTGAGAAGCAGGTATTATTGTTATTTTTGGTTAGCAGTGCTGCTGCAAACCCAGGGACCTGAAATCACAAGCCAGAGATTTAAACTGTGAAGGGCTGCAAAATGTAAATTGCAAGTAATTTGTCCCATTTAAGATACAAAATAACACTAATAAAAAGAGCAGTTGCTTTCCTGCTTGAGTGAGTAAAACACAGACTGGGAACACAGATTGATTCCATGTGAGCACAAATACACAGAGAGAAGGAAGGGGATGGAGAATGGAAGGTGGTGGATTGGAAGTGGGAAAATGATTGGAGAGAGTAAGGAAAAAAGATATAAAAACTGTGAATCTGCTGCTAAAATTACAAGAAATTACAGCTCCACACAGAGAGTTCTAGTTGCTACACTGTAGGTATGGCATATTTTAATCCATCTTCCTTCACTGTGACATTTTTTTTTTCTTAAAGCAGGGGAATGAATCTTGAAGATAAAAGGCAGCTGTTGCTTGTCCAAGGACAGGAGTATTGACAGCCCTTTTACTTGTGATCCTCATCAAGGTTGCATTGCAATAATCTCTATATTTTTCACTTTAAAAATTTAGCCACTGTTGCTGTTTTTAGTTACTGCAACTGTTGCATTCCAAGATGAAATACCAAAGCCAATTAATCTGCACTTCACAGAAAGTGCAGAAAATACGTATGGACCTAAGAAAGTTTTTAATAGGAAATAAAAGCAGTTCTGTAGTCTCCCATATCCCTCTATATAATCCAAGCTCCTGGAGACAGTAATTTTGTCTTTTGAATAAAATGCTTGGCTCACAAACCCAGCCATTAGCACACAACACCAAAATAATAACTACTTTTCTGACTCTGCTTCAGCAAGTAACATTATGCAAAGCTCTATTTCCACAACAAAATAAACAAAGTGGAAAATTAATAGAAAGATTAACCTTCTTCTGTCCCAAGAAACATTACCTCATTTTAAAAAGACACTTGGAAGTGAGAGTCACAGCCCAAGGACTCTTACACTACAATGACCTTTTGATGCAGAGTGCAAACCTCGTGTCTCCAACTGTGCACCTGAGCATTGCAGCTGCTGGGGAGGCAGGTAAGAGTGAGTAGAATCAGCAGTGTAGAATATGTAATATCAACTGTTATTTTTGTACATCTTCAAACTAAGCTCTGACCCAGTTACAATGATCAAACTTCAGGCTGTATTAGCATGGCTCCATAACATTTTCCATTACTGAAGCTGCATTGATTGAGAAGATATGGGAAACCAGATGATTTACTGTGAAGTGTGTGTCCAACAGCATTTAGATTTAAAAAACAGAAACATACAGAAAAACCCTAAGGTCAATTTCTGATTAACAGTTATTAATTCTTGCCTAAATCATTACCTGAATAGCAAATGTACCCAGTACAATAGTGCAAAAAATGGGATTTCTGAAGATGCCATCAAAGACATTTCTTTCACCATGGATTTTCCGTGCATTGATTTCATTGAAAAGCTGCATCATGACAAAGGTGTTGAAGATAATGGTGTAATGCTCTGAAGGAGGAGAGTGAAGTGGAGCATTCCTCCCACTGTCAATCTTAAACATTTTCTCACCTAGGTGTAAGACAAAAATAAAGGTTTCCACACCAGAATAAATTAAACAAATTTGTATTTCTCTTGTTCCCATCATCTAGTTGCCTCCTGTGCTCTGCTTTAACAGTTTTCTCTGCACTTACTATAGTACAGGCAGAATTTATGACACCAATAATTAGAAGCAAACACTCTTCAGCAGTTTTTACCCATTTGCTAACAGAGCATGGCTTAACTCTTGACAAGTATTCAAAGAATTCAATTATAAAATACTCCAGACATTCCTGGCTTTAAATAGCTTTGGTTTTGATCATTCTCCTAGTCTGTTTTGAAAGCACATCATCAGGCATTGCTCTTTACTTTCATAATTTCACTATCACTTTTACATCTGACCATTAAAAAAAAAAAACAGGACACAACTTCTGATGTGTAACTGTAAAAATTAAGTAAGTTTTGGAAAAATACTTTCACCTGATTGACCTCTTTTCTTATAGCATCACAGAATGGTTTAGGTTAGGAGGGACCTTTAAAGGTCATTTTGTCCAATCCCCCTGCCCTGGGCAGGGACATCTTTCCCTAGATCATGTTGCTCAAAGCCCCTTCCAACCTGACCTTCAACACTTGCAACGACAGAGCATCCACAGTTTCTCTGGCCAACCTGTTCCTGTGTCTCACCACTCTCCCTGTAAGAAAATGAATTCCTTATGTCCAATGAAACCTCCCCTCTTGCAGTTTAAAACTTAAAGAGCCTTAAAAGGGCTCCTCTTGTTCTGGCACTAAAGGCCTTGGTAAAAAAGTCTCTTTCTTATATATTGGAAGGCTGCAGTAAGGGCTCCCCAGAGATTTCTTTTTTCCAGGCTGAACAACTCCAACTCTCCCACAGCCTTTCTCTGCATCAGAACTGTTCCAGCCCTCTGATCAGTTTTGTGGTTCCTCCTCTGGACCTACTTCAACAGGTCCATGTCTTTTTTTGTACTGAGGACCCCAGAATGGGACAGAATCCTCCAGGTGGGGTCTCACCAGAGTGCAGTAGATGGGGAGAATCACTTCCCTCAACCTACTGGCCACATTTCTTTTGATGCAGCCCAGGGGACAGTTGGCTTTCTGGGCTGCAAGGGCACGTTGCCAGCTCACATCCAATTCTTCATCCACTTTATTATATGCCAAGTTTACAGATAACATATGGTTACTGAAGGAGGTACTGTCATAAAGCAAGACAGGGCATTCACATGACAGTGTGAATAAAAAATTAAGAGCCAAAAAGATGATCACAATACTACTCGTTTTCATAACCAGTGTTCTGTTAATCAAAGCAATTAAAATGTGAACATTGTTCTACTATTCCAGTAGCATTATATTCAGAATTTCTGAAGAAAGAAGAAAGGTTTCCTCAGGTTTTCTCCTGAGGTCGTTAATTCCATCAGTTTAGTTGACACTGGGAGCATTTTTTTGCCGTGGGATATTCGAGCAGTTCATGTTCAAGTCACTGGGAATAATGAGTATGTTTCCACAGAAAGGATTTGGTTCATAGCCTTTTGACAGAAAGTGAATTACAGTATCACAAATACATCAGTGAAACAACATGAGGCCACAAAACTGTCAGAGAGCAGAGATTTTTAGGAAGGTTAAACATCTCCAGAGAAATAATTAAGGATTGGAAATCATTCCCCTTACTACATATAAATGGTAAAGGAAAAAATTCATGAAAGAAACCAGATACAATTTTATAGATACACACATAGAGGCACATCAGATCTGTTTGCTTTCATTCAATACACACACACACAAATATAAACAATACTTTCCTCAGTGAGAGTACCTGTCCTCAAGTCTCTGTACTGCACTGCACCTCTCTGTCAACAAAGCAGAACATCCTGCCATAGTGGAATGGCATTGGTTAAACTCATAATTAGTTTTTAGTTCCCAACATGTTCCAAAAGGGATTATAGTACATGAACTTTATGACGTGTAGTTGCTGAGGTTCAAGATTCCTATCCCATGAATTACCAAGAACTTCTCAGACCTATTTTAGAGAATCTGAAGCTACACTTTCCTTAGACTTGCCAGACATTCTCAAAACACACTGTAAGCCTAACAGTATTACAGACCATCTCTCTTCAAAAACCTGGCAGCTATTCTGGTTTAAATAGCTCCACTGTAAACAGACCATCACCTCCTCTGAGAATTCCAAATAAGCTGGCAAGCTGTTGGGAAGGTGGAGCACGACTTTCAAAAAGCTCCCAAGAATCATAAATCTATATTTAGAGCTTAAATGGAAGTCTGTATATAAAGAAAAAAACCTGGAGGACAACACATGTGTCTTACCAGTGGGGATAGTAACAAGAACACAATCGATAAAATTATCAGTCCTTCGAGCAAATTTACTTCCTGAGAAGCAACAGAATCTATTATTAGCCTCTCCTGTTCCCTGCAGCAAGAAACATTCCTCCTCCTTCCCCTCCCCTCTCCCAAGTGCAACCTATAAAAAGCATCCATGGCTAGCAAGGCCTGAAGAAGAGTCCAGTAATCTAATAAATTCCATTTTTTTAATATATATTCTTTTAATATCCATTCTTGATATTAAATGTCAAAACGGTGTTATTTATATCATTTGATACTGATTACTTGCTTATCTCCACTGCTGAAGGTCAGCATTACTTCTTGATTATAGTAAACACATTGCTTCCAATCAGAGCTTCTCCAGATACTGATAAAACCGTTCATGATTTCTGTTGTTGGGGGTTTCATTTTGTTTGTTGCTAGATGCCTGGTAAAGATGACAAGTCTCCCATTGAAGTGTCAGTATAGAAGCAGCAGCCTAGGTACTCCTATTAAATGTAACCTTCTATAATATGTTTTAACATAAGCTTTTGCCCAAGCCAACATTGCATTTTGTCAGGAGGGGAAAAGGGTCACTGTGGCCCTTTGCACAGCAAACAACAGACAAAAGAGGACTCAGTCCCTCTGTTACATCTCTTCTGCTTCCCCTGCTCACCAACTACAACTCAATAGATGTGCATTCAGTGGTTACATTTAAAGCCCAAGACCCAGATGCTTCTAAACTAAGCACCAAGCCTGTCAAACTTTCTTACCAACAAAAAGGAGTGTGAATATAAGAGTCAGCTGGTAAACAGCATGGCCCAGAATGTTCTTCATCATGGTCCGGGATATGAGAGGTTTGTTCCTGCCATAGGGCTTCCTGAGCAACAGAGCCTCTGTGGGGGGCTCAGTGGCCAAAGCCAGGGAGGCAAAGGTGTCCATAATGAGATTGACCCACAACATCTGTACAGCTTTTAGAGGAGAGTCCTGTGGAGACAAATTAGAATGTTACATCTTTTCTAGAAAAATATTTTGTTGTCAGGTCATTCATTTCTTCCTGTGGGACTGCAAGCAGTGGTAAGGAGGAGGACAGGGAAATAACACCACCCTTTCTTATGAAGACCAGAATCCAGGAAACTGAGCAAAGAGAAATTCTTTCTCTCCAGTCATTTAAGTCAGGAATATTCACAATCACACAATTCTTGTGGAGCATAAAATTAACAGTTTATAACACATTTTCCACTACCCTCTGTTATTTCATGCCTCATGCTGAAATTTTCATCTGAATTTAGGTAACCAGGTAATACAAGTTGGAGATTCTTTCCTAGAAGAAAAAGTATTCTGAAACAGTTTTAAAACCACTGTTTTCTTATACTAGAATGTACCTGGGTTTTTTTCAGAAATAACTGATTAAAAAGCTATGAAACAATTACTGAGATACTTTACATACATCTTACTGTAAAAATGCCTGATACATTTTTTAAAATATTACAAAACATAGTCATTAAACCATACCAGATGTGCAAAAGTAAGAAAATATTTACTACTTTACTGGGTAGAAAAATAGAATATTTGAAACTATGCAACTGCAAAGGAAAAAAAACCCTATTCCAAGCTGTCAGGATGAAGCAGGGCTTTCCTGAAGCAGATCACCAGCCACTAGAAGGAGCTCTCCCCTCACTTAATTGAAGGGAGTCTATAGTCCTATTACAGAGAACTTTGGATCATGTTTTAAAAACCCCCAAAGTAAATAAATCAAGCAAACAACACAGCTCTCAGAAGAACTCTGGATGACTATTATAAGGTTCTGATCTGTAATTCACGGGGGCAGCTGCAATGATAGATGCCAAGTGCTTTAAGGAACCACATCAGGAAAAAATGAAGTTGGTTCTCTTCTGTATGGGAGAACCTCCTGTGCCTTTAGACTGAATCCAAAATGGACAGCACTAGTAAGGTTTGCTTTGTTTTTCAAATAGATGGCTTTTATTAAAAAACAGATCTCAAAAGTAAAGCACTATCAATTTGACAAACTTTATAATGGAATAGAGTTATTCTACAGAGTGAAAAGTCAAAAAAGATTGGAGTGCTATTTTTCTCCATTACCATGGTGCAGCAGTAGTGAAGCAGAAAAATTTATGGTACAGCATACAAGCCATATCAAAGCCAATGAAAACACCTCATGAGCTCTGCCCTTCTTTATAAGGAGTTAAATGTTCATTTAAAGTGGAATATTATTGAACGAGTGTCCCAAGGACACACTGAGAACAAAAGTAGGTGGTTCGGTCTCTTATGGATCTGGTCTGTATTTCAGCTCTCCTTTGAGAAAAAATACTATTTCCTCTTGAAAATGTATTCTTAACACCCTTAGATTTACACAAATGTTGATAAATTTTGTTTATTTAAAAATACTCATTTTTGGCTTATTCAGAAGGGTGGAGAAAAGCAATCTGTTTCTGAGTCTTACAGGTTGGCAAAAACAGGGAAGGGAGGAAGAGCAGCATAAATGACTCTTGACCTCTTGGGTTAAGGGTTGCTCTACTGGGATCATCTGGAGGGTTCAGCTCACTCATTTGCTATGCAGCTGCAGAAACAGGAAACGTCTTTGTCTTTAGAGGTGGCTGGGAACCTAAAAGCAATCAGGACAAACTTCTGTCCAAGCCGAGACCTCATTTGTTTTTATTAATACTAACAGCTCAAAGAGAGTATTTGCACTAAAAGCAGTTTGTTGCTAGGGCTCAGAGACCCTGGCCTCAGACACAGTATCTAGAGAAAAAGGAGAACATGATTTCTACTGAACAATTTTCTTTGTCTAATTTTTACCTGTCTAGTTCATAAGTTTTCTTGAGGAAGATTCTCTACTTCGAGATGTTACAATAGCTGCATTTCTGCTTCATGCACTGACTTCTACATCAATAAAAATTAATTTGGCTGTTATGCTTAATAAATATAGTCAAATATTCAGGTGTCTGTCAGAGTCTGACATATTCCTAGCATAACAACAAGTCAGATCCTTTCACTTTCCAAATCACACAACTGTAATTGGCAAGTCATCAGTTTTGGCAACAACGTGTTCTCACCATTTCACACTGCCAATCACCTTGGGTGGCTATGGTGCCTCTAATAATTATCTATTATTGGCAGTGCTACACTGTTCAGTCAAGTGTGAAAGCTCATTCTAAGCTGAAGCCAAAACATTAAATACACATTAGTCTGGGCAGGCACTGGAATGAAATTTCCACTGCAACTCTATCTGCCTTCTGATTAGTTGCTGGAAACTGAGGAAAATACGCATCAGCCGAGGAGCTTAGTCTTCCATTACAGATTTCAGTCACTTATGCAAGTGGGATGCAAAGGGAATGTTCTTTTCACTGCCTTTTAGCCACTAAAGGTCCAGCAACTAATTCTTAATTCACTTTCTGCAAAGCTTGGGGATGAGAGCTGTTCAAACCACAGACTACCTAAAATCACCGCTGATTTGTCAAATTCCTTTCCACTTGACCTTGCAATAGGTTAGCATTGGCCTAGAGGTAAAAGGAAAATGTCCCTTAAATCAAGTGATGTTACACTTCATCTTGGAAACATTTAAAAGTACAAATCACCAAAGGCTGGAAATAAACTACAAATCTTTTCTGACATGCAGAGCCTCACAGATTTTGGCGCTTGTTACTTTTGATTTGGATGACAAGCTGCAAGGGAATAAAAAGGTATTTTCACCTTCACCTCTCTACTCTAACTTGCCACAGAACACATGCATGGATTCATAAAAATTAGCATTTCTGATAAGTTAACTTTATATACATTAATGCAAAAAAATGCCTGGCTTTTGCTGCTAGATCACACTGCCTGCTAATTGTATGGTAGCAGCATCCTCCATTCCATTTCCCTGCCTCTAAGCCTTCCCCAAACAAAGGCAAAGGAATGTACTTTGATTTTATATTAGAGCTTTTTCAAATTTGCCAATGCTATTATTTTAGGGTTTGCCAAATAGAGTTCTGCAGCAAAACATTATAACCATGTAAATTACTGCCTTATACATGGTAAGTATAGATCATCCTCATTTCTTGAAGATCTGTAAAAACAAGAAGTGATTCATGCAGTGCTTCATTGCTACTGTGGCTTTTTAATTAACATTTAATTTTCCAAACATCATGTCCTATAGAGTCACTGTTTTCAGTTCCTAATGTCTGCTAAAACACTAAGTCTTCCTCAAAGTACGAGAATAATAATTTGTAAAATGTTAAAACACAGCCTTTGTCTTCCCTTTCCTTCATGCAGCCTCTCTGGATGGTTGCATTGCCTCAACAGTTGGAGACACAGACAAAACCTGGCACAGATTTAAACCTGCTAGCTTTGCAGTTCCAGTAAAAAAAACTGTTTCCATTTGACTGAACTGCATTTTAAAATCTTTATGCTGTACATACCCAGATTATTTTTAACAGCTCCAAACACAGCGACCTAATATATCCTTGGTACTGACTATTTGGTGGGGCCAGGAAACAGGATGAACCTCCTGGCTTTGTAAGGCACATACAGAATTCTACATGGGAACCAGAGAAATTCAAAACTCACAATAATTATAAGAAATACTTCCAAAGAAGAACCCTCACTGTTTCAATCAAAGGGTCTGCAAACATAGTATTCACAGAATGAAGCTATAATATAAAAGTTTGTCTCTCATAAATCCAAAAATACAGGTTTAACATCAGATAAACAGAAAAGCCAGTTCTATGCAAACTGGGCAAGATAAGCAGACTCTGATAATTTGAAAAGTATGCACTGGGCAACACAGAGTGAAGAAAGGAAGAGGTAAAGGAGAAAGATAAGGTGAATGAATCCAGCTCAGCTGCACTGTGCCCCCCACACTGCACAGCCAGGGGACCAGCAGGAACAAGCTGTGGCTCCTCGGGAGGGCTGGGTACAGATGGAGGGGTCCCAGCAGAGCCCTTAATCAGACTCCAACTTGGTTTTCTTGTCTGACCTGGACCTTACAGTGCTTTATGTAATGACAGAATCCCAGCACAACACTTCACTGCCAGCTGAAAATTCACAACTCTTGGCCTGTACCTGGAGCTGCTGTGAACTGCAACAGGGCCCTGTGAGACCCCCATGAGTGGCAGCTCAGTTTTGGCAGCAGTCACACTAACCCTGCCAAGAGGTGACACTGTACCTGTCATTCCTGTGCTGCTCAGAATGTGATGTCACCTCAACATGACTTTGTGTGGGGACCCAGGATGGAGAATAGCAAAAGACCCCTGAGAGTGGTCATGGTCAGTCTGCATACCAGTTTCTATGGTAGTCCACTCCTACTTCTTCATAATCCCTATTTAACACAGGAATTGCACGTAGGGTCACATAGACTTTGTACCTGTAGTTAACCATCTATCAAAACAGCAAACCAGGACAAAATAAAAATAGTAGGCATGACAGATACTCTCTGCAACAGCAGCATCTTGCTGAAAAAGGCATTGGGTAGATAATTAATAAAATATTTGCCTAAAATTAACACAATTAAGGTAGTTCCCTGAAGTGGAATTGGCAAGGACACTGCTTTTATTTATGTACTGGAGTCAAAAAGGAAGCAGATGCTTAAAATGACCACAAATGGTCACAGGTTCTGCACAAGCCTCTCCACATCACTCTTAGGATGCTCGGAACCATCAGCTCCTACTTGCAGTAGGTTCTCTGGGTGCTCCCTGGAGGTCTCAGTTTCACTCACAGTACTACAGTGTCAGATCTTTTCCTTAACCCAGAGTTGCTGCTGTTTCACTCCAGCAGTGAGTGGCATGACCACATACACGTATTTAGAAGCAAACTGATGCATCTGCAGATTAGAGACTGAATAAAATGAAGTCTATTCAGCTGCAACACAAAGGGCAAGTGTTAAAACAAAATTAGTCAAGAAGAGGGTTTTATTATCGTTGTACTTCTTTAAGCACAAATGGTAGACATACCAAAAACAGCAGGAAAGTTTAAAGGAAGCTTCATTCTCAAAGTATCCCAGGATGCTGGTTCTGAATTGCAGAACAGATTTTTTTGAGAGCTGACATTAAGCATGAAAGACATGTTACCACCTACACCGAATTTTCTTCATTCTAGATTTGATGAAAAATCACCCTAAAAGGGTAGAGTGTGTAATAATCATTAACCTGAATAAGAACTGTGGACAAAAATTATATTCTGTGTGACAACAAAAGCCAAACTGATTACCTAAAAGCAAAGTAGTTTAGTAAGTTTAATATTTAACAAAATGCTTAAAATTTAAACAAAATATTAATTTTGAAGGTTGCAGAAAGCTGTGTTGCCTTTTGGAAACTACAGATTTTTAGCTTCATTTGTTTGTTAACCACTTCAGTGTTTCAGTCAAAATAGTAACTTAAGCCCTGTGTAGAGTTCTGCAGGCTGGGATCTGCCTGTGTGCACCTAGTCTGTCATGTGCAAGATTTTTCAGTACAGGCATGCATTTTGTGCTAGAGCTATTTTTGTAGCAACCAGAGGGTACAGTATGTTCTCCAGTGTAATTTTTAGTAAAGCTTCTGAGCCAGGCAAACATAATGCCCTTTCCCTGGCTCTGAGTCTTTCAGTCAAAGCCTAACACTGTTCAGCCCTAACGCAAGAGCCTTCTTGAATGAGACAGAACTGAGAGCTCCTTGAGATGATCAGCAGCCAGGCCACTGAGTGTCCACAAAGCTACAATGGAAATAACCCCTGCCTTTTTGCTACAAACTCAATTTTAGCTCCGTTCAGACCTCTTCCCTTGGATTTACATTTTTACTAACAAATTACAAATTGCATAAGGATCTACTTGGGCAGAAATGCAAGAGTTCCAGAAGGTGTACATAAAAATCTATTAAGAGGGACAGACTGGAGAGGCCCAGGGATGGTCTTACAGACCACTGGGGCAGGATAAATGCACTGGGCCTGACTCAGATCCATCTAGAAGCCAAGGGAACGATTCAAAGGATAACGAGAGCTCTGGAATTAGGCAGGGGAATATGCTTGCATTGCTTATGCACTACATGTGCACTCAGGCTTGCTTTAAAATAGTCTTTGCACTGTTTCAGTGAGGTTTAACCTCTTCCAGAATAAAACAGAAATTCCTTAGTTAACAAATAGAACAGATTTCCCTTCATGCTTTCACAAAGCAAATGAAAAAAATACTGGACACCAATCACAAAATGCCCACCTCCAATAAATGTTTGTAAGAAGTATCTATGGAACAAGGTCCTGAAAGGAAGCAGTGGCCTCATTCCCAGTGATGTATTCTCACCTCATTGCCATTCCTGCTACCATTTTTTTCTACACAGTTTTGTACCACTGGTAAACCTCCAGGGGGACTGACCTTCCAGACTTTCAGTCCTGATTCACATAACCTTCTGATGTCAGCAACAGTCAGTTCACAGCTAAACATTTTCTCTATGTGCTTGGAAATAATTCCCAGGGGAAAAGGAAAAATTACCCAACTCCTGACACAGCATCAACAATTTTTTCCCATAGCACAGGCTCAGCTATGACACCCAGGCACCATCAAGACCTCTGGGGCAGGGTGGTAGGGCCCTAGCACTTAGTAGCTTGCAATTTGAACTTCTCAGAAAAGGAGTGTGTGAGTCCTTTGTACACAATACAATAGTTATTTCATTTGTTAAGATCATGTCTGCTTGCTTTAAAACCACTTCTGGTTTCTCTGAGAACACCAACCCTAGCACCAGCCTTTTGCTCAGAGGAGCTAGATGAGGACAACTGGATCTACCCAGCTGTTGGGTGGTGCTGGCAGACTCCTCATAGGCAGTACAAAGAAGGCCCCTAAATGCCAGCCAAGGCTTAGAAGTTTGACCTCATGGTTTTGTAAAGGTACCTGGGTTTCTGGTTTCAAGGATCAGGTTCCATGATTACAATGTAAGTTTACCCTGGAGCAGAGCTAATGACTTATTCATTGTTTTGCTCGGGTGTGCAGGGGGTGAAATCTACCTGCTGAAACAGGTCTGGGCATCTGTATGGGAAGCATCAGCTTTCCCATACTCTGTCTCAATCAGGCATTTTGTGAAAGCACCTGTCTGCAGCATCTGAAATATACATTATTTTAGTGAGTGACACAACTAAAAACTTCATGTTTTGCTATTTTCTAATCAAGTCCATACAGAAACCTCATACTGTACCAAATACACCCTGATTTCTTTCTAGCAAAAAGGAAGCTTAACTTTATTAATCTAAAACTACTAATTTGAAGGTTAAAAAAAAGTGGTTTGCTTTCATGTATAATTTTTTTAAAAGACCAAGATATGTTATATGTACACCAGGACTGCAGTGAGGGATTAATGTAGGGGGAGAAAAAGAGATTGAAATCCAAGTACATGTATCAAATTTAATTGGTTTGTCATTTGCATCTGAAATTAGTAAGAATTGCCTGAAAGTAAAAAAAATAATATCATTCAAAAGCTCCCCTTGCTGGGATTATTTCTGCGTGTCAGTACTGCTCTTTTGAAAATTGTAATCCCATTCCATAACCCATCAAGAAATATATATTTAATAGTGAAATATACTGAGAGGAAAAGGCAAAGTCACATCACCTCTTCATTCTCCCAACCCCTGATATTTTCTGTCCTGTCATCACAGGCTCAGTCATGACAGTAACCTATAAACAAAACCAAGGAGCTCTATTTGAGGAAGCCCCCAGATTAGCAGCTCTTAAAAGCCATTTACTCCCAGGAGAAGATGGATCACTACACCTCCTTTTGTCAGCAGCTATTTAACACGTAGCAGCTTGAACCTAATACCCTTACCGCTCATAAGAATTTTTAAAAAAATACTTTGTTGTATGAAATAATCATCAGCTGTGGCCCTGGAGTACACAAGTGGGTAGGTCCTGGCCCCATCCTGCCAGCAGCCCCTGAAGCTCCCCATACCTGGGTAATGCACGCTCCAGTGAAAGCCACAATCACAGCCACGATGTTGACAGTGAGCTGGAACTGCAGGAACTTGGAGATGCTGTCATAGACATTACGTCCCCACATCACAGCCTTCACAATGCTGCTGAAATTGTCATCTGTTAGGATGATGTCTGAGGCTTCCTTTGCAACATCTGTTCCAGCAATACCCTGGAAAAAGTCATTGTGATTAAAATCCTGGTAGTAGACAGCTGAAACACAAGGCTTCACACTCAGAGTCCACAGTTACAACGAGACTTTCCAGCAGAGTAACAGCAACATGCCAAGTATATTCTGCATTTTTTTATTTGCTAGGAAAACAGCTAATTTGGCAGCTTTTGAAAGTAAAGAAGGATGCATAAAAAGGGAACGTACAGCAGTGGAATTCACATGATGATGATAGTTTTGAGTGCTTTACATTGCCAGCTTAATGGCTACCAATCTTCTGAGTTACTTTACCATTGATAGTATTGTTTTTAAGTACATAATCAGAATTGCTAACAAAATGTAGATTACATATCTTAATACGTAGTCTAGTGTATTAATGTCTTCAACATACATTGAGAAGACATCCTTACAGCTACTGATGGATTTTACCAAAGTAAAGTAGTACTCCACTGTTGTGAACAACAGAGAGTTTGTTCTTCTGTATTGGCAAAGGATTCTGCCAAGAATTACTGTAGACAAAATTTTGAAAAAGCATCAAAGTAAAGAAATACCAGTGAATCTAACATAATTAATCACAGAATTCTGAAGCAACATAACTCACCCCTCCAATATATTGCTTCATTGATTTAGTAAAACTAAGCAACTTTCTCAACACTTAAGGAATGAAAAACCTCCTGTAGCAAATTTGCAGTGACACAAACATCAATCAATATGCTGGAGATCATACCATTGCAAAGCCCACATCAGCTTTTTTAAGTGCTGGTCCATCATTGGTTCCATCACCAGTCACAGCTACAACCTGCCTCTGTTCCACCTGCGTGCTGTCAATAATACCTGCAAAAAACATGGATGTGTATTGATAGAGATACATGAAATCACTGGCAAGGTAACACTTCCCTCTGAAAACCAGCAGGGGCTGTGCAATACAGACTGCATAACACCACACAAGTCTGAAAGAGTTCATTTGTAAGGAAAATAGAGATGAAAGCAGTGTCATCACTACTGTAACACTGCCAGACATCACCACTAGAAATTTATACAGAAATTTCTGATCCCACATCATCAAGACACCAAGAAAAGTTGCAGACTTAAAAGGGAATGAGATCAGGTCATTATGCTCTTTTGGAAGATTTCTACTATTTAAAAATTCCGTGTCACAGTAGCATACTTCAGCTCAGCTCTCTGATGAAACATCAATGGAAAGGATTTGCCAAAGACTTCAGTTCATGCTTAAAACTCTCCTAAACTGGGACTGAACTGTAACCTCTGCTTCATTGGGATGCCTTCTGGCAGTCAATATAAACTAGAGATAACAAATGCCACTGAGGAATTTTATTTAGCTGGAGCCAAATCAGCATTTTAACTGACATGTTCAGCTCTGCCAAACCACAACTAGGATGATAGAATTCTTTGAATTCTGGAGCGAAACATTATAATAAAGAGACACAACAAAATAATTCCTACTTTCATTTTAAGACCATTTGAGAAATGAAAGCACTTCCACTTGGTGAAACAGGTTTCAGACAACCAGCCTGCTGGGAAGTATTTTCTACATAGGCAGATGGAGAAACTAGGGAAAAGAATAAAGAGTTTTTCTAAGGTTAGAGAACCAACCTTGTTTTTTAACAGGGTGGGGATCATTCCCCACTTCCTGTTTTTATTTCTATGTTATAGTGTATTTGAATAAGAATCCAGAATACAGCCTTTTGTGTGGGATAGATTAACAACTCTCCATAACAGGGAGGAAAAATGACAACTTTATTTCACTAACACATTTTGCATAATGTCCTAACAGCTACAAACAATTATCAAAACCTCCCCAGAATGAAAAGCTTTCATTCTACTCTGGAAAAAAATAAGTCATGTATTAGATAACTAACCAGAAATAGGAAATTGCAGATTAAAGAGCAATAGCTGCCTCCTGACAAGGTTCAGGGTTATCAGGCACCCAGAAGATTGCAGTCCAGTATGGAAGCAGTTAAGTGTCCTGTATTTTTCAGTCTTTCAAAATATCAGGGAAAAAAAACCCTATTCACTTTCCATTGGCAGTATGAACTCAGATAAACAGCACATTATTCTGATAAGATCTTATAATTAGAGCTTTCAATTTGTTGAGGTCATTTGCCTTTAGTATTACTAAATAAACAGGACCATCATGTGCCATTACTGTTAAAAGCATTTATCTTGGTCTTCCCTTCTTGTTATTAACACATGCTTTGATGTTAAATTAATAGTTTTCACTTCTGGGGAAAAAAAAAAAAATCATTAGATTCTCTGCCCCATTATGACACTAGCTGCTCCAAACAGGTCGAAAGCATCCTCTCCCAACTGGGCTCAAAATGGGAGCACAATTTAAATCAAGTTGCAGTGGCTCTAACAAATGACCTCCTGATAGATACAAACAGTGCTAATGCCAGACTGCACTACCAGCTGCCTGGCAGCAGCCACCTGCTGCATGCAGAGAAGTCATTTACCAGGTTTAGTGGCTGTTGACAAGGTTTAGTTGTCATTTATCCCTGAGAGAAACTCTGCAGCTGGGTTAAACCCAACACCCTCCAGACCATCAAACTGCATAAGCAGTCATGGAAAAACAGAGATAAAAGGATCTCAGTTACCAGCAGCATCTCAGCCACACACCTCCATCCAGGTGTCTGCTCCTGGTGCCATCAGAAATCTGTCAGTGCCTGGCACAGCAGGAGAGATGGACTTCTGTGCTGCTCACAGAGAGAGCAACTTGGCAGAACTTTCATTTGTACATGAAATTTCTAAACTGGAGCAGAGGTGATTATTTGGGATTCAGCTATTTACCACAGCTGTGCTTATGCTCCTTGCTCCCCAACTTCCACATGCTCTTTTAATCTGTCCCTCCTTCCTCATGTTTCAGAATGCTTGCCTTCTTCCCAGCACAGCCCTCCTCCCTAGCCCTAGTTACTTTTTTTCTTTCTTTCTTATTTTGATATCTGATAAGAGTTAAGTTTTCACAGCAAGAATTTTCTTCAGCGTGGAGTGTGTATCAGTCTAGGTTTCACAGCCCTGCCAGAAGCAGACTGCCTGGCAAGGTTCTCCCTCTGCAATCCCAAGCTGTGGGGAGCAACAGCTTCAGTGGGCAGAGATAAAGGTAAATAAGGGCATGACCTGACAGACTGCAAGAGCATGCTCAGTTCTTTAACGTTCACTGAAAACTCACTCAAAATAGCTAAAAAGAAGCTTCACTATTTATCAGTCATATCTAGCAGCCAGAAAATTTCTTCAAAATTCACTGCTTTACTCCAATCAAATGCTCACACACAGTATTTTAATAAAAATGGGGAATTGCTAAAACTCAGCAAAGCTTCCTCCCAGAACAGCCTTTGCTGTGTCATTGGTCTGTTCCTTCATTTTAAGCTGTCTGGCCACAACTTTGCTCTGTCAAAGTGAATTTTATTCAACAGCCCCAGGAATACAGCTAGAGCCTAACATGAGGGTGTTCCATACAGAGATTCTGCTGATGCTGCAGGAATTCTGGGAGCAGTCATGTTGCTTGTGTAAGGCCTGAGTTTTTTAGAGCAAGCAGCTTGTTTCTGATGAGGAAAAAGATTGTATTTTAAGGGATGACATAAACCAGTCAAGAGGGGCACTGCATGCACAAGCTGGCAGTAAGAGCTACCAGCACTGCATCCACAGATTGATGTGAAATATATCCCGTCACCCACACCTTCCTCTCATCTAACATAAAGCAAGAACTACATCAAAGCTACCCAGGATAATAATATAAAGAATATTAATTCACAATGTGCCTTCCATTTCTTTTACAAGGAGCTATCTGTACCCAGGGCTCAGATCAAACCCAGCAAGTACAGCCTCAGGCTCTCACTTTATTGCAGAATAAATGCTGCTTTATTTAAACAATTCTTATTTGCATCGTCACCCTTCAAGTAAGAAACCCTTGGCTCTGGGAGAAAAACATTTCCCCTTTAGATTATTTCTTTCTGTCTCCACTGATGAAATCAGAACAGGCAGACAGGAAAAGCTCAGCCAGAGAAGAGCATCTCAAAGATGCACACCAGTTCAGGTGTTTCTCATGCTGTAGAGAAGCCTCGTTTTTAAGCATCCCACATTCTTACACATACTTAGATTTCTTTGACAAGCTAACCACGGAAAAATGCAGTAACAAACAGTAGTTTTTAGTACTTCCAAAGTTTTGGAACCTCCCTGTTCATTTAACAAGAATTCAGAAAGTCTGAAGGAGAAAACTGAAATGTGTAAGGGTGTGGAGGAGCAGAGCTCTAAAGGTTAATGTAGAAGTGTGACACTGTAAGATTGCAGCACTGGAACTTGTTCAGAGAACAGTGCTCCTGAAATTGATGAGATCAGACTGGCAGAGAAGAAGTGACTAAATGCACAGATTTCTGTACTAAGCACGAACCATCAAAGTGCTTTAGATTAAGGCTGAAGCACGAAAGGGGAACCTTGAAGGCATCAGTGCCTCCCACAGAGTTACTCCTAGAACAGAGCTGAGATCTGACTGGGGTCTACTGAGTATAAACTTCTCCATTCAGATGCAGGAACTTCCTGCTTCCTTTAAACTATTTTAATCTTCTTGGCTTCAGGGAAGAGCTGATTGAAGCTGACTTTTCACACTGTAGAACAGGCCCATTTTCTGAACATTTCTTCATACAAATTTGAATAAAAATAAATATTAAAATTTTCTCTCAAATGGAAATGGCAGCAATTTGCAATCTGCTGACATTTAGTGTCAGAATTTTAATTAATACACTTTTCTATATCTTTATGATTCTTCCTGGTTTCATGGAATGCCCCCACATTACTGAGGTCATGAATATAATCATACAATCTTATTTGGCGATATCTGAACTATTTTTATTAACTTATCCTTAATTAAAGGAAATTATGTAAAATAATTTTTCTTTAGCATTCCCTTCCTGCATGTTAATGAATCAACTTTACATAAGAATAGTTGTTTTTAATATCAGAGAAAAATAATTCCACTTAATTTTAGACATACTGGAAATCACAGCTTCTTTAACTGGCAAATAATATTTATTTGATCTCCTCTGTACTTTTTGGTAAGAAGATATTTCCTCTCAGTATTGAACAGTTGCTTCCCAAAGTATTTTACAAAGCAACATGATTCTGTGATTCTATGACAATATTAAAGTATTTCAGCATTAGTAGAAAGGCACATCTGCATAAATGAAATGTGGTTTTCCTAGTTATATTTTTAAATAAGGTTAAAAAGTACTACCAATGGATGTCATAAAATCTGTAAAAAATTGCATTGCAGTTGGATTGAGATATTTAACATTTTTGTTTCACTGAAACAGTTTGTGATGTTAAGCCACTTTGACTTTTTCTTTTTTTTAAATCTACCTCTATTTCAAAGCCATAAATATTTGAAAGAAACTGTCTGCCCAGCCTGAAATGCTGAACCATGTCATTCTATAGTCCCTTAGCAGTAGTAAAAACAGAAAAGCAAAATCAAAATGATCCTTTTGCTGGGTGGGATTGTACTACGTTAAGGCAAAAAAAAATTCCCTCAAGCAGCTGTATGTCATTGAAAATTAAATATAAAAAAAGTATAGTTTGTGATGTGTGTTTTTATCCTAGAGCAGATAGAATACATCAAAGACAAAATCCTCTTGATCCCTCAAGTTTAACAAGAGGCCCAAACCTAGTGAACATTACAATAGTTTCTTGTAACTTTTAATGGCCATTGGAGTACTGTTAGCCAAAAAATCCCACCAGGATTTTCCACAGACTTGTACTTAAACTTCATTAGATACTTTATTGCTCTATCATTATACCTTGTCAATCTTTGAAACATTAAATGTATCAGTTACTTACGACATTCAGCAGAAGGAAGTATCTTTTGGATTGTCAAAGTGCATCTGCTATAAAACATTTAATAATTTCTTGCTTATTTTTCTTTGTCTCTTTATTGATTTCATTTTCTCTTAAGGGAAAATCCTGAATGATTCAAATGAGCACTCCCAAGGGACTTATTCAATGCACTTAATGAAAAACAAATTGTTGTGTGTTTCTAAAACAAACTATTGGGCTCTACAATTCATGTCCTCTGGGAGCTGTGAGGATTTGACATGCCCCAGGGGAGCAAGGAGACCTCAGCTGACCTTGGGCTGTTCTAATACTGACCTGTGGAGCTAAGAACTATGTTGTCCAAACCAAGGGTCTCTACATCTTTTCAAACATGAACACCTATTGGTAAAACCTTTCTGACTACATACCCTCAAAATATGTGTGTTAGTTACAAATTAGACATACGTACTACTATTGTATGTACATTATAAAACATACATCAGAAATGGATGAGATAGAGATGAAACAAACAGTAGTTAAAAAAATGTTCTCCTATTCCATAATGGTAAAAAATACCTTCTTCCTGCACCCCACTGGATTTTTCCTGAGGTGTGTGCACCCCACATTGGAGACCTCTGGGCTACACAGCAGCTGGAGAGAGTCAGTAACAGCAGCACTTCTCCAGCTGCCCCATCTCAGGCACTGTCAGGGCTTACAGGACACCTTGGTTCTCCTGGATGATCCACATCTGGATCTTTCCAGAGCTCTTCACAGACACTGTTCCTAATTCCAGAGGACCCGACTGATCCTATCTTTAAATTCACAATGGAACTTCAGTTTAAAAGTAATTTAGGCATTCTAAAAATTACATAATGCTCAAAAGACTTTGTAATCAGTCATGGCAGGAGCCATCTCAGTAAAATCTTGCCCTATCAAAAGGGAAGATCCAGAAATTACTTCCTACCTAAATGTGAATTATTATTTAAGTAGTCAGCCAGCTGAAAACACAACTGACCAACTGGATCTTACCCTGAACTTTAGCTGTTCTAAGAATCATTACAAAGAGTCTCCCTCTAGACTTTCTAGGGCTTTAGTAACATAATCCAGGTCTGTCTTCATCAGGAAGCCAGCAAAACCAGCTATCCACCAACAGGGCTTCTGCCTGTGCTGGCCCCCCACTTGGCTTCATCAGAAATGTTTTCACATCTGATCAGAAAATTTCTGATTTCATCAGCTGTATCTTAAGTGTGAGCTTCAAAATCAACAGAGCAAGATTAAAAAATCAGCAAGTGTGAGGTACAGATAGAAAAAAGGCTTTATAAAGAAGCAGTAAACAAATCCTCCTTTCCAGACTGTTCCATCTGCAGACAGTATGGGAAGAGAACATCATTTGAATGGTGTGGGTTTCATAGGACAAAAACAGACTCCCAAAGTACAACCAGAAATCTACAGAAAGCCAAAGCAAATCGTACAGTTAGAAGCTACAGGAAAATGGAACTGGCATAAAATATCTATCTTCAGTCATGTAATGCTGATGAGGGCAGCTCCTTGCTACATGATCCCCAGTAACTGCTATTAGAACAGGAAATGGTTTGGATCTTGGAATACTCTTTAAAAACAGTTGTGGGACAACAGATGCACTCGAGTGACTTGATTTACTCGAAACGAGTTCTTGTGCCCTTCATAAAGAGGCACAGGCAAACCTACAGAATCTCTGCCCCTTCTTGTTGACATGAAGAACACACTCTCTCTCAACACTATTTCCTTTCTGACCAGCAAACACACACTCTCCCTTCCCAGCTTAGAGCCTCTTTCTGCTCCAATGAGAGGTCACAAGGAAAACATGAGATTCTCTTCATCTACCTGCCAGACACCTTACCAGTACTGCAGTTATTCCTGCCAGCCTGGTCCCTACTGGTTTCCATGTGAAGGCTCAGAGAGAACACGATCAGAAGAGACTTGGTAACTGAGAAAACTCCCTTGCATTATGCACAGACAGGCATTTAAAGGTAACAACTCCAATATATTTTGAACAGCACATACCTTTTACCAAAGTGTGCTTGTCTGTGGGAGATGAGCGAGCAAGCACTCGAAGCTTGGGCCAGATTTTGTCAATCCTCTCTTGCTCAATCTGGAAGGGGGGAAAACACACACACAAAAAAAAAGGGGGGGGGGTGTATAAGAGACNCAGGACAAACCCCAGGAGCCCACACTCTGTCTTGTTGCCCACCTGGCGAGGCAGGCCACCCTCTTTCTCTGGGGGGGGAGGGAAGAAGAAAAAAAAATCACCAAAACAGGACAGTAAAACTGTTAACCCATGATCAGCAAAAGTTATTTTTGTCCATGTTCCAGATGATTCACTTCTCTACTCAGATCTGCAGCTTGGCTCCAAAAGCACTGAAAAATTGTAACAGCCACCAACACTGCAAATGAAGGCAAGGTGGAAAAGGGCCAAATCTCAGCTGCTGCCTAACACAGGTTAAAATTGCCACAGTATCTCAGCAGCCTTTCTTAGCATCTCTAGGTAGCATCATGACTAGATACAGGATAGTGGAGTTTCTCAAAGCTAACCTAAAGTTTGAAGTGAAAGTATGTTGTTCTATATTTGACTCCAAGATCTTCATTTTGGCACCAATAGTGGTAGAATTTTATCTGTAAACCAACAGCAACAAGGCCAAACAATTCAATTCATCACTGCAAAGAACCACTCATTAATGTGGGACACAAATGGTGGACAAATGGTGAAAAGTAAACTTTTCAGAGGTTAACTTCAGTAGCCTGTGTGTTAACTCTGTCTTTGATGAAGAGTTTACAGTCTTCTGAAGAGTAGATTAAGTCATTGAAATCATTAGAGTGAGTGGATACAGCAGTACTTCAGATAAAGTGGTGTAAAATCAAGAAATGAGAGGAGCTGGTTCTCAGCACAGATTGCATTTTATGCAGCAGACCTGCAAGCTGCTGGTGAGACTGTTCTCTTTGCTAACAAACCTGCTTTAATGTGCTTCAGTTCCACTTCTTGTATACCAGAGCTACAGTTCTAAAAAGTGCTGAATTAGGTTAATGCTGAACTGACAGTGGCTCTGCATTATGAAAAGTCAAGCCTGCCATTCAGTGGCATTTGGAGTAACAAAAAGCTATGGCAGAAAGCAGCAGAATCTCTTTGAGAAGATTTGAATGATAAGAGGTGCCCATCAGCACAGGAGGAACAACATTAACACATATGGGTTTAGCATCTGAATTACCTCTCCCTTCTCATTCCGGATCCTTCTGTTGAACTCTTTCCCCTCAAGGCAGAGGAAGTCTTCTCCTGGATGGATGATCCCACACTTGATGGCAATGGCACGGGCTGTGTTGATGTTGTCTCCAGTGACCATGCGGACTGTAATTCCAGCTCGCTGGCACTTCCTGATGGCTTCTGGGACCTGCAAAAATAATGTCACAGGAAAGAAAGTTCTTAGAAAAGAGATAAAATTAAAGTCAGGTGTTCCCATTCAGAAAATTTTGAGGCTAAAAAATTAATGGAGTAGAAAGAGAAATCACATGTTATGTTATATTATAGCTACCTGACTAGCATGGAATTGAGGTTACATGACAGGCAGGACAAATCCTGTATCAAGAAGCACACAAATTGTTTTTTATGTGAGTTGTCTAAAATTTCTGACTTTTTTGAGTGCTCTGCAACCTTTCTCATCAAGGTGCAGCATGCTGAACCTAGCAGACTCACCATACATGTAAATATGAACTGACAATAGACCTGTTTTGTACAGAAAATTATATAACTTCTGATCCAAACTTGCCTTTCAATAAGTATGTCTGAAAGGTTACTGTTATTGAGCACTGTGATTAATTCATGCCTGTCAACCTTCAGTACCCCACCACTGCTCTAAATTCCACTTGTACCTAGAAGAAACTAAAGGCATCCCTGGCCTCCTCACGAAGACAGAAACCCTTCACAGAGCTACAAGAAACTGAATGGCCTCACTACAGAAGATAGCAGAGGGCAGGTAGAAACCAGTTACAGGTTGCACTGGTTCTTATGTGTGGGACAGCAGAGAGGTGCTTGTAGATGAGTGACAATCTCAGAGGAAAAAGGTCCCTGAAAGTTGAGCAGGACTTCTGTAAGCATTTGAATGTAAGGCAGTGATCCTAAGGAAACCTTCTTAGGATGCTATTTGAAGGTTATCCCACCAGTTAAAATATCTCCAAAACCTGGTTCTAGATGCTTGCTCTGCAACACTGCCTAACACTCTCAAGAGATGCAACATACACATAAACCATATTTGAATAAATTCCCCCCAAACACTGACCACTGACTGCAGATTGGTGCCATCTTATCAGCTGAAGTAACATATTTATATAAAGCAGCTCTCTGGGACAAATTATGGCAGCAGTCCTGCATATAGAGTTGTTAATTTCCTACACAAACTAGTAAGGGAAGGGTACAACTATGAAGAGAAATCTAGATTTTGAATAATTGTCAAAAAACCCCAAAAAAAGAATTATTAAAAAATGGTACCAAAATGGGTATTACTGGCTACAGCAGCAAAGCCTCATTCTGTTCTACTGCCTCTTCAGTGCAGTGTGCTGACCACAGCCTGTCACAGACAGAAGGGTCCTGTAGGACTCAGTGCCACTCAGAGTGGATCAATTTCATCCACTAGCACAGAAAATCTTAAAAAAGGGAGCCATCATCTGCAACATTACACTGCTGATTTTGGGAATTTCTAGATACTTTCCTTTCCTCTCCAGCTGCCAGTATGGGACAAGGCTGAGGGGAGGACATTGCCTTTTTCATGCCAACCCCTGCCCTGATCCAGGGTGGCAAATGCTGGGCATGTCACAACTTCATGGGGCCAGAAAGGCTTGGGCTTGGGCTGCCCATTGGGCTGACATTATACACCCTTGAACCATATTGTAGGTCATGGTTGTTCTGAGCAGTGACTGCAATTTCACACCATGCTTCTGCATCTTTACTAAAGGCAGTTGAGAAGCCTCTGTTTTGCAATGCCTCACTGAACTAAAACCTGACTGAGGAGCAGACCTACACTTTTCCCATGACTGTGAAGAAAATCCCTAAAGTCTCAGAGTGCATCCACAGAATGTGCTGCTCCCAGAGGGACTCTGCCAATCCAGATTACAGAACCATGAGAAACACATAGGGACAGAGATTTATCTTCCTCATCTTGACCAGCTGAGAATACTCCTCCCACGAGTTGTATCCTGGAAGTGTTACTTGGACCTGAAGTTTTTTAGCATTACAAAATAGACTTCTCTGGGGGGAATGTACAATCTGATTATATTTATTACATAAACAAATGATTCCTGATCTACGCACAATTAATCCTGACTTTATCCCATTCACCAGTTCGGAGTGCCCTTGGTGTCCACTTTAGCCGTGGTGACTCCATGCCTAGGATATGACAGATTTAGATGGCTATCTGTAAAACCAGCACAGTGGATGAACCATGAAGGAGAAAAATAAATTACAGTGCAAACAGAAAAAGAAGGTCCATTCACATGAAGTGCCAGTCCTATTAAACAAGGTCACAGGAGGACAACCTAGTTTCAAATGCATCTAGAACTCACATATAACTAGAGAAATAATTCTGTTTTCCAACTCATTTTTTGGACAGCTGGTGGGTGGTATCTCATTTAACACTGTGTACAGTAATTACAGTAAAAATATTGTTCATATTTTTTTCTTGCTGCAAGTAAGAAAGAGTGTTGGCAGACTGAGTGGGCAGTGGAAAAAGATATTTTCCCTCAGTTTTGCAGAGCTTAAGAACACATTTTAAAACTTTCTGGATTATTTGCTGTCTGCAAAGAAAACCTTCCACTGCATCCATGCATGCATCCATAAATTATGGAATGCAGGAATATCTGTCAGAATTTGGGTGATGAGTAAATAGGTGACATTTGGAAATGATTTATGTTCATGTCCCAGAAATAACAGATTGGTAAATCAGCATAAGCCAGTGCAGACAGATGAAAACCAAACCAGAGAGTCTGTGTGCCTTGTAGTGAGGCAAAAGGTGTTGCTGCATATTCTGGTGTTAAACTACAAGAAATTCAATACTGTATTCAAATAATTCTTTAGAAATGAAATATCTTCATGCCTTCCTCTTCTTTGATCCTTTACACAGAAATCAGACTTGGCATCTTTATTTTTAGCAACACTATTCCTTTTTACCTCCAGCTCCCAAAAAATTATTCCCTACAAGCTGAGAGCAGTTTTCTTATAAAACACACTCATAATAACCACATGAAAGGATAGTTTGCAGCTATTTTCAGTAATAACTGCAAATCCCACTGCCACCCATCCCCTCAGTCTGTCACACCACACATAACCTAACTTGAAGCTATTTCCTAACATGCATATGAATCAATTTTTGGAGGGGAAGAGGAATGATTCATGGCTCCAGTGGGCACTGACAGTTAAAAGCTTTCTGACTTTATGTGAGCTAGAGCATTAAGGGATCATTGCAAACAGAACATTTTCAGAAATTTAAAGAATATTTGAAAGGATTTGCAATGTCAGCATTGGACAGATGGTATAGCAGCAAGACACCCTGTGATGACAGATAAAGCGAATGTGGTTTCTCTCATGCTGCAAAGAAAAGAAGTTATCATACAATTTTCACCTAAGCAAGATTTACTTTATATTATAACCTTCTTGGTACTGAAAAAAACCTCCAATAAAGTCCATTATCATGCACAGCACAGTAATGCAGTTAGCACCTGCATTTATAATTATAGCATGCTAATTTCCAAAGTTAGAAGAGTCAGAAATATGTAAAAGCCTACTTTAAAAAGGACTTAGGGAAAGAATTGTGATTAATTTATACTTTTGATGTTTTAGTAAGGAAAAAAAAAAAAGTTTTCTTACACATCTAGCATTGCCACCAATCCTCAGTGGATCAGATACAAAGATTACATGATTAAAAAAAGATCCAGCAAAATGAGACTGAAAAGGACAGAGATTGGCACCAAACTACTTATTTCCTGCAGCACCAGAACCCACTCTTTTTGTGTAAGAGAAATGTGAGTGATCTGTCAAAGAGTTATTTGGTTATCTGCTGAAATGACAGCAGAACTATGGAGTGGATTTCTTGAAGGGAAGGAGAGCAGCAATTGCTCACCCCTTGCAGGAGGAGCTGGGGCAGGTGCTCTCACATCCCACCACTCAGCTGCAGCCAGGGCCACACACACACACTAGAGTCAGTGAGAAAAGCAGAAGAAAGACACTGAAATAGCTGCAGTTCATGCACAGCTCATTGAACCTCTGGACTTACATTCTGTCACTGTTTCTGAACTACTAACTTGAATTGATTTCCCGTGGTGATCATGTGTGTGTAAGTGGTGCTGCCAAGCACCATATGCAGAGGTCAGAAACAAAGTTTCCAACCCTTCATCTTCACTTCATATAACAATCACAGGATAAGCAGAGTAGCTGGTCCATGCTTCCAGCATGCACATCCACCACTGATCTTCCCACTTTAGCTGAGTTGAAATTTAGCCCTATTTTCACTAGCCATTGAAGTATAATATCAAGGACATCTGCAGCTTTTCCATGGCAAAGCTTTTCCTTGAATAAACACACCATTAAACACAGTTTTCTAATCAGTAAAGTGACAGCTGCCCCAGGAAAACACAAATCTCCAGGATCAGGTGCTGTTTCTGTGGGAAGGGAGCACACTGCAGTTCTGATCCTGGCAGTCACAACCACTGCACATCTTTCCTCTGCTTCCAGAGTTGCACATTACTGCAGTACTTACAGGGAAATTCTTTAATAACTGGAAGCATAACAGAACTGCTGATTACTTCTCCTGTCTACTGCCCCTGGTGAGAAAGTTCAGTCATCTCAGTCCTGTAGTTCAAAAGCTCCATTTTGCTATATTTATATATCAGTTGATTAATAGTTGATTTTTATAAAGTTAATGATTTGGTTTTTTAGAAAGTAGAGGCTATTTCTAAAGTTCACTTCCACCTCATTTTGACAGAGCTGATTTAAAAAAAAAAAAAAAGTATAAAACCTGCAAGAAATCTGCACTTCAGTTGATGTTCAGTTCTCTGAGACAAGCTTTACAACAGAAGACTTTGATTTACCTCTGGCCTTACTGGGTCTTCAATGCCAACAACACAGATGCAGGTCAGGTCAGATAAGATGTCGTTTTCGTTGTCCCAGTCAGGCTCTGGGCTGCTGTTAAAGTCTCGGAAAGCAACACAGATGGTTCTGAGGCCATCACAGGCCATAGGCTCAATCACTTTCTTCACCATTTCATCTCGGTCACGTGGTCTGAAGACACGAGGTTCACCAGCAGCATTAAGGATCCTGGAACATCTTTTATTTATGAGAAAAAAAGAAAGAAAAAAAGAAAGGTTGATTGTGTATTTGCATGACTGCTGAGAAGTATTTCCTTCTGTCAGCTTGTTTCACTCAATATTTTCCTTTTCTGATGCCAAGTTTTACGTTTCTAGATAAAACAGGAAGATGCACTAGTAAAAAAAAATCTGGTTTTAGCATTAAGCAGAAAATTTGTTTGTAGCCTATTACCTGGTTTCCTCCATTCATAGGTTTCTCAGTACCCGTGTAACTAATGAGCTGACAGCTTACAATGAAATTGAAAAATCTTTATTTTCCGAATGGGCTGAATGCAAAGAATCCATTTGTAAACTACTGGATGCAGAGCCAACTTTTTGGCTAGCCAGTGGTAAGAAAAATAAGCCAGTTTTGCAAGAGTGAGCACTTAAAAAATATTTTAGAAAATAACAGTAACAGCTTATACTACTGAAGTGTGTCATATTTCTACTTGTCAGTAGGAAATTCCAAATACCAAAATTCCAACACGTCTTGTAACTCTTCAGAATGTTTTGTATTGTGGACAAACAGAGTGAGTAATCCATTGCACTTACTTCTTCAGAACAATTTCAGAAGCTCCTTTGCTGTACATACGGAAACTCCCATCTGGCATTTTGATGACAGTACTCATGGACTTCCTGACGGAGTTGAATGTATAAACTTTGTAAAGTTTCTCCTCAGGGATGAGGCTCCGAACAGGCTCATAATCCTGCTTCAAGTCCAGGACAAACCCCAAGAGCCCACACTCTGTCTTGTTGCCCACCTGGCGAGGCAGGCCACCCTCTTTCTCTGGTGGCTGAGGAGAAGAAAAAATCAGATGTTAATTTCTCTCACGACAAGCTGGAGGCAATTGGTTCTGAACAACCAATAATGAAGTGACAGTGTACAGTTTAAGATCTAAAAAAATCCACAGAGCTCTAACAGACTTAAAACAGCTGATCTCACAATGAGAAAGATTTCTCTAGACAAGCATCTACATGTCATCTCTCTCTTTTCTTTTAAATTAGCCACTCTCAGCCCAATAGCTTGTGATGCTTAGCCAGTACATCATTAAAAGTCAAGTAACTTTCTTTAAGCTCAAAATTAATTAATTTTCCTTTGTCATTAGTATACAACCTTTTTGTAGCTGCTTAGAATTACATGGTTTTGCTGACTGTGGTGGTTATGTTGAGCAAAAGAAAGATTGGGTTTTTTTTCCTATCAGGCATTTTAAAATGATTAATAAATCTGCATCTCATCGTAACAGTAAATCTCAGTGAAAACAGTCTAACAATCTATAGAACAGCAGTTTTACATGTAAAAGTATCTGTATGTAGAATTACCACACTTTGCTGCTCCAGACAATAACTGCTTTTATATAGTAGGGGAAAAAATGGAATAGGCTAAACATGTTGCAACCCTGACAACTCTCAGTCCCTCCAGGGGCAAGGAAAGCTTTAATGGTCCATTCAAATATAAACCAACAAACATACACACACTTGATTTATTTACATAGTAAAAAATTTCCTATGTTGTCAAGACTCTAGATTGACTTCAAGTGACCCAGTTACACACTGCTGACAACTTAAATGCTGAGGGGTAATGTAGGGAATAGTTAAAGTTGCAAACCAGTAATCCTACTTAGATATGAATTCGTGCAACTATTATGGCCACAGAAAGGGTAAAGGGGATGTTCAGAGCAAGCATTAGAGAGTAAGTATTCCAGATAACCACCCCTTGCAGCTGGCTTAAAAAGTGAAGGTCAGATAGATAATAACAGACTGGTCCCAAACTTCAGTAAGCAAATACAGAGTCTCCATAAGAATAATTTTTCTGTCACCAGGAAAATACCCAGCTGGTGACATTAATGTAATTTCTTTTTCAGAGATGTATCTATGGTGAGCCATACATACTAATCTAAAAATGCTGTCTGCAAGAGAGATGCATCCTTTCAAGAACTGTACCATCTTTCTTCTATGTGAGCTATCATTTTTACTGAATTGTATGAGTCACATTAATGCTGCTGTGACATTTCAGCATTACTCCAGGGTCAATGTAAAACACTGACACTCAGCAAAAATGATACTATATTAATTTTATTATATGCCATAACAACTTGCCCTACTACAATCTCATTATAACCTGATGTAACTTGCCTCTGGATTCTCAAATTCACTTAAGAATCCCTAATTTAAATCCCAAGAGCTTGGAGTTATGTGTATCTGGATGCATGGTTACATTCTCTGGATATGAAAATCTCAGAGGAATGAAAAAAATACCCTTTAATATACAGTTTTGTTTGAATAACTTCAGTTCATTTTCATGACACTGCAGGCACACAGCTCCTGAAACAAGCCAAGAACTTCAGGCTTCTCCAAGCATCACAGCTATCAGCTCCTCTGCCTGGGCAGAGATACCAGGAAAGACAGACTTCTCTGTCCATATCCCATCAGCCTCTTCCCATTTTAGATCTAAATCCTCCAGTAGGCTTTGGTTCCCTCTGCCACTGAAATCACTGAAATGTGAATGTGATCAAGACACTGGCAAACACACACTGGAAACCAACAGGAAACAAATTTCTTTCCATCAAAGACATACATACTATTAGCTAGACATTAGTTACTTCATACATGTGATTGCAGCATGACCTGATGTGAATGGATATTGAGAGAAAAGAAATCTACCCACATTTCACAATTACTAGAGTCCTTCTAAATTTTTTCTCATTTGAACAGAAGGTAAATCACACTTTCCTGTTCCTAAGACTGAGGTCTAAAAATAGATTTCTTTTAGTGAACATATTTTGAATGCAAATATATTAAGCAAAGGGGAAAAAAAACAGTGAAAAGAACAGACATTTCAGAAAGGTTTCAAAATCTAACAAGTGGCCACCTCCCTCTAGAGCAGCTGCTGTCTCCATATTCTTTGTGCATTACATTATAATAAAGCATATGGTGGTGAGAGCTGGCAAGAAGCACTTCCTTTCCTCTGCTGCTTCAGCTCAGAATCTATATGCCAAAACCACTCTCCTTGCAGATTGTTCTTGACAATCCTTTGCAGAAGCTGTTGGCTTTTAAAACTCCCTACTGTGCTGTCTAAATTCATTTCTTGCTCAAATCTGCAGTTTATAGCACCTGGAAAACAACTAAAAGGACAGTCCAGAGGGGTAATTTCTGATTAATTAAGTAGGAACAATTTCATTGAGTCCTTGTAGAATGAACACCTTTGCACAACATGTGAGAGAAAGCCTTTGGATAGTGATTTGCAAAAAGGAGCTTCAGTTCAATGCACTTGTTTCTCCAGAGCTCAATGAAAGAGCTTTTGCCAGTCCCAAGACAGCTCCATGCTGTGTAATCTTCCACAAGGAAGAGCCTGATCCAGCATCTTCCTCCAATAATGACTTTCCCCTGGAGCCTCATCAAATGTTTCTTTCATATCTTTATTTATGTAAAAATAATTACTTTATTTATAAGTAAATACTTGCATGTAAAATAAACTGCAGACAGATGTTAAAAGGAGTTGTTACAAATCAAAAGAGGTTTCTAGGTCAAAGTACAGCTGTATTATTACAGCTTAAAAACAGCAACCCAAAAGCTAGCATTGACCTAATACTGAGTTTGGCTTACAAAAGGAATTGTCAGAATTATTTCACTGAAAAATAATTTACAACTAAGACTTGAAAAAAAGACAGAATTGTGGGTGTAACATAAAGGTGGTGCTTCAGCTTTTTAAATTAGATTGGGAAATTACAATACTTCAATTTTTACCATAGCACACACTAAACCTCATTTTTTTCTCATTGCCATTTCAGATGTGGAAAAGAAAGGACTTGGTAAGAGGATCCAAATGGTCTTTCCAAGTGAAAACGTTAGGATTTCATGTATTATCTGAGGGCTTCAGTTGTTTTATGTTCTTCTGTGTTCTACAGACTAATGATGCTCTTAAATATACCAATTTTATTAAGATAAAATCTATCTTAGCTAGAATATTGAATATTTCACTAGGAGTATTAAATGTTCCAATTATGAATGTTTCATTTTGACTCAATTCACAAAGGGCAAACAGGCAGAGGAAAATACATTCACTGAAATCGCTGATTTCCATCCTTTATATTATTTACTCAAAAAAGAGAATTTACCAGGATGTGTGGGACCTTTGTGTATTTAAACACAACAGATGCAACATGAAAAAAAAACCGTGGTATTTTTTATTTTTAATTCCTAATGCTAAAATTCATAAAAGGAGAACTCCTAAAAATACTGTCAGTAGTACTGTCAGATTCAGAGATGCTCCTGCATTATTTGAGTCACTGATTTAATGGAAGACATCTAAGGTGTGATTAAACCACATTCATTTTTTTATCAGATGTATTATCAGCTTTTTGAACATACTGGTTTATTCAGTTGGCTTCAAGAAACCAAGAAAGATTTTAAACTGACTGTTTGTCTTAGAGAAAAATTTAAAAAGGCAAGGAGTGAGTTCCTTTTAGCCACAGACTGAGAATCTCAACTTCTGCCTACATAAAACTTTCAGTGATGAAATGGGATATGGTTTCAATGTATGTGTTGAAAACAAAAAAGCAGTGATGGAGACATCAGCTGTTCTAGGGTTTGTTTATGGCTTCTCTGGGCTCCTGTTGACTACAGAAGTTCAACAGCAGCATTGCTTTTCTGTCTTTCATAGTGTGACCACTTCCACAGGTCCTTCACCCCACCTACCTGCGGGCTGGATGCTGGCTGCCAGACACCAGAAGGAAAGTTGCTTCATTGTCTCTTCCTTGCTCTGTGTTCTAAGAGTATTTTTAGTTTTCCCCTACATAACTACACAGGATTGCATCTCCCTGTGTCAGTCCAACAACAACTTTGTTGCAGCTTATCTGGAAATACTCTGGGATTGATATGATTTTCTTGTATGTTTATTTTTTCCACTTTTACTTACTGTTTAGAAAGCTCACTTCATCTGGTCTGACTTTTCTCTCCCCAGCCAATCCTGTGGAACTTCCCTTTGGTTTTACTGAACTTCTGCCCATGTTAAGACTTTGAAGACTGTCTCAGCATACTGCTGGCTTTCCAGGCAGACCACAACTGGCATATTCATTTTACACACAACTAGGGTAATACTAATTAACCAGACTCCAAACATTTTAAGAGTTCCTGAAAAATCTTTTTTTAGGTTAAAACAAAGAAAACAAAACAGCATCCTAAAGATAAAATTCACTAGGAATATCTGGCACCAGATCCATACTGTTATGAATTTACTTTCCTAAGGTCTGTATTTAGGGATAACAGTCTTTATATCTGCAGATTTTGATCTTTGCTGAGGATACATCTACAATAATATTATTGACTTGACTGGTGAAGAAGGGCACAATTTGTCCTCAAATGGTTTATAATTTTAAGTAGTTTTTCATGACAATGGTTAGGAAGTCACCTGTGTTTTATGCAAAGCACAGGAAGCCCCATGCTTTCTGAGAACATGCAGGCTATTTCACAGCTCAGAACCAACACTGCAAGGTACAATGCTGCAGAATTTCAGTTAAATTAAATTCAACAGTCAGGTTGAATTGGGGTCAGCATAGGGGATTGAAACAACAGTTAACTTGGAGCTGACTGTGTAATCATTTTGGCCTCAGGAGCAGCAGAGTGCATGAACCTCACAGCCTGTTCTGATCTCACACACTGGATTTGGAAAGCCCAGTGTTTCAAAGTCTAAAGGTTTGAAGGGGCTTTTTATTCTTATGCACACTGAAGAGACCAGCAGAGGTGTTCCCATTCACTGACACTTCACCTGCTCACCAGAAAGCAAAATTTATCTTTTTATCTTCAGAAGGCCAAAACAATTTTATACATTGAACTTACACAGATCTCTTCCTTGACTCCTTTTCAAGCTCAAGCAAAGCATTTCTGTTCCAAAGAACTTCCCTTAAGAATGGTGAGCTTCTCAGTTCCTGACTTGGATCACTTTGATCCGGAATGCTGTTTTTGAGTCCTGGTTTTGGACCCATTTTTGGGGGTCCAATGATTACATATTCACCATTTCAAAGACTTATGGTGCATACATTTGGAGCTTGGCTCTAAGCCATACAACAAAACATGTTTGAGAACCCTTCATTAGATGTTGTACAAACTCTGATAAGAGATTGGCCAGATTTTCTAGATACAAGATTTGTGTTTCAGGAGCCAAGAAGACTGTGTAGGGTGGCATCTGGTATGTGTTTGAGGAATGCCTATACACCTCACCCCAAATTAAGAAGTTAGAGGCTTACACAAGCAATCTGATTCTGACAAAGAGAAGACTTGTGGGAATAAAGAAGATGGAGGCTTGGGGATTATCAACAGCAGAGTTTGTAGGAAAAAGAATCACACATGAACAATCAAACAGGGAGAGTTGGGAGAAGGAAAAGTGTTTTCAGTAAATTCCCCCTTCACTGCCAAGTCTTTCCCTGTGTTTTAAACACTTCCTATGTAATCTAGAGATATAAAGATGGAGGATGTGGAGTATTTAATTCAGAATCAGTGGAAGGAACAGGATTTGGAGAAAAAAAATGGGTTTACACAGATATGTATGGGTAATCAAGCACAACAGTGTTCCCTAGCATCAAATACAACTAAACCAAAGGACAAAGAGAAGGAAATAAATACATAGCTGAAATTTCACCATCACTGCCCTGTATTGATGTGTCCCATATTTCTGTTTTGCAAAGATGGGAAAAGGGGATGTGGCAGCCAATTCCTTTTGCTTCCAGTTATCCAAAAGGTGCTGATATCCCATGGCAACTCCATTTCTTGGGAAACGTGCACCAAAAACCCTTCAACCACGTTTCAGTACTCAAGAGATACAAAACCTGAAGTCTAAGACCAGAAACGTACACAACAGCACCATTTAGTAAGAATGCTACACGTCTAGCTTGTTACCAGTGGCCAGGGAGGTGTCTTCTCCCTGAACCAGCACCCTCCATTACCCCAGGCTGAAGGCAGGCAGCAGTCTCACAGCATTCACCTGGCAAAGCTCAGCTCTTGGGGTACATTCCTGTGGCATGTCAGGACCCCAGCTGACTGGCAGATAAACTGTGAAAGCCCCAGGAGAACCTTCACATGGCTCAGGGTCAGAGATGGCCCAGGACAGCCTGAGAGCTCTGTGCTGCAGCCAAACAGCCTTCCTGTGGCTGCACCAAGCAGGGGCCTCAGAGAGGTGACAACAGTGTCACTGAGCACCACTCCCCAGCACAGGCCCCCATCTTCTCATTTAACAGCCATTCAGCTATCCTATCACAGCTGCTCAGACTTCCCAGGACAGGGATTTTTGACTCATGTCAATATAGGGTGTAAGAAACAATATATTTGTACAGGAGCCAGAACGATGCAATTATTTAGGTACAACTGGCATAATTAAATCTGCCACAACAGTTGGAGGATATGAAAATCCACGTTTCCTGCATCGGATCAGCTCTTATGCAGGGTAATTATTTAATTTTTAAGAAGATAATTATTTAAGATTTTTTTCTATTACCTGAAAACCCTGAAAATGATGCAGTGATCTGTTTAATTAAGGCAATGCTGTGGTATCATCTAATTCCCACCCCTAGCACTTGAGATGGATAGAAATTTATTCAGATATTGTATTACATAAAACCAGTGTATTTCAACATCTCCTGCTGCCTCAAATAACAGCGAGGCAATACTCATCTAAAGGGGCCAGCTGTAATTATGTAATGCATCAGTGTGACATTTCCTATCAGCGTGGCAAAGTGAAGAGAGCAGCAGTGATGTGGCTCAGTGAGTACAGCCTCATGCTTGCTTCAGCTCACGTAACAGCTACAAGGAAAAAAATGATACTATCCATAAATTCCCCCAAGAGTGATTATGAAAGAAAATGAAATCATGCATGAAGAACAGTCCAAAAGGCTGGTGTGACAGTCTCTACTCCTTCTCTCACAGGCTGCTACCTATTTTTGCATTCAAAGAGAGCTGATACTCTGACCTTAATTTTATTAGCAAGTAATTAATTTAACCTTTATCGCTTGAAGGACAAATTTACCTTTGATTCATCTGAATAATAAAAGGGTGAGGCAGAAAAATAATAGCACAAACACAAAAATTGTTTCTTCTTCTCACCAGTTAAAGATGGGACATCAGTCCTGTATATTTTTCACAGAATTACAGTGCAGTTGGGGCTGGCAGGCACCAGCCTCCCTCTTTGGAAAGACCATCCAAGCCCAGAGCCCTGGCCAGAGCAGGTCCAGCTGCAGCAGGCTGCTCAGGCCTGTGTCCAGTTGGATTCAGTAGCTCCAGGGAGGGAGACCCACAACCTCTCCAGGAAACCTGTGCCAGTGTTTGACCACCTGCACAGTAAAACGAGTTTCATGTTTCAGTGGAATTCCCTGAGTTGCTCTTTGCTCCCGTTGGGCACTACTGGTAAGAGTCCAGCTCCATCCCCCTTATTCCCTCCCATCAGATATGGATACACAATGGGGAGGTCCCCCCTGAGCCTTCCCTCCTTCAGGCAGATTTCCCAACCTGCATGCCAAGCAGGGCATCATCCAGCTCATGAGTGACAGCAAACAGGATTGGCACCATCACTGATCCCTGGACACACCATTAGTGATCAGCTTCCAGCTGGACTGAGTTGCCACAGCTCCCTGAGCCCAGCACAGTTCAGCCAGGTTTCCATCTACCTCACTGCCCCCTTCTCTAGTCCATACTTCACCAGTTTCTCAGCTCACTCCCAAAGCCAGAGGATGCCAGTTAAAAATACAAATTTATACTGCCTGCACATAAAATTTCACACATGCAAAATGTTGGCACATACAAGCAATTTGCACTATTCATATGAGAATATTACTCCTGGATATAAACAACTTGTTAGAACTAATTAGAATTATTTCCTAGCTATAGGAGAAGCAATATTTGAGGTAGTTAACAAAACTAAATTTAGCAACATTTATCTATGTAATTAATTTAATTGGGCCCAGAGCAAGGATTTATGATTTCAAATTATGAAAACATTTACTGATAACTTTTTAAAAGTAATAATACCTTTTCATTAAGTCCTGAACATGTAGCTGATGAATATTTATTCAAAGGAACCAAAACCTGACACATATGTTATATATTACAACTCATTAGCAACTTCATCATCAAAAGCTGCACCACATGAGTTATTCCCTCTCATCTCCCAGGCCACTTTGGTTCTCTAATTTGAACTTTCTCCTTTTGTAACAGAAAGTCTACATTTCAAGATACAAATAGAATACAAGTTTGGAGTCTTCAAATTAAAAAAATACCAATAAATAAAGAGAAAATCTCAATTCCAAATGACAATGATTCATGGCTGAGTTTGAGGAGAGGCACAATAATGGAGCACATCACATTGTGAAGAATGACCTCTGCCTTCTTATGACACGACTGATTAATCAGACTTATGATCAGGATTCTCCAGCCTTAATGTTTCCAGATTAGATTAAACTCAATTTTACAGACACAGATTTTTTCCACATGCTCCCCACAAGAGTCTTGGTATATTAATTTATATTTTAAGATGTTATTCATCTCTATTTAGGGCATTTCCTGTTATTGATCAAAACCATTCAGATACTCTGGGATAATTTTTTTTTTTTAAAGGCAATGCAGCTCCCAAATTTTGCAAATGATGTATTCCATTTCCAAATGTGGACACTAAACATCTCCACCCTTGTCCTTTTGCACAGCAACATTCATGGGGAACTGGCAATTGTTAGATTTTCACTAGTGCTGTTCTAGCTTTAAGTGCAACAAGAACTGTTGAAAAGCAACCTATATAATCAAAATAATTAGACACAACAATTGTTATTAACTTACTTTAATTAACAACCAATTTACTTTAAATATAGCCTAAGTACAAGGTTTCAGATGAAGCTATAAAGAAGCAAGAGCATGTTTCTCCCCTATTACCACCATCGTTAGAACACAGACCAGAGTGACAAATGTGCCACTTCAAAACCAAATGGATTAAAATGAAGAACTGATTAAAAGAATTTATAACCTTCTAATAATTTGTTCCATATATCTGGCAAAAGCTTGCTATATTTCCATGAATGACAAACGAGCTGAACATTTTTCTTGAAGTGCAGAAGAGAAATTACACTTAATTGCAGAACTGTAATTGGTACCTCTATAATGACAACCCAAACATCTGCCACCTTGCTTTACTGAGCTGGTGTTTTGCTGGGTGCTGCTGTCAGACTGCCTGCCTGAGTGCTGCAGGCACAGGCAACAGAGAGGAGACAAAGAGCACAATTTTGAGCTCATCAGGTAGTGAAAACTCAATTTCAAGGCAACATCTGCAGTTTAAAAAGTGTGTTTTCTAATTTGGAACCAATACTAGGTATTGCCAACATTAATGCATCTGTTTGGGGGCTGAAACCTCATCTCTTAGATTTGAGGAAAGAGAGAGACATTTTCTTTAGTTACAGCAGTGATCTACAGAGTGACTGTACATTTGGAAAATCTCCCTTGAGTCACTGTAACACGTTGTGGTCATCTAGCAATAGTTTTCTCCCTACAATCTCAAGACTTTTTCTCATCAAGGTTCCCTATGAAAACTTAACTCAATGTTTCTGAGCACATCACCATCAAAATTCCAGTGATATAACCTTCCTCGCTTTTATTTAACTACTTAATTATCTTAAATTAATCCCAGTCTTTAAAAGCATCTCCACTAGTAGTCCAAAGTGTTTTCTAACTAGCTGTTGTGCATAAATTTCATTCTGAATTTCAACAAAAGAAATACTTACAGGTGCCTTATTTGTGCATAACATTCCTCATCTCCACAAAAATTATCACCCCATTGGACTTTCTACTTTTCTAGTAAACAGAGTTCAGATGGGAAAACTAGATTTCTAGAAACACCAAACTAAAGTAAAAAAGTCTGAATACTCACTGCCTTTCTGGTTGCAGCACAATTACAAATGATTTGTATACTTTATGGAGCTGGTTAAGAAGCACCAAGCAAATCTAGCCACATCTAACATAAAAGTTTTTTTCACTTGACTGAAGCTACTGATTCCAGCTCACTATAATTACAGATCATCTCTGTTACCAGCACTCATTTCCACAGAAAGGCAAAGGGTTCTTCAAGTATCCACTGCTCAATGACTCTAAAATCAGTAACAGCAGCTATTTCACTTGTCATATAAAATGTACTCCTCTAAAAACCTATACTAGCACATATAAAATTATTTTTTAATTTGGTTTTGGTTAGTTAGGGGTTGTTTTTTGGGAGGCAAATGCATGAGCTGAAGTCTATATAATATGTTAGAGCAACGTTCATCTAGTATTTTCTCAGGGATTTTTTTTTTGCATGATTGGTGGGGTAATGTTTGAGAGGTGTTGTGAATTCAGGCCTCTGGCCAGCCCCTCTCCTTGTCAGGATACGAAGAATGATGCTTTGCTGGGCAGAATAACAGATTCTGAGACTGCAGCCAATTTTTATCTGATTATACATTCAGAAAGAAAATGGGACAGGAATGATGGAGAGGTTGATCATCCTATTCTTTACAGGAAAATTCTCCCAGAAGAACTTGTCTCTCCCCTCCTCCAAATACAGAGCCCCTAGCAAAGCAGCACTGAGCACTGTCAACCCTTCTCCTCTGGAGTGAAGGGAAGTGTGAGGTGACTTAATCCCCTGGTTCACCTGAATGTGGAAACCACAGGAAAATAAAGATGGCAGAAGAGATGGGCAGTGGAGCTTTTTAAACATGCTCAGTACTTTGATTCAGTATTATGGAACAATGAGCTGCATCTGCTGCCCAACACTCATTCATTTCAGGCACATGGGATGTGCCAGTGCCCCCAGAAGAGTTGCCAGCAGCCAGCCACACCATTGTGGAGTGTGTCTGTAGTTACACACAGGCTTGCAGTAGGACTTATTAAAGTGGGACAAAATTTTAAAAACTTACCTTTCGAAGCTTATTTTTTCAACATAAGGTGTCTGCCCAAACAGGTCTCCTTTCTTCAGAATGCCTTTTTGACTGTGTAAAAATACTCTGTCAACTTTAGCTTTGAAACCTTTCCCATTCTGCTGCTAGACTCCAGCTGGGAAAAGGGCTTTTCTGTGGCAGATGCCTTCTGCCCAAAGTCAGATGCCCCTGAGACATCTGATCAGATGCCTTTGAGAAGCCAGTGCCCCTTGCAGTTTACTCAGAATCTGTGGTCACAATCCTTCAGAATCCCATCAACTCCAGAGGCTTTTCCACCTTATCTGGCACCATCTCTAAAAGCAGAAAGGCCACTGGTTTTGGACACATTCCCACATATGATTGACTGGAATGCAGAGGAGCCAAGAGCTTCACAAGAAGAGAAAACTGGAAGCTTGAAAGAAAAAGTAGTAATTTGGAAATTAATTAAATCTTGAAAGAAAAATTAGTAGGGTTACTTTTTAGGACTAGCTGTGACTCAAAGGAAAAAATAATATTTTGCTTACATTTACAGATATATAATAAACCTTGTGAGTGCAATTTATTCACAAAGAAAAGCAATGTTGAGCCAGTTTGAAGTCTTTTTAAAAGTCTGCAAAGTCCTGCACATTTACTGCTCTGAAGTTAGCAAGATATTTTCTGTCACATACATTACTGCTGGCCAGTTCTGTGTCAGGCAGTGTAGGTTTTTGGGGTTGAGTTGGTTTTCTTTTCCCAGAGGAATAAAACATGTAAGAGTTCTAAGAGTACAAGACAACTTACTAAAACCTATACATTCTATTCTTATGTAACATGTATCTGAATGAAAATTAATGTCATATTTCATTGTGATTCACCTACTCTATTGTTTTCTAATAACCCTGTTTGTGTATCTTTTTTTGATTACAAAAGCACTACCATTTTCTGTAACATTGGTATTAAATTGTCACATTTGAAATTGTTATCTTCCTGTTCCTGATGATAGGGAACACAAAGAAAATCTCCATTAAAACAGATGTGCCTGAAGTAAGTGGTTTACACCCACTCACATAAAACAAAAGCTCCCATCAGGAACACAAGCTCCCCAGTAACCTCCCCTACAAATTATTAACTCTTAATTCTAACCAGCATATCAATCAGTTCCTAAGTGTGATGGCTTCAACTCAGTAGGGTATCACAGACATGAAAAGAAGTCTGTATTAAAAGCATCAATTGTGCCAAGCTATTTTATTTGTTAAAAGGTAAGAGGTCCTAAAAAATGATCAGACAAGATAAGCAATATTTATGTATCACAGTGAAAACACTCTGGAATACTTTGCAGGAAACACTGACTTCTAAAGCCTGCATTCATCAACAGGGATGTGTATTAAAACAGTTGGCTGTTATCCCTGTAAGTGAATTATCCTCTGCCAGTACAGGATGAGTGGGAACCAAGAATATGAAAGTAAGATAAATAACATAAAAGAAAATCCTACACAAGCTCATAGGAAATACAGTTGTTGCATCATAGCAAGTTGAAAATCTGATTTACTCATTTTCATACAAGGAAGCAGGAAAAAAACCAACAACTAATGTGGTAAAATTATATTATGGTAACAAAAAGCTTCCAAGTGACTGTCAGTCCTGTTTACAGTCGTGCAGTCATTATTTATTCCAACAGGAATAAATGGAGTCAGCCTTCACAGTTTGGTAATTGCAAAGAAAGGCAGTATGAAGGAGGTTATTATTACCTTGCTTTCTGTCACATGAAGAAAGGAAATAAATATAATTTAACTCAATCAGGTAGCACAGGAATAGTTTGTCATGCTACAATCTACAGTTCAGGATTATTTTATTTATCCATCTTCTCTTCCAATGCTCATTTGTTGCTGAGACAGGACTGTCTCCCCTTTCTTTGGCAGAAAAAGAGATGAGGGGCCAAGGAAAAGAGTTGTTGGGAGCTGCAGTCCTCCCCTTGCCAAGGTCAGTTACAACTGCAGTTTACTGTATAATGGTAACTGCAGTGAAAGAATGAGTTCTGAGCACCTTTACCTCACCTCCTCTGCCTGTCTCTGTCTCTGTCTCTGCCATGTTGTGGGGAAGTTTCCCTTGCCTCTGACAGAGTCCAGAGTGCAACAGCATCAGCAGCAGATCCAGAGGATGGCCCTGTCCTGACCTCTGCTCACTAATCCCCCTTCACTCTGCTCAATCCATCCCACAGACAATTGCTGAGATGTTTTCTGGGCAGCTGATGCCATTCTACACCTCACATAAAATTCTCGAAAAAGGAGGATTTATTATTAAAAAAAAAAAAGGTTTTTACTAGCAAGACAAAGCCCCTTTACCCTGATGGTAGGAAACATCTAACAGGGATAAATACATGGTTTACACATGCTTTACACATTCAAGTAGTCTTTTCTGAACACAGTTATTTCAGTTATTAACTCAGTAGTTAATTTGGTGAAAAAAGCTGTATTTCTAGCTCTTATTATATAAAACTTCAATGACAAGTGATGTGTGAAGATCACTATTCTCTGCTAATTACCCTGCTGAGAAGTAGAGACAATTAATTACATGAACTATTATCTCTAATAATCATTATTTACACAAGAAATAATACTCTGAATATAGGTTGTTTTTTTCCTGCCTAACTTCTGTGAAAATGTGTAGCAAGGACTCCATGAACAAGGTCTAAATAAAATATTGCTGAGGTTGGTTTTTTGGGAGCTGATGATTATTTTGCTTACATATGGAAAGGTATTTTTGATCAGCATTGTCTGGCTCAATCTATAATGTATACCTACATTATACTGTTGTGTAGCACTCTGAGAACAACATACAGAAATTGAGATAAAGAGATACATTTACCTATAATGGCAATGATTTTACCTATGAAGTAAAAAAAAGAAAAAAAAATACAGCTTTTTAGAAAACCATTCAATCAAATTTCAATCAAGTAGTTTTTAAATGTTAAATGGATCAAATGCACCATTTAGCTGGAGACTCAAATGCTTCAGACAACGTTTTAATGCCCTCACCTGAGCACTTCTAAAACAAGAGCATATACAATTTTCAGAAATTTTCATTACCAAACTAACATGCTGAAAGCAGCCAGTAAGACTTCCACTACTATCCTCAGGGTATGCCTCAAGGCACTTGACTCATAGGAAAGCTTTAGTAACCTGAACAGAACCCCACTGAGCTGGGAGATGCCACCCTGAAATCCATGCACTGAATTTCTGCAAACCAGATCTTCCTCTGTGTTTTTCCTTCTATCATATATTTAGTGACTTGCTGTGGCCCTAAGATTGCAGAGCACCAACTGTAAAACATGGAGCAAAGTTTCATGAGTCCACAAAAATCCACCTATTCTTTTTCTGACATGGAAAAAAATTAACACATTTGAATTCCAAATCTAGATGACACTGACAACAACCCAGCCCAGTGTCATTACATGGGCTACGTTGCAAAAAATTCATCCCATTTATGTTTCTCACTGTTTACTGATTTTCAGGATTATTATGTAAAGACTAATAAATAAGACATATATATAAAAATGCAAAAAATATATAAAAATAATAAATACATAAGCCATGAAATCCAACCTTACATGAAAGGGCTGACATAGCACCCCTTCTTACCCCCATCCTTCTCAACCTTCAAACAATAGCTACTAAAATCTCAACACATTCTCTGAAGTTGGAATTTGTTTTTTAGCACTGCCTGCAGCAGAGGTAACAAACCATCAGGAAGAAGGAGCTCTGCTTAGAACATCACCAAAACTGACTCAAACCCTCCCCCATTACACAATGACTTGTGCAAACCTCCCTCTGGGTAAAGCTGGCAATGCTGTGAAGAAAATGTCAGGCAGCAAAACAGGGAAGGTGCACAGCCCTAAAGGGGGATGTGCAAGCTCTGCTCCTCCCAGGTAATCATCATCATCTTTCCTCCTTACATTCCAGTTTTCCCTCTTCACCCTCCATGTGACCTCATGGCAACTTTCTGCTTTCTGGAGTTCTCACCCAATCCACTGCTGTCTCTTCCCCAAAGCTGATCAGCTTTCCTGTGTGTCCCATACCTGACTGCTGTTTCTCAGAGATTTTGAGTCAACAGCTGGAGCTGCCAATTGTGTTTGCAGCTTAACATTAATGGGAGGGAACTACAGAAGGAATAAAACAGAACTGAGGCCAGGCAGTTAACAAGGGTTGTCATTTAATGGCATCCTAACTAAGAGCTTTCCCAAATCTTAATTATTTTTTCCCCCACTTCTGTCCCTCTTTCTGCCCTTATTTTTTGTGTGCATTTTTGATGTGGGTTTTTAAAAATTATCTTAGAACATGCTAATATATTCCTCACAAATAAGAACCCTTTCCCTGACTACTACATCCATGTTTTCAATACCCACAGTAAATCTTAATCTATTCCTTCAAAGCAGCTATTGTGCTAAAATCTTGCTTTCTATTACTTTTACAATTTTGCTCTTGTAGAGTGTAATTTTTTCTTATTGTTCTCATGTATTACAGGTTAACTACCTGCTCTGCCAGCTTCCCTCCACCCCTTTTCTCCAAGAAAGCCTGAAGTGCATTCACGCCTGTATTCTGCAGCAATCAGGCAAAAGAACTATTTGTAACAATTAAATTCTGTGCCAAAATCTTGTGAACTGCTTTGAGTGCTTAAAGACATGGGAATTTTTGTGCCACTTATGAAAATCACATCTTTTATTATATATTCAGGAAAAAAGTAGTGACACAAAGCAAGAAGATGAATTAACACAACTTTCTTTCCCTCCTGGTAAACCCTGATGGCTGAGCCATCAGCTTCATCAGCTGCTGAGTGACACTGCAGCTTCATCCAACTGCTGCCCAGCCCGTGTCCCCAGCAGCTTTGTCCCAGGGAGAACCATTGCTCTCCCCCCCAAGGAAAGACTCCTCTGAGGGGAACTTGTGGGGAACCCCTGCTCCTCCCTGTGGGGGTTATTTGGGGCCCTCTCAGCCATCCCTACAGCCTCGCTAGGAAAGGTTTGGCTAAGACCCTCCCCTCTAGGGCTGTGGCAGGAATGTGGTTGGAATTTGGGTGCTGGCAGCAACCTTGGCTATTTCACTATTATCTCTGGGAGGTCTTCTATCTAGTGTGACATGCAGGTGTTGTTCTGCCATCCATCCACAGGAAACATTGCTTTCTCTGTTCTGGCTGCCATAACAGTGTTTGCTTTTTTTTTTTCACTTGCCCTTTTGGTTTATCAGACAGAGGTTTTTTTCCCCCAAACTTCTACAAGGTCACATTCATTACTTGACTATCATTCCTACCATATAGACTAACATATGTTTACTTCATTTCCTAATTTGGCAGAGGGAGTGAGAGTGTTTTGCACTTTGCTGTGATGTCTCTTTTCTTCTTCCAGATCCTTGGTTTTAGGATGCAGCTACACTGTGCCACATACTGTGCAAATGCAGCAAAGGATACTCCAGATTGCTGGAACTGAAAGCAGTCCTCCTGATGCACACCCAGAGATTCACCTAGCACAGGCATCAGAAGCTTTTTTGCTCCCTGGGCACCCATCAAGCACCAAATGAGATGCCTGTGAAGAGCCTGACAATAACGGGTTCAGATGGGTCTTTTCCACTGGTGCTGAAAATCACTCAATTAAATACTAATTGTGATCTCTTCTTAATAGGAACACATTATACCCATCCAGCAAGCATTTCATCTACACCCTCTGCCAGTTTTCAGGAAATTAGAAGAAGAAATACTTTTCTAATTAAAACTGAATTTATGCAAGCAAGTGCCAAGCAGAAGAGTTCAAATCACTGCTTTTGGTACTTGGAGTCTCTGTGTCATCATTGCTTCATGATATTCAAGATCACTTGACTTCTCCAAATGCATTTAAAGTATTCCCAAAAAGCAGATTTCGTTTTCAGAGTAAGAGATGCTTTGCACCCCTCATCACAGCTCACATGCAAAAATGTATCAAGTCTAATTTTTACTTCTGTGTGGGAAAGCTATCTAAAACATGAATACTGGAAAAGTAAGGTTTTCTGGAGAACAGCTTCACATCAACAGCATCAAAGCAGAATTAATGTTGCTCTGAAGCTAATGGAATGCAAAATCAGCTCAACCAGTAACTTAATCCTTGGAAAGCATTAAAATGGAGTATGTTTAATGATGCTATTGTTCAGATGGAATAATTTGTGTTTAATTTCTCAGGAAAATTCAAATCTTTTATCCTAAGCAGTTATATTAATTTCTTTTTATATTTTTACCAAAGGTTCAATTGCCCCTTAATCAAAAGACAAAGCAAGAGGGAATATTTCTCATTCAGCAGAGCATCTTGACTAATTTTATGGTCCCACGTGTGATCACTCTGAACAGAAGTTCATACAAAGCCCAATTTACAAGCATATGCATAACTAGATAACTAAAAATAGAACATGTAAAATTCAATCTTAGTGATAAAACACTTCTATGCCCTTTGGATTTGAGCTGATATTCACAGTTTGATTAAATATGCTTTAAGAATGAGCACACTATTATGTGTTCAGTATTAGCAGCTAGAAAAGTAATTCTGTACACTTCATCTGGAAAATAACTCCCTTACATATTTTTTACTGTATTTAGAAATTAAAAGGAATGAGGGCTATGGAACAACACCTTGTATCTTAAACTTGTTATAAACACTGAATAAAGTGAAGTCCTCTGACACTGCAGTTGTTATTCTATGATGCTGTTGTAATAGCTAAAAAGTCACCTGATATGCAACCAGAGCAAAGGTGATTTCCAGAGGATTTCACCCATTTATCGATTTTACAGAGAATCTGTCCCTGTGCAAAGCTAAAAAAGAGCTGAACTGGTGAAATACTGACCAATTTTAATAGACACCCATTTCAACAAGAAGTAATGAAGTAAAACCAGAGGAAAAAAAAAAAAATCAAAATTATATTGAAGCTGAAATGAACTTTCAAAACTACCATTGGCCAGAAATTTTCCAGTCCAATAAAACTGCTTCCAGAAGAGAAAGGCACAACATTAAACTCAGCATTACAGATGCATCACTCAGGAAAGTCTGCTGTCTCCCCTGCCTTCCTCATAAACCTGAAACCATCCCGAGATTTAGAGGGGTCCAACTGGTGTGCAAGTTGAACTCTTTGTTACTGTGTTTCATTTCAAGCATTCCAAATGAAAGGCAAAAGATAAACCAAATGAAGCTCAGCTGACACTTGGCTCTGCCAGTTACACCTGACTTACCTACCCAGTCTGCCTGCCCCCTGCCACACTGCTGCTGAGCAATGAGGAAAACTGCCCATGTTGGCAACATCCCCTCAGAGCCCTCCAGGAGGACTGATGCTGGGGTCTGGCACCACCACTGCAGCAGTTGTACCAACACAAGTTACTGTATTCCTCTCTTCCCATTTGTCTGTATTACCTTGTCTTAAGCCCAGCCTGCATGCTGAGGATGTTGGATTCTCTTTCTATAAAAGCCCTTGACCTCACTTAGGCTGTCATGTTAAAAGAAATACAATGTATGTTTCTCCCCAATAATCAAAAGCTACACTCATTTTTGAAATCCTGACATAGCCAGCAATAGTAAAATATTCTTGCTAATTCACAATATGCAAATTAGATTATAAAGTCACTAACATAAATATGCATTCTGAGCTATCCCACAGCTTTGGCACTGAACCACCTGAGAATGCAAGGGCCATCCTTCACTGCAGTCAACCCAGCTGCTTACTTCAGCCTAACCTCAGCCTGCCTAAGGGGCTGGTTCTCCTCCTGTTTTCCTTTCCAGAGAGCTTTCAGTGAGAACAGAAGGGGGAATGCAGCACAGCACAGGGGACTGGGTGAAGGATGTCTGAGCTGGGTGTGATTTCAGACACTAACCTTGGTAAAACAATCCCTGGGACCATTCATGGCTAAACCACCTTTACCACAAACACATTTTGCACATCTGCATCAGGTCTGCTAAACATTCTTCCACATGTTGATTACTTCTAATATCCACACACTCACCAAGAACTGAAGGAATATATACTCCAGCATTCACCAAGTTTTCTGGGATTGTACTTTAAAAGACTACTTTTAAAACAAACATGAAGTTCAAGCAAGACTGTCAGGCAGCTGAGCGCAAAGCTACATAAAGGACAACACATAAATTCACAAACTAAAAGTAACCTGCATTTGTTCTGCAACATTAAGATTAAGCTTGACCTTTGAAATAACACATCTATTGGAACTGCAAAAGTTTTCAGCCTCTTAATTAGCTCTATACAGAAGAACGTCATGCCACAAAAGCAAACGCTTTATTTCCATCTTGCCCTCCTCTGCAGACTGAATAAATACTTCAGGATGTAATTCACTTAAAACCAAAATGAACAAAGATGGTTAACTTCCCCAATTTAGCCAGTGCGATTTGTCCTGCTTGAGAATTTGAGTTCTCAGACACAGAATAATTTTACACACATGAGGTCTCAGTGAATTGTGTTTGCACATGTACCTGCACCGAAACTGAGCCAACCCAATCTAGCAACAGCAGTTCCCAAAATGCAATACAGTCTTGTACTTATTAGTACATCCCTATCCTCAAAAGAAAAACACAAAATACAGTTTGCACAGCACCTGTTCTCATTTTGAGGATTTCAACAGTAGGCAAAGCTTTCTAACCAACAGCAGGATGTTAAGGAATGAACAACGCTTAAAACAATTACATCCCCTTTTGCTAAGTTTCATTTAACTGACAAGAACAAGCATGCTTACCAGAATTTTTGTAGTATAAGCACTGTTGATGGCAATTGCATTAACCAGCAGCTCAAGGGTTTTGGCAGGTACAGAGTCTGGGTCAGGGATCTCTTTGTAATGGACATCCCCAACGTAGGCCTGGACAACCGTCATCCGGTTGGTGGTCAGTGTGCCCGTCTTGTCGGAGCAGATGGCTGTAGCATTACCCATCGTTTCACAAGCATCTAAGTGGCGGACCAGGTTGTTGTCCTTCATCATTTTCTGAGAAAAAGCAAAAGAAAAAACCTTCAAGATTTGCACTGACTGATTTTTAACATCACTTATAAGAAGTAAAAAAAAGCAAGTATTTAGTCTGGTTTGTTAGACCGTAACGTTCACTAAACTGAACCCGTGTTCTGGTAAAAGAACCAAGCACTGACCATCCTTGAAGTCATTTTGCCTTTGATAAATTTTCATCACTTTTTGCAGTATATATGCACTTTAAGGAATAGCTAGAGCACCAAAGATTAGCTGAAGAAACTGAAGATAACAGGATTTTTTTAAACAGAGTAATGACAGCAATTATTAGACCTCTTAAAAAATTCTTTCCAGTGCCAGGATATAAAACCTTGCAACAAAGAGACTGTACGCTTTGGGAAAGAACAAAACCCAACAACAGAAAAAAACAACCCCACAGAAAACCACCAGGGTCCTCCATTCCACAGAGCATATTTTTCACAAGATGCACATTCATCCTGGAAATACATGTTACCCTTGTTTATATATTTTAAACATTAAAAAAATTGTGCCCAATCACCCTGCCCTTAGACTTTCAGGCACTATCTTATCCTCAAAGGGCACAACAGCACCAGTTGTACACAAAGCAGTATTTGATTCTGCAAATACAGAGACACGTGTCATCAGATGAAGAATATAAGGAGAACATGAAAATATTCTAAAAGCAGCTACAGACTTTATTAGCAAAACCCTATGCCCAAGATAAGCTCTTTTTATAACAATGATGTTTGACTACATGACAAATGTAGCTATTCCCTCCTAACGTTCATATGTCATTGTTTACATATTGAATGGAAATAGACTTCACAAAAACATCATAAAAGATAACCAGAATATTTCAATAAAGCCAATCTGAATAAATTGCTAATCTCTCAGATGAATAATAGAGTAATCCATAAGTCCAGGATGTTATTGATCTTTTGTTTCCTAATAGAATCATTTACACTGGCTACAAAAAACTGCAACTGCATTTAAGTAAAGTACAGGAAAGCTCCAGTGAAACTCTTCATTTCTTTGAACAGTGCTCATGGATATGTCAAGTTATTGTCAAAACTTTGCAATACTGCACAACAGAATCTGAAGACACAGTTACTCTATCAAAATACTGGACTATTCTCATAGTAAACACTGCTCAATAAATTCCTGGTAACCCTGCAAACTGAGCAGGTATTTCTATTGTTCAATATTCCTGTAGGAGTTTTAAAGATATGTATTAAAACACATTTATAATTGTATTTTTATCAGAAATACTTTCAATGTAAGTAAAGTTTCACTTCAAAGAAATATCATTCTCATCAACATTTTCTGCACATTAATTTACAGGCCAACTTCCACTGCACCTGAGAAAACCTGAAGAATAACTTACTAGCAAACTTAACTGAACAGCATTTTTCTCCCATACCTACTTTTAATGCTTCTTACCTTTACAGAGTAAGCCAGAGAAATAGTGACAGCGAGTGGAAGTCCCTCAGGAACAGCAACCACAAGTACAGTAACACCAATAATGAAGAATTTCACAAAATACTGAACATAGACAGGAGTGCACTCAGGCAACCACTGTTTCTTGTTGACCACAAATGTGTCAATGGCAAAATATAGTACCAAAATGATTACAGTGATAGCAGACATCACCAAACCTGAAAACAGAAATAATCAATTAATATTGATTGAAAGCACAATTTAAAATATGTGCAATTAGAAATTTACATTTGGATATGATACACTGTTTTCTTATTCTACTTGACATTTTCTCCAGTACCACTAACTGTGATAATGATAAATTTTACCATGCAGGAAAAACACTGCTGTAATATATCACTGATTTCTACAGAACAGCTGAATCATACTGCATTAATTTTTAAGCACCATCTTCCTGCTGCCTTTAAAACTTCTCAGCCTAGTTCAACACGAGTTCCCCTGTTGCTTAAGGTTCCCCTGTTTTTTTTTTCTTTTTAGTACATGACTTTGCCTGGGACAATGTTTACCTGTCCTTTTAACCTCCATCTTTTACAAATTCCTAGTCCATACGTATTCAAACACTCATCTTTCTTTTAAATAAGCTTATCTTAAGAGGCTTGAGAAGAAGAGTCTTCTGTAGTGTATGTTGCTGCAGAAAATATTTTTGAAAAGCTCTACTGATGAGTCTGGCTGAATACTACAAAGAAATACTGCAGAATCATTCACAGAAGAGTTCTTAATCTTGGGTTTTTTTCTTGAAATTGTGACAAACACTGGTGTTTCTAGGTTTCCCCTTTTCAAAGGGACATATGGAAACACTGCAGAATTTTTTGAGAAGGGGCTTGAAAGAGGTACAGCACTGATGGTCTGGCACAAGAGACACTAATAAATACTTGACAGAATTCACCAAAATCCCAAGGATTTAATATGTTCTCCCCATGACACAGACTTTTCTAAGATGACACTCCTCCACAACTTCATCCTGGATTTAAGCATACAAATGAAAACTCCACTAGAACTTCTGTTTTGCCTTGCTATGATTACTGTACTTTGGAAGGTTTCTATGAAGCAGCTAAGCCTGCATATAAAAAAATAAATTCATTTTTCTCTAATGAGATCATACAGTAGAATGGGGAAAGCTGTGAATTTCATGTCTTGATTGAAGTTAAAAAAAAAAAAAAGTTTCGTAAACTGAAGGATGCTGAAGCTGACAGGAAACAGATGAGTCAGAGAGACAGCTAAATGCCAGAGGATAAAGGAAAATCCATAAAAATGTTGTACAGGCAAATACTGATGACAATGCCAGACATCCCCCTAAATTGCCCAATGACAAGGAAAAACCAAGTGAGGCAATAATGAATTAATTGAATTCATTTTACTTGACAGGTTACAGTCAGAAATCCCTCTACAATTACTTTAAAAGGTGATATTCACATGCCTGCTGAAATACCAAAGAGAGCAATCATCAGCAGGCAATGTGAAAAGGTACTTAATCGAAGAAATTAATGATGATGAGAAATGAAGTGGGTCTGTTTCACTGTACACTGCTGTACAACTAGCACCAAAGCAGAGAAACTAGAGGAACCTGGAAGTGGGCAACCCATGGAACTGGGTATGGTAGAAGGCAGCACAGATTCCCAGTCATGCACTGTTCAGGCAAAGAAACAGAAGCACCACTGTGGGGTTCTGTGATCAACTCAGTGTAATGAACTTAAAAAGGAGTAAGAAGAAATAGCAGGGGTAAAAATCAGACTGGTAAAGTTGGAGAATGGGACTGAAGAGAGGTGAAGTGAGGAACCTGTTGTAGGGCCTCAGCCAAGATTCTGGAGAGAGATCAAGTTTTCTTTAATACCACCAGAAAAATCAACCTAATGAGCTTCATGTCACGATGAGATTTCCACTTTCTTGGATTTTCCACTTTCTTTCACTTGTACCAGATGGTACCAGGTACAAGAGTCAACAGATGTGTCATATTTGGGTAGAAGGCAGAAACGTGGATTTTTAGAGAGAACAGAATGATTTCAGAATCCTGATTTCAGAAGAGGGACATACTGCATGAGTGGTATTTTGAGATATTAGAGATGCTGAGACTGTGTACTCAAAAGTTCTAAGAGGAGAGGAAATTAAAGATGTAATTACTGCACTTGGGAATATTGCCTAGGAGAAAAGCTGCCTTTCATTTTAATTCAAATATTCAATGCAATCCAAGTTGCCCAAAGTTTCTCATTTCTTGACAGTCAAAGATGACTTTTAGAAGAATAAAAGATCTTTAACACCACATACTATCCTTGGAAAATTATCATGATGACCTATTTCTAAACATGGCAGTAAAAAATGCCTATCATTTTAAAGAACAATTATTTTTCAACCTCTTTGTTGTTAGTATAACACACTGGTATTTAGCCAGTTAGCCAGTCATACCTGCTTTGCCTATCTGGACTGCCAGCTTGGTCAGCTTTCCCTGAAGAACAGATTTTTCTTTCTTGTGCATGTTGGATTTCTTCTTGTCTTTGTCATCTCCCTCTCCCCCTTCTGCACTCTTCAGTGGCTGCATCTCCATGGCAGCAGCCCCATCCTGCTGCTTGGCTAATAATGCAGAACAAAACTGTTACTCCAAAACTGTTATTTATTGATTTTATCTTAAGTACTGATACTTACTGAAACCAGCAACAGCTGGGGCAGCAGCTGACTGCAACACAGAGGACTGTGACTGGGCACAGAACTACACCTTGCTGCCATGGCAGAGAGATGCCCCCATGAACCCAGTGGGGTTCTGCAGGGGCACACCCATGTGCACTCCACACACACGGGGATATGTAATGCAGTTTGTCAAACAGCATCAAAACTTTTTAAAAAATATTTATTTATTTATTAAACCACCAATGACCTTGTGCTACACACATATATACCACTTAATGTCTTGCAAATCACTTGGCAAGGAGCAGCATGGCAGCAGAGCAGGATTGCCTAGCATAGCAGATCCCAAATGCTTTGGCATTGGAGCTCTGCACAGCTCCACCTTTTGGTATGTCTCATAAGATCACCATGCACCCTTATGCTCATACCTTAAGGGAAACATTTTGAAGACAAGGTGGCTCCTGGGATGACCCATGCCTCACTTCTCTTGACTGCATGGGCAGCTCAGTGACCAGTGGACCACACTTTGTGACCTGCTATTCTAGGTAATACCAGGCTTCAAAAGTTCCCTTAGCATTCAGTGTTCAAGTAACTCAACCATCAAGTCAGAAGGTGACAGAATCACCATCCTCCCATAAACCATCCTTTCTTGGAAGAATGCTAATATAAGGAAACTTGAATTTTAGTATCAAAAAGAGAGGCATGTTTTTAAAAAGCAATGACATTCCAGTTTATATATGTGTACGTGTCTGTTTTGTACTGAACACAGACACAAGGAAATTAAATAGAATGAGATGAAACAGCTTTGTTTTGACATTCATGAATGGGTTGTAAAAAACCATGCTGCTTTGACCTGGAAATCTAACTCTTCTGTCTAACCTTAAAACTTACTCATTTCGCATAGTTTTATTTAATAGTTTTGTACCATTAACAACTGAATTTCTATATTCAATTTATGAACTACCACCTTTGCATTCCTTAACAGTACCTGAGACAGTTATAGTTTACTCACTTGGCAAAACCCAAAGAAATCATATAGCTGTGTCTCATATAACAAGGGAACCATGAGTTTGCTTCAGAGAAAGCAAAATATTTAAATTTCTTCCTGAGAGTGCATATTAAATAAAAAACTACTAAGATTCTTAACCTTCTTGTTCTTTATCCTTATTATACACATCTACATTGCTAAATAACCTCTTGAATGGAAGGTTTCTTTTTTGTTATGGCTTTACATTCTCCCTGCAAATGAAAACATGTCCATACAATGCCATTAAACACCAAAGACAACAAGACATACCAAAAGTAGACTTGGGAGTTCACTAACAATACATGGCATACAGAACTTGCACAAGAAAAATGAAACCAAATGAACTTTGTAACAAAACAGTATCATCCAAGAATAGGTTATTAGGAATACTGATCTTCTGCTCTTCTACATATCTAATACACACAGTACTACAATTTCTTTGGTAGGGTATTTTGTTGGGTTGGTTTGTTTGGGTTTTTTTTAACATTCCATTTGAACAGTAGGGCCATTTTTACACACAGGCACAAATCACAAATTTTCATTTCATTTTTAACAGAATTTAACTACATGCTAAAAATAAAATCCACAACCTCCTTAATAGGAAAGAAGATTACCTTTGTTCTGGCTGTTCTCCATATTCCCATCCTGCATTTTGCCTATATGATGAAAAATTCCAACAGACAACAGACAGTAAACAATCTTCACCCAAGACAGAACATGAAAATGGGAATTCAAATTAAAAGAGCAGACAAAAGTAATGAGCATGTTACAGATACTTATTTCTGTTCAGTAGCCATTGTTATAATACCTTTACTGGCAAGCATGGACAACTTAGCTGGCCATCATTCAAGGAATTACAGTCAAGTTCAATGTTTTAATGTAAAGTATTAAATCCCAGCACACATTTTTGGGAAGGTGTAACTGATAAAATGAATCCATTGGAAAGTAGAATTGGAGTTTCTGAGAGCTGTGACTTGACAAAACCACAGGTATAATTCTGGCACACGCCAGCATGCAGCAGGACTTTCCTAATATATTTCAGAATTAAATTCATTGTTATAAATTAGAACAAAATATAAATATTAGAGTTAATAAATTAAAATGTGAATCAGATTTATTTTTAAATTACACATTCCTCACTTGATCGTATTATTTAGCAAGTTACTCCTATATATTTAAGTGCCAAGTGATCATCCTGTATTCAGATTTATCTTTAAAGACAGATTTGCCAAGTGCATCTGTAACTTCCAATTTAGTATTTTAGCTAAGTAGAGTCTTACCAAAACACTTACTTGTTTTTGTTTTCTTTTAAACTGAAAATGTGTACAAAAGTGTGTACAAAATAAAAATGACAAAGGAGAAGCTAGCAGTACAGAACTGTGGTATTCAGAACAGCCAGTAAACAATTTCAAATGTATTCAGAATTCCTTGGTGGAGTCCCTCATGAAACTTTTACAGGGATATATGTCTTTATCTCATGGAGAGAATCTATGACGTTCTCTTCTTGTATTTATGCATTATTCCCAATTAAGAAAATAAGGCTAAGGACAATTAACAGGTAAGACACCTTTACAAAAACAATGTCTTTTTTACACATTCCAATTGGGAATCTATCATTAAAGTTCATACCAAAAGATGGTACCAAAAGTTCATACCAATAGTTAAGCCTTGCTGCAGGAAGTCAGAGGAGCAGTACAGCTGATACTGACATGCACAATAAAGCAGCAGCAGCAAATATGCTTCAACAGATGCATTTCATTTTTTGCTGTGAATAACAGTAGCAAAATTCAAGTCTAAGATGCATTTCTTGCATTTTCAGAAAATGGACGGTCACTGGAAACTTCCCTCTCAAAAAGAGTAAAAAAGGCTGAACCAGCCATAAATGTATCACCAGAATATTTCACCCCATACTAACAGGTCCTGAGAAATTCAGAGGCAGAGGATTTCAGCAAAGGAAAGTCTGTTCCACTGCATATATTCTCTGTCTCAGATGGATTACTCAAGTGCTGAAGGAAACCATTTAGCATCAACTGCTTGTCTGTCTTTCTAACTGACCATGAGTTTTAAAAGGTGGTATCTATCTTACAAACTCTTTTTGCCATGAGACATCAGTTTCTGACCTTGAATAAAAATGTTCATTTTCATTAAGAAATCTGCTTTACAATTTTGTGCAGACACTGCACAGTTGAACTTGCTATCTGCCTAATGACTGTTTCTGCTACAATAGCTTTTAATAGAGTTAGTGGAAGACAGAACATCTCTAAAGGTTCTGATTTCTGGCTAGTGGATAAAGTCTTCCTTAAGAACTGGAAAATATTAATTTAGAGCAGACAGTCTGCTCAGTGTCCTGCTCTAAGGTTCCTTTTTCAGAATGCAATTCAAAACCTTAAAGCAGTTATTGGAAAATGTTCATCCTAAAACCAAACCAAACCCCAAAAAGCAAACAAACCCAGACCCATGCCTTTCAGAATTGGCAAGCACAGAAGACACTGGTTTGCTAGGTAAATCCAAGTGCTGAACTTCATGATATGTATTTGCCATCTAATATGGGTGTCATAATTGTTGCCACCAATTACACCAACAATTCATCTACCCTGGCTACCTGAAAATACCAGTACATAAATCAGACAATCATTATTATTAGGAACATATTGTAACCTCAGCAGATCCTGCACTCAGGTTACTGGGGTGCAGTCACCACAGCTTGTTATATTCCAGTTATTTAGCTAGAGCAACAGAGAACAGGCTATTCAGCTAACTAAGATAAAGGAATTCTGTAAAGGGTTTATTTCCTCCTGTTTCAAACAACTTTAAGCCTGCACTTGGCTATAAATAATAAACAAAGAAAGAAATTACAGAGGAAATTAAGAGTCCAGAATTACTACCCTGCTGAGAAATCTTTTTCCCTTTTCAGTCAGTGCTAGGCCAAAAAACACAATCCCATCTTCCTGACCCATGTGAATTGGTTAGACATGTTAAAAGGATGAACATTTACTAGTATTCTGATAACATTCTTTCAAAATATCTTAACTTTTTACATAATTTTGCATATTTTTTCTTCTTTTCTTTTTGGAAATAAGTAAAAGGAACAGTGTTTGGCCCCTGAAATCTGGAGGAACTCAGATATCTGAGTTTATTTTTACCACTTTTCTAACAAAGGATTAAAAATCAGAAGGCACAGAACAGAACAGAGCCTCCTGACACAAGCTGCCTTCTGCAGTTGTTCTGAAGGTTTCTAATTTAAATAGAAAATATTTTGCCTGATGCCTTTACCTTATTAAAATTTCTGGCTTTTGGCACCATTACTGTCCAAGTTCTTAGCCCAAAATCCAGTTACTTCTTTAAATAAACTTTCCAAGACTCCCTTTTACCTCCTCCAGCCTTTCCTGAAGAGGCAATAACAAAGACCTATTGCTGGCATTAGAAATTATTTGCTCCTTGGAGGAACTGTTTGGACTCAACCAAAGAAGCTAACAGAGTTATGTTCTCATGTATTATGGAGCAAAAAATATAAAATACCCTACTGATTTTGCAAAAATCTCTCATCTAGCAACAGGAATGAGCTACAGGCCTCTTCTAACCCAATCAGGTATGCTCTGTAGTGAGCCAGAAGGACACACATTGCAGATCTATAGAGAGGGGGAAAGTGACATCAAACGCATCTGAAGTGAACCATGAGGAATTCTTTCCTGCAGTGTGATACCAGAGCCAAAGCATGAGTAAAACACAGGGTCACTGTAAAAGAAAAAAAAACTGATTCCACTCTATCAAATAGGATGTTTTAAATAATTATTCAATGTGCCTGGTCAATAAGTACTCTTAAAATGGAGAAAATAAAACATGTTAAAACTGCAAAATGCTTTGCAGGAATTGAGCTGTAGTGTACATACACCAGAACTGAGAGAATGAAGTGTGGGCATGAAGTATCTCAGCTGAGGCATTTCTCTGAGTCTGGTATGATGTTTCTGTATCAGAATGTAATTTTAAGTAACAAATTCTCTGAGTAACAAATGCCAAAAGAAATCAAACAACCCAACCTGGAAATCCCGAGTTAGGAATCTGGTAGTGCTCCATGGGGCAAAGATAAGCACACCTTTCTCTAAGGAAATGAAATTTAGAAATAAAAACTCTGTGCACAGTGATTGGTGCTTTCCACAGGTTCTTTTAAAAAAATTACCTATTATAAGTACAATACTTGAATAAATTTTATTTTCTACCTTTCAGCAGAATTTTCTGATCTGCTCATAAACTTAACTTGTAACCTTTTAAAAGCCAAATCTATTGTCTGCAGTTTTAACAGAGAGACCATGGAACAATAATGTAATTTGATCTCAACCCCTAGAAGCCAACAGTTCCTCCAGTACAGCAGGTAACAGACTGTGTCCCAAGCCTGTATGAATTTATCACTATAAGCTGACTGAAAACAAAATACTTCTTTTTCTGTCAAACGTATGACAACTAAGACAATAACAGCATTCTAGTTGAAATGGTAATGAGTTCAATTCCAAGTAACAAGCAATAATGTTTCCTGAGCTGATAAGGGAATTATATAATTTATTTTGGTTTTATTCTACAGTACTTTCTACACAGATATGTATCACTTCAGGTAAAATGCTCAGTAACATCTCAGGGAGAATTCTCAGATGTTATTCATCCAAACAGAAAAAATATCCACATGAACTTGGTCTCCTTGCTTTAGAACTTATTTTTTCCCTTCCTTTCTGCCCTCCAAATACATACCTACATTTTAAGCATTCTCTAACTCATTGTCACTGCTGACTAGAAAAAGGCACAGCATCAACAGCAATCAGACCTGAGCAATTTCCCAGACAATTTCAAAGCACTCAGATCTAATGCTACTTGCCAAGACTTGGCTCTCTTCTGAACACAGTGTCAGCTAAGTTGAGCTGTGGAAAGTATCTCCTTCCCATGCTAATGAAAGATCTACAGAATTAATTCAGCCACCTCACCTCAGAAAATTGCAAAGCAAAAACTTATTCAGCTGCACAAAAAACCTGCCTCCTACACTTAGTGACAGTACTGCTTGTTGACAGTAACTATTGTTTCTGATGGCAGAGGAGATGATGGACAATCACATACTTAAGTCAGTGATTTAATAACCCTTGGAACTCAATTTCTGTATTGAGTTCAGGCATTAGGATCAAATACAACAGATATTTACCAGGCAACTAAAATGTGTTAACAGAGAGCCCAAGATAGAACAATTTAGGACTCCTTTCTGCATCTTGCTGAGCAGCAGTTCTCACCCAGCAAAGCACTTATGCAAGATACTTAACTTAGTATGCAGCAACTTGCAGGACTGAGCATAAATATCATACTGCAGTCCCCAGTGGGACTGAAGGAGTGTATCTGCTAAGACTGCTATGCACATGTTACTTTTGCACACGACAGAAAATAATTACAGAGCATAAAAAATAGAGAATGAAATATTCACCATTAATTTCCTGGTTCTTGGTCTCTAAGGAATCTGAAATTGGGGTGCTGGAACCAGGATTAAAGAGCTTCCTGTCATGCAGGGATTGTAAATCCTAGTTTTCCAGCAAACTTAGAAGGTGCAGGAGTAAAATTTTACATCTAGTTATGTTTCTTTAAACGATAATAAAATTATTTTAAATTAGGCTCAAAGATTTCCTATGTCACTGCTTTAAGTAAGATATTACACTAGCAGATCTCAGTACTTGTTAAGTACTTAATAATGCTATGCCAGAAACACTGATTTCACATGCATGATGCAGGGACTGCTGACCTGCATGGAAAAAAAACTGTCACCAACATGATGAGAAGTAAAATTACTTTTGTCAGTATTGCTGCTGCTGTGCAAGGGGGAAAGGTTCCTATGGCAAGGAAAGACTGATGTATCTGATTATCACCAAACACAGCTGATGCCTAGACTAGTACTGACCCACTCCATTTTATACTGGAATTAGACTATTAAGAGAGATACTGAAACATCTGCACACTAAGACGTGGAGTCAAGAATCTGTACTCAGAGACAGTCAAAAGTGACTGCAGGAGTCTTGGTTTATCCCTTTTAGTAAGTTCAGGCAGGCTCAATAGACTATCACTGTCAAAGTGCATACACAAATACCCACAAAATTCATGTTTCGATCAGTCCCTTCCAAAAAAAGATGCTCAAAGCAGAAAAAGTTGTTACTAAAGCACTGTTAGTTGAAATTTAGCCAGATTCCTGACCCCAGCACTATTTCTTAGAACTACATGAGGACCACGTGGATACTTATGAGAGTGCCACATCAGAAGAAAAGATTTAATCCATTTATCATGGTGTTCTTTAGACCTGACAATTGTACACAGAAAAGCTTTACCATGAAACTTTACATAAAGGCAACTCAACAAGTTTTGAAGCTAACTTAGCTTAACTGTTTCTTTTAATTGCAGTTTTGATTAATGGCAAACACATCTCTAATTCCTGCTTCCTCTCCCACTCTTAATTCCGTGTGAATACATCACAGCATCTTTGTGGCATCTCTTATAAGCTACTGGAGTTTATAGGATAGGATCTCTCAGAGGGTAAACACAGGCACATACAACATCTGTGCAGTTCATAAAAGGAAGAGGAAATCTTACACAGTCAGGAGAGAATTCTATCAATTAAAACACACTAGGTGTTCTTGACGTACCATTGACTAAGCTGGCATTTGCATTATCAGTGGCATTTGCACCTGCTGCACCATCTGTAGCTGAAGGAGGGTGGGAGGAGGGATGGGAAGAATCTACTGAGTAATAATGGATAAAAAAAACACCAAAAAGAAATTAATAACAACAACAACAACATGAACAAATGCACATGACAAAAGAAAAAACATTTATGGAATACTGAAGCTTTTTCTCCTCCACAATCAATATGTTTTAAATTAATTAACATAAAGCCCAAAAGCAAAATATCATTACAAACGTGTTACAAAATAAAGCAAAAACTCATACATGAAATAATAATAAAAAAATAGTATAAAGACACTTAATAAAGCTAACAGAGTTGGTGAGAGTTGACTGTACACAATAATATGAGCATTTCTTTGGTCCTTTTACGTGGGTGGGTTTTTTTTTTAATTTAATGCATGCAAATAATAAGATGGTAGAAATATTTCCACTGAGTTAATGAATTTACACAACATATGGTTAGCTTTAAAGTATGCAGCATCACATATTTTATATTTTATGTAATGCTGCATATATTCTGATATTGTTGCTGATATATCCCTGTCTAACATGGGCTCAGTGTCCTGCCATAATCTAGTCCAAAGGCACATGGATCTGCAGAGAAACTACAATTGTGGAAATGGCTTCAGAATAATGAGTTATTTTAAACCCACCCAGTAGGCACTATGCAATTGTCTGTTTTGTGGTAAAATGGAAAAAAAAGTATCAGAAAAACAAAAATCCTACTCTTTGTTTTGAGCAATTATCTGTATATTAGAGAAAGAGGTCAAGAAATCTTTCCTAACAGGGAGGTGAATCACTCACAAAAGGCTTAATTGTTTCATCTTGTTTTGTTTTTTTTTACACTAGCACTTAGAGTGTTAGTACAAATAACAGACAAAATAAGTTTTGTTTTGCTTCTGTCCCTTAATTGTTCAAAACAGATCACAGAAGTCCTACAACAAACCCTGGCTGAAACTCTTGAACTTCCTCAGTACTTGAACCCCAGCGACTGCTTCACACTGTACTGGTTTCTTATTCAACAAAAAGGTCATTTTTTATTTACAAATGGTAAACTGAGAGAAGAAAACCAACAGCACACAGGATTTAAGAACACACCCTGGGTAACTATATTCATGAAAATTTCAATTGCAAATTTGATAACTGTGATGGTAATAACTTAAATTGTTTTGGTTATTCATGCTTGTTTTTTATTCCATTTGGATACTCACACTAACCAGCACAGCATGAACTGCAAGCAGCAATTTAATATACTGTAATTTACTTCTGGAGAATAACTGATTACTCAAGCTTAACATTAAGATTTGCAACATCAACAACGTGTGCACACTTAAATGTTTGCCATGAACCACCCTGTTGATTTGAAATTATTCTTTAATTTAATTGGACTGAATCAAAGATGATTATTTTGATCATTAGTTCAACCCTGATTTGCACCAAAGCTTGCTGGCTAAAAGCCTTGTCCTTTCATTTGATGCAGTACAATTCTTACTCTACCTGGAAGTTGATGTCCATCCTCCTGTTTCACACCTGTATGATGATTTTTACAAAATGTTAATGAACAATAAAAGCATACACCCACATAAGACTGAAACAAACATTTGTGACTGGCAGGATTTCCGAAAAGTCAAGATTTCTTTAGGAGAGTACATTATTATGTTGGGGCCTTGATCTGCAACCAGCTCTACCCAGGCACTCCTCTGCAAAAGCACAAAGATGCCAGCAGCTTTAGAAAATGGGAAGAAATTATCTTGCTACCCAACTAGATTCAGTGTCTCCATAAAAAGTTCTTACACACTTCATGCTGCCCAGGAGACAGGAGAGAATCACCAGTGTCCTGAACAAATACACAGAGAAGCCAAACAGGTTAAACCCAGGAACACTGGGCAAACAGCTCTCACCTTCAAGCAAGTACTGAAGTTGCTCCTTCTCACCTACATAATCTTTAGACACTGCCAAAACAGATGATGCTCTCAAAAGGTCTGTGTCTTGGGGTATTTCTCGTAATGACAACAAATTAGACTCTAATATTCCAAACTGGTTTGATAGGAGACTTGGAGAAGTTTTGGTCATTCTCCTTTTAATGCTCCTAGAACTTACCAGGCCTTGCAGGTATTTGTGTGTAGAAATGAAACAATAAACATTTCATAAAGTGTTTCATAAAGTAAAAGGGGATTTCCTCAGAGACACATGGAGTCAACTGCAAGCACTTGAGCATGTTCAGAAATGGAAACTGCAGGTCACAAAACCCATTTGAATTTGGCCCTCCTATCTGCAGCTTCAAATTAAAAGGATGGCAGTGAAAAAAGGTGCAATTCACTGCCTGGGAGATGCTAAGCTAAATGTTTGGTAAACCTCTAATTCCTATTTTTTATTAATAGTGAAAACCACTAAAAAGCATGGACCTTTCTAAAACCTCAGTGTTATCTGGCCCCTAATTATGTCTGAAAAATAAATATTCTTACAACAAACTTGGTAAGAAATCCTAATGCAAGTTGAACTATTTACAAGACTGTATGAACAAAAACTGGAAAGGACACATATCAAATGAAGTTTCTGCTTAGCATGCAACCCATAAATTAGCAATTGCTTAGGACATCACAGTGTAATAAGGTTAAAAGTCTGAAGAGACTTCTGGATTTCATTAACTGATACAGGACATCAAAGTTAAACTCTCTGTTAATATTTATTGCTACTTCCTTCTTTTCTACTATTCTTAGCTTGACCTTTACTCCTTAAGAAATTAAAATGCCTCTAAAATCAGTCACTGGTAATAAGCTAGGCTAGCAAACAGCCACATCTTATCTTTATTTCTGAAGCACAAAGAATGACACTATTTCCATGGTCAAGTGTTTTTTTTTTTTCTGAAAAAAAGAAAATAATTATATGAATGTAAATGCACAAGAGCAAAACCTTAGCAAACTTTAGGTGAATATGAATTTATGTAAAGAAGAGAGGGTAATGGGAGTAAGCCTGTGTAATCCCTTGCATTTCATTATGTACTGAGAGCCTGCAATTTCACACTGGAAAAACATCTTGTTATCCAATGTATTTATTGGTTAACAGCTTTTGCTGTTTTTCTGTGTGACGTGTGATGACAAAAATGTATACAAAAAAAGAAGTTTTAAAAATCATATTTATTTCTCAAGAATTGAGAAGAGCTCTGACTACACAAAGCCCAAGTGCCTTCTTCAGAGCATCCTTGGGTTGTGAAATTTACCTTTCTTATCTTTCTTTTCTTCTTCTTCTCCTCCAGCACCTAGCAGAGTGAAGATGATCCCTGTCTGAGAATTCACACCCACAGCAGTTACAAGCATTCGGCCAGAGCCTTCCATGACGTGAGTACCTGAAAAGAGCCAAGGTGAGTTCCATGTGATTAAACAAAAATAAAAAGAACAACCATCAAATATTTTGTGCAAGACTTGTACTACAGTACTGAGCGAGGTATCTTACACTTTAAAAACCTACAGTATATTGGTATGCCAATAGAATGACATACCAAAAAAATCCCTATTGTTGTATATTCTCAACAAAGAATGGATGCAAATCTTAGCCTGCACATCCCATAACCACACACATCAGATTCCCTTTTTACAAGAAATCTTGTCACTAGCCAAGTTTTCACAATCACAGAAGATAATAGTATAGCATCACAAAGGTAATTCTTGGAAGAGTTCTGCAAACATTCCTCTGTGACTCTTGAGAAGACAACACTGACTGCACATGGCATATTATTACATAAACTAAGTGAAAACGTGTGTAGTTTCTCTCACTTTCCTCAAGTATGGATGATTTACAGGCATTTAAAAAATATTTCAAGACAATTTCAAATCAACCCTGAGAAAAATCTTCGAGGAGAGATTTAATTAAATCAGGAGATTCCCAAACAAGATGAACCTGATGTACACTTGAAAACAAATTTCATTTGAAAGACTTCTATTACCATAAAAAAAAAAATTAATATACATTAAGTTCTGAGAAAGATGATTTATTTAACCAGGTAGGTCTATCATTGTATTAAGTAAATACCCTTTGAAAAACATTTCATGTTTTATTGTATAGAAATTGCTTGTTTACTGCTCCTATTCCTATCTTGATCCAAATGTTAGGTGCATCTGAGATCATAGCCTCTTAGGAACCTTTTACTACGAGTTGTGGAAACACACATAGAAATTTCCAGAAACTATCAAAAAGTAGCAGCCTGTGTTTTGGAAAAAATTGCAACATAGAGATCAGCCACTAGATATCTGTAATCAAAATTTTGAAATTGAGGAATGACCTATGGTCAGTACATGCATTTAAGGACAGGTAGTAAAAGCTTATTAAAACAACCTATGACTAAAGCTTAGAAACAAACGTGCCAAGGATGGCATCAAATTGTGACTTATCATTTCATATTGTCTCATAGTCTTAATCTGGAAAACTCATTATTTCAGAAATATTTAAAACATTTAAAGAGAGAAATCCTCAGCAAGTATTGAATTTTGAAAGGTATAAAGCAGATCAGTAGTGCTCCTATGAAACAGACAAAACCCAAACAAATCATCTCCGGAAACTAGTGATAGATAAAGCTATTTCTTGAAATAAACTCTATATTTTATTCTTTAGCACTAGAAATAGTGTATTAAATGCATGTCTCTGTGAGAACACAGAGAAAAAGCAGCAACTTCTTAACATAAGGTTGACACTGCAGGCTAGGATTGAAAGTTTACAGGGCCTGGGCTTTTTAAATACTCTTCACTGTTTTTGAAGGAGGAAAAAGTTTGGAAACTATTACAGTAGACAGTAACACACACACTGTTAGCCTTGAGAGAAAAAATCACTATACAAGAAAAGACAAATCTGTATTTATACCTCCAGGTGAACTATGGATGGACACGTGATAAACTAGATGTACTCAGAAAGTATTATATTATTTAACAATTCTTTTTAATCCTAGATGCTGTATTACTAAGACCAGTCATCATTCCAGACTTGCAGCTGTGGGACATCCCAAGGATGAGACCAGCTGGAACCAGAACATAGCCCAGTAATTACATTTCCTGTGGGGGTGAAGACTGAAGAGAGAAAGAAGCTGTTTGTTGGTGAAAGCATGTTTAAGTCAACTAACCAGCCTGACTAATGTGTTAATAAACCAATGACCCTGCTAATAGTACACAAATGGCTCTTTGCCTTGTCACTGCAGTACTTGTGACATCTCAGTATCCTTCCCTGGGTTTTACTCTCTTGCTGCCAAGACCCTCACCTCACTTCAGAAGTTACATTGCACTGCTTTACAATTATCAGTGTTGCCATTAGTGTGAAGTTCCTCATTTACCTCTCTTGAGACAGCACAGTTTCATTCATTCTGTAACAGCATTCATTAGGAAGAGTCATTAACTGAGCTGTCCTAAACAATCCTGTGGCTAACGAGGTAAAATTCTTGTTTAAAAAGTTCTGGCTTATTCTCTTATTCTGTCTTAAATTTTTTAAAAATTTAAATTGATCCCTGGTGCCTGTAGTTCTGAACTGTACCACAGCAGGACATGCCTGAAGGTGTAGTGAGGAAAAAAGAAAAAGAGAAAATAAAATAAAATAAAATAAAATAAAATAAATAAATAAAATCAATCTTCAACCAAGCTTTCTGCAAAATGGCTTTTAACCAACTGAATTGTGAGCCTGCTGCATTGGGCACATGGGGAATATAATTAATTTCTCATGGAGAAACTTATTGGGCATTCAAGTCTACTAAACCTGAGTAGCCATGGGAAGATTTCCTCTTCCCTCCCTTTAAAAAAAAAACCAAACAAACCACATTTAATTGGGTTCATCCTCATCTCTATGTATACAGTTGACTGGTTTATTTCAAAAGCTGAAAAGAGATGTATGGACCTGTGCCCTTATATAGATCAGTATTTTATACCAATATATATTTATACAGATAGGTACAACCCAGATTTTACAAAGTCACATTTTCTTACTACTGCTCATCCTGTCCTAGCACATACTAGGCAAGGAAACTATCTATTTATAATCAAAATCTCTCATGTTCTTAAAAGGAAAGCAGGAACACTGAACAGAGAGAACATCTGTCAACACTAAGGCTAATTTGAGACCATAAATATCTCGACAGAGCACCAAGAAATTTTCGGCAGAAATAAGCCAAATAAATAAAAAAATCCAGCAATGGTCAGATGTATTTAAAGCAAACAAAAAACCAAACAGGCTTTCTCAGTGCATTGAGAACTGTCCCTATGGCTTTCTGAGATAAAAATCTGATTCCTTGAAAAGGCATTTGCTTTCTTTACCATGATAGAGCAGAACATCACAAATATAAAACTCAGGACTGCCAACCAAGCAATAAAAAAATAAGTTACATTCCATCCTAAAGGAGCAGAAAGTATCTCCTGAACCAGAATAGACTTGTCTGTACTGGTTCAGACAAAACAGAGAATGTTAACTCAGAAATCTAGAGGACCCTTCTTTAAGATATAACCCTACTTAATATACAATTTAATTAAGAACTTGCTTTTAGTATTCCTATGTTTGAAGGAATCATGTTCTTGATTGGACTACAAAGGTGGGTAGAAATGACTCTCCAAAACTGACATGCACATGGATGTTTCAAAGCCTGAATGCTTCACTAAGAAAACATGCATTACCAGATTCCATATTTACCTGCGTGCACCTGGAACGGGCAAAAAATGTCTGAACTTGAAATGCCTTTCTGAACCTTTTACTTAACATTTATCATAGTGTTAAGAAACAAAAACCCCTAAGGTGCATACAAAAGCATGTTTTGGGGCAGGCAGGAATTTAATCTTTAGATTATGTGTTACTAGTCCTTTGGAAAAATTCTTCATCATCTAAGCTATACGAAAGAGCTGAACCTCAGTTTAAACAGTCTGATAATACCATCATCTCTAATAGAGACATGGTCTCTGTCACTTTGGTTGGTTATTGTTGTAAGAAATGGAACTGTGGAATGAAGGCATGCTTTTCACTTCACCTGTACACTAAGCAAGTATTTCAACTTAATGTTGAACAATTCCACTGACTTCTTCTCCTCTCAAGACCGATTTTCCAGTATTAGTAAAACTCTTTTTTTCACATGCTCAGTATTTAATGTGAAGCTGATAAGTGGTGAACGTTCCAAGATAGAAAGGAAGAAGTCTGGTTTAGTAAGAAGAGAGATTAGACAGATAAGGAATTTATTACAGCAAACTTTTCCAGACCAAAATGCAACTAAATATGAGATTGCTCAGGAACCTCCAAATCTAATAATAATACTGGGGAAGTAGATTGGAAATAGAGCTAAAAAACAAGAAAAGAAACCAGAGCATGGCAGTTTGGAGGTTTACACTGTTTGGCTACTCCCTGCAAACTTCCAGTGAACAAAAATTCTCTATCTGAATATCTAAACAGGTTCTAGTTAGGGCTGTTATTAAGAGTTAAGTGACTAACAATAAAGTGAACCAACCATCAGAATATCTTCTGTGAAACGAGTGTTACAGAATACATTAATCTGCAAGTAATTTCAACGTATCAGAGTAATTTGGAACATCTGAAGTTAGCTGCTCTGTTCTGAAAATGTCTGCTGTGTTAGAAGCCCAGCTTGGAATATTTTCTGGCAGGGAACCAAGACAGAATTTTCTTCAGGCAGTAAGTGACCTGATTCCTTAATCAAGCTTTCTTTTTATGTCCAGAACCTAACAGAGCACCATGACCAAGAGATTTCTTTTGTTTATTTATTCTCAAATAAGCTGTTTTCTTTGCTGGGCAAGTTAGGTTAGGATGAAGTAACGCTCTGTCAGTCTCAGTCCAGTGACAACTACACAAACTGCACTCCGTAAGTCCTTCACTCCTTAATCAATTTAATCTAAATCCCTAGAAAAAACTGTTTAAACCGTAAGCAAAATATATTTTTCAGACTGTTAACTAAGACATGGTACCCCAAATACTCCACTGTGGGAGATATTGGGCCCAGCTCTATATTCAAAACTTGTGAATTTGGGAATCAGGGATTTCCCTGAACTTTATAGTTTAAAGAGTTTATAGGGCACAAGAGTTTCATCCACAACAGCCGAGTAGCAGGCAGTTCAGATACCCAAACTGTCTTCAGCTGTTGGTCAACACATGACCCTGCACACTGCACAGACATGTAACCTCACCACAGTATGGTTTAAGCTGATGACTTTCACAGCAATGGCTTATACTACACATGCAAATCTCTGGTATTGAACTAAAAGAAAGAAAATATTTTAGGCAGAAGTAGAGTGGAACTATAGAAGAGAAGCTGCTGCTTCTGATTTCATGTATATCAGTCTGTATTTCTATTTCTGCCTTCCTAGGTGGTACCAAACGTGCTACATACAGAGGGAAATGAACCATCTGGTTTAGTCACTTGTACTATTAAAATTGCTTCTCAAGTAGAGTAAATTACTATCTGGATGATTAAACAGGACATTAAGCACAGAAACTCATTTTGTTTAATTATGTCATTGAAACTGATCGAATACTAAAAATGTTGTTTCAGGTACCAATGGTGAAAATAATACTCCCTGATTCAGGGTGTTTATCTCCCACCAAATTCAGACTCGCAAAAGGAACTGTGGCTGCAATTCAAACTTCTCCTTTTCTCAGTTACTCCTGTGTAAAACCTGGGCTGTTTTCATTTCCAAGAGATGATTAAGGGAGAACAGTGGCAAGCAATATACTGGTAATATTTGTCTGAATTCCAAAAGCCTACCCGGGGTTAACTTACTGGTATCTAGCAATTTCTTCATCGGTTAATGCAGCCACCTTTTGACTGAAAACCTGGTGGTTTTTTCCCAGACCACAACCCCATATTTTGTGTTATAAACACTCATTCCCTCATAATCAGTGAATGAAGTATCTGACTTTAAATTCTGATAGGGTTTTCAATGCAAGTTCAAGAAAAATTGTCATTTCCTGACTTTCCTTAAAAATCATACTCTGTTTAACTGATTTACTATCTAGAATTATATTATAAAATGCAAATATTACAAATAACTTGAATTTCCCACAGAAGTCAAGCTCACAATATTTTAGTATATCCGTTTCCTTCTATGCACTTTGTTTCTTCTTCTGTTGTATCTAGTAAACATACAAATTGTATAAATAGGCTTTAAAAGGATTTGAAATGTAATGGTTAAATTAAAACTAGAATTACAATGAATTGAAACAATTGTTATTTCCCTAAGTGATACTTCCCCTTTCCTCTGAAAATGTTTCACTACTTTCTCACTTCATTATCATCAGAAATAATTGCACACTATCAGAAAACATCTTCTGTATGACAAACCCAAGTGTTTGCTTTGAAAAGATGAGTTGTATTTAGGTTACCAAAACCTGATGGCACAGAAATCAAAACAAAGCAGTGCATAAAAGACAATTCAGCAAGAATTCAGACAGGTTTACCTGAAAGCAGCATTGGGTCCTTGTCAACAGATTTGCGGACTTGGTCAGACTCTCCAGTTAAAGAGCTTTCATCGATTTTAAGATCATTTCCTTGAATAAATATCCCGTCAGCAGGTAGAAGATCACCTTTCAGTAAGAAAATAGTAATGGAAAACCACAGTGGTTTAGTAAGATGGTTTTTATAACTACATAATGATTTGTATTATAAATTATAATTAACAACAACTGCATTAAAGTATACACTGAAAGAGAAGTGAAAGAACTACTACTGGATCAGTCCTTACCACAGAACTCTGCCAGGGACGGGGCAGCCACAGCCTCCCTGGGCCACTGTCTCACCATCCTCACAGAAAAGGATTTCTCCCTAACATTTAAATCTCTCCTCTTTCAGCTTGAAACCATTCCTCCTTGTCCTATCACTCCATGCCCTTATAAAAATCCCTTCCCCAGCTTTCCTGAAGCCCTTTCAGGTTCTGGAAGGTGCTGTAAGCTCTCTCTGGAGCTGAACAACCCCAACTCTCTCATCCTGTCCCTACAGGAGAGGTGCTTCAGCCCCCACAAACATCTTCGTGGCCCTTGTGTCTCCCTGTGCTGAGGGGAGGGCACGGCCTGTCCCCGGGTGAGCCGGGGGCTTTGCCTTCCCGCCCTCCCCAGAGGCCTCAGCAGCGCCCGGGGCCCTTCCCTCCCCCGCCCCGCTCTCCTCAGGGGAGGCCGCTGTGTCCCCTCTCAGCCACACCATTGCAAACCTCTCAGGAAGCCCTTAGCCAAGTCCAGGGGACACTTGGTGGCTGACAGAACAGGCATTTTTTGCTGGAATTTGCCAGGTGACTCAGCCACTGAGCGCTCCTCCCCGGAGCTTTCCCCCGGGTCTGAGGGGACTGACAGGATCTGTGAGGGGGAAATGGAGCAGCCGGGCAGGTGGGAAGCACACACACACACTGCTTCCACAGAGCCTTTAAAAGCACTGCTTCCCCTTGTTCCTAAATGGACTGAAACCAAACATTCCAAATGGTGTAAACCATCATGAAAGAGCATTATTAGTATCAACAGTTCTTGTTCTTGACAGCAAAAGAAAGATGACTAAACATAGTAAATAAATTTTAAAAAAATTTTAAAACTACTAACTAGTGCAATTTTATAGCAAGTATAGAATCACAGAATCATAGAATCTGGTGAGTTGGAAGGGACCCATCAGGATCATCAAGCACAACTCCTGTGGCTGTGCAGGGCCACCACAGAATCACACCATGTGCCTGAGAGCATCACCAAATGCTTCTTGAACTCACACTTGGTGCTGTGACCACTTCCCTGGGGAATCTTAGGTCCTCCTTTTGCCCTAACAAACTCTTATCTTACCATGGACAACAATAACACCACATAATACTCTTTCTTTCATTTTCAGTGAAGTCAGTCTACCCTGCTAGAACGAGACAGGCAAATAAATGAGGTTCTGAAAACAATTATCTAGTTGACAAAACTTACCATATTTCACCTGTGCAATGTCACCAACTACTATCTCTGCCACTGGGATTTGGATAACTTGTCCACCTCGGACAACAGTAAATTTCTGTTCCTGCTCAATACGACTTTGAAGCCCACGAAACTGCTTCTCCTTGCTCCAGTCATTGAAGGCAGTGACAAGGACAACACAGATAACAGAGAGTAGGATGGCAGCACCTTCAATCCAGCCAGCTTCAGCCTCACCCTCATCTTCAGCTCCTCCTGTTGCAGTACCACATCCTACAAAAAACACAGTAAACAAAATCCAGTCAACCAAAGAGTGGGTTTATCATGTTTCAACAACTTGCTGTGAAATGACAACAAAGCTAAGGAATTGTGGAGCTAAGAACTGCTCCACAAAATACTGTCTGGTAAATGAAACGTTGCAGAATAGAGAAAAAAATAGAAGTAGAGATGTGTGAGGAAAAGAGAAAGAAGACAAATCAATAGACAATTCAGATATCTCAATTCCACTGCTGAACAAGCTACCCTTGGCAAACCCAAACTGAACAAGCAGAATGCACCAATTGTGATCTAACAGAAGGGTTGACAGCTTAACCTGAGACATCAAGCATTTGCAAAAATCAGGAGGATTTACCAAGAGTGGCAAGGAGGACTAAAACAATGAGTAACATCAATCAATGCAAAACCAGATCTAATTAAAACAGATTTCAGAACTTACTTTCAATATAATTTCTAAATGTTCTCAACTAAATGCACTTTTAAGTAACACTTAAGTAAGCACTTGTTTAAAAATTGCTGAGATGAACTAAGTATGTTGGTATTTAAATGTGATAACAAAATGTATAAGGGGATACTGAATAAAGAATAAAGTCTAATATTAATTCATCAGTCTTGCTTATAGAGAAATACAGTGGCATACTTACAGAACTGTTAACACATTTTGGTCACCAGTAGAAGACTACTAAAAAAATAACATTCCATGTGCTAGTTCTCAAGTGTTAATTCTGAATTTTTTTATACACATCTGCTAATTAGTTATTTCAAAGTATTACACAATTAAAATTCAAATAAATTTCAAAGGTAGCATTCACAAAATAAAAACAACATAGTTGTCCTTCTTCATGTGTAAGACCTTAAAGACAGTTTATCCTGTAAACACTACAATCACACAGCTCAAAGATATCCCAGCAGACAAGAGAGAATAAAAAAACTTGGGCTGAACAACAGAGCCTCCTCTCCCAGGTGACTGAGGGAGAAACAGAATTGTTTAATTTTTCATGAAGAACTGGACTAGGGAGGCATTCGACATCACTTTGCCATCTTTCTCAGGTACCAGGGAGTTTAGGAACTTAGCAACCATATTGCTTCCACCTGTGACAGAAGTTTAATTCTGGTATATTCGTCACCTGTCACAAGAGGGAATTAGCAAGCAATCTGATTTATCTTTTTAAGTTACAAAGATTTAGATTTCCCTGTAACATACGCATCATAATTAATTAACCAGCTGAGTTATTACTCTTGCATGTGAACAGCAACAAAATTTCCAAAAGTCAAAGGAGGAAAAGGAGGAAAGATGAGACCAAACACCCACTAGGTGAACAGAGGTAAAATAAATTGAGCTTTTACCATGTTCTACATAGTTTATATTTGGACATAACCTGAATGAAAGGCAAAGCACACACGCAAGAGAAGGGACTTTCCCTCAGGGATGCCCTTAGCCAGACAGTCCACATGAACCCTTATCAACAATACAAGAAACTCCATAAATAAACTATTTTTATCACACCCAAGAAAATAAAGTAACATTTTGTAAGTTTTGTAGCTACTTAAACCCAGTAGCAAACACAGCTTACAAACCACATCTTCAATTTCTTCCTTCAGCAGAACATTACCTGTGGGAAGGACTAACAAACTTGGCTCTGTGTAATAACTGGTCTATGTTAGATTTTAGATTCCTTTTCTAGATCAGCAGATTCACTGCTGCCTTGTTTGGATTAAGTGGTTTCCTAGTATGAATAACTCCATCGTGGTAAATGTAAAATAAAAAATTATTCTTCGTTTTTCATTAGATAGGATTTAGCATTAAGTACCACGAAAATCCTGTAACAGCATACCTCTGCTCCTCGGAACAATCATGGCCTGCAAAGACTAATTTTATTTCTTTTTTAGATTTTGAAAACCTCACTTGAGGTTGAAATTTAGTCTTGCTCATCCAAAAGCACAACCAGGGGTTCTTTCCTAAGGATATGCCCTGCTCCAGGTGAACCAAGAGCAGGAAGAAGCAGCCTGCCCCACGGAGGGGCAGCTCAGCTCCTCAGTGCCTGGAGGCATTGCCACTGGGGTGAATATGATACACTTTGATTATTCACTGCTTATGCCTTCACTGGAAATCTTCTGATATCTGTATAGGGATTACTGATAATTTATACTGCGGCATTTTCTACAAAATCAAGAATTAACATTATGTAATAATTAAACACAAGTTGTTAATTTGAGCTGTATCCGCATACCCTGAAAAAACTGAAAGACACAAGTTGTACTTTGCCCCTTCATTAGAGTGACAAAAGTGTTCAAAACTGGAACTTAATCTTTTAGATGGATGCAGAAATCCTGAGTCTTTTTATGGATTTTAGAATCCTTGCTGGTCAAGCTCCAGTCTGGCTTCTATAAAACTCCAAGTGTTGCTTCTTACAGTGATCCATTGGTGCAGGGTGTCTGACACACCAAGGGGGAAATTCACCCACCAAGGTGGACAGGTAGCACGAAGCAGACAGCTCCTGATGTTTGTTTTTGTCATGGCTCATAATGTCAACCATGATATGGGGGAGATGAATTCTCCTTTCTTTCCCCCCCCTCTCAGGACCATAATTTCAAAAACCACAAAAATGTTGGTATTACACGAGGGGAACCTTTCTCACCACCCTGCATATGCCCAGCCTGCAGGCTGGCCAACCATGTCCTCCCCTAACCATCATGAATTCCTGTCTGCTCTAGCAATTTCCTCATTTAATTCCACAGATGAATGGTGCCATCAGAAAAAAACAATGCTTCATTACCAGCATGTTTCACGTTAAGAGGAAGCAGAATTTGAGCTACATGAGGAGTCTGAACAGAAAGGACAAGTATCTCTGAGTTCAAGCAGCAGCTGAGCAAGGCTTCTGGTATCTTTTAGATTTGCAGGTAGATACCTATAACAACAGTTCAGAAATTAAATTGCCCCTTTTCTGGATCAAACCTAAGTAAACCCAGGCTCTTTAAATGATTAACCAAGCTGACAGGCAGACTTTCCCAGAATTCTGTCTGCTTTTTCTAGTCCTACAGAAATGGAATGGGATGAAAATGCTTGACAAATTCAAGCAAAAGGTGCATGTCATTCTCGTTGGAGGAATAAACTCTAGCAATTTATCGTTGTTACAATAGTAAGATTTCAGAACAGATTTTTTTAAAACAGAGATACAAAGACAAGCAGGATTTAAAATGCAACCTGCCCTTCAAGAGATGACCTATCTGTCAGGAAACATTTTCTTGAATTATGTTTCATTCTTGCTTCAAAACTATTCTAGAATTATTCCCTTTCAGTAGAGAGGAAAAGAAAAAAAGAAAAAGAGCTTGCATCTCCACTGGTATCATTTTGCAGAATACTTTATTATACACTTAAAGAAAATAATTTTCTTTTTCCTTTGCCATTGTCTCAGACAGGATTTTCTAGAAATTCCAAAAGGATTTAAATGAATATAGAGAAAGAACCTGTATGTATTTATAGGAGAAAACCATTAATTTTTAACTATACACATGTACTCTCTGCCCTCCTTGCTGCAGTATATAGAGTTGATTTTACAGATAAGGGAAACATAAGAAATACAAATAAGACACACAAAAGATAATAATATGTCTAAGTATCAAAGTACAGTTTAAAGCATCTCATGTTTATTAGAAATGCTCATGTAAGCTTTTAAAGATTGTGTTAATGTCTAAGATTGCTGTTATGCTTTCACAAGACAGTGTTTGGTTCCCAGTGTTACTGAAAAACATGCCAGAGATTTTATTGAGAGGCACAGACTGAAAGCATCACAAAATAATTTTAAAAACGCATATGAGGTTTGTGGTAGGATTTCATTCCAAGACAGTGAATTGTGAAGTACTAATTTAAAGTTACATTTAACACAGGTCCTATCTGTCAGAAAACTCAATTTCAAAAAAGTAAGCAAGTTTTTAATATGAAGCTATTTTCTACCATAACTACTAACATATGCTGTGTCTGTGCCATTCCCCAGAGTCCCATCCTCATGAGACAGAAAATGTGTACTCAGTTTGGATCCAAGATTATAAAGATTTGACTGCAAGTCAAGAATGTAAAGGGCTGTGACTGCTTTGGCATAGAAAAAGCAGTTGGAGTCATAAAATGGATGAGATTATTCAACAAGAGCAGGCAGGAACATACAGGTGGAGCCAATCCCCCCCCAGAGCAGAGGAAGGACCTGACAGAGCAGCCTCAAAGAACACTTGGAAATACAAAAGAAGACCAATATGAAATGTTTCCTGCACAAAATATCTCAAAAGCACATCACCAAAAACTTGTGGAAGAAAATTTTAAAAGCTTAGAATTTGACCAGAAATAGGTCAGCAGAAACTGTTGAAGTTTCCTATAGAATGGAGATGAAAGGAGAATGGAACTCAAAGATAAAGAGTATTCAGGAAAAAAAGGAGTAGGAGGTAATTCAAACCAGCACATGTAGTCAGTGCACCTAAATCCCAGCAACCTGGGTTTCCATCTCATCAGCCTGCAGGCATCTTGGGCCCAAGAGCTCTAGGCTACAGAACCTGATCAGGAACCTGGAAAGCTGAGCAAAGACCTGGATATTCAGCCTGTGGTAGAGCCTTTCAAACACTTTAATTCATTACTAGTAATTTCAAAATTAGCAGTATTTTAATAATATCAAGTGTTTTAGATAAAAATAAAGAAAAGCAAGGCCTAAGACATTAAAAGGGAATGGAAACATATGATAGAAGAGGCCTTAAAACATTTATGCCAAAAGAGGAGGATGAAGAGCGGAATGTACAACAGCAGACTGAAGCATTTCAGGATGACAGTAAACAAGGAACTTTGCTGTCAGGAGAAAACAGTCTGGTTGATGGTACTGCTAATAATATTGGTTTGGTGAAAGCCAGAAAGGGGGAGAAGAAGAAAAAAAGGAAAAGGCCACAAACAGCCGAACAGCTTCATCTGACAGGTGAGCAGGCTCATGTCCCTGTTGGAAACTGGAAAGCTTTTAAGGTCACAGACACCTTTTCAGTAGGGTTCTCATAATATCAACCAAATCTGGGGAAATAAATGAAGCACACAAGGACTGTGCAGCCTAACAGAATATCCATTTAAGAGTTCAAATAGTTACGAGGAGATTCTTAAAGCTGCTTTGAATAGGAAAAGGATTATAATTACAAACCATACAGTCTTAAGCTGCAGCATGGTAATTTTTATATCAAAAAAAGTGTATTTTTAAAAATCTGTGAACATCTGTACTCTTAAGTCCCAACCTACAGCACATACACCTCTAAGCTACTCATTTCAACCTACACATTTCTATTTTTAAGCTGAGAATACCTTGTGGCATTTAAATTCCCTAGGAAAATCTCATAACACCTCCAGAGGTAATTTTTTTAGTCAGTCAAACTGGTTTTGTCATCAGAAAGACAACAGTTCCCATAAGAACTTTTTATTTAACTGCTTTCTCTAGAGACATTTTTTCCTTAGCTGGAACTTCAGCCCTGATATTAAAGCAAACTGAGCAGCTCTAAGCCACAGCTTTTGCAGTAGTAGAGCTGGGCTCCTGTTACTAACATCAAAAGTGATATTACTTATTTTATCAAACTTAATCAGTTGGGCAGGAAAAGGAAAAACAACAACAAATTCTGCAATAAATGTCATAAACTACTCAACAAGGTTTTTAAGCTGCAACAGATACTGTAGTATTTATTTCTACCAATTTCTTGTGTGTTATATCAGTTGCTATAAAATTAGTCCAAAGGGTGACTGTCAGGTACTGAAGTACCAAGATTCCTTCCTGAAACCTCCAGGTGATGGTGCATCCCCAGATGCTGAATCTCCTCCAAGAAGGGCACAGCACAGGGCAGTGATGCCTGAGGCTGGAAAAGCCCACAGGGCCATTACAGAGCCAGAGCATACAGAAAAAAAGGGGGTAGAAATCACCAGAATTTCAAAACTGAAGGTTCCTGTCTTTCTCTCAGACTCTACAAGGATTATTTCAATGGTGAAAAACATTCTCTAGGTACTTGTAGCAAGTCAGGCCCTGTTCTCCAGAGATATATTCCTGTCTGTGAGCCCTGAGATACTATACCATCCATATTCCAGGCTTAGGGTGCTTGTCTATCCACTGAAAGTGGATTCTGGGTACTTCTTTTAAAGCAATATTAGAATTCTTTGCCTTGTTATATAAGGACTCCAGGAGGGGGGAGGGGAGAAAAAAGAAAGGAAAAAACAGAAAGGGTCCCCGTAGGTTAGTTATGCAACTGTCAACTTCAGCCTGCAATATTAAATATTTACACACTTTCAACATGTTCATGCAAGAAAACAAAACTGTAAGCCCCGAAAGCATATCTATTCACCCATTCCTCAGCCTGATCACCAACATTTCTGAGCAGAGAAATGTTAATTAAAATACTGGCTCAGCTTCAAGAGATGCAGTGGATCAGGCAAGATCCTTCTGACCTGCACCTCCAAGGGGAATGCACTTTGTAAGTATCAGTCAAAAGGATGAGGTTCCAACTCCACCAACAGCCATGGAAAGGAACAGGTCCATACAGTGGTTTCTGTAACATTTATATTCTGCTCTGTTTCCTTCTGTTGACACTTAAAAGAAAACAGAGAATGGCCAACACGGGAATTTTAACCACAAGTCCTGTTCTTAGGGATTGCCAGGGAGAGCTCTGACATCCACAGTTTACAAATACAGAAATCAGACTCTGAAAGCTGTTCTCTGAATCAGTAAGAGTTACTCAACAACTCTTGCAAGGCCAGAAGGCTGAGTTCTACTTAGAGGATTCATGCTTCTGGAGAACCTCTTCCTGGAAAACATGAGAGATTTTACTTTTCATCAGATGGCTCTCAACCTCATCACCTCATGTCCCCAGCTGAGAGTTAAGCTGAGCTTGGCAACATGGACATCTCTCTAATGAGCAATACCTAAAAGCAACCCAGTTTTGCTGATGATCTGCACATCTCTAATGAAGGGAAGGTATGGATGGGACTTCACTGTTTGCAATCCAGCACAGATTTGTAGAAGAAACCAGATTTAGGTCACTTTACAGTATGAAACAATTATTTAATTTGCAGGTCCCACATGACACAATTTGCACATTTTGCACTTTGCAAGTTCTGAATGTGTTGCTTCTGAAGCCAGCTCAAGTCTTTAACTGATGCCATTTATCTGTATCACTGACATCCACTAATGAATCTGCTCCCTAAGCACCCCCTGTGCTGCTGGACATACCACTTCATCCCATCTGTAATATAGAAGAGACCCATGTTTTTCTCTGAGTCCATGATGCACATAATATCATTTTCTCCATTCTTTAAGAGTTACCTGCTCTAGAGTGCTACCTAATTGTGCTTTCCATGCTGACTCAGAGAATCTGTGAATAAAACAGTATTTTCTTTCTTGTTGCTTCTTACAGAGACACCAAATGTTCAGTATTTCCAGACTACCACACTGCAATAAAAATACCAACTAACAAAAAACCAAACCAATCACTCCTGGATGAGCAGAACCTCACTTGTTCTATTTCATTCAAAAGGTGATGGGTTCAAAAGAAATCAGGGAAAGGAAGAGTCAGACAGACACACAGACTGCCATAAGTAGGAAGTGTATGTACAGAAAGTCTGTCACAGAAAAGCCTCAGAAAAGAGAGCATCTACTAAATGAAATTTTAATGCAGCCTTGAACAATCTAGAAGTAGTCCACTTCTAAGAGTTCCAGAATAACATAAAAAACAGGATGCAATATATTTTCATGAAAACACTTAAAGAGTAGTTAAATCAATTAATTATCTTCTCAGTGAATGTTTTTTGTACAACCCAGTAAGAATCTGCAAAAAAAAGTGTTTTCACACATCACCAAAACCACTTACCCCATAATAATAAACAATCAAACAGCTTCACAGACACTGCTAAATGTATGAGACAATAACAATTACTTCATTATTTTGTCCCTTTGGTAAATCAGTCTTCTTGCAAATTCTCTTGAGTAATTCATTATTTCAAAGTTAACTGAGAGAAGTAAAGACTGAGTCAAAAAGTAAGGTCCCCAGGCAGGACTGTATATTCCCTAGAGCTTTTTTCTTTTTCTTTTTCTTTTCTTTTTGTGCTGGGATAACTGAACAATGTCCTTCTCCAGTCATGTCAGCGTTTACAAACACCTTGCATATCTGTTAGTGCAACCTATACTGTTCCAGAAAGAGACAGAGACTTGTTATTATTTAACTATCTCCGTAGAGATATCGAAAAAAAATTATACCAAATATAAGTAAATATATTCCAATATATAATACCAATATATAAATAAAAAATACTTATATTTGTCAAAACAAAACAAAAAAATGGTTTCTGATGTAACTTTTGATTTCAGGACAAATATCAACATCCACACTGAATATTCTGGTCAAGGCAAAATGTTTTTATTACTTGAGGACATATAAAAAATATTTCTATAAAACTCTCCAGACTTAATTCTCTCTTCCAAGAATGCAGACCAGGTCCACCTGGTCTTCAATGCTCTTGCTCAGTCATTCAAGTTTAGGCTCTTTTCTCTGGGTTTTAAATTAAAAAAAAAAACCCAAACCCAAACTGAAAGGCTTGGGTACAGTTCCAATCCAGAACAGAAATAAGTATCAATACTTGGCAGTAAAATTTGGTTTACTGGCCAGCCTTGATGCCTCCAGTTGGGGTTTTTGAGGATAGCTCAAGTGATTTGACTATACCAGAGAAGTATTTAAGTTGAGATTGCATCGACTTTGGGGAAAACCAACTCCCAGCAATGCAGACAACACAGCACAAACATGGGGTTATTTAAAAGTAATAACTATGACAAAACTGAATGGAAAAGACAAACTCAGTTTGAAAGACATAAGTACTAAATTGAATTAACAGTGTAGGAGGCTGTGATCCCAGAGAATTGTGTAAGTTTTGAATCACTTAACTGGAGCCCTAATATAAATGGGACTGGCTGATCAGAATAAAACCATGAGGGAAAGGAATGGCTTTTTCACCATCAGATATTACAAGAACACACTTGGAATAGGCTGCTGTGTCAATGCAAACAAAACACTGCAAATCAAACTGATAGGAAGAAATGAGAATTTCTGTTAGCTTGATATTAGTCCAGATGTTGACATTTTTTCTCTTGGCTAAGTTTAATTAAGTTTGGATTAGATTTCTAACTTTGCTATTAAAAAAAAAAAACAAACAAAAAATCCCTGCACAGGAAACACTGCAGCTACTGGGTTTTGCTTAGGAGCCTTTTACACACAAATGGCCCACTTAGGTCCTAAACACACTGATGAAGGAAAAAAAAAACACACTGATCTCAAGAAAATAAAGGGTATCTACAGCCCCAACTACCCAGGCACGCTGTACACAGATACTGGGAAGCTAAAGCTGCATTTATTTTAGTTCCTAAAAAGAGGAAGAATGCTCCCAGTTCTCATGTAGCAATCCCCGATGATTCCCTCTACTCCTGAAATACAGCTGGCTGGGGAGAAGGATTTGAGCATTTCCTCACCTCCCATTCCCAAGGTCACTGAAAGCACCTGGAAACACAGAAGCCCATGAAAATAAATAAATCCTTAACAGGAAAGTGACTATCATCAAGGCACTTGACTTTAAACAGAATTTAAAAAACTCTGAACATTGATACAGAGCAACAAGAATTTGATCACAAGATATCATCAGATATCAGATTGAGAGGTCTCCTTCCTGCCTAGGCTTCATCTACTAAAAACTTACAAAGCTCATTCTCTGTCTGAAGGAGAATAATCAGAAAAGCAAACCATTAAGGAAGGTTTATAGGGTGGCACCTCACTAAGTAATGGCTGCTTGTACTGCTCCATCACCCTTTGTGTTCTAATATCAACAAAATGTTCTTACTTCCAAAAATACTCCCTTTTTTTTTTTTAATATACTTTAAAACAAGATGTTCTAACCAAGATGATTTTAGCACAAGGTTGTATTTAAAAGAAACACTAACAAGAATTTGCCAGGATATTGAAAAAAGTTGACTTTGTCTGGAAATTTGGAGACATTTCATTGGAGCTTCTGAAAAACGTCAAAGTGGAGAACTGCCTGAAGGTCGGGTTGCTGGCTGATGCCCTTCATACATGGAAACCATTCAAAGAGGTTTTTGTCAGTTTCATCAACCCTACAGGCCCTGCAAAAGGAACTACTGAGAACACGTAACTGATGTTATGAGAGCTCTTCAAAATCATGAATTCTCAGAGGTCCACAGACTGAATGCCACTGATTTAGAAACTTCACAACTCAAATAGCTCCAGCAACACAGCACAGCCAGGACACTACAAAAGCAGAAAATTAAACCAGTGCTCTTTTGAGCTTAGGTTATGGCAACGTGCTCTAGAGCCAGTTCTTGAAACACTTCACCCTCTTGTGATGCTGTTATTCCCTCACTCATCTGTCATATTCAGGAGAGCAAGAAAAACAGGTTGAGAAAGACACAGAAGGGTTTAAGGACCTCAGACACAAAACCAGGTCATAAACTGTAATGTTTATTACTATCATGAAATTTCTCATCTGCATCATTTTCTGTTATAAAGCTTTAAGAGACAAAAATTATACCACTAAAAGATTAAACATTATATCATAACATCTTCCACCAGACAGCATTAAAAAGTTTTATCTGCGTTAGGAAACAGTATGGCCCCAGACAAGTAATTTTACTGTGCAAATCTCTGTGCTAAGGAAACCTGTTATTAGTTCAGTTTCATCCCAAAGGATGAGACGAGATCCCACCTCAGCAGATCCCAGTTTGTGCCCTCACTGAAATCCCCCAGCAATGTGAACCAAAGCATGCTGACTGGGCACAAACCAGAGATGTGATTCCTGGAGCACACCCTGGATCCAGAGTAAAACGGCAGTGCAGATACATGTAACGTTTTCTGTCATTAGGATAACCTCTCAGCAGCACGTACCTTTCAAGTATTCTGCATGTTAATTTGGGTTTAAACTCATCTAGTTAAGATTCTCAAGAGTTTATGCATGCCTATGCAGGATGAGGGCAGAGTCTGGAGAGAAAAGGCAGAACTCAGGCAGTGACAGACATAAATCGGAATAAAAAGTTTCAATTGTTACTTTTTCAACAGTAGATAAACATGTATGGATTTACACACATGGAAATATATAATAGATATATTAAAACACATATGTGCACGTACTTAAAGAGCAGTGTAATTCAGTGCCATTACACCTAAGCATTCACTACTATCAGATGTGACAGATGGGCTGCAGCACCAAACACTTGTCCATGCCTGATTGCTGAGGGTGGAGCTCAGCAGGGTGCAGGCTGGCTCTAGTCTCTGTCTGATTAAATGCTAAAAATACAAACCTTCAAGTGCATCTACACAGATTTGAAGTAGAGAGAATTGAAGATTCTTTTTGCCAGGTCCCAACTCAACACCAACTTACACACACGTGTATATACTTTATGCTGACTTGCAGATATTTTGTCTCAAACGCCTGTTTTATCCTTACTGATCTCTCCAAAACCAAAACAAAACCCAACAAAGGCAGCAAGGTACTATACATCTGCCTTGTCATCACAGTTTTGGTGTTCAAAAAGGAAGCATCTATTTTGTGTCCCTCATCTGTGCTTAACCATTTTTTCCAGGTAAGAATTTTCCATGCTAATGCCCACGCACCAGCAGACACAAAGCAGAAGCACACACGGACTTTGGGTGTTTCATACAGCTGTTTGAATTTATGCAGTCTAGCTGGCAATCAGAACCCTCCTTTGAAACTGTAAAATAGCCCTATACCTTGATCAAAAAATATTTTTAATTTAATAATGTCAGACAATACACAGGTTTGCAAATCTGAACAACACTGGAGAGTTTAAAGCTGCTAAACTAGAACTGATTTTTCAATTTACAATCTAATAAGAAAACAATCAGTATTCCTGCATTTCATATTGTTTTATTGCATAAGCTACTGATGTTGAATTTGTAGAATACAGATGTTTTCTGACCTTTTGGCTTTTCATTGGCTTGGGAAAATTTTGATTTTTTTTTTTTTTTAATACATCAGGTAAATCATTTAAGGTACTATTTTGCCTCTGTTCCTCAGGGTCAGTGCAGTACTTGCATTACTGAAACGTTCAGATTTTAAATTTCTACTGAAAAAACAGGGTAAGTTACTGTGTAAAAATACAATTGCCTTTACCATCAAGTTGTCTTCAAGTAGAGAGAATATGGCTGGAAATATGACAAATTGGTCTTCACAGTCATGTAAAAATACAACAGGGAATCGATGTGTTTAAATTCTTCCAAGAGATGTTCAGGATATGTATCAGGAATAACTGTCTCTCTGCATGGACACTTAAGAAAAATAATATAGGAAAGATGCAATTTCCATCTCCGGAACCTTTTAGAAATAAGTATGATAAATGGCTGTCAAGAATGGCTTAGGTACTGGTGATAGGGCTTTTGGGTACAGGGAAAGACTGAACGGCCTCCAAGATCCCCTCAAGGAGGTTTTCTCATATTTTGTCTCTTGTTGTTTGCCCTTGGATGGTGTCACCAGGCTGCGGGGTGGAGACAAGACCTCAGTTACAGACCCAGCAACCAGCTAAGCAGCAGGGGCTGAAAACTGGGGGTGCCAAGGAGCTTACAACACAAACTCAAACTCTGCTCTGCACAGGGTGAAAGCAAGGCCAGCAAGGCTTTTAGTGTTCTGTTCTGGTCACTGTCCTTCTGACCCTGTCCAGGTGGAGGGGACAATCCTCAGGTGAGCCCCTGTCCCAGCAGTCCCTGCCTCAAGGCTGCACAGAACCTCCAGACAAACCCTCAGAGCTGGCCCCAAAACACCATCTCCCAAAATCCACAGAACCAGCCAGCAGGAGTCTGCACAAAACCCAGAGAGGATCTGCGGGGTCAGTTTGTGTCCTGGCCACTTTGTTAGCTACAGCTGGACACCAAAGGCCAGGATCCATCTGGGTCTATATAGGGGCCACCAAACCATCCTTGCAACATGCTCTCCATGTCCCCATATCACCCAGGATGCTCACCAATTCACCTAGTATGGAAGCCCTACTCCTAAATTTGTCCCATCTTTTGCAGATAGAAAACAACACAACAACAAAAATGATTCAGGAATTAAAGAGTGTATCCAGGTAGTGACAACTCAAATGGCTAAAATTTTCTCCTCATGCAAACAGCCTTATGCAAGTATATACAGCAAGATAATTTGTATTTTTGTGAGACTTGGGACATGTGTGTAACAGCTGGACACTCCAACCTGTCCTGTTCCTTGCTCTTGTATTTTAAGTCCTTTTATTGAAGTATGATTTAGGGCAGGAACTAAAAAGTAATACACTTTCTTAAGTGAATTCTTAGAAGAATTTATTTTACAAAACAGATTGGGCTCCTGTCACTAAAAGCCATATGTTGCTTCACCTCATCCCATCCTTTGGGAGGAAGGAGGTTAAATGGTGGGATTCTGGCAGAACAAGCTGTTTTTAAGAGGGCAAATACTTCCATTTCTCCTATTTTTTTCCTCCTGTTTTCTAGGATGCCAACTGTTTCATGTCTTGTGCTGACAGGTGGCTAAGACTGGTTTTAAAAATCCCTTGGGGAGCTCATGGTTTCATTTTTATGAGGACTGATAAAGCATTAGAGTTTGTGCAACGACACCCTGCAACACAGCAACCCCAAAGCTGTGTTTTCCTAACTGAGGACTTCATCTATACTTTTGAGATTAAACTATTTTACGTAAAAATTTTGTTTTCTCCTTGCTGCATTTCCATTGTCTCAGCATCTCCTGCAAATTTTCCTCCTCGACAGCTGGATGGGTGTTATTTGTTTGTGTATAAAGGATTCCTGTCAGGAAATACCAGCTTTTAGGGTCCTTATACCCTCCTCTTTTATACGACCTGTTTTTCCATGGATTCCCTGTGCCCCAGTGCCAGCAGAGCCTTATGTAACGTGCTCTTTAGAGACTTACAGAATAACACACACACTTTATAGAGATTTTCATAGTCAAAACAAAGTCATTTTAAAGCGCCCTGAGACAGCTGGGGGTGAGCGTGGAATTCCAAACCTCTTCTAATCGAGGGCTGAAGTGAAATTCTGCTAGAACCAAAACCCTCTGAAGCAGTGCCTGGTTTGGTACCAGGTTTTGTCATACTAGGCAACTGGTTGACAGTCCTGCAAAATTCAAATCAGCTCATAGAGCCTGCAAATAGCACAGATAAAGAACAGAGAAGCTGCAGCTACATTTCCCTGTCGTGCCAGGGGGTGATTAGTTGACACTGACAGTGAGGATTACAAGTCAGTTCAGCTGTTCCCTTGACCTTTTGCAGCACACAAGAGATTTGAAGATGTTTGCCAATTATTGCTGCTTTCAGCATCTGCATCAAAATTCTGAAAATATTTTAAGACTGTTCAGGGAGGCTGGGTTGCTTTGGTTTTTTAAGGATGCTCATGAAGCAGGGTGTTAATATTCAAATTAAGTTTCAAGGGAAGATTCATGGGAAGTTAAGATTCAAATCACTGCCAAGAATTAAAAGGAATGACATTTAACTCATTTTAAAATAAGGCTTCACATTTCCTACAATACATTTTGCATCATAGAAAGGATGTAAAGGTAACAGTTGATTTTCAGTGTACCAAGAGTACTACTTGATGACTTTTTTACATAGAAAGAGCACACACATATGTTGTGGAATCAGTTTTTCATCATAATGTTGGCTTCATAACTGGGAGAGCTGGCAAAGGACTTACAGTTTATTATTATATACTGCCATGATTTTAGGAAGTTTGTAAAGTAACATTAATGTTGGTCTTACAAGCTAGATATTTATGCTGCCTCATTTATGAATTTCTAATGCAATCTATGTTATGAGACGTAAAATGCTTTAAAAAAAAAAAAAACAACAGAAAGATCTAAAACTGTCACAAAGACTACAGAATTACCTTTGTTCAGTTGACTCACTTTTGACATTTCTGATTCTTACACTCACTAATCAAATATATTAAGTGAATACTAATGAAATTCAGGGAGACAGATTTTTACAGACACTGAGACATATGCAACACTCCACTCTGGTAATCTGTGTCCTAGGATCTCAAACTGGCCCTGCAAGACTTCCATCATGTTGAAGTCTGGCAAAGGACTTTAAAAATGTACGTGCTGCATTAACCATGTAAGTGGTCCTACCAATCAAAATGGTAAGGAAAATGTACAATGAGATCCTGGATCTGGACTGTATGGGTAAAGAACAGGAAAATGCTGCATTGAGACACTGAGTTCATGTTCAATTATACTCATGGCATCTCACCAGGAAGTAAATCTTTCAGAGGATGGCTCAAAATGTCATGCCATTATTTATGTTAGGCTACTTCTAAATAAGCTTAATTAAATTTCGTTCAAGTTCCTCAGTAATTAGTGCTGGTGCTTTCCTTACTTTTTTTTTGGAAACAGCTGCTTAACCCCCAGGGTCACTTAAGGGGACACGTAAGTGCTTCTTCTTCAAACAACATCTTGAGCCATGCACAGGCTTGCTGGTGCTCCTTCCTACTATTAAGGTAACACAAACGATCAATATCAAAAGATTAAAAACCATGAACACAGTCTGTTTACATTTGGCAGGAAGTGACTGCACTCTAGCACAGAACTGCCTAACACCGAGTGCCCTTTCTGAGGCCAGATGAGGTGGCAGTGCTCCTGCAGAGCTAATCCTGCTCCTCCTTTTAGAGCCAACATTTGCTTCCTGCCCAAATGACACCTCTGTGTTTCTCCTCCCCCCCGTGTTTGCGTACACAAGAATCTATTCCAAGCTTTTTCCAGCAGGCATGTTGTATATTCTTGAATCGTATAAATATTGTCTCTTTATACAATTTATGAATCAGCTGAGTTCAGCAGAAAAGAAGTGTAAGATTTCTTGAATCCCTAGAGAAAAACAGATTAGCCTACTGAGACATTACACTACCTGGAAAGAGAATGTAGGAATAACTCAAAAAGGGAAAAACACACTTCTGTGAGAGTGGGAAGAAAATTGTTACAAGTTGGATACTGAAGCAGCGAGAGACATCAGCTACCTTCAAATGCTAAAATTAATGTAGTTTTTTCACAGCTAGTGGTAAACAACAGGGCAGAAAACAGATTTAAAACTGAGCAAAAGAGATTAATTTTACTGAATTTAAAGTCAAGCTGTCCTGTTATGCATGGCAACACAAAAAGGGTCTTTTTCCTTTTTGCCCCCACCTTGCCTGAATCACAGACTGCCCAGCTCCCCCTGTGAGCCCCAGCACTCATCCTTGTGGGGAGGCCAGAGAGTGATGCACAGCTCTCCTTCCAAGGAAACACATCTCTTGCATCCCAATAAAGTGAAGAAATTGTCAAAAAAAGTGAAGATTTGCTAGATATACAGAGAACCTGCCTCAGCAGGGACACTGCACAGGAGCTAGGTAAGCAACTACCCTTCCAGGAGCTGTGGAGCAGCTCCACCTTCTCTCCAGCTAGAGTGTCCCCCCTTGTGATTTAAACCTCCAAGTCCCCATTGACCAATGTTGTCAATACAGGAATAATAAGGAAACAGCTGAGAGGGGCACCCCAGGAAATAGTCTCTAGTGAGGAAACTAACTCAACAGAGGTCCACAGGCACCTCAGCCACAACCCCAAGCAGCACAGCACTGCCACAAGCAGCCTAAAGCAAGTGGCATGGGAGAACCAGATTTCAGGGGACCATGCCCTGTTTCTCTATTATCTCCTGTTCAGTAACTTGTTGCATGAGCAAGGGGAAGGCTGACTCACCCAAACCTCCTCTGGGCAGCAATAAGCCATAAAACTGACCATTTAACTTGGTTTCCCACATGGAGTTTTGCCTTGGAAATTTTAGCAGAAGCCACATCAACCAAAACCACTTTTCCTTTTTCCTCCCACAAATAGTGGAAAGAACTGGAACACCTGAACAAAGACACCAGGCCTGCAGCTTCACATTGAACACAGGGATGTTGAGGCATCTTCTTCAGGATACTTTTCTCCCCCCTCTGTAGGAAGGAAGCAAAAATTGGGGGAGGAAAGTTAACAGGTTTGTTACATTCAGGTAAGCAGTAAATGACTGTCAGGAGTTGACACCAGTGCTCTCTCCAACAGGATAACAAGAGCTGTGTGTGGTACAAGGCCTGGAGATAATAACAAGGGGGAGGATTCAAGAAGGCTCAGATGGTTTAGATGGGGGATGTACCTGAGCAGTGCTGCTCATTTGCTCTGACCTGCAGGGCAGGCTGTAGGAAGTCTGCTCCTACAAGCAGCACCGACTGCTTCAGCAGAGACCTAAGGGGGGAGAGTGAAAAACCTCCAAACCAAAACCCAAGTGGGAGATTCCTGCAGATTTACAGCCAAAATGAGACAGATTTGTCAGTGACTGAGGTAAGCACTGCCAGTTCTTCTTCCCTTGGTGAGTTTCTAAGCTCAATTTCCCAAAGGATGCTTTCATTTCCCCAAGGAATGCAATGGTCTGACATGACAACCCAGGTACTGGATCTTAGGAATCTTTCTATTTCTGGGGATAAAACAAGACACTTGATATTTCTTTACAAACCGTATATAAAAATTATTTCACCCAAGACAAACATTTCAAATTTTGTCCTGCACTATAATCTACATAACAAAAATTAAGCCAGGATGCCATGTAATCATTAAATCCTCTTTGGGTATCATAGGTTCACTGTTCTGCTTTCTCAGGGAACAGAATCTGTACTCTATCAACCCAGGGCACAGAAGGAGGAATTTTATGTAGAAATACTTTGTTCTGAGGATCAAAGTAATTCTATCTTGCCTCTGTCTCACCCCTATGATCATCACTGTAGTTTAGACTACATCTGCACCAGGAATTTGCTCTCAAAATATATTTTCTAAAATGCAGCAGCAGTTTTGCACTTTTTTGAAAGAGTGGAAAAATGATTCTGTGTGGATTAGTAATGAGAGCAGTAATTGCCACGGGGCTGACAATAATTTATGCAGAAGTTCTCAATTGCTCCTAATGGCCTGTCAGATGGTAAAAAGGAATGCAAAGCAGATCACAAGAACAACTTTGCATAGCTTCTGAGAACAAAACTCTTGAAACTTTCACTCTTGCAAAGAAATATGAAAATTCTGAACTGAAGTGGCTTTTGGAGGAGTAGAAGAAAACAACACAATTATGTAGTTATTCCTGTAGATCTGATTTTGTGATTGCAGCAGAAAATGAAATGTTTTCCAAGATTCACCCATATCTTAAATGAAGAACTGTAGCAGAACAAAAACTTTGTGTACTACCAAAAACAGATGACTGCCTCTTCCAGTTCAGATTGGTTGAGGAATGTCACTACTGAGCCTTCAGAACTGCAGAACTGGCACCTGCTTCCAGCAGCACAAACTGAATGCATCTCAGTAAACAGTCATCTATTGACTTCTATCAATACCAAACTGTCTTACAGATGTTTAGAAACGCAGTTATGCTACAAAGGACTTAACTTGGCAATGTAGCAACATTCATAGCTTAAAATGGGAAATAATAATCAATCCAGAAATGCACAGAGAAAATGAATTTTCAAGCTTGTAACTAACAGCAAAATGCCCTAAAGTATACATACATTAGGCTATACCCTTAGACAAGGTTTCTGAAGCAATTAATGCACTCTGACATCTTTTGGCTGTGTGGGTTTTATCATGCATTCCTCCTTCAAAAGCCTCATGAAGCAAATATTTTGCACTGTAAGTGTGGAAACCAGTTAAATGCGAACTCTGATACAGCTACAAAAATTCAAGTAGGTTTCAAGTGTCCAGAAAGAGTTATATAATTTCTTAAATAAATAAATAAATAAATAAATTATTTCAACTTGACTCACATTAACTAATAAGGCCATTGGTAGATAAACGTTTAGTGTATGTAAAAGGCAGATAAAAATATATTAGATATAAAGGCAGTGAATAAATACACTCATTTAAAAAAATAGACCAGGTGGTGTTTCCCTGACAATGTGTCTTAAAGTCCCTTATTCCCATGTTATCACTTATTCCTACAAAGAAAGGCTGTCACCTTTAGGTGGTCACAGCTTTTTTTTTTAACTTAGTCCCAAGCACTAAGTGAATGAAAGACTCCAAGGAAGTTTCTTGTCAGTCAAAAATGCTGAAAAGAAACCAGGCAGTCTAAATTTCAGTGAAACTTAACTTCCATTATCCTTTTCTCCATTGAGATTTCATGTAAATTTAGTTGGATTTGGGTTTGGGTTTTTTTACATGCTGAAGATCAGAACGTCCAGCATGAGAAAAGTGATCTTCCCTCTGCTTTTCCTGCTCATTGTGGTGAGCTGCAGGGCTGAGGGACAACCCTGGCTCTACATCACTCTCATCCCTCACTCAGGTCTCTGTGTATTTGACAATAACAGAAAATAAAAGATATCCAGCTCTTGCTGTCCAAACCCTTTTCCAGCATTTTCCAAAACACATCACCTTTTATGGCTGCAGCTACAAGGCCCAACTGAAGTTGCTCCTCAAGACAGACCAAGGTCTTTCTGTGCAAAGGGGGAAAAAAAGCATTGGGCTAATGCTTCTACCTTTGGCAAAGTTATTTCTGTGGAAACATCCACTTCACATGCTTCTGTCTCCCAGAGAAAGGCTCTGTTCTCCATCCTGGCCTGATCACAGATCCTAAATGCATCAAAAAGCATAGGATGACCACAGGCACTTCCAGCTGTGACCAAAGTATCAGCACAATTACCCCGAGCAACGTGAGGCCAATTCCAGCACAAACTTCACTGAAGTCAAGAAAAACTCTGTGTCACTGTGTGGAAATTGGCTGTTCTCAATCCTCTCCCCCTGCCATCCCACGTGCGGAATCTCAACACCAGAGCTGCTAACAAGGGAAATGTAAAAATGGAAAAACCATTATGTCTTTTACAGTGCCACAGTATTGAGTTTATATTTCCATATGTTTTAGACCCTGAAACATCCATGTGGATGCTAGCAAGTTGATGAGGTCAGATAATTAGCAGTGACAGCTGGGCAAATCAGCATGGGAAGGAGAACAGTCTTGTTGATTCATATTCAAAATGAAAACAAATTTCATTTTGAAGAAAGCAAGAAAAAAAATAGAATTCAAAAGAGGAGGCTGTCTTACATGTGATTTACCATGCACCAAAAAGAGTAGTGTCCTGTTACACAAGGAGACTTCTGGTTGAGCTGTGAGCAAACTTCACTCTCACAAGCTTTGGATTTCAACATTACCATCAACCAGCAAAAAAAAGTAACAGCTTGACAGCCAGGGAAAAAAGAAACAAAAAGAGCAACAACAATTTTTAAAAAATTAACAACACATCATCTAGAAAGAAAACCTAAGCTGACCATTATCTAGGCAGCCTATGGACCAAGGTTCACTACTAACTTCATCCAGAACCTGAGAAACATTTCAAGTAGGCTGTGGAGAAGCTGGGGGAGCTGATGCAGTTAGTTAGCAAGGAATGTCAGTTCCCCTTCCCAACTTTTTGCTGTCTTTTCAGAAGAAAATAGACTTTTTTCAAGAAAATACATAAAACTTGCAAATGAATGTACATTTCAATGAGTAATTTTCATTCTGGGAAGGGCCAGAAAATGAAAATACAGGTTTTCAGGCTTCCCAAAGGAGCATTTGTCATAGCCCAGTCACTGGGTGGGGATACCCAAGGACATCCCATAGGCAGTATTACCCCCACACCTCAACAGCAGGCACAATGTAGCCTGCTGGGAGGATGTTACTGGATTACATGATTTTTTTTTCATATTCTCTGTGACAAGAGCATGGCACAGATGGACCCATCTAAAGCAGTGTGTAACGACTGTGAGATTCACAGTTCCCAGGCATTTCACAGGACAGAATGTAAGTTGCTGCCCTTTCCAAGAACTGCAGTCTCCTCAGACTGGCCCATGTTTGCTCTGAATCTAGGTTCACATTCAAGAAATACATTAAAGTGTTCAATGAACTGGCTTAAGTGTAAGGAAAACAGAATATTTTTTCTCATAAAGACTTCATTTGACTTTTACTCAGCTTTTTAATCTACATATATTTTCATTTCACAATTGGTTACCAAAGGTTATATAAAACCATCAATTCCAAGTATGACTACAGCCCACTTTTTCACTTTTTTTTTTTTAAGGATTCTTCAAAATCAACACCTACCAATAAACTGTACTTGGCAGTAGTTTACAACGTGCTAATTTTAAAAAGAAAGAATCTCCCACATTTAAACAACTGTTCCAAGGAAGACTCAAAAAAACCTCGAAGAACTATTAACAATGTGTTCAAAAAGTGTAAAACCTGTCAAAACCTTCCTGGAAAACAGTTCTAAAAACATGGGTGAAAAACGTGACCATGGATTAAAATACCATGCTGTGGGAAAGCACAACCACTTTTTCCCAGGCTGTGTTGCTGAGCTTTCCAGAGTGTCTCAGAATCTCAGATGTGTCATACCTTCACATGGGAAAAGAAACATTTTTAAGGCTGGGTGAAAAGAGCAAGAATAATACTTAAAAAAATAAAAAAATTTAAAAATGATGACACACCTCCTCTCTTCTTAAGGGGAGTAAAAATACTGGTTTCAAAATCCATTCCTACCAAATCAACTAAAAAATAAGAGGGTAGCCTGCAGATTTATGTTCATGAAAAAATTGCAGAACCAAATTCTCATTTTGTAAAGCATCCGTCCATGGTTTACAAAGCCCCCAAGGTATTCTATGTCCAGCTATTTATGAGGTAATAACAATAAATAAAATTTTCTTCAGTTAAAACCGAAATAATTCTTTAAATTTTTTCATTCCTAAATCTGCCAAACCAATAGTCATGTATTCGGACTGCAGTGAGAAAGCAACAAAAGATTCTTGATTATGCATAAAAATATTGAAGAATCATAAATGATTCTTTAATATGATAAAAGAGATCTGCATAGCTACGTGCTTATTCTGCTTGTGAATGGAAAAGGAAGGGTCTTCAAGGAAAGTAGCCAAAGGAAACTGAAGTGAATGTAAAAGGCATTTCAGGGCTATATTTAGAGGAAGACATTCTTCAAACATTTGCCAAGCTATTCACGTCATTTCACACAGCATGGTTTATCCAGCTTTATAAGTCTATGAGAAGACAGGGGAGAAAAAAAAAAAAAAATCTGGATCTGTTGCCAGAAATGGAAATCTTGGATTTATGTAGAGGAACAAATATTTTAAGCATGTGAATTCAAGAGCACTTTCCAAAGGGGGAGAACTTTTTACATCAATCACAGAGAGATTCTGCAGGATATCCTTTATAAGCAACACGACCTGGCCTCTCACACTCCATTTTGAGCAAGGCTCACTGGGCTTAACTAGAGCACTAAAAATACTTAAATGCATGAATTTCCCCAAGTCTCCACCTAGTATAAACCAGCTGAAGATTTTTCCATGTAGACTGGAGACATCATTTATACAAGCAATTATGTATTTCTACTCTACAAGGCAGTAAACAACCAGCTAAGATTAATAAACAAACACCAAGCACAAGCTCAAAGGTGAAAACAGAAATAAAAATACACCCATTTTATAAGAAAATAAAGTTTTTCTTTAACTCGTTCAGCATATGTCCCAAGGTTCAGATATTTGCAAAAAGTAATGTCAAACATAACAGAAAAAATGTCAGTACCACATGTGATGGTAACTGGAACAAACCACATTAAAATTTCCTGTTAGCAAACTTCTGGAAGGTAGAGATGAAATCAGTTTGAGATAACAATACTGGTTTTACTTAAATTTATACAAATGACTTCTATAAAAAGTTTTTACCTTCATTCCCTTCTCCAGGTGGCTGATAAAATGAAAGCCCCAAAGATATGATGGCTGCAATTTCCAAGATTATAAGAGTCACGTCCTGCAACGCTTCCCAGACTAGCTGTATGAATGTTTTTGGCTTCTTTGGAGGTATAAAATTTTTTCCAAAAATAAGCTTTCTTTTTTCTAGGTCAGCAGCAGTGCCAGCTAATCCTGTAAATAAAATAAAACAAACAAACAAAAATTATATTAAATTGCAAAGAAATAGAAAACACTCACTTGTACTGCCATTCTTACAAATTATTTCTTCAAGAGCAACTACCAGCTGTACCACCTCTGGCATATTAACAAATAGGTAGATAATCCATTTAAATTTTGCTTTTGTAAGGTGACTTGTCCTTACCTTCTGAATACAATCCTTATGGACTTAATCTAATACTAATTCCTGCCAGTTTTAATCAGAAAATAGTTTTAAAATTATGTTTAATTTAACACGATCTATGTATACATGTATATACATAACAGTGACTTCTGAAAACAGATCATAAAGCATAAATAAACTATATTTGGAGTGAAACTGTAATGGCTGTTGCCAGCTTTCAGTAACATCATGGATGTAGCAGACATATCTTTGCTCTGACCTCAGGCCCGTGATCTGAAGGTATAAATCAATAAACCATGTCTTGTTCTACTTCAAAGCAATCTCTCCTGCTGCACGTCGTGCCACACAACCTCTGCAATGAACCCCATCAGAGTTGTGCTAAGAAAAAAGACAGCCAAAGTGACAGGCTTTTATGCAAAGAAATTAAAAAGGAAACTATATGGTTCCTTAGGCAGAAAAATTAATTTATTTTGCATCATGCTTCAACTTAAGAATGTGTGGTTGCACTGAACAACACCTTCAGGTGCTTTTTTCCCCTTTTTTTTTGTTTTGTTTTTGACTTGCATTAATATATGCATGTCTAGCACCCTTTTTGGGTTAAAAAACCCCCAAAATTGCAAGTATAAGGGTAAAATAACTGTGCCCATATGCCACTCTCAGCAGCATAAAGAAGAGCAGTAAGACAAGAGCTTACACACATCTGCCAAGTAATGCTCCCTGTCAGCTGGAACACTTACAGAGCTGTGGGTTTGGAGTGTGATCAGCAATGAAGTTATTCACCCCAGTATGACACAACAAAAATACTTGAATTAAGAGCTGACCCTGGAGGAACACGAAGGTGACTGCAAAAGGAAACGCAGTGCTCTCCTCACACAGCTCAGAGTGAGGCCCTGCCTCCTCCCGAGGTTACCAAACCCACAGGAAGGGAAAGCCCTACTGAGGGCACCAAGGTGTCAAGCAAATCAAAGCAGGAGCCTCAAGTACTAAGGGTGCTCAGCCTCACCACTCCCTCATTCAGGACTGGTGCAACTCTTCCCAGAAGCCTGTGTGTCCCACCAGAAAGTCACCTCCTGGGGGGAAGCACCAGGCCCAAGGGTACTTTCCTCATGCTGAAAGTGAAGCTTTTCTGACCATACCAATCCTGCCACAGTGCAGGCAAAGATGCTGGCTCACCTTTCACTTCAGGTGTATGATTACAGCTGTTGTGTAGCTTCTGGCTCTTGGTTAACTCATCAAACTTTCATTTCACCTTCAGCTTCTAAGAAACACTATCCTTCCCTCCCAGATAAAGGCATGCTGTAGTTATTATTACCTCACTTCATTTAATTTTCAGTACCTAGTGCTTAGTGACACTGTGACAGGTTCCAGCTATTATGAAATGTGTCTACGTTCATCTCCATCACTCAACCAAAAGCATGCCAGACCTCCCTGCCCCTCCAGCAGCTCCCAGATCCCACTGGAAGGAGAACACTGTTCCCTGTGGAGAACGGACTGCAGGCCATGAGCCATGGGGGCAGGTGCCCTTTTGTGAATCAATACAGATGACAGGAGTCAGGACAACCTGAGAGATGAGGGAGCCAGTGGTCCCTGATGGGCTCTGAGACAAGGAAAAGCCTTTAGCAGAGACCACACAAATGCACTTTGATTTGTTTACAGAGGGCTGCAAAGCCCTTCAATACAAGGATGGATTTTCACTGAAAATGACACAAAATTTGCACGAGGCCCCCAAACCCATCCTACTCCACATCAGTAACCTCATGTTACTGATCATGATGCACATATAAATACATCTACATATGCAGAAGATTCCAGAGCAAAGTGAGATGCTGGAACTCAAAGAGATGCTTTTTCTGCAAGCACAAAAAACTGTTAATTTAGAAATCACAGAAATTTAGACACCATAAGGCTGAGGACTAGCCTAGTTATAAAGCATTCACAGTCACCATTATCTTCCAGACTACAGTCTAATTAACTTTCACTGGAATTCAGACATATTTAATTGTATCATTTAATATTTCAAAATAAATATTCTCCTCCTTGAGACACAGAAACAGAAAAGAGTAAATCATGTGTGATTTTACTCTTATCTATAAATCTATGTGTCGGTGATATTATTCACCAATAATTAGGTTCAGTCTCAACCTAAAAAAAAAGGAAAAAAAAAAAAGAAAGCATATTCATCTTTAATTATGAAATTTATTTTCCTGTAAATCATTTAGAAGTACTGGAAAATAAACTCAATGTTCAGCTCAAACCAAGAGATTTCTCCTCTCCTGAGATCTGGTCATCACAAAAATCCCCCAAAAAAAACATTCAGCAAAATTTTGTGGTGTTTCTTCTCTCCCACTGAAACTAAGAAACTCCTCTATTTAGAGAAAGGCAAGGCTAGAACGAAAAAATCTACAGACCAGCTGATGAAACCTCATCATAAAAGTCCTAAGCATTACTGCAGAGATGAAGCCAGAAAGAGGCAAAGTTACACAAAGAGATCCAGCCAAGAGAAACGTGACTGAGAGCCCGAGGCAACGTGAAGATCTGCATTTTGCAGAAGCTTCCATCAATTCTCTGAACTATTGGCAGCAGAAGGTATCATAGGGATGCTCCTTTTCTTTTTCAAGTCATCAGCTTTATTCAGAAACAGCATCTTAAATAGTCCCAAGGTGTTTTAGGCAAGCCTGACAGAGCTGCTTGAAGAGGTCAGTGGTGCTTTCCGTGGCCGCGCTGCGGGACTGCTGCCCAGCCCGAGCCTGCTGAGGGGCAGTGCAGATGGTAAAAATGTCAACTAGCACAGCAAGAGCTGGGAGAGGACATCTGTCCTCACCAGGACTTCTAACCAGGAGATGGCTTTCCTCCTGCTAGGCTTTTTTTATGGGCTTTTTGTATTCCACATGCTGACTTCATGACTGTTCCCCATTATTATTGGGATTTCTCGCTCATCCCTTTAGTGCTGAGGTCTGGGGCAAGAATAAAACAGCACTGCAAATAAAAGTTTACAGATCATTTCTTGATTAATGTATAAAACACCTGAGGAGGTGAGAAGGAATGAGTGAGAACAACAACAACAAAAAGAATGGAAGTACCAGTTCAATGTGATGTCAGACTTCATACACTACTGGCAAAAGCATCAGCCTTCCAACTTCTCTTGTGTGTGACAACACAGACTGGCTGCTTTTATGTTCACGTGTCCACATAAGCAGAATACTTTATTATTTTTAAGTGCTTTTCTGTGTTAAAGCCTTGCAATGCACTTCTTTGCTTGGCCCAAGTGATTTGGAATGATTATGAATGAGATCTGGGTTAAATTTCTATACAAGTAGTATACAGTGGTTTGGGAAATTCATTACTGATCCTTCCAATCAAGTGAGTAAGTTAAGATATCAGTTTCCAAAGCTTCTCCCCGAAATTTGTTAGAAGTTTGTGGGAGAATGAACATGATTGCATAGAAAACATTTTCTACAATGCTTTGCAGTACATTAAGGGCATTTCTGAGTTAATCTGGCATCTTTAAACAGCAATTGTTTTACTTGTTTGGAGAGAGAAAAAAATTCTAAAAACAGAGAAATGACACTTAACCAATGTTCTCTGTTCCTTCTCTCTGTTCCTTACAAGTATCTGTCAGTTACTGCATGCTGAATATAAAACCATCATTTCAATTAATGTTTCCTGGAAAATGGTCTTTCTCTGACAGTCATCTCCACTGCCACCAAACAGACCATGACAGACAATGATTTTGATGATGGAAAAATAGCAAAAGCACATCACTACTAAAACAACAAAAAAAAAAAAAAAAAAGGCAGTACAACTTTTTAAGGGATGTTTTACATCTGTTTATGTGAGGTGAAGAACGAAGACCTTTCATTTGCACAAATTGTGCAAATCAATTATTCTCTTACTTTCTCCTGTACATTTTCTGATGTATCCAGAAAGGCAGATTAAAATTTCAAGTAGCAAAAACTGTAAACAATGCCATTTTAAAATTACAGCCTACATAGCTTCAAAAGCAAAAAAAGCCTTATTCAACAAGGGCAGCAAAGGCTTCTCAGTCATGCTGAACCACTATCAAAATTAACACATGGAGGTAACACATAGTTTGGTTAGTCAACTCGAAAAGACATTGTGATATGAATTCTTCCTATGAGAACACTGTATTTGATCCCATGAGCTGCTATCACTCCAGTTTCAAACTCTCTCCCTGAATAATGAGCATTCCTAGCATCACATTCCCTAGGTCTTCACAGAAACTAAAACAACCATGAAGGATCACCCTGGCAATTATTTCACCTTCTTTGCTTTCTTTCACTAATCCCATTTATTTCACACTTAGCTATGAAACAAAACCTGCCATTCCTACTGCCACATAAAGCTTTAGCAGAACTGAAGTAGCCTTTTTTCTTGCACTTTAAGTAGTATTACCTCCATATTGAGTGAAAGAGCTGAAAAAGTCAAATTTCCAATTGAAATTCATAGCTAGTAATTACAAGATTTCATTTCTGAGATCTGCCCTGGGAAACCACCCCTCCAGAAACTGAGGAATGCAAGGAGACACACACAATAAATTGTGATTGCTGCGATGGTTTTGATCTACTACTGAGCAAGGTCTAGATTGTCCCTCATGATGTCACCAAGCACACGATGATGTAATCCAGCACCAGCCTTTAGTAGGTCACAAAGTCTTCAGGATGCTTGTTAAAAGGGTATCTAAGTGAAGCACCTGTGCTGTGGCAGCAGGTATGCCACAAAACACACATTGCACTAAACTCCCTGTTTTATTGACACTAGATTTTTTTCAAATAAAGACATACACCAGAGATGTGAGGAGTACATCAACGTTCAAACATTCCTGCCTAGAAGGGGTGCCTCTCTGACCTCTCAGTTTCATGAAGAATTTCCAGATACAGTACACTGAAATTCTGCTTAGGTCAGATGAAAATAAAAACAGTTGAGAGAACAGTTGGAGAGTATTTAATGAGAGTATTTGCTACTTTCAGCAAGCTGTATTTGAATTTCACTAGTGAATGCACCTCAAAGAAGAATGAGTTTCTTCTAATCTCAGAACAACAAAGCTGTCTGTGAAGTGTAATGAATATCATTACCAGTTTTCATTTTTTTATCACTTGCTTAAATTTGTTTACGTAAATTTTAAGATAATTGTCAAAAAATTAAAAGCCTTTAGAATTACAAATCCTCCAGCATACATCCTGGCAGATTTACTCTGCTGGTGCTACTACTCCTGAGTCTATCTGGCAGTGCTGTCAGCAGCCCCCTGACCCAAACTCTTTTCAGCTGGATCTTTACAGCCAACACAGAGAGAGAGAGGAGCACACAAGTGACAGAACCAGGAAATTAATTTACTCCCCATCTATTTCCTCATTAATCATCCTTCCTCATCAGGTCTGACAGCAAGAACTGGCCAAGCCCCCATGTCCTGCTCTCCCCCTGGACTGGGATCACCCTTCAGCATCAGAAAGCATCAAGCTGAGTACAGAAACCCTTACATAAACCTTCCCTGTTCTAGGCTACAATCAAAACAATCACTCTGCAGTCATGTAAAGTACATAAATACATCTCAAAATCCATTGCTTTTTATAAAGAGCTTAAAATTCTTTCTTTAAACTGAGGCATCTAATGTACATGTTAGGAACAGATCCATGGCAAATCTCTCATTCTCTTTGTAGCTGCAGAAATGCACCACCAACTTTATCTCAATTTTGTAAGGCAGCAAAAGGCTGACATCCCTGCCCCAGACCACTTGGTGGTAGTTCAGGGGATTAAAATCACATCCTGGGATTCCTGATTTACATTTGGCTGTGAGATACCCTGCAGGTTCACAACACATTTCATTCCTTCCACCATCTAAGTCATTTTGGGTTTAGTTCTTCTACCATCTCCTCATTTCTTTTTGCAATAAAATGTCTTTGAAAAGCAGCTATTAACCAGGAAACAATTCATTTACATAGGATGACTGATAACAGCAGAACCAGATCCTGATACCCTGATAGTGACCATGACATAGCCCAAAAAAAAAACCCCCAAAACCCCACATGCTACACCTGAAAGACATGCTACAATTTCCTCACACTGTAATGACTGGACTTATGTGCAGTGTACAGCCAGGAGCCAATATTAAAGCACCAGATGAAACATCAAAATATTAAAGGCAAGATATGCATTGTAACAGATGACTGATACTTTTCTTGTCTAAATAGAAAACAAAAACCTTTCTGCAAAGGCTGGCAACAAAGCATTCAATGGGAGCCAAAGATCCAGAATGCAAAAAAAAAAGAATGAGAATTTATTTTCAGAAAGTGTTCTGCTACCAGTGGAGGTGCAGCTATTGAGCAGGAAGATAATCATCCCACCAGAAATCATTTTGTCAGCTCTGACTCCACACAATAGTTGTTACACCATACACTTATGTCTCATCATGTGTACCACAGGCTCCTGGAGATGCTTTGCTTTTGCTCTGTCTTCATGTAGTATCACATACAATAAAATCATTAGTGATTCAGGGCACCAATAAATATTAATACCCTGGTATGTTCATCCACTCTTCAGCTCCCAGTCACTACCAACCAGATAATAATGAAGTAATTGAAAATTCCTTGTGAATTGATATATAAACCACAGCACAGACCTTCACCTGGCACTAACACCCGGTTAACCCAGAAGTTACAGAAGGGCTTGTCCTGCAGCTGAGCACACCAAGCCCAAGCCATGGGGCACCCCACAGATGCTGGGTACCACGGGTGTGTTGAGCATCACAGCCCCTCAGCAGCTGCCTGACATTGGGGCTTTTCAAAGAGATGGAGAGGGAACAAGGAAACATAACACGTTTTTTTCCCCACATCTCCTCTTCCCAGGTAATCAGAACCTGGAGACAGTTTCTCCAAACGTCTTCTTTTCGTTATTTAAACAAAGCTAGAATTTTACTCCCACTGAAGGTGATGTTACAATTTAGAGTAGACTGCACGACTGCCCAGTGTGCAGCCTTATGTATCACCCCCCAAACTCAGATGTGCTGTTGAAATACTGACATCTAAGATGGGACCATTGCAACGAAGATGATGGAGTGGAAATGTTATAAAACCCATGCTGTGGCCCAGTGCCAAGTTATGATTGTTCCGGATAATTTTTAAGCTTTTTCTTGGCTTCAATTTTGAAATCATATCAAGCTTCTCTGACTACGGATTAAGACACTTGCTGGCTGCCCTGAAGGAAGGAGAAGGCTTGATAAGGACTTACTCAGGAATCAGGTAACAGCAACCACATAAGTGTAATGGAGGAGATCCAAGGTCTCAGCCAATAAAAAGAGCAAGGAATAAATGAGCATATAATAAAGCCAAATTGGAAAGCATTCCTTAATTAACACACCTTCATAACCACTTAGGATCACTCTCACTGGACCCTACAAAGAAATTCACCACTTCATATGTATTGCTAATGGCATCCAGAGGGGGCAGGGAGGGTAAAGAGGCCCTGACATCAATCTGCAATTCTCTGTTCCCAAAACACAGTTTGGGTAGCACTGCTGACAGGCAAACCACTCTGGCTGCTGCAGAGGCAGCTGCTGCCTGTGTGGATTCAGCACAGCCTGGGGAAATGCAAGTGCCCCAGCAGAACCATCCCCACCAGTCACATGCCAGGGCTCAGAGGACTAAGTGCAGGCAAACAGGTAACCATCATCCACCCACCAGCAGGACCTGAGCTCCCAGTGGGCAAGTGGCAGGGCAGGGAATAGCACTGGGTTCATGCATGGGATCCTCCCCTATCAAGACAGAGAAAGAAAAAAAAAGGATGGAGCCACACCTTCCACCTCCACACAGGTCTATAACTACTGTCAGTAGCTGCCAGGCTGTCTGCTGGTCACAGTGACACAAAGCCTTCAACTTCCATTTGCCCCATTTCTTATCCCAGTGCAACTTCATGTTACTTAAAGCTTGGAAGTAAACATTATGTTTGAAGGACAAACATTTCTTTCAATGAAATGTCCCCACAGCTGAGCCCATTGGAGTGAAATGCAGTATGGCTGAACAGACACTATGATAGGGAGAGCCTCAGCTTCTCCACTCTATAATGTACTTCTAGGCTGACGTGGCCTGGGCTTGCTGAAGAGTTCTCATGACTTTCTGTTCAGTTCCACAGGGCTCCAGCCATCCACTCAGCATGACAGTCCCAGCAATCTGAGAAAGCAAATGCCCAGGGAATAAAAGCACATGTAGCTGGGAAAGCAAGGTCTGAGAGATGAAGATATTATGCCACTGAAGACACGTTAGACTGACTTCTAAGTCAGTACAGCACGAGGCTTTTACACAGTATCCTCAAAGTCTCATGTACCTCTTTTTATAAAGAAGATTTTTACTGTCATTATTATTTGTCACTGCATCCACCATAGGTCCCTCAGTATAAGCAGTTCCAAGGGTCTCATATTTAGCTGATGAAGCCCACTGGGAAGGTTAAAAGTAACAGAGCACAACAACATATGCTCTAACAACAACATGGACAGGAGGTGAGTTTTTTCTAGATGAGGCCAGGAATTTTTTGGGTAAGGTAGTTAATTCCTCATGCAGGTGTTTTAAATTTTTACATTAAAATAAATAACAGAAGAAACATCATGTTCTGAAGAGAATCATTTTTGTGATGCATGTAGGAGTCAAAATGAAAACACCTAAACCCAGTTTGCCTCAGTTCACGATTCTCCACTCTGACTAAAGAAAAAACAACAAATAAACCAGAGAGCAATGAGCTGCATTTTTCTGAGGTGTCACCTCCAAGTGCTGCTACTTGGCAACTCTTCTTCATTTCATTGCTATCTTTGTCAGTGTCATCTGCTTTTCCTGTGAGTAATGTCAGCCTGGCAGCTACACAGCAAGTGTGCTCACGCCAAGCGATGCCTTTGCAAGAGGCAGAGCATTTGCTACAGCAGAGCTGATGCTGCTGTCTGTTCAGGAGAATATTCAAGGTATCCAAAGAAAAAATAAATCTGAGAACACTGAGGAAAACAAAGCACTACGATCATCATGCCATCTGCAAGCAACATTAAATGCCACCATTGTTTCTGCAGGTGACAATGATGTCCCTCAAACCCACAATGCCCAGCTTGAAGAGACAGCAAAGTAACAGGATGCTTTTTGAGCAGCCACTGGATTACACCCCAGTGCTCAGGAGCATGAAAGCAGAAAGGGACCAGAGCACTGAAACCTGAAGCACAGCACACAGGCTGTTGTGTTTGCTGTGACCTGGGGAGCACTGCTGCATTCAGCATGAGCCATTTGCTCCAACTCTTCATAAACAAGTGGGACCCATCCTTTAAACATCATCTGCCTTTCCTGTAGACCTCAGTATCAGAACAGTAAAAGTGGAAGAAGCTGTGAAATTTAATGCAAAGGTGCCAACATGAGTATCATTACAGTGTCTCATAACTCACCCAGATATATAGTAGAAGTTCAGAGTCAGTGGGGCCTGATAATTTAGCAACTCAGACAAGTTCCCTGCTGCCCTGTTTTCTGGGTAAATGAAGAAGACAGCAAAGAAAGCCTGAAGACTTTCAAGTCTTCTGGGCATCAGTTAGTTCAGTCCACAAGAGGTGCCCAGGTATAAAAGACCAGGAGAGCAGTAGCAGTGTGTCAGTTGGGATGATGGCACTCTTGGACCAGATGTAATGTTATTCCTCTAATATAAAGCATCGTAAAAATAGGATAATACCAAGAGATGCCAACATTTTCTTGACACCTGTGTTAGTTTTTAATCATTAGAAAGTATAACCTGCAGCCAAAGCAATCCAAACATGTACTGTGGCATACAGCATTATTTTATTCTTATATCCACATGCAGCAGAACTCCATTAGGAACACAACACCCACTGACATATCCTATTTTAGAACTTGAAAAAGCCCAAAAGAATAGACTCTCTCTCAGATGAGGCACATGCTGTCAATCACCTTGATTAGACCCCAAAGTAACTAACCTAATCTGACTGCAGCTGGATGCACTACTGAAGTTCTCCACACTCTTCTCCAGTGCAAATCAAATACTAATTTATATTACACAGCAAGCACCCCCAAGGAAGGTGTTCCTAGTCACCAGCTTGCCTTTAAGTTTTCTCCACAGATGAAAAGGGCACTTAATTAGCTCCTTTATTACTCTATTAAGTACACAGCTTCCATAATACCTTCTGTCAAAAACTCAGGACTCTGACTTGCACCTCACCTTGTATTTTATCACTGGGGTAAGAGGAAACAGTTCCAGTCAGGTAAGGACATCCAAATACCTAAAGCTGCTGTCCTTGGTGAGCTCAAACCTGTGAGTTTGCAGGGGCAACCACGAGACAGAACAAGCAAGAGGACACCCTGGGAGGCTCCTGAGAGGAGGAGGCTTCAGACCCAAAATTCAGTTCTCACAAATGGCGAGTAGGAAAGATTTTTTTGGTTATAAAATAGGTTCTCTTTTCTTAAGAATGACCTCCACCTTCCCAACTTTGTGGTCTACAGATTAAGAAGTTGAAAACTTGCCTGTCTTCTGCATCAGAGCTCTAGCAGAAGCATGCTCACTTTCATTTCTTTACAGGTCTGTTAATGTTAAGACACATTAGTAGAAATCAAAATGTTACATTGTATCATGATATAAGCATCAAATTCAGATCAAAAACCATCCTTGGGCAGCTTCAGCAAGTAAGCAAAAATCTCATTTTCTTAGTGCCCCCTCCCCCCAGAAAAACTCCTGCAGTTATTAATGAACCTTCACTCTGCATACGGAAGCTTAAGTTTTTATTTTAATGAGATCTCAAATCAGAAGTCATTTAATAAGTTTATGGCTCAACCATTTCCCTTGCTCAGCAGTAACCTGCATTTATATTGTGCTACTTCATTTTACTTCCCCCCCATTAATTCATTGCTTTGCTTAATCCAGCTCAGCTGGCAAGAGATACTCCATCCAAAATAAGAACATCCATACAAAGAGTTAATCCATTCTGCTTAAACAGGAATGGGTGTCCCAGAATAAATCCAGAGGCTGAGAATAGGTAAATCCCTTAGACCAAGTCTGATTCAGATCACTTCCACCTCAGCTTCACAACCTGCTGCTAGAGATGTCTGCATCCCCATCCCCATCCCCCTGCTACTGATGGCTGGAGCTGCAGCCCCACGACAGTAACAAGAGAACAGAACAATGTACTTGTCAAATCAGAAGCAAAATGTTCCAAGTAGAGAAACAAAAAGCTGAAGAAACAAAAAAGTAGCAAAAAGGCATCAAAGGAAAGCCACTAAGCCAACTTCATTACTAGATGAAAATGGGGCAGAATTTCAGGCACCTTTCCTCAGGTAACACAGGGGCTTAGATTTAGATAACCACTACTTCACAACTTAATTTCATTCCTTACACTGAAAGAGATGGAAAAATTGGAGTTCTCCCTGGTATGCTCACCCCCAGAGAAGTAACTGTAGCTGGGAACCTCACTTTGATTTCCATATGCTTTGCTTTAGGTGGCAGAGCAGGCTTTTCATTGTGGAGCTCCTTCAGTCAGCTCCCTTTTCCTCTGCAGTTCTTGCCTCACACAAACTCTACTGGGAAAACTCAGAACGTGCTCATGGTAAGGTTGATATCCAAAATTTTATGCGTGTTACTAGTAGCCAACTGCTATACAAATATTATGAAACAGAAGCCTGCCCAAGTGCTTTCCAATGGCTGATGAACACAGCATGCTAAGTGACCTTATGCTTTTAGTGAAGCTCAGGTTTCTGAGTTCACAGAACACATTGGAATAAACCTTTCTTAAACAGCAAAAGAAGATTCCTTTCCTAAGGCAGAATGTTTTGGGAAGCTGGCAATCTTCCTAAAAACCAGAGTGTTCCAGAAATGCAGTCTATGATTCAGAAGTATTTTGTCATCTGTGCAACCATTTTGCTCATAGCTGCAATGCAGCACTCTGTTCAGGACTGTGCATTGCACTTAAAGGATAAAGTGACCCAAGTGCCTACTCTCTTCCATCATTATTCATTAATGAAGAGCCTGGGCCTAGAGGATTGTCATTGCAAGATTAAAAAAAAGGTTCATTAATACATCCCTTAAGCATGACACACATTAACACTGAACTAGAGACAGAGACAAGAAAATCAGACACTTCCAGTGTATGCCCTAGCAATATTTAAAGAACATATCCTGTTTAAATAGCACTGATAACATATTATATTGTGAAATAACTTTGATTAATACAGAAAGGGCTGAGGATGAAGCCATTGCTTCCAGGCAGACATCTTGAGCATGCATTTGTTTTCTACAGGTTATGTAAACAACAAGCAGAGATGAACCAAATGGCCATGCTGAAGTATTCAGGATGCTAACAGGCAGGCACTTTTTCTTTTGTTTAGTGTTGCTCTAATTCTGCTGTCCCTTCTGTTAAACATATTTAGATTTTTCCCTGTCTTCCTGTGTGCTTTCTATTTCTACATACCTTCCTTCTTCTCTTAATATCCTTTACCATATTCCTTATTTTCCCCTTCGTTTAATCTCAAAGAAACCAATGTTGCTGATAAATACCAGAGAGCTTTTCCTTCTGAGTTTCTCCTGCTCAACATAGTCCCCAACCTCTCCTTCAAACGTCCTCATCACTTTAGGGGAATTGTCTGTCCTCTGATTTCACAGCTGCTCTTTAACCTTACACTTTGTGGGGGGGTGGGAGGGAGGTTGGAATGTCAGGGGGTAGTGCTTGCTTGGTTTTTTAAAAGAGAAGCATGAAGTAAGTAAAACTTCAGGAAATCAGCATGTGGCAACATCCATTTCCTGTCAGAATTACGTCTTCAAAGATGGCCATAAAATACCATCTACTTGGCAGGCTTGTGAATGACACTGAAGAAAACCCCTTTGAAGAAAACAAAATACTCTTCATGTTGCAAGACTTCAAAAACCTTGAGGAAAAATATATTTGTTTAATGATTATGAAAACCAGCAGCCAATAAAAAACTTCAGAAAGAATTGAGATTATTCACACCAAATACCAACACCACTTCCCATTCGTACACCCTCAAGATTTTAGAACTTCCTGGGAAAACAAACAATTCCTGTTATTATGGAAACAGGCTTGCATAACATCAAAATACTTTAACAGCATTAATCTTTTAAATTCCTGAGCTCTGTTTGTGTCACAGCCTTTATTTGCAATTAAGCTTAGTGCACATGGAGTTCACTGCCTGCCAAGGCTCAGAGGACTGATACAGCTCAGGATGGGTAATTCAAGCTCCTTTTACACTGACCCACCCAACTCTGACCTATCAGACCTGCCTGGTAAAAGTGAGAAGGTATTACAATTTCATTCAGATCTTGATATCTGAGCAATTCATTCAGCAAGGGTACCAATTATGCTTGATCCCCTCACCTTTCCCCCTACTTCTGGACTGGCCTGATTTACCCTGAAATGGTAATCCTGAGTCAAGCTGAATTTGATCACACTGACCTGAGATGAAAGGTTCTGGGCCTTGAAAATTATCTGTCATTCATCCACTTTTTTTCATTTGCTATGGTTCTAATGCTATAAAAATGCTGGCTCTTCATCTACAGGTTTGTACCTGCTGGACTGGTTTACACACGGGCAGGATGATCCACACAAAGACATCATCTCCACTGAGGAAAACACAGGCATGAGGACACTTCACAGAGCTTATGGACCCTCTCGTCCTCATCTGTATCAAAACACTACAGCTGTAGAATGCACAATGTTTGAGGAATGTGAGAGGGTGCAGAAGACAGGTGATACTACTAACTGATGCAAAACCATCAGGCCAGTTCATCTTCATTCCTAATACGTCCCTTATGAACTCAAAATTATTTAATAATGTTATATCACAAACCAAAATACAGCAACTAATGCAATCAACCTGTCACCAGAACTAACACGGAACAACTTCCTTAAAAAATGATGCCTGGCAGTGTGCCTGTTGGATTCACCACCTCCCTCACCAGAAGGGCCTTCCCTCTGCCTGGCTCCAGCGTTGGCCCTTAATGCCTCCAACTGCCCATACACACCAAGGTCACATCAGCACCAAACCCATCCAATCCCTGCAACCTAACAAGTGATGGTAAAGCCACAAGACTTCAGCCACCAGCAGCAGAAGCCCCAGCAGCATTCCATATGTGCTGGCACCTGTGGTTAACCATCACGGAATCCAAGCTGGATACAGCTGTCACCACATTTCCAGCTGCAGTGAAAATGCTGATTTTTCCCAGACTGCTTTACTTTGTAAGCACTTAATTAGAGGCTGATTCCAGTTCTGAGGTAAGCAGCAGCTTGCTGCAGGGGTCAGCTGGGGGCTCAGAGCACAAGCACACTGCCCAGTGCTGGCTCCTGCCACGGGTTTGGCTGCCAGTGCCCCAGCCCCATGTAGGTGAGGCAGAGACCCATCCTCCTGACACAGCAGCTCTCAGCACTTGCTAGGACCCGTACACTGCAGCAACCAGGTGGCAAGTGGCAAGCTCTAAGTCTTATTTAAAACCCTAGTGAACATTAAAATCAGAAAGAGTCAATGCCAGGCAGAGGCAGTTACTCAGATCCCACATCAGCCCCTCGCTTGGAAATCCTTGTTCCTTACAATGTAACTTTAAGATGTTTTCCTCTGCTATAGCACTCCCCATGGGTTTTCATCACATCCCTTCCCTCTGTCCCTGAATCCAGACTGCATCTGCTGTGCTTTATGTAACACTGCTCTGTGCAGTGTCGCAGCACCTAAATGCAAAATTCCAGCAGGGAACTGCATCTAGAAATTCTGCTTTTGTTGATTTTAAGGTCTGGCTTCACTGCTGAGGCCCCAGCTTCTTAAAAGTCGAATTCCTTGAGGCTGAAAACAGTTGAACTGCTCCTGAATCCTGGCTTCATCAGACTGCAGGCTCCAACACCCTTGGTTTGTCCTTGAAGCAGCTTTCTGCAGCCATGACTCACTCTGCTACGGCACTCCTGGGCTGGCAGAACAGAGCCGAGTGACAGAGAGTTAATCATGGGGACGTCACCCTCTGAGGGACAACAGGGAGACTCCTGGAGCAAGAAGGGATATCAAGCAATCAGATCTGCATTCTTGCTGTTTAAAAACCAAGTAAAGTGGCACCTACAATCCATTTTTCATGGCTTTAAAAAAAAAAGCTCTTTCTCAATTCACAGGATCCTTTATGCTTCCACCTCACAAGCAACCACTCAGAGGGGGAAAGGTGTGCAGCAAGAAGGATTTGAATCATACAAGTATTAGGAGAAAATTACAAATTGCAAACAGCCAGGTTATGAAGCTCTGCTTTGCTCTTCACAAACCACCACATCATCATTGTAAGTAACTGACTGGATATCTGCTCGTCAGAAACAAACTCCTTTAATACTGCATTGTGTTTCTGGAAACTTTGGGGTATAATCCTCCCAGTGGTAAAAAATAGAGGAAGACACGTTCTTGTGCCACAGTAGGCCACAAGGATTTGTTTCAATAGTAAAATTGTCTGGAATTTGCCTTCAGAAAAATGAAGCAAGATGTCTGCAAGCTGTAATTCCAGGAAGGATAACACAGGATGCTTCATGGAACCTATTTATGTACCTGAAAACCATGAAGGGTCATTAGGCTGTTTGCTTAGAGATTAGAGATTAGTCCACTACCTGGCAAGTGGGGATTTGAATTATAGCTGAAAACCATCAAAATACAAACACTGATAAAGAGAGCAATTTACATCTCAATGTGGCGTATCTCATGCTACATACACATTATGGATATCTGAGTTCATTTATTTCCATAAAAGTCACATGCAACAGCGATACAAAAGCCAAGTATAAAATACCTCTTTTCCCCTGCCCATCCTACAGTCAGCTCTTAACCAAGCCAGACATTTCCCAGCCCAAAAAAAGTGGCAACAAATTGCTGGGAACCGAAGAGGGGGGCAATAGCCACAGCTTAAAACATCTAACCTGTGAAGTAATACTTTAACATCAACATCAAAGTCTTGAAATACTATATGCTCCCAAGACTCTGAAAATTACTGAAATTAAAAGTACTAATTTGTAGCAGTCCCGTGGCAGCCACAGGTTCACATGTCAGTGGCCTGTACGAAAAGCCAGGGATGGCCAAAAGGTTCTGTTTATCCTCACAGCAAGGATTGTTTATCCTCGCAGCAAAAGCAGCCACACATTTTGCTTCTACAGTTCTAATGTTTGCATAACATAATGATCAAGCCACTAACAGCAGAATACTTCTTGACCCTTACATGCCTATGTAGTTCAAATGTTTAGATTTCCACAAACCTCACAAAGTTTTATTTCTGTAAAAAAAAAAACAACCAACCAATCTATGTGGGTTACCAAGAGTTTGTACAACATATGTCATAACATAGATCAAAAAAGTGTTTATTCTTGCTTAACTCACATATATCTTTCACATAATCATGCCTTTATGTACACAGAGACAGGGAGAATATACACAAGTGTAGGAACCATGTCAGGGATAGCACAGTGATGGTGCAAGGGGACCTGCAAATGCCAAATGTCACCAGTAACATGAAACATAAAGCTAAGAACGAGGAGCTTTGGTTTAGACACACAGGTTGTATTTACATGTGGTAAAACCCACTGAAGTGCATTTAAGTTGGGTCTTTCTTTTTTCCTTTATACTTACACAAAAAGCTGATTATCTTTACAGTGAAGGCCCAGTCTCTGGTAAAAGCACACCCCCAGAGAATGGAATTGCCCTCCATGGCTTCTGCTGGCAGAAATCACTTTTTTCCAACTTCTGGGGCTCACTGTCAGCAAACTGATGTGACAGAACACTAATGGAGTCCAGCCACGATTAATGGACCAGGAGGAGAAGGATGTGCCTGCATGATTTTTAAGGCTTTCATTTCTAACATGCAGCACAAAATCAAGGATGAGTAAAGACACTGTTTCATGGGCATGTTGAATTCAGCTTGGCACTTCTGTTGTTGATGGTTTGTTGGACAGAAAGGATGTAAGTGCTTTTGAAACTTTCAGAAAATTAAATGTGATCTACCTTCCAGTGATTTCTAAAATTACACGCAGTTGGAAGATGGCATTAAAGGTCTTTTATTCTAGATCTCTTCATGACAAATCATCTGATCTGGAAAAAATGCAAGACCTCTAGGAATGATAAGTACAAAAACATCTTTACATACTGTCAGAAAATAACCACTGACTGAGAACAGAAGATGAAAAAGTAGCATGGGTGAAGAGAGGGCTTTAAGTAACTGTTTTCTATGTTGTAGGGTTTTTGCATTAATTTATATCTCAGGGTAATTCTTATTTCAGTTCTAATGCAGATTTCTCATGATTCTGCTATTCAGCAGATTGATTGCTCTTTCTCCCACTCACTTCTACAACAGATAAAAATTTTAAGGCAGGAAGCAAAATCTTTCAAAAGCAAGTGGCAGTATTTCTTTGTGTTGAAATGCTGCAAGTGACCTGGCCTTCCAAATATTTTTTTTATTATCCAGCTAATACAATGTATGAATCCCAAGCATTCTGGGCAATCTGCAACATAAAAAAGCCACAAGATACCACAGGGATGATTGTATTTGGATTTAATTAAATATTTCCCTACAAAAGAAAAAGCAGTATGGTATCAACCCTAAGCAAGCAAACATGCTTAACGTGTTCCCCCCGATGATATTTTTTTTTCCCTGAGATATTTTTGAATGTTGTGATAATTATTTTCCCTTTTAGCTAACTATTACATGCTGATGTATTTAGGTTCCATTTTAAGCAAATCATTTTAATCAGAAGTTGAAGTACCAGCCAGGCTGCAGTGTCCCTCTTACTAGACAGGGTTTCAGAGGAGTCCAAATACAAATTTTGCCAAACATACAGCTTATGCCAAGATAGAAAGATTGTCTCCTGGCTCTCCCTCTAGAGTCTACATGGACCTAAGAGGGAGCAGAGACACCAACATGAAGCAAGTACTGGAGAAGTGTCCCCTCAGATTGCCACTATGAGCCTTCAGGCATTTCTTTGACACAGACAGCCTGAGCTCAATACAAACAGACCAAGAACAGCAGCCCAGGCTGTCTCACCCAGAGGCTTCACACAGATGTCAAACTATGCAAAGTTGGCATAATTCTTCATGGGGATTATGTATATTCCAAACCATTATAAATAACACTTAAAATGAGAGCAGATTCCAAATTCTTACAGGAATGAGTGAAAGCCTCCACACAGTTACAATTACAGAATAAACTCCACTAATTATTTTGGGAATCCAGGTATCATCAGCAGTAGGAACAAGACACGGAGCAACAATTCCACCTCCAAGTGAAATACCTCGGGGATATTTCAGTGCTATTTCAATTATATCCTTAGAGAATCCAGTAAAAGTAACTTTGGAAAATACAGGATGCACTTACAAGTCACCCAACTGTCCTGCACGACTAAGCTGCTAAGCCATAAACATCATTTTCTTTTTCAGTAAAAGAAATTACACAGTTTTGTGTGTGTATATATATATACACACATGCACGGGAAAAGCTGCAACAGCTAGAGGAATTATCAATCTATCCTGTCTAATTGCCTGCTAACAAAAATTAAATTGGACAAATGGCTTGTGTAACAAACACACTAAGAACACTTCTAAAGATCTGCAGTGTAAAGTTCATGTTAAACATTTCTTACCATTCAGTTTTGACCACAATACCTGGAGATGTATTTCTAAGACATTTCAAATTCTACTGCACAGGGTTTTAAAAGCTGTAAGCTCTGGCAAGAATCTCATTTCCTAAGATTTTACAAACTAGCATAACAGTAAAATCTAGTATGCCCTAAAAATGAGGATTTAGAGTTCAGCAGCTGAGGCTCTGATGCATTCAGACAACCAACACACAATCACTGCAAACTTTGAGTACATCAAACAATTCTCACCCAGCTCATCTTCCTCCTCTCACTTCAGTCAGTGCACAGATTGCCATAAATACACAGCAAATTTAACAGCAAATTATGAAACACCAAGTACTTGGCTCATTTACCATTCCAGCCAGTTAAAAGGATTTGAAATATTTTTTTCAAAACTCAGGTTGATATTGGCTTGTATTTGGCTTCACAGCACTAACTGTGGGAATCAAATCTTGAAGGTTTCAAGGAAGGCCAAATTCTGCAGCACCTGAACACTTACAAACCTCGAAGATTTGATTCCCACAGTTAGTGCTGTGAAGCCAAATACAANCAATCACTGTGTGTTTTAACAAAACACTCAAGCTTAATTTTATGATGTGCATTTATCCAAGACACACACAATGGCAAATTATTTTGTAATTTGTCTCTACAGGCCACAACAGGTGGTCCAAGATTATACACAGTAAATTAGTGCAGCAATTTCCTTTGAAGTTAGAGATTGGATAAAGCTTTCCTGATGCTAACTCTTCCATGGTTAAGATGTTCTAAATGTAGCTGCATAGGATTTGTTAGTCAATCCTTGAATTTAGAAATAATCACGTGGTATATGACAGAAAATGAAATATCCAGGCTGTTAGAAGATACTTATATTTTAAACATCACAGAAAAATAGGGGGAAATGTTCCTTCCCATTGACAAGCCATAATACAGGCCACAAGCAAATACAGCTCTTTGCATTAAGAGCACAGAAAGTTTCAACAAGTGGAACCATGCAGGGCTAGGACTGCAGTTAGAGTGTTCCTGTCCCTTCACCAACCTGTGGCTTGTGCTGCCAGAGAAGTTGTGGAGCTGCGTGTGTCTAGATAATGTTAGGTCTAGTGGGATCCAGAGAAAATAATTTTTCTCTTAGTAGTGTTAAGATATCTCAGGGTTATTCATATTTCTAGAAAGCCTGTAGGTAGACACAAGAATAAATCACAGGTAAGCAAGATAAATCATCTGCAGCAGATGACAGAGAAGCAAGTCACTTGCAGACAGAATACTGCCATTTGCCATGGCAGGTGCACATGTACCATCTCCACTGATCTCACTCATGCAGTGACAAAAAAATCACCCCAGTGAAGAACTGTTCCATTCCTCCTCTGAATGGTTGCCTCAACAACCCCCCTCCCTTCTCGTCTAAAAAGCACCGCAANAGATTGCCATAAATACACAGCAAATTTAACAGCAAATTATGAAACACCAAGTACTTGGCTCATTTACCATTCCAGCCAGTTAAAAGGATTTGAAATATTTTTTTCAAAACTCAGGTTGATATTGGCTTGTATTTGGCTTCACAGCACTAACTGTGGGAATCAAATCTTGAAGGTTTCAAGGAAGGCCAAATTCTGCAGCACCTGAACACTTACAAACCTCGAAGCAGTCTTGAAATGGGGGGGTGGGAGGGGTGTTATAATTCTGGCACTATGTTACTCCAGCTGTTACTGCCACAAAACCTCCTAGCTATACAAGATGTAGCAAACCATCAAAAAGCAAATATTTCTGCTTATAATGCATTGGGGTTCCTTGGAGTAGACAGCTGGGGTAAATGAAATATAAAGGAAATACATATGGAGAAATAAAAAGACATTATTTATAGGGAAAAGAAATGCACTGCAGCAGGCTTGAGTTCATAAGGTCCCATACAGATATTTATAGGTGGTGTTTTATCATTCAAGTTCAACATTTCCATTAAACATGCAAGATAAGAAATTGAGTGATACACTTTGATTTACAAACCTAGGGATGAACACCATGCTCACAGGAGCAAACAGGCATGAAGAGGTGGCAGTGCTGAGGAGATGAAGGTCAGAAAGCAGGCTGAGATGCCAGGACAGGCAGTGGGAGCCATGTGTAACTGGAGGGGCAGGTCTGGGGCACAGCACCTGACAAACCAGACTGAAACCCTTGTAGAAAATCACAGAATTTTCAGGGTTGGAAGAGACCTTTAAGATCATCCAATTCCAACCCCCCTTCCATGGGCAGGGACACCTCCCACCAGCTCAGGTTGCTCAGAGCCCCATCCAGCCTGGCCTTAAAAACTTCCAGGGATGGATGGGGCTTCAGCCACCTCCCTGGGCAACCTGTGCCAGTGTCTCACCACCCTCATGGGGAAGAACTTCTTCCTAACCTCCAATCTAAATCTCCCCTCCTCTAGTTTGAATCCATTCCCCCATGTCCTGTCACTTCCTGACATCCTAAAAAGCCCCTCACCAGCTTTCTTGTAGCCCCTTCAGATACTGGAAGGCTAAAATAAGATCTCCTCAGAGCCTTCTCCTCTCCAGACTGAACAACCCCCACTCCCTGTCTGTCTTCCCAGCAGAGGTGCTCCAGCCCTCTGAGCATCCTCATGGCCCTTCTCTGGACACACTCCAGCACCTCCATGTCTTTCTTGTAATAGACAATAGAGCTGCAGGTGAGAGGCACAGCTGCTGGGCTTTAGGGTCCCATGTGGGTGGGACCCCACATTCTGTGCTGCTCAGCTTCCCAGCAAGAGCAGCAATGACAAGGGGCCCTATGGAAGCTGGGACTGAACTACCATGCTCTGAAGTGAGAGAGCTGGCTCCTCAGGCCCAGAAAACCCCAAAGAACTTGCACTTTCAAAGCTTTCACCATTATTGAAGGTATTCCCCTTCATTCAACCCCCAAAGAGCTGATGGAAGGGTGGAAATCGATCCCTGAATATCCAAGGAGGTAAGTTACACCATCCAAATATACCTGCTTCCCATGACAGAAATACTCTCCAAAGCTGCTCCAGCCTCTGCAGGGCAGGCAAAGGCTGTTATCAAGACACTGTCATAGTTCATGCAAGTTCCTTCCATGTTTCATAATCCTGAGCATGATGAAAAATAGATTCCTCCTACTACCAAGATCCCTCTCACCCACCACCCCGTTCCCCTGGATGTAAAACCAATACTCCCTTCTCTCAAGAGAAGGGAATGATGGACAGATCAAACAAACAGTGACAGTGTAGGATTGGCCACAGTCAAGAACAACAGTGTGCCCATACACTAGAGAACAACATTAAAGCTCTCTGGGACTTGCTTGGCATCAATCTTGATAGACTGTCAAGCAATCATTCCATCTCTGTTGGCTTTAATTAGTGATCAGTAACTTGCAAATAACAAGAAGCAGCTTGTCAACAACACTTCACTGCTCTTAAAACTGCCATGTGAAGTGAAGCCTGGCAAGTATCACACAAAGCATCCACACATGTGTACATACACACATACACTGAGCTTCAAAACCCAAATCCCTCACAATACCAGAAGGAGGATTTCAAGTGATGTGAACGTGATCTTTCTGGGCACATCCACTTGTATTCCTACAAACATAAATTGGGGAGAAAATGCAAACCCAGCAGGAGTATGTACATCACATACAGCACTGACAGGTCAGCTTAAAGTAGGTTCTTATGTACTGAACATGGTTCTGAATTTCCAGGTTGGAGCTCTAGCAACGGATGCCAAAACCTGTGGAAGTCTCAGAGGACCACTAGGGAGCTCAATAGCTGTGTGGGAGGGGAGAGAACCACAGCTTGAGCTGGGAGTTGGAAGCAAGAAAGAAGCTCCAGCTGGGAGCCAGACACCAACTCCATTCAAACACCCCCCCATCCCTTTGGAAAGGATGCAAAAAGATAGGGACAATTTGAAGTGGAAGTAATTGACCAGCTGAACCTGATGCCTCAGTTTTCCATCCTACTGAGATAGCAGCTGGAGTCCCCAGGCAGCCTGCAGAAGTTCAAGCAGGTCACTGTCAGTGGAGAACATCCCCAGCTCCAGCCTCTATACCAACCAGCCATGGGCTCCTCTCATCATTTCTCAGGGAAACCAGAGATTGCATCTTTGACTGAGGAGAAAGTGGCAGGGAGGTAACAAACCCTGCAGTGCTGATGGCAGGAGCCAGGGGATGGGAGCAGTGCTGGCTGCCAGTGTATTGATAACTTGCAATGCCTCTGCAGCCAGCTCACCTTACAGCTGGGCATCAGAGCTGGTAAAGGGAGACAGGACTGGAACCTGAGCCCTCTGGAAATTCGTGATGGGTTTTGCTAGGGAAGAGAAGTGGCACTGCTGTGTTCTGAGGCACTGTGTCACTGAGGTTTAATGCATCGACTTCATATTCCAGCAAAACTTTACAAACCACTGTGTAAGTATTCAAAGCTCCGGGTGGCTCCTGATGGTGATGAGCACATGAAGCAAGATGCTGCAAGATGCAGGGACAGAGCACACTGCTCCCCAAGCAAAGGGCTCACACTGGTTTGCAGGATAGGTCTTGAGAAGAATTTGTGCAGTTTTAATTCCTTCCAGTGGAGGACAGTGGTTTACAACATTTCACCTGGCAAGTTCTCTCTCCATCCCCGGGTGGGCAGAGCAGAAGTTCCTTTCCCAGGTTTGATGGGAGCAAAGCATGGTAAACCCCAAGTTTACCCAAAATCGACCTGCACCTTCAGAAAAATCAATGCAGGGGCTTCAGAAAGTGAGTTTGTGTCAAAATCACAACTTATTGTCACATTGCTATACAGAGGTTTAAATTATATAATTTAAATGTATACAATTTATATAATTTAAAGCAGTATAGGGAATGCTGAAACACTTTCGTAACTTTTTTGAAGTATTCATAAGACTCAAGAAGTATTGATATAACTGTTCAATACAGTGATTTTCTGGCCAGGTCTGCACTACTTTAAAGGCTTGATTTCCACAGAGAAAAAATCTCTTAAGTAATATTTAATATTTGATATAAAATGCTGAAAAGGCATGGATCTTAATTATTTAGCTCCTGACACATACCCTCCCTTTAAAAATTCAGTGTCTGACTGCAGATCTAAAGGACTTTCCTATAAATAAGTTATCTTCTCCCAAGCTGCAACAAATTCCAAAAAGTATTACAATGGTTCTTAGCTGATCATAAAAAGCATACTACTATTGAAGTGAAAAAAATATTTGAATATTATTTTAAGGCACCAAACCATTCCAAGTCGCTGGATTTCTTAAAAAAAAAAAAAAAAGTCTCAGAGAGCAGCTTTAACAGAATGAGATGACTCTCTCTGCTCCAGGTACTTTCTTGGCAACAAGTCAAGCACAAGACTGGGGGAACAGTTAGTTTCTCTTATCTGCAATAGACCTGTTTCTGCAGTAACTATCTTCTCAATGGAAAGCATTCTAAATTAATTAAATAAACCTCAAGAGACAGTGAACTAATTATTCTGGGCATACACAAGATGCTGTTGAGTTAATCTCTAAGAACACAAGCGAGTTACATTCCTATTGACATATTGGGCCAAATTTATTGTCAGAGAAATTAACTTCAGTGGAGTTAAACCCAGAGTGAGTTTTCCCTCATTAAGCAGAAACAGGTCTATGATCTGAATTGTGAAGATTTGTTGCCTCTTTGGAAAATCATGTTGCACTCTGGTTTTATAAATGACTACTCTTGCACACTCATATACTTGAAAATACACAGAATTTTTTGTTTATCCACCACTGGATTGTTACCCACCCCCTTTCAAGGGAGCACTGACCAGCCCAGAGGACCTAAGGAGTATGGCTCTATGTGAACTGCTTCTTCTTCTGGCTACCTGGGACCTTCCTACAGTGTTCCAATTCCATGCAGAAGCAAGAACACACAATCCTCGTGTCTCAGTCTGCCATGACAACCACAAAAAGTCTCCACTGTCTACATTTAACCCAGAGCTACTTTTGAAAGAGCATCCCAAAAAAATGTCCACCTCCTGCATGGATTCTGCAATTTTTCCTATTTAAAACACCACTATTATCCAAGTTATCTAAAGAGTATGTTATACACAGTGGTCACAGAATGTCACATTCATTTCCCTATTTTTTTTGTAAGGAGAAACAGAACTCAAAGCAGTAATTGCTACTACTACAAATTAGGAAACAGACACACTAAGAAGCAAACTAGCACAAAGCTAAGTGACCCATCAGTGTCTCTATCTGAGCACTGAAGGTCCCACAGGTTAAGGAGATGATGTCTCCAAACTCCTGCAGCTCTAGCAGCAAACTTTGTGCACGCTGGCCTGAACCTCTTACTCAAGATATCACTTTGCCACTGAATCTTGTTTTCAGCTTTCCTAAGCAACCCGTACAGAAATGCAGGAATATATCATGTAACTACTCAGCACTGTATACTAAAGGTAAAACTCTGTTCTTTTTAAATTAGTCTTCTACTTTCCAGTAACCTCCAGTTCACATAAGCATCTTAAACAGAAATCTGTCTCTGGAATGGCCAAAAAAACATGAGAAAAGCACCTGAGAGCAAAGTGAAACAGGCTGTGACTATTTGGAAAGAGAATTTGAGAACTGGCATAGCTCTCTTGAAACCAAGGAAACTTCCTTGACACAAAGGTTTCATGTTAACATCTTCTGAAATGTTAATATCTCAGTTACCCCACCTCCTCTTATGGAAATAACTCTTAATAACATTAATAGCACAGAGAAGTACAGATTTATCACATCAACCTGTTTTTTTCAGGAGTCCCTCCTTCAATGTGAATGTAAGAAGACTGCAGAACAGAAAAATTAATGGGAAGCCAGGCTGTGGGACACCAGGATACATGGAAATTACCACCACTGCAATTTACTCAATAAGCAAGAGGGAGGAGAGATGAGGCAGGGAGGTTAAGGGATCACAGCCTGGCATCTGCACCTACTCTGTCCCCACAACAGCTAGAGTTTGCTTAATAGTAGCAAGTATGTAAAGTTGAAATCTTATTTAGGCTATTCTCATCACTATCTTGGCAAACGTAGACTCTGAGTGTGAATTTAAACACCTCTGTGAAAAGGATCAAGTTAAATTACATTAGGGAAAGATTCAAAACTACTTTTAAAATCAAAAACCCTGCTGCAGAATATTATGGTAATCACTGAGAAAACTGCTATAAAAGCTAGAAAGGTATTTTTTTAGCAATACCAAGAGGATCTTTTCCATTGTGCTGCCAAGATTCACATCAGTAAGAGATGCAAAGCTTTGTCTGAGGTTCATCACTGCGATACAGCTAGTGTTTCAGCCACAGAAAAGCATCAGACTCCTGGAGAGTCTTCATTAAAAGAAAGGCAACTTTAGAGGGTGAAGGGAGTACCTTTAGAAAGTGAAGCCTTACTAGCTGGATCACAATTTGCATAACGCTATATTGCTTTTTGATTCTGTTCAGAGAATCACAGAGTGGTTTGGGTTGAAAGGGACCTTTTAAGACCAGCTGATTTCAGCTGCCATGGGCAGGGTTATACATTTCACTAGACCAGGCTGCTCAAAGCCCCATCCTTATAAGTTGCATTCAAATCAAAAGCAGAAATATTGCTGAAAGCTGCTCTTAGCCTTGGGCACCAGCAGAATTGAGGCTGAGCTAGTCTTTAAGTTGTGTTCTTTTTCAGCATGTATTCTCTAAGGAAAAGCAATTCCCAAACTTTCAAGCACAAGAGTCCTTCCTCCTTAGCCCAATACCTGATGTTCTCTCATCCTCTAACACTGCTCAGGGTGAGGATGAAGCAGGGGGTTGCCCATTTTCTAGAGACATGGAAGCAGGAACTGCTGCTAGGGTTCACCAGGAGTAACCAAGACCCAAGGAATGGTAACCCTCATCTGGGAAGCAGCAGTTTCCTGATTGCAGTCCATTAAGAGAAACCTTCCCTGTTAAAAAACCACTGAGCACCAGTACTGAAACCTTTCCTCTGTCTAATACCAAATTGCTGTCAGCACTGCAAGTGCCAGTTGACTGTACAGAAGGATAAGTATCCAGGCACATCCCTTGCAACAACTGGCATCTGCTTTGGAGTCATTTTAGTTGGTTTGAATGGCACTAATTAGAAGTAGTTACATATAAATGACATCCCAAAGACTTGACACAATAAACATTGCTATCTACTGCCATTCATTTGCTCTTCCCATTCAAGCATACACAGTATTTACGATAATTTCCATGTTCACTGCCACCTTTGTCCCACAAATAAGGTCATGAGACAGACAACAAATACATGAAGCACCACATGGAAGTGGAATACTTATTAAGTTATCAAATGCTCTTCAAAGGATCTGGGCCAGGGTTTTCACTGCTTCTGAAGGTGGTCAATGTACCTCTAAGAATGCAGACTAGAAAGCTCAATCTCTGTTTTGCAAAGACAACACAAAGGGCTCTTCACAACAACCTCCCAGTGGGTTCCAACTGGCCAGGCAGCTCTATAAGCACTATCACTATTTATTACCTATTCCCTTGTTCTACACACACAAAATGGCACTAGTGAAAAATGCAGAAGGTTCTGTTCTCACATGGGTGGAGACTACTAGGAAGGATAATCAAGATCTGAGCAACCAACATCAAACTTCTCAACTTTTACTTTGCTGACTAGGATGCTCTCTGTTCCTGTGCATCCAGCAGGCAGGGCCATTGGCACATTCCAATAAGTTTCATATGCTCAAAAAGCAGATAAAAAACCAAGAACATGCTGAAGGTTATCATAGGCCTTTCTGTGTTTTAGCATAAATCTCACAGCTGGGAATTTCCTACTGGGCAAGTCTAAAACATCAACATACAGATGGGGTGGACACACCCAGCAGTAAGCAAAGCAGCAGCTGACTGTGTAGAACCTGGATGGATGGAAAAGTCTGGGACTGAGCATCAGCAGGTCTGTGGCACAGCCACAATTAACATCAGTGGTACCTGCACCTGCCCCAAGGAAAGGCACCAACTTGTGTGACTTTCTTTGATTTCCATCTTTCTACAGTGTTAGCATCCCACTGCCCTTTCTAAACTTACACCTTTTTTTAGTAACTATTCTGCTGCTACTTAACACCTCATACCAACTCTCACAACTGCAGTGGCACATTAATTTAAAACACCTTAAAACAGTGCTGCTGATTAAATAACTTGTCACTGATGTGATTTCAGGAACCTGGAGTGTCCTCTAAGGTCCTCCTTTACCACCAATTGCAGATACAGACTAGCAAGTTAAATCAAGATGACAAAATTGGAACAGTAACTTTCAATGCAATGTCAAATTTCTAACAAACTTCATGTCACCAAAGAATAAACTACTAAATTATTATCATTTTTCTTTTTCTTAACGATGTTTTGGGGCATAATATTTTGTTTATAGCTTTGAAGAAAGTGCAAAGAGTACAATCCTAATAGCTCACATCTAAACCAGAAGAGATTACTGGAACCCCACAAAATTCTGACTCCCTTCCACTGCCTTTTAAAAACTTACACATGCAGCTTTATTTTCCTGGTTTCAGCTCTCGAACAAAAAATGCAGCATTGTTTTTTTCTGAAATACTCCTATTCCTAGCTTTAAAGGTATATGCACTTCAGAACAAGCTTGACAGGGTGGCTTTGGAGTCCTCATTTGCTGCAGTCACAGCACAAGAGCCAACTCCCTATATGCTAAGCAATGTCCCCATGTAACAAAGGAGGATGAACAGAGTCTTGATTTTTATGTCCCTGCCAGCACCACGGAGCACACAAGGCTTTAACAAAACAATGGCAGAGGAAACATTTCTTAGGCTCTAATTAATTCTTTTCCAGACCAGAGCCAGTTAACATGCAGCCTTCTTTTTACTTAACACCCAGTTTAGCTCTGTATATAGATAACTCAATTCCAAATTAAATTACTTGAGCATACTTAGTGTATATGCTTTAAAAAAGACAAATGCCCACAAACTTTCTGAAGGTCTGACCAGGCTTGCCTAATGCAAACCACATACAGGACCTGCTGAACCTCCTAGACACTGCCCAGGTTTGGGCTATGCCCAGTACAATTTTAGACATCTCAGAAATATTCAGAACAGGAGCCACAATTTTGAAAAGCTTCCATGGCTCTGTGCTGGGAATGCCAGGTTGCCTGTGGCACAAAGCCAACTCTTTGTATTTGGGCTGACCACAGAGCCTTGGACCAGGAACAGACAGGGAGGTGGGTACAGGAGGTAAAGGACACTCCAGAACCCCCCAGGCCTTTGCTCAGGGCTCTGCCAGCTCTCCCCTAGGATGGAGACATTTCTATGCAGCCAACCCCATATCCAACACTGGGCATGTAAACTGCACTGAAGAGGCAAACATTTTGAAGAGATTCACCAGCAGGATGTAAGAGGATGAGCCCATTATACTGGCAAGTAAAACAATTTAAATCAAAAGTTGCTTTTCCTACCAGATATTTAGAGTAACTGCAATCCTGCAACAAGTTCTCACCAAAATAAGCAAACAGAAAAACAAAATAAGTCCTTCTGCCTTTTAGTTTCTGTAACATGCATGGCAGGCCTGTGCTCCCTGGCTATGGTTTATTTATAAGTCAGCTGCTCATGAGGGACTTTCTGAATTTACTTTCACCAATAAAAGTGTAACCTTCAGAGAATACAATTTATGAAATCTCAGAAGAGTCATTCAGTGTCAAGCTTGTCCTGTTAGGGCAATGGGAGGTGAGGCCCCATTTCATAAACTCAGTATTGCAAATAACTATCAGACAGGAGTGCTGCTTGGAAAGCTCTACAGGTACTGGGTTACTGACTCCACACTGTTACAATAACTTTGCTCTAATTTACCAAATCAGAAGTTAAAGCATAATGTGAATGACAAAATAATTCACTTTCAGCACCCTAACAGTATACAGATGTGTAGGTCATTGGAAGAGAGATGCTCAGCCTGTGTCATGCTCACACCATCTGATTTTTCTTGCCTTCCATTAAAAGAGCAGTCTTGGGAAAATGGATCCATCTTTTTACCTCAAGGTTCTTGGTTCTGGCAGAACAAAGCCATTCCCCAGGACTGGCATGGCTCCCTACGGCTGTCAGCATCATTATTTCATTAAAGCAACTGTTGGGATGATACCTAATAAGTAAGCTGTTTCCTTTTTTAAACTTGTTGCCTTAATAATTCTCATTCATGAACTAGCAAGTTATTGATGACAAATGCACAAATATTACATTCAATATATGCAAGAATATCTGTAGGAGCAGTGTTAAGCTTTAGGGGATAGGGGGTCAACAAGAATTCCTGACTCACAGAGTTAAGTTTCTGTTCAGTAACCTGTAAAAAAGGGCAGATTTTTACTCCAGAAATCCATTTGTTCACCACTTCATTTTTAACATTCTAGCTCTTAGGAATTATATCGATACATTCATTCCAAAATCATTTGGCTTGGTTTGAGACTGCCAGATTAGTGAAAGAATCAAGAAGTATGTTGCAGTATACTTAAGGATGAAAATGCTGAAGAAATACAGTAAAGTGTCAAAAGAGAGGGTAGAAGGATTACTCACTTATTTTTATCATTATGAAATACACAGATGTTCCATATTAATCTTTGCTAATACGAAAAGAACTCACAAAACTTACTTGCACAATCTTTTCATATACCACAGGTCATAGCATAAAGCCTGCTCCCATCATTGTTCTGTACTGTGGACAATCAGGATTTTAGTCCACAACAGAAAATTTTGAATCAGTTAAGAGTAAGAGTATTCTGTTTCACACTGATTATTCATTAACATAAATAAGATAAATGCTAAAGAATGTCCCAATGCAAATTGGAGAGAACACGTTTCACTCTATCATGAATTTTTAATTGCACTTCCAGTTGTGAAGCTGCTATTCTAAAAAAGAAGGATAAAAATACAGTGCTTAAAGTTCTAGCCAACATATTCTTAACAGCAGTCTCCATGTGGATACATGGTATGCTTTTCAGAAAAAGTCCATCTTTAATAGATAGAGAGACCCAGAAGACTTCAGTGATTTTCAGAAAATGCCAGCATTTATACAGACAAATTCTCTGGTTATTCTGATAATCCCTGACACAGTGCCTTGCTTTGGACTCTGGAATAACCAAATTCTAAGGGAAAACACAGATGCCCTATGAGGAGTTACAAAGAGGAGGCAAAGCATGTCCCAGGCACAAATATCCCTCTTAAAACAGTGTGCCTTTTTTGGTTTTGGGGTTTTTTTCTTGGTTGGTGCTGTGGGGTTTTTTGGAGTGGTTTATTCATTTGTTTGGGTTTTTTAATCAGAATCTCTGAAGCTTCTATCTGAGTAACTATGCAAATGTTTTCCCTAGAGACCTTGGAAATAACTTTTACACATGGCTTCTCTTTCCTACTCAGAAAACCAGCTCAATTCACAAGGCCCACCTTCCTTCCCTGGGAGGCAGGGGGGCTGTGCTGCCATTCCTCCTGCACACCTGCAGCCCTGACCTACAGGAAAATACTCGGGCACTTCAGCATTCTGCATGCAGAACAGGGAACAAGGCACTGACCTTCCCACTGCACAGGATAAATTCTAAATATCCCAATGTTCTTTTACCAGTTAACTGTTAACTCATGACAACAAGCAAGCTTTGACCTGAGGCACAGGATTTTCCCTTGCTGGTGAGAAGAAATTTGGTCAACAGTCAGGATGACATTCAAGCTTATTTCTCTAGGTATTTGGTTAGTTGCTTTATGGGGAAAGGTAAAATACACTCCAGACAAGCAGTGCAGTCAACACTTTTAATTTTTGCAAGTCAGATCTGATTTCTCACTGTCTTGGGCCTTTGTTTTCAGAAGTCTACTCACTATATACAGCCCTGGGGTATTTTAATTACAGCTGTCTCAATGTTTGTGATGTTGCCTCTGCGAAGCTAAGTGGTGGCAAAAAAAAGACCTGGAAAATAGATTGTGTACTCTGCCCTAAAAATCCAAATGGCAAGAAGACAGAGGAGGAGGGAGAAGTAAGAGTTGCCAAAGCCTCCTCCTTAAAAGATCCATATGAGGGTATGTCTAGAAGAGCTTTGCATGTGTTGAATCAAACTTTAAATGACACAGGATTTCCAGAGTACATGTAATGTTACCATACAGTAATAGCTGCTGCTAAAAGGAATAAATGTAAGTATCACTTTCCCCCTTCCTTGTATTATTAGTTTTATAAGAATCTCAACCTCTGCTTTAAGAAATTTCTAATACTTCCTCCTCTTTTGGTAAGATCTGGGGAAAGGGAAATAAAACTGGTTTCCTCTATTCCCCTGCAGCTCTTGCAGAAAAAGCTTTGAAAGCTGCAGTCAGCTGAAACAGTCAAATTTAAAATATTGGCCAGCTTTCTAGACAGCTATTCTTCCCTACGTAACTATCAAGAGAACTCAAGTGAGAAAAACTACCTCCTTCACCATTTTGCAACACTTAATTCCCCCAAGCAAACAGCTCCTCTTTGGGGCCCAATGCTACCCCCATTTTCCCTTCATGAGTCCCCCCAGAAGAGCACGGTGAGGGACTGCTTCCCCATCAGATGCTCTCAACATCTGCAGGAACCTCTCCCCACAGCTGTTTTCAGCCTCTTGGGCAGGACTTCTCTGTGCTCACCTGGACTTCTGTTGCCTTCTGGGGACTCTGAATGTGTGTTGTTCATTTAGCATCCAAACCTGAATTGTCCTGGAACACCTGAGCAACAGTACCAAGCTGTTTCAGATAAAGACTACAGTAGCAAGACAGTTTCTTCCCTTCATGAAGACACTCAGTTGGGACCTTTCTTCCACACGTCTGAGCACATCAATATTTCCAGCAGCCCCAGCACACCTGAGCTGCCTTTCTTTAACACGCTCAGGTATTTCTAGCAGCATGGCATGACAGCAGACTCCAAGGTTAATTCTCCAAGTACTTCTGCTGCTTTGATGAGTTTTGTAGCTGGTGATGGGAGTCACAGGTCTTGTGCAAGATTAAATGCACCATCTCCAGGTGCTGCCCTAAACACCCCATGCAAGGAAGAGGCAGAATCTGAACTCTATGGGTCTTGGCCTGAAACTCTCACTTGTTCTGAAGACTGACCCCTTCCATCTAAATACAAAAAGTACTGAAAGGAAAGAAAAATTATACAGTCCTAGAATATTAAAAGCCTGCAAAAAACCCTCAGCAAATGTCGTGCTGCACATTCGATACTGAAAATTTCCATTTCCTCCAATTCAGGTTTACAACCGTAATTTTCCATTATTTTATCCCATATTTTACTATCAGTATTGGAACACCTGAAAAAACCAGGTTCATAGCTTGCTTTAAAACGAGGATTTAACGAGGGCTATAAATCAAAAGGTGCAAGGAAATTAAGAGACATTTTTATCAAATGTATTAAAAATTCTGATACACAAAGACCAATTATTTTTCCCCACAAAAGCCTTTCAGCAGGAATTCTGCACACAGGCTGAGGCTAAGGGTAGAGGGTTGTTTTTTACTAGAATAATAGTAAGTTGATCTTGGAAATGAATTAAAGAAATAAGCTTTTTTATTATGAAGTGTAGAAAACACAATCATCCATATAATTCACTGGAATTTTTAACTACATCCAGCACTGTACCACATTGCTGGCATATTGCTTTGCCTCTTACCTGTAACTACAACTTTGGAATACAACACAAAACAAAGAAGAATTGTGTCTTATAAACCTGTGCAGAACTAAGCCACCTGGAGTGAGTTCTATGGCAAGAACAGGAGCAGTACTTGCACCTGTTAAGCTGCCAGTAACTATGATGCTGCTGAACAGGGAAGGTAAAAAGTTTCACCCTTGCTGCAGGTGCTGTACCATACAGGAATAATGCACGGGGGTTAATCATCATACACTCCCCACTTGTTTCTTAAAAATACTTCTACATTTTGTAGTGAAATATATACCTATGACTTTTCTCTTCTAATGGAATGACTTAAAGGTTTGTGTGAAAGAAATCAACACTGATTTTCTACCTGAGGTGCATGGCATTACTGCTTTTAATGGGAAACAGGATGTGTGTGCTGCCCCTTCCATCCAGCCCAACGCCTGAGGTTAAGCCAAGAACACAATATATACATTGGTCTGCTCTGATCCCCCCAAATTAAATGTTACTGGAGGAATAGAACTACTCACTACTTGACTAACAAAATGCTCAAACGAAACAGCTATGGATAATCTTGAGTGGCACTAAAACTATTCTACTGTTTAACACTGCAGTACCCAATTCAAGAGCAATTTCTGTTGGGTCACACACTGTGTATCATCTCTCTCCAGTTTCAAGAACAAATAGGCTGCAAAAGGTGAATATTTTGAACAGAATACAGAAAACTAGTTTGTGTCTTTTTTCCAGATGAGTACTGCAGCTTCCTCAGGTGTATTCAAGTGGAAATTGTCACAGGCTGTCTGACACAAAGCAATAATATTGATGGTATGAATGTCAAGGACATCTCACACCAAACCCAGGCTTCTAAATTATTCAAGGCACAATTTTCTTCAGGCACCTTTTTCATCATAAAATTCTGGGAACAGTCACCTCGGCCCTCTCAGGTGCATTTATCTGTAATTCACCATTCAGAATTTCAGCTGACTGAACATTTACAGTGAAAACCAGGACTCACCACAGCCTTTGTACATGCAAGGTAATGGACAGAATATAGAGGGCAGCGCATTACTTGGGCAAGCAGAGGCAGCTGATGGCCAGAAAAACAGTACATTTAAATGTACAGTTCCTGAAGCTCACCAAGAGTTCCCTTTGTAAATTTGTAATTCAGAATGCACAGCAAGTCAACAGTTATTTGGAATGAAGAATCAAGTAAAACTGCTTTTACTTTCAAGACAACAGATGAAAAACATCATTTCCAACATGCTCTGGACAAAACAGTCACAATGCAAGATTCTTCTTCTAGGAAAATCTCTTGAGAGTAATTCCTAATCACCACATCACTGAGTTTGTTCACTGTAACAATCAGCATCTATGAAAGATGGCAAACCACCAAGTTCTCCAGCACTTTTCTTATTCCCTATAAAGCCACAAAGTAAAAAATGACAACATCTTGGAAACCTAACTCCACGTGGTTGGGCAGATACCAAATTTGATCATTTTTCCTTTGAAGCCATTTCAGATACAATGCATTTAACCTAATACTAGACAGCTGGTGTGACTTTAAAAAAGTCACTAAAAAAAGCCTTTCTGAAGGCCCATACTTGAAGTGTCTTTTTGCAGATCTTACCAATACAACTCATCTGTCCCTACTGATCCCATGTGTTGGAAATCTTATCTTGAAATGGCAGATGGTCCCTTTTTTCTGCCTAGAATCAGAAGAAATATCCATACCTAAATCTGTGCTCCTTCCTACCCACCAAGGCCAAACACTACCCCAAGTAGCATTGGTTTGAGACCTGGGACCGTTTCAGAGATACATGTTGTTCTGCAATGCACAGCAGAGTAAATCTGGACTGCTATGGATTTTGTGAGTCTAACTTCCATTTCACAGGTCAATAAAAGTGCACATGAAAATAAAGCCATCCCAGAGAGCCATCATTAGGTTGCTCAGAAATGCAGGACAGCTCCCATTCATCATGCAGCTACACAATACCTCCACTTGATCTTTCTCAAAACACTGTATTTCAGAATTCATGCCACAAAGCTCTATGTTAGCCAGAGCTCTGAAATGGAGATAATGAAAAATCATGGTTCAAAAGTTTGAACTAACTAATTGATCTAATTCTCAGGTCACATTTGGAATTCTTTCTTAACGTGACACTAATGTTTTGATCTAGTGGCTGATGCAGGTTTATATATATTAAAAAAACAGATCCCATAGCAGTGGACAAGGTACAGATGAAACACTGCATGACTTCTGTTTTAAATCATGTTTCACATCACTATCCAAGTGTTACCCACTGCTCTTATATGGAATATATGAACTGGATTTGCTGATGAAAGGGTGAGATGCTCTTCAACACCTGCCCCTTGCCTCCCTGGTTTATGGGATGAACTAGAACCCTCACCCCAGGCTCTGATCTGCTGCCCAAAATCTGCTCTGCTGTGACCAGGCTGGAGGTAAGGGGCTGCTCACTCAGCACTAAGACAGCACTTCCATTTTGCTGACATAAACTAGAATCAGCTGTTGCTAACACACACAGCAGCAAACTCAGAGCTAGACCAGGGATGTTTACACTGTCCTTCAAAGCACATTGACCATTTCATTTCAGTCTCCTCCTCAAGGCTTGCTTGTTAAGGCTGGTGATAACTGCACTGACTCCAGTCAGCACAGCTCAACTTTTCTCTCCAAACACTTCACAGTTAACTGAATATTATCTTTGTCTGCAAGTTATCTCACAGTTTTTCCTAGGAGGTTTCCAGATGTTAGTTTAACTCTCTTAAAACTTACAGCTGTTTCAGGTTTGGTTTTCCTATCTGTTACAAAATCTCCAACTCTTGTTCTAATTCCCTTCAGCCTATTTTGAACTGCAGGAACACTTCCCAGTATTTCCAGAGATAAAAGCTCATTCAGAACCTTGTTCAAGGAACCTGCATTCTGTCAAACTGTAAGAGCCACAGTACAATATTTTGCTTTCTGTATAAAGAAGATAGAGCTTATGAAAAAGTAGTACTTCTGCTACCTCCTATGTGTATATAAGTATATGTGGCACAGAGGAAGATAAATTTTACCACTACCAGCCATCTTTTGATGCCATTTATCCATAGCTAAAAATTTTCCTCCAAGTCTGCTAGCCTAACAGTATTAGTGCTTTCTTTAGGTGATGGCCATTTAGGATTCTTTTATTAGAATGACTGAAAAAAAGCTGTCAGCTCCTTCAGGTAATCTCAAGGTAGCAAGCTATCAGCTGCTGCTTCAGCCTCACAGAACACTCAAATTGCTATTTCTGCAGACTGAAGCTTCTGCATTTTCCCTCATCCCAAAAGGATTAGAGTAAAACTTGAGTACACTGCTCAGAAGGATGAGTATGAACAGCAGATTCAAGGATTCAAGCAGAAAACTGCAACAGATTCCCAGCTGAAAAGTAGCTCCAAGTGCACTAACTCTGGATAGCAACTTCGATGTTGTGTGTTTTGATGCTAAACACAGTTGTTTGTATTCCATCTTTTTTGACAGATAAACCCTTTTGGAAAAGCATCTCTTTCTCTCCTCTCTGGTGAGCCACTGACACCTTGGATCCAGCCCTGCTGTACAGCAGATCTGATCTGAAAAACTACTGGGCAATACCACTGGCTATCAGGAAGAGCATTTATCATTGGATCACGACTTGTTCCAGGAAGTCTACAGAGTGTGAAGGACCCTGCTATCAAACCCACTGTTAGTTCCACCAGCTCAGTGAACTGTATTTGGGAATGTAATTTTGTCTTAGAGGGTTAAAACAAACAAACAAACTCCAAACACAAGCAATTTTTCTTATATTAATGACACTTAGTATAAAGAAGATCATGCCAATAGTGGACTGTTCTGGCATCATCTGGGGTCCTTCTACCCACTGTAAAGTAACAGCCAAAAACTGCTGCTGCAATACATTTGCCACCACTTTTCCTGTTAAACATCTCCCAGCTCAGCACCAGCTACCTAAGGCTGCAGCCTGTGATAAACTAAATGAATGTACTCATTAATTTTGCCTGCCAGCTCACCTTCCTTGCACACACTGCCTCAATATTCAGGTGTTCACCTCTGAGAAGATATGGACGTGCTTATTAATTAGCTTTGCTTGCCAGCTCCCTTCAAGTTGGATTATTGAATAAACCAGCAGTTGACTTTTCAGTGAGGTTACTTAGTACTAACTTAACACTTCATTGCTAAACTATTACCCAGTCTTTACTCTTGCCAACACGTGCTACAAATGCTCAGGCACCTCATGGAAACTTATAGGGACGCGTTGGAGTCCTTAGATCATGAATATACTTGAGGGTGCTGCTGTACCTAACACTTTCTTCCCTAGTTTCCCAGTCCTTACAGCACGTCCAGTGTAGCACAGCCTGTGATATTTTTAAACACATTGGCCTACTCTAAAGCTATTATTTTGTCCTTTAATTTTATGCCTATAGATGTTTGAGGATTACATGTGATTAGGCTTTTATGATGCTGGGCACTGAATGGCAAAGCAAGAGCACTGCTGTCCAGGCAGCAACAAAAGAGCTCCTCTGAGTGAGGCTGTTGGACACCAGCAGTGCTGTCTGCCTTGCTGAGCCTTACACACTGAACCCAGTACACTTAATTACAGTTCTAAAAATCACTCTTCCAGAGTTCTTCCTAGTGCTCTAAACAAAAATTATCTGGAGCACTTTTCAGAATTTTGATGAAGCCTTAAGTGGGAAACGGTTGACCTTAAGCAGAGATATTTTAAGTAGAAAACACCTCCTCATATCATTATACCTTACCACCTTCAATCTTTTCCTATCAAAAACAAGCAGTATAGTCAAATCTTTCCACAATTATTTTTTTTTTAATTAATTGCACCTTGATTTCTTAAAGGTGTAAGATGTTAGCATACATTCACAAGTCAAAGCACCAGAATCAACTAACTTTAACAGTATTATAACATTTTACCAGTTAAAATTTCTTTGTCGTAAATACATCCCATGTCAAATTAAGATCTATGCTACAAGACACTTAGAATTCTTGTGATATGCCAAAAATCAAAATTTAAATTATCTTGCTTAAGGAATAAACAGAAATTTCAATATTGACTTCAATAAAACAAGGCTTCAGAACTTAAAAAAAAAACAAACAATTCTTGTCTGTCTGAAAACATGAAAAAAAGTAGCCCACCATTTAGAAAACTGAACTTCAGCCTATAAGCTTTAGCATGAGAATGCTAAACCTAATGCAGAAGTTTTGAAAGCACATTTTCTGCAACGGCATTTTTCTTGAAAGCCCTCCCAGCAAGAACTTGGTTATTTCAAAACAGTTCCAACTGGCAACTGGTACATACTTTTACAGAGGAGCATCTAGTTGCTCACTGGATACACCTAGCTCAATGGCACTGACTGTATTTAATATCTCAAGTACGCTTTACTCAGAGTCATGCTGAGGTATTTGCCTTTCATAGTCAACATTACATCTGCTGCCAAGATTTAATACCTAATATGCAGTCATAATCAACTAGTTGTACAAGCAGCAGTCAATCAATCACCTCTATCCTACGGAGCAACTAAATAAGATAAAAAGATTTAGTTTAGCGCCGGAAGGCCCGAGTTCAAACAGGACCCAGCAGCTAAAGAGGATACAGTTCTGCCAAAAGGCCCAAGTTCAAAGAGGACAAATGCCCAACACACGACCTGATCAACATCAGGAAGTACACAGGCTTCCCTGAAGACTTTGGGTTGAAGAGGTATCTCTTTTAATAAAAGGAACTGCCTGAGGCCACGAAGATGATTTCACTCCAATTCAAAAGGAAAGATCTTTGAGAAAGATCTCCAGGAAAAAGTAAAATAGAAAAAGAAACAAACAAACAAACAAACAAACCAAACCAAACCCCAGATACAGAACAAAAAGCAAATGAGCAATAAAAGAAATATGGATCAGGAAAAAACTGATAACGTCAAAGGACGATGGAAGAACCTGAAGGAATCTGAACTAAGAATAGTTTGATGTGAAACCATGACAGAACAGAACTTTGGCATTAATTGTTTCAGTTCATATGGATAGTCTCAACTAAGGAAAAGTCCACAAGTATGAACAATATACTGAACCTTAAATATGGAAAATACAGGTGCTCAGAGCAGGCTATTTGCTTAGCAATTTAAGTCTTACATACTAAAGAACATAGCAATGCTTCAAGCTCCTTCCATCTCTCCATAACTTACTAGAGATATCCCAGAATAAATGCTGCTACTTACACGTAGCATATTAATGGATCCCTAAATTTGCCTCCAAGCTTGAAAGAATCACATTTGGGTAACAAGACTTTTTAACATTTCTATCCTCACTGACCACCCACACCAACATCTGCAATTCTACACAAGAAAACATGGATACTTTCTAATATGAATCAATGCCCCCTAGAGACTGCATTTGTATGAGCACATATTTCATGTTTTGCTACTTACCATCTGCTGCAGTGCAGTTCTCTCAGGGCTAAACTGAGCACCCACCTCTCCTAACCTGCAGTGGGTTTTCCTAAGGGCTGAGCTCAGAATCGAGGACCCGTGAACAGCTTTTCCTCCAGCTGTGCTCTCCATGTCTTTGGCTGTCCCCAGAAGGTTTCCAGGCCTTCCCATGAAGATCTGACCCTCTTCCTGGACTAAAACTAAGTAACTTATCAGAATGCTTCTGTCCATACAAGAATTCTTTTTTTTTTTCCCCTGACTTCTACCAGTCTAGAAGCAATTAAGGAGAGTATTTTATAGCATACACCCAGTGAATGGAAAAAGACTTCCTAACCAATGACCTAGATAACATAATGCTGGCACACTGGGAATCTCCTTTCTGAAGGAGGATTCTTCTGGTATGGGGGACAACAACTTGAGCAAATGGAGCTTAAACCTGTTCCCTCAGCAGACAGAAAATATCAGTCAAAGGTCACTTTGCCTGTGTAACTACACAGACTGGGGGTTTTGCTTACAATGCAACACCAGTGAGAAGCACAGTATCATTCCAGTCAGCCACCACTGGTCAGCTGGTAATCCAAGGAGGCTAGAAAAGGTTTCATGGACAGTCACAGGGAGAAAAAACATACTATCCATTTTTAACAACAGAACAATTTTTTTCTATATGTTTCAAAATGAAAACACTGTCAACTCTATTCCCCTCCTTCTGTCTTCCAAATCCAAATGAAGCTGGAAATTTTTTTTCTTAAAAATATCATGACAACCTCATGTAACTGAATCCCTTAAGACATGCAGAAAGACTGAATAAGTCCTCCAAATAAAGTTCAGGACTTCTAAGCAAAACTGAAAACCAGAAGTAACAAAGGAGTGAGGTCTCCCTAAATCATGAGGAAACAGTAACCCAAAGCAGTAATCTAGAGGATTCTATACTGGGTCCCAGATTCAGGACATCAATTTCAGAGCATTTAAAATTGTTTGCTGTCACTCCACGAACATGACTAGATGGAAAGATGACAGGCTTGCCAGAGTGCTGGGTTGATTCTCCAGGGCAGGGTGCCAGCATTCCCCCTTGCACAGTGAATGCTGGCTGCAAGTGACTCCTGAGAGCAGGGCTGGCATCACCCCTGGAGGGACATCCCATGTCCACACAGCAAGGTGAGCTGCACCTTGCAGCAGCTGCTGAGCATGGGGAGATCTATAGGAGAGAAGAGAAGAACTGGAGAGCTGGAAAGGTTCTTACACGCAAGGAAATTATATTGATTGCCACTGCAGAGCAAGAACTATTATCTTTTTCTCCATAATTTTAAGCAGTTAGCTGCAGAAATGTTCATGTCAGCATCAATACTGCTGGAAAAGTGGGGCAGCAGAAAGCACTGCCAGCATCTCATGGAAAAACATGTCACACTGATATCCTTGTTAAATAGGATTAACATCAGGAATTTAAAATAACATCTAGGTTTTGGGGGGAAGTAACACTGATTTCACCTTAAGAGGTTTTTGCACATTGGTAATGCTGAAATAGCTATCATTATGGAGTAATTTTAAAAGATATATCAAACTCTCCAGATCTTTTATCATGTTTACTCTTCAGGCAAAAAAAAGCCTGCTTCTTCCAAGACATCTCTTTAACATTCAACACAACCATGAAGACAGAGTCACTCTCAGCTTGTGCCTGGTGGTTTGGAGCAGTAGTGTACAAACACACTAACAAACTGGGTGTTTCCTTTGTCACCTGCACCAAGAGGTCACTTCAAAACAGTCAGCAAGACAATCTGGGCTTCATGACTTCTGCCATCTGATAGTTCGTATTTAAACAAATAACTTTACCTAAACTATAGCACTAAACAAAAATGAGCCACTGGAAGCAAATCTTGAAGGAATCAGAACTGACTGTTTGTACAGCCAATACACTTAGCTAAAACTGTTTTAATTTCTCTGGTAATATAATACACAATCCACACCCATCCTATGAGCCAGTCCACACGATGGGTTTGGGTGGCAGTCAGGGGTTACAACTTGCACTTTGGGTTGGAGTAAATAAGCCTTCATGTTTATAAGCTGGCAGAGTAGCAGGTGGAATAAAACCCCAAAGAACAGAAGAACAGCAACACATTTATACCCTTCTCCTTCGCCATCTTGTAAATTTTAAAATTTATTTGTAGAGTCCTCCAGCACCTATAGCTTTGAAGCATCCACGACTGGAAAGCACCAGAAATAAGCAAATTAAACTTCCAAGGGCCAGCTTCAGCAGTCAAGCAGCACATTATTGCTCCTGTTTGATGTGCACAGAATACTGGTAATCACCACTCATTTACTTCTATGGTTTCCTTCAGCATATTCTTTCTGAAGTCTAGAAAGCAATTGTTCTCTAAGCAGTCTGTTCTGCAGGCAGTCCCACATCTACTCCATGTACAATAATGAACCAGGAGCTGGGGTCAGCTCTGTCAGCCTGCCCTGGCACCTGCTGAGCAACTGCACAAACTCACTGGCTTGAGAAAACAATAGAACAAAGGAAAAGCCCAAGGCCCTGACCAGCATCACCTGAGATGTCACCAGGTAAGCACATCTTAACACTTTAACAGTTGTCAAAATTTAGACCCTCCTTTAGTAGGAAATATGGGCAGCTTTGAAGTCTGCTGTGTTTTTCATCAAGAAAAACTAGACAATTTATATAAAGCAAATAAGAGGCTCTGACTTCAGCCAGGCTCTTCGCTGCTGTTTTATGATTTTCATCAATTATCACTCAGTAACAGGCAGTGATTTTCACCAGGACAGTGATCTTTATGTACTCCAAGACTTCCACGGGCTGTCAACTGTGGGACAAGAGCTCAAGAAAAGGTGTATGTTTTGGGTGCAGTACCACAAGATGACACGTGTCAAGCAGGATGACCTTTGCTATCCATGCAAAACCACACAGCAGTCATAACCCTAGTGGCAAAGTGCAATGATGATGTAATGAAACAATTTTTTTTAGGGGTTTTTAATGAATGTAAAAAACAGTGTAAGTAAAAAACAAAAAAACCCCACAAAACCGAAGAAACAAATGAAAACAACACACAAGCAAAAAAAACCTCACACCCTCTCCCCCAAAAAACACCTATGAGTGGCTCAGAAAAGAATCATCATTCCTTCAAATTTCAGGGAAAGGGTGGGGGCTAAGAAATGACTAAAGTGAGGAAAGCACAAGGAGCTTCACAGTGCTCCAATTCATCACTCAGAACTTCCGAACTAGGGCAATGACTTGAAAGTGCTAGAAAAATACTGGAAAAAACCACAAGCAGATTTTTTTTTGTACTGCTTAGGAATTAACCAAGGTGTCCAAAACAATGCTTATGCAAAGTGCTAGGTTATAACTTGATGGTTGCACTGTGGTTTCAGAGCAGTACCATACATTCAGCTGCCTGCTTTAATGCTGCCCTGATCCTGAACAAACAGTATTCACCCTACAGCATCTGCAGAGCTATGTCCTCATTCACCAAGTGGAAACCTGCTGCAGTCAATAGGATCCTTTCTGAATGCTTGAAGAACATTGTCCTCTCTTCTTCTTTTGTACCTACTTCAAGGGCAAGCTCTCCTTTCAAGCACACTGGCAAAGAAGTGGGCTATTCCCTATTTTCCCTCATCTCCAATGCTAATCAGAAAAAAAGAATCCTGACAGCTTTTGAACCATGCTATAAATTTGCTCCGTTTTCCTTCCTCCTATTCATTTTTTTGTCAGTCTTTTTGTACCTCAGAGGACTACACATAAACTGCCCTCATACCAAAAGACAGTTCCTCTGTGGGAAGTGGTAGGGAGGAGAAACTGACACAAAATGCAAAAGGAATAATCAAGAGGAGCACAGCCCATGGAATGGAAACGGAGGTTTTTGAGTCTTTTAACAGAACTGACTCAGCTCACAATTGACACAAGAGAAAAGTATCTGCAGTCCCTAAAGAATTTCATTGGAAAGCAAAGAGGAAACAAGGGCTAGTAAATGCTATTGTTACAGAAATAGCAGCTACATACACCCAGCTATTTCTATTATGCAACAGAAATACTCTGCATTTAATATAATCTGTGGTTGCATTGCCAAGTTCTGGACTGGCAGTAAGGGACATTAAAATGCATTGTTTTACCAGCTCCCAGGCAAGGGCAAGGAATGAGATTCCTAATGAGCATTCAGAAAGAGTTGTGTTTTTTTTTTAAAAGCTAGAAGTTACTATACCATGCTGCAAGCTATGCAGACTGTGCCATCTATTACCAATGAAAATAGTTTCTTTATGTCAAGTAAAAGAAAACAAATTTTTCAAGATGTGTGGAAAGACCTTCTTGGTCCTTAGACCTTTCAGGATCTGCAACTGTAAGCATGTTTTCCAGAACACCTAGATAGATGTGCAAAAACATTACTGTAGAAAAAGTAGAAATTTAGAAGGCAAGTCAGTAACTGAATACATTAAAAGAAATCAGTATTGAGGAAACAGTTATATTTGCCTTGGAAGCACACTGATTGCCAAAAATACATCTTTGGCTTTATTTTCCATCCATCTCACCTTTATAAATAAACATGTCCAGTACCATCAACCTTTGACTTCTGGGAAAATAGATGGAAACTGTAAATTTGATCAGGCTAGATTTGAAGGATAAGTAGCCATTGCAAAAGGGGACAGAAGGCAGAAAATTACTTCATCTGACATTGTTCTTATCCCAGGTCTGTTCATACTAGTTACTGTCAGAAGAAAAATTATTAATTATTCAGTCATGCTAATTCCACTTGAAGGCTACTGAACTTAGACTTGCATATTGGAAGGCACTGCCCCAGTGGTAAGATGCTTCAATATTTTATCCAGCTGTCCTGTTCTCTTTCAACAAGTAACACAAATGTCTTTCCTGAAGAAAAAATAAATGCAATGCTGAAGGAAAAAAAAAACAACACCAAACCCACAAAAATCCACACATTTCAAAATTTTAATTATTGCAAGAAACAGCACTGTTACAATCTCTCTGCTCTGCAGATGATCCTTACAAAAACTTTGGTAGCAAAGTTTTTCACTTCCGTTGGCTAGCACCACTGCTAGCAGTGACAACTTGGCAAAAAGTTTGGGAACGCTTACCAAGGTCCAGAAAATTGATTTAAATTTTAAGGTGGCATTTTAAAGGGAGAACTTTTTGCACCCATGAAAGTGTCAGATGAAACAAGCAACTATGGGCTGTGCTCTTATGCTTCCTCTAGCAGAGCCAACCACAAAAAGATAAAACCACTACATGTTGACTGTTTTCTTTCATAGGACAAAGGCAAAATAAAGCAAATAAAGCCCTTCACTCTCTGATACACTGCAAAGACAAAGCTTAATTTTATCAAGGGCAAACTGGGTACATCGATTGGATTCTTCATTTGGCATAATGGACTTTGCTTTCTTCCTGCAGCTTCCTCAAAACAAGAAGAAAATGAAGATAAATCAGCTCTCACTCAAGGCTGACGCATCACGTCTATATGGATTTCCAAGCCCAGCAATACAATAGAAGCAAGGTATTCATTACAAAGTTGGGTTCTTCTCTCTGCAGTACTGCTGCTCTTATGCAGGCTCCACAGAAACCAGGCATGCTTTGCAAAGGAAAGGCTGCAGCAGCAGCTCCTCGCTTCTCTCCACCCTTCAGGCCTTTCTCCATTACTGATTAAAGGAAAAGCTTTTCCTTTCCCGGCACAGAAGCCACTTTGATACATGTGCATGAAAGTGGCCACACCAAAACACCTTTTTGATCCCCCAAGCAAAGGAGTAATTGCCTTTCTCTGAGGGAGCAGCACTAACGCAATGGTGACAACTGACCTAACCGCCAGAGCTCATGAGACCTAAAAATTACTTCCCCTCTTCCTTAAACACATTATTGCAATTATGTGGAAGATCTGGCTTCATCCTTTTCTCAGGCAATAAACAAGCTAGTTATGCCTACCAATTCTAGTCCCTACTTCTAAGAACTGGATTACACATCTATCAACAGCACTACATAATGGAGACACTTTCCATCATTTATTATTTTCTAAAAAGGGGATGGCATATTGTGTTGCATCACTCCACTTAGATCAAGGAGAAACCTGAGGCACAATACACTGTGGTAAATGTTAACCTACAATAACCTCTTTAAAAAGAGGGAAAGAATTACTTAAAAGTTGCTGAGCCAGACTTTCTTTTGACTGACAACACATTGTAGTTGTAATCGAGCTGATTACAATGAACAAACGTTAAACCTGTCCAAACAGGTGCAAATTTCACACATTTATTATTCTAATAATCTAAATCTGCAGAATGTACGTCTCTAGTCAGCGAACACCACTGGCATATATTTAATGTACTGTCTTAAAGGTAAGGGGAATCCAGTTTGCCTGAAAACTGCCTCCTTTCTAAAAGCATTTCAGCTGCTGAAGAAAGATAATCATTGAAAGGAAGATGAACTCTTGGGTAATCACATAAATAAATCAGCACTGGCCTAAGAAAATCTCTGATGAAGCCTCATCCCACAAGCAGAAAACATTCATTGTTTTTCTTCCCCAAACTTACTTTATAGCTATGTCGGTTTCACATAGAGAAGCTTTTTGCAAACCATTTGGGATTCTCAAAGGAGCAGAGATCGAGGGGTTTTTTATTATTATTTTAAGAGCTTCATGGGGAAAATGCAGCATGCAAAATTTCTCTAGTTTTCCACAAGTAAGTGAACAAAGCCAAAGTAAATCAGCAAGTGGCATGACATGCCAAAAACCCAGAAACAAAACGAGCAATGAAATTGTACTTATCACTCAGAAAAATCTAAGCCATTCATGTGAGACGCTTGTGTTTAGGTAACCTTTGGATGAATGTTTGCTGTTCCATTACACAAACAATGGAAATATTAGATAAGGAAAAAGCTGCAGTCGCCAAGAATGCTCCATGCACTCCACTGAAACCATTAAGCATGCAGATATTATTTTCTGGATGCACAACATGCTGCGTACAGCGGGAACGTCAAACGCACAGAACCACCTCAGCTGCCACAGCCAGCCAACCCCAGCCTGCCTAAGGCCAACTATCACAACTTCTAACAGGCACATTATTTAGGATTTTGAGGCAGTACTGTGTGCCAAAGCAGAACTCTTTCCCTCACATGAGTTATTAATGCTCAACCATCTCGCCTAGATTCCCCCCCCCCCAGTCTGCTCACAATCTTGAAAATCTCTTCTACAGCAACGTTTAATGTGCACTTGGGTCAAACCCAGCGTTCCCCCACAGAACAGAGCTGCAAAGAGCCAGATGCCCAGAAACTGCTTCAAGTGTTTTCCTCTGCCCTGAGAGAAGGGGCTGGAGGGGAGGCCCCGGGTGCCCACCCTGTGTCCCTCACCCCTCCCCAGGGAGGGCAGGCAGCCTTTGGGCTTCCCCAGGCAGTACAAATCACTATCTGTGGTACCTGTCAGGGATTCAACAGAAGACTGAGAAAGAGCTCCTGGAGGCCGCCTTCCTCTGCAGGGGAGCGGCTCCCCGGGGCTGGGCCGGCCGGGCCTTCGGGGAGGCCTCAGGAGCCAGCACGGGCAGCCAAGCCTCACCCCATGGCTACAGGAAAACGCTGGGTTCTCACCAGCTCTTACCAGCTCAGCCAGGCTTCCTGCTGCATGAATAACTACGTGAAATACGAGTTGAAAGTTTGGTGGCGGATTTTTTTTTCATGCAAGGGTAGAGAGGGAAAAAAAAGCACCGCAAAATGCAACACTTCGAGGCCTTGAGCCTGACAATGCTGACAGGTTCCTTCAAAGGAACAGCTCTTTGCAGTGTCTAAACCAATCCCTCCATCTGGAGAGAACACGGACAGATAAGGACAAGACATGAACTTGGGAGTCTGGCTTCTGGCCTGAAGCACAGTTGTGTTCTCACACCACCACCAAGGACCAGGAGCCAGGAACCAGGCGTGGGGTGATGGGATGGATGAGCCGGGAGAGTCCTTCAAGCAGCTTTTAAGAATTTCCAAAGTACTGCAGTTCAACCTCACAATCAAATTCTTAAAACTCACTGTAAGAGAGCTGGCAACGCAGCTTTAAAAAAAGAAATCACTTCGTGAGGAAAATAATATTCATCCTAGCCCTAAATTTTAAATAATTTAATAAAATCTTGAACTTCCAGATAATATTCGATGGTTTATGTATGATTAAGTGTATTATTTTAACAACAGCTAGAATTATGCTGTTATCAATTCCTTTATTTTCATCATCTATTTTTTCACAGTGCGGTTCTATGAACTTCAATCTCTGGCAATCCATTATTTTATATTTTTATTTTTAACTTCTATTTGTCTGAATCAAGCATCTTTCATTCCTTCCCCAATTTATAAATTCTTCACATATCTGTAGTTAACATATAACAACACGGTGATGGACTCCAACAATTCAGTATGTAGCAGCAAGATTAGCTTCAAAAAAGAACAGAGTTAATAACAGTGTATTTTTATAGAAGCAAGCTTGAGGAACCAAAGCTAATGAGTACTAAAAGCAATTGGTTAATTTTGTTGTATTCAGTCTTTCTTCAACTCTTACCTCATAGTTAAAATCATAAAAGGCTTTTTAAATGGCAATAATGAAAAATGAGTAACACCTACACAGCTGGCTTAATTGATACTCAGTACATTTCTGCTATACAAACATGCATTTGAAAAAAGTCCCATATTTGCATTTATCTTAACCAATGGTAGTTACAATGATTAAAAAGTCAACTTCTACACAAGAAATATTATCATTTAACTGCTAAATTTATAGCTTCTCTTGCCATGAACCCTATTTACAGCATTCCAAGAGAACTACAGATGAAGAAAGCCCAAAACTTTCATTTTTCATATTAAAGTCCCACCAGCTCACATAACATCACACATCAAGTGTTCCTGCACTCCACAGGACCATTTGTACAAGCTCAGCCTATTGGGTGTCCACTAAACATGAACAGAAAAACTCCTCCTGAAGTGGTGTCATGTTATCACCTATGTGTAACATGTTGGAGCTGCTGTTTCAGGCCTGATCACACAGACACGACCACTGGAAAACTCCGTAAGAAAAGGAAAGCAGCATCATTTTGCACAGTTTCACTGGTCATGCTCCTTGGAAATTACTGCATTAAAGTATTCTAAGCAAGAAATCAAGCAGGATAATTTGATCGTGCATTCTTACAAGAAATAAATATTTTTGTAATGGGAATGTAGATAAAAAAATTTAGGAAACTGGTGGATACTATATAAAACTGTGGGTAAAACACAGTTAAGTGTTGGAAGGAGTAGATTCCAGTCTCATTTGGCATTCATCCAACTACCTCATCACGTTTTGCCAGCTGTCCTTTATAAGGTATCACTAATGCCTGAGTGGGCCCCCTGAGACTCCCACTGCACAGGAAATTATACAACTGTCATCACAGCTCTGCCCGATGGGGGATTCAGTGCTGCTTTGCAAAATGACAGCTAGACCCTGCTTTTTCCCTGTGTTTTTAGAATAATAAATTGAAACTAATCTGAAGAAAAATATTTTAAACGGAAAACTCAACAGGACACACATTTATGTTTTTCATATAAAGTATTTCCATAGATTTGGGGGAGGCTTCTTTTTATAGGTGCTTAAGTGGTTGCTTTTCTTTACAATATAATGACTTTAATGAAGGAAATCCCCTGGGCATAACTGAGAGCTGGGATCCACATGCATCTATAGTTAGAAAAGTGATCAAAGAGAAGATAAAAAAGGGATTGAACCCTTATAATTCATAACAATGTTAAGAATTCATTTAGCATGTAAATACTAATTTTACTCAACACTGAAACAACTTTTAAAGCTCCACATTGATTAATATGCAAGTTCAGAAAACACTGGTATGTGTAGCTTCACAACAGCATAAATAACATTTGAGTTATGCATAGGATGTCTTACCTCACACCTCCAAGACCTTTAAACCAGGGTTTCAAAAAGGCACTTCTAGTATAAGTGATTGATTCCATGAGTCCATAGTTGCTACATCAAACATTGACATGATAAATTAATTGCTGAGTGAAGTCTGAGCCAATTGCTAGTTCTTATTTTCTAAATACCGAGTAAGCCACTAAATTCAGATTAGAACACCAAATTATAATGTCCCTGTTTCCATGATATTTTTTTTCTTCTCTTCCAGTAGCTACCTAGGCCATATCTTGCAGAATGACAGACTATATGGAAATAAATTCTGGAAGAGCTTAAAAGCCTGGGAAGAACGAAATTCTTCCTTGATATTTCTTTCATATTGACCCAGAACTCTTGCTCAGCAAGAGTTTATTTGGTTTACAGAAAGAAGTGCCCTGCAGTAATGCTTATTGTTATTCCTCATAAAACGATGTAAAATGTGCAGGACTCCAAACTCTAAAAAATAGCAGAAGTTCAGATAACTGTGCTTCACCAGAAGAGAGACTGGTTGGAAAAATTCATTTCATGCATAGTGGCATAATTTTATGAGATTCCATAAATATGTTCCGTGGTTTTCTGCAAATACCAAATATAAAACTGTTTGGGGGTCCTCCACAAAATATCTTAATATTTTACTGTAAATCACATCTACTTAATGTTGAAAATCCATTTCCATATAGGAAACCATGATATGACTTTCCTATAAGAATAGTCGTATCTTCAAGAATACCCTCTTCACCATACTTTAACTTCCTTTGCTGTGCTTGGATACAAGAAAAGCAATGGCTAGAAACTTATGTCTAGACCTATGCCTGTATTTGACATAAGCCTGTAATGTTTTTCTGCTGAATTCTTACGAATATTTTCTTAAAAAAAAAATAAATTGCTGAGTTCGACATATTGCAGACACATTCCTTCCTAAAACAATTCTTTCAAGCAAAACAATTAAAAATAAGACAAAAACTTAGCATGGCTGGGAATTCCTATTATGTCATCTAATTTAAATTTAAAACCCAGCAGTGTCCTCATGATTCCAAGGCTATGCTGATTGCCATTTGAAGCTGGAAACGTTTTTCCCTAATGCACAAGTGATGAAGTGCACGTAAGCCTTGGAGGAAAAGTTACCTTATCTGCAGTATCAGATATAGATTACTGCTGGAGTCAGCATGCCACACTAGTTGGATCCATACACTCTGTTCCGACATGAGGAATTAAGTTTCCCTGATGTCATAAACTGAACAGATAATGTAATTAGCATTTCCTTTGAAGTTCACGTTGACCAGGTAACCGCTAGAATGAGTTGGCAGAACTTCAGAGAAGTCACTGAAGTGATCTCGGTTCAGCCAGACTGAGCCTTCAGTTTGGACACTCAACAAGCTGCTGAGGGGTATTCAAACTGCTGAGGGGTATTCAAGGTGCTGAATACTTAGGGAGAGATTTAAAAAATCAGTTTTCACTCTGCCATGAAAACATAGAGATCCTGCACTTCTGTCTGGAATTCCCCAGATGTGTCAGGGATATGTCAGAACCACTGCAGAGTCTCTCGTGCAACAGCTATTGGGCTCCCTCTCCGAAAGACTGAGACATCCAGAAATCCCAGAAAAGTGGCAGGGTCTCATTTTTTTACCTCAGCACTCCTACTGGAAGAGAGGTCCTGCCTGATGGATCAGCTATTTGGGCCACACTCCTTTTGCCACTAGTAAGAATGCAAGATTGCACATGAATGCTGGACCACTATTTCAGACTGCTGCTCATTTTAATACAGAATTAGGCAAGTAATCCTATGAGGAAAAGGTCGTGTTCACAGCTTTATAGTTTATAATGTTTAGAACAATACTTAGACTGTCTACAATTAAGCGTAGGACCATGGTGACTTTAATTTCAGATGAGGCATTGATAGCTGTTCCTTTGGGACTTTGTGCAATCTAAAGCATCACACTCTATGATGCCACAGTTGATTTGTTTATGATTACACCAATAATTCAAGACTTTCAAGCATTGAAATAGAAAAGGTAAGTAAATGATTTAAGTTTTTAAAAGGGGAGAATGGAACAAAGTCAACACTTTAACTTCTAGAAAAAGAAAATAACTTAAAATTAGCATCTTGGCTACTTTACAAGACAAGATAAATAGTACAGACTCGAAGACTAAAACTTCCAAAAGTGTTAGTATGCCTTGGAGATGAAAATACATCGGTGAAAATACAACTGTTAGAATTAAATAGAATTTTACTTGCAGTGAAAGAGGAGGCAATGGTGAACAGGAAAACTGCATGGGGAGAAGTAATCATCCCACTATTCTCAGTATTTTATGAGGAACTATTTGGAACCAGTGTTGAAAGCTAGACTAGTGGCTGATGATCAGGTAGAGAACTCCAAAAACACTTAGAAGAACAGACATTGAAGAGTTATGATTGGCATTATTAAACATAAGAAAGGAGAATAATCTTATGAAGAAGTCAAAATTGTAAAAATATTGAGACAGTCATATATACCTACAATTCAAGCAAAACCTATGGTAATACAGCAAGTCAAGATTACTAAACACTAAACATAATGTCTTATGCATTGATCTACCAATTAGCAATGTGTATCTCAAGAGGTCATTTTCCACTCTCAAGTCTAACTACCTGTGGTTTTTTCTGAAGCAACTAGTCTGCACTTTCTTACCTCCAAAAATATATATGTTAAGGCCTCTTTATAACGCCATAGAAGAGGTGCTGGGTTTTTCTGTCTGCCCTTTAAGGAATAATTAATGCATTTAGCTTCTTGGATGAATAGCACCTCTTGCTCTCATGGTAGTCTTAGCTATAGCTGGATTGTTTTTATCTCCTGTCTCTGAAGACTCTTCTTGTTTTATTATTGCTGAGATTAATGGCAGCACCATAAGAATTGTGTTCAGGTTTGAAACAAGAACTCTTTCTTTCACTATCAGGAGAGCTGTTATGCAAAGTCCCCTGACTCAGCTAAAGGGAAATATGCTTACCTTCTGTTGGTGATGTCTTCAGGTGTCTGCAGAGCCCCTCTGTTTCCCCATACGTCTCTTTAATTTTTACTACTGCCTCTGTCCCTCGAAGTTCCATGAGGGAGCGCAGTTCTTGCAGCGTGCACCCAAACTCTCCTGCATGGTTGGCCTCATTTCTTTGGTTCTTGGAATAAAAATCGCTATTTGTCATGTCTCCCATTGTTGCTGATTATATTGCTCCACTCTTTATAGTTGATACAATCTTAAAACTGTTTAAAAATCGAAGGAAAGGAATCTTGAATTCCAACCTCAGAATTAAAAAGAATCCAGTGTGTGTCCAGCGAGCGATGTGGAGAGTGCCTCTGGTGGGGAAGGTGTCCCTGGCTGACCAGTGGTCCGCAGAACTGCTGCTTTCAGGGCTGCAGACCAGCTCCACTCCATTCACCACTGCCCATTATGCTGCACCCAGGCTGTAGAATCTACATGGTCATTTCTTCCTCTGGACCTTTGGGAAAAAACAGAAAGGACTCATTACAAGAGCGTGCAATAACACTTTACAGAGGTGATTTCAAATTCATTCTCTCCATCGTTGCAGACTGACTTGCCATTTGGGAACAGCTATGCAGAAACACTGTACAGATGTCCTGTGAAATGCTGCAGGTAGTCAGAGCTAGCATCTGCAACCAGGATAACACTAGCTCTGCCTTAGATAAAGCTCTCTACAGCCACAGCACCAATAGCAGTGTTGCTTACTCTAATCGAGTCCCAAGAGCACGCACTAAATGAGATGACTCATGAATATTAATAAGTAAGCGATTAGTCCAGCATGCTAGATGCACCTCCAGTGTGTGCTCTGGTTCATACAGACACATCAGCCTTTCATCTGACAAGAACAAAGACTGCCATAAAGGCTACCAGGTAAGAAAAATCAGTTCAACACTACCAGTTTTCATAATGGCTTAAAGCACAATGGTTTTTTTCAGCACAAAGACAGTAAAACTGGCAGAAAAACTAGAGTCACCATTACCAATTCAGAATACATTTAAATACATTACATCTTGCAGCCTTGCCTTCTGTGAAAGTGAAGCTCAGCCCAGAAAAGACACAAACCACTTGTGTATGTTGGTTTGGCCAGGCAGAGCCATGCCTGTTCCAAGGCAGGTGGTGGGCACAGAGCAGACACACACAGCAACACCCACCAGCCAGGGTGTGGTGGTGGGATTTTTTTTTTTTTTTTTTTTTTTTTCCCCCCCCACCATGTGCAGTATTGAATAAGTCACATTTGGACCTCTGGTAGACAGTAGCTAAAACCAGCCTTTAGAACCTGTTTTTCCTTCCCATACTCTAATGAAGCTGGTTTAAGCACTGCTGAAACCAGCTATTATATTTGGCAGAGTTTTAAGAGAGACTAAAGGTTTCTTTTTTTGCCCCCAGAGGGTTAGTGTGCACACTGTCTAATCTATAGGTCTCAGAATAGGTTTCTCGTAATACAAAAGATCTTTTGATCACACTGTCAGCCTGAAGACTGGCAAACCTGCTGCAGCCAAAGTGCACATTTTGTACTGTCTAGGTACAGCAACACACAGTGGAATTAAGTACATGCACAATTTCAAGTACCAATTTTGTACCTCAGCAACAATTTTAATCTCCTGTCCATGTATATTTCACATAAAAACACATTTTTTATTAGGCATTTCCCTAAGAGCACTGCCACTGCTCCAACACGTGGAAGACCAGGTAAACTGCATCCACTAATACAGTGGCATTATGTGCTTTGGAGCTCTCTACTATACCTTCCTCAACTAGGCAAACAGAACCTCTACCCTCTCATTTACAGATAAAAAAGCAACGTGCCTTTGAGTGCTGTGCAAGGGCCACAGTTTCCCCACAATATTAGAGAATGCAGTTAAAACAGCAGTCAGCTGCTACACGCTGCTCCTGCTCATCCTGACACATTCTAGTCCTAAGAACTTCTGCCAACCTTGATTGCATATACTGCTTTGCAAGTTCAGAAGAGAAGAATTTCAGCACAAAATGCTTCATACAGTTAAAGAGAAACTGGAGGTCATAATTAAAAAGGGCATTTATTTGCCAAGCAATAGCCAGGGAGGAGATATATTCTGCTGTCAAAACCACTCAACTTTCCATGACTGCCTGCTGGACAGTGGTCACAGTATCAATTCACTTCTAAATAATTCCTTATGCATGGCATGCAGAAAAGACCCTACTCACTATTTTAGTTTTTAAATAATTCCTTATGCATGGCAAGCAGAAAAGACCCTACTCACTATTTTAGTTTTTAAACAGGATGGATCAGTATGCTGAATAAAAATAACATCAGCCTGTAGCACTATTCTGAAAAAAAATGCAGGATAGAAATGTCACAGATGTCCAGTAAAACAGACTTTATCCCAAGAGGCACTGAATCACCACAACCTCCACTGATTTTATGCCCCCCTTTCCTATAATCAGCAGTCCAGACTCTGGTTTCATCTATGATAACTTGCTGCTGACAGCCACAACAAAACACAGACTCAGATTTGATAATGAAAAAGAACACCCAGAAAAAATACTGTGAAAAAAATGAGGCATCAGTAATAATAACGAATAGTTAAAATGACAGACTGCTATTTACTTCCAGTGGGCAAAAAAAGAATCTATTTCTGAGGTAAGCACTCTGCAAGGGCTTGGACACTGGATGATTAAAACAGCCATGATGTTAGAAAACAAAGGGAAAAAACCCCAAACCAATACACCATTCACCTAACTTACAGGGCTCTGCTGGTCCTGTGGGCTTTTAAAACACTTCTCTAATAAAATAAAATTGTTCTTAAACTGCTCGTAACAACACACTGAAAAGGCAATTACTAGTATGTTCTGAGGAGAATCATCTACTGATATAATTATTAGAGATGCAAAGGGTACTACACTCAGTATAAAACAATGTTTTCTGCATGATTTTCCTGTGGAATGTGTCCACCACACTGAATCAAAGCATCTCTTTTGGCTCACTGTGCCATCACTACACATTAATGTATTTACTCCTATTCTTAGAAATTCATTGTCCTTTTTCAGCCACATCTAGACAGTGCTGTTGCTATTTAGCATGCTTGAGTCATTTGCCTGCTTAATTTTTTATTTCACCTCCAATTAAATATTAATCAACAAATATGAATTTTATGATTCCTTCAGTGATTTTAAAACAAATCGCTCAGAATTTCTGCTTGTCATGATTCACCTGATGTTACAACGCCTGGGAAACACCACCTCACGTTTTTGTAAAGCAGATGGTAAATCCAGAAAGCACAGAGCATGACTGACATTATTCACTGCTAAGGCACCTCTCTCATCCTCTGGAACAAAGACATACAGGCTCCACTCAATCCTTGAATCTCTTTTTTGAGAAGCCCAGGATCCCTGCCAGGGTGCATACCTGGTTAGATACTGACACAGGACAACCTCACCCTGCTTCAGTGGTTCATGTTCCTTCAACAAGTGCTGAGGAATAGAAAACCTGAGACTTGCATATGGCAGTATGTCCCTATCAGTGGGGGACCCAGGCTCTGCATCTCCAAAATGGATCAGATTATGAGAAGTGGGTGGAAATTAGTGTCTCCTCTACAAGAAATCCAAGTATTTCACCAGGTGTGGGCAGCTGGTTTTTTTTGATTGCTTGTTTGCTGGTTTTGGGGAGGAGAAGGTTAGGGAAAGGATTGTTTTATAAAACCCATTCAAACCACTGATATTTTCAATATATGGATGTCATGCATGTGAAATACTGAGAAAGCTTTATCTTAAAAAAAAGCAGTTGATAGTTGTAGGTTTGTAATCACACTGACATGACTGAGGTACAGTGCCACTGCCCTGCCCTCAGCAGTCCCATGCAGGCCTACCTTGATCCAGGCAACACAAATGTTCTTTTACCTCTTAGGAACTGCAGATCCAGACACACCCTGAAGAGAAAGAGGCACTTCTAAACTTGAGACTGATCTCTAACTAATATGGATGTGTACATTAGGTGAAAAAAATGCCACCCGCTTCCACCAGCTGAGCAAACTCCAAGTTTCAGCAGCAGAAGTTGCACTGGGGAAGGGAAGTAGCCAGGGAACTCTGTGACTTCTCCTGTTCTTTTCAGAGGAGCCCTGAGTCCCCTCAGGACCTCCATGCCAAAGTTTCTCAACCTCTTGAGCCCAAGGTCTGTTCAAGCTCTTTCAGCCTGAGGACCATCATCTACAGTGTGCTTCAATGGCTTTGATTTAGAACCACATGCTTCCCAGGCCACACAGAGCCAAGCTCTGAGAGCACAGCTGCTGACACCACTCTAGGAGACCATCATTTACCCCTCAAAGTTCTGCATATTTGGGCTCACCATTCCCAATGACAACTTCTAGAGGAACAAGTCCTCCACAGGCATGTTCAGCAGAGAGAAATAAAGAACTTCAGTCACTGAGTAACACACAATGTTCTATCGTCCTTCCAGACAAAAGCACTAGCTTTTAATGCAGGTTATTTATTTTTATTTGCTCTTAGCAATGCTTCTGAAACAAGCTTTAGAAACCAGAAATTTGGGTTAAAAATTCCCACAAGTGAAGTTTGAAAAAAGCAGTATACCATGGTCAGAAGACAAGAGCGGCCTACCTAGATTCACTTCAGGCAGCAAAGATTTCACATACTAGGAAAACCCAAGCAAAATATTAACCTGATTTTTCTGATGAAAAGTTAGAATATAAGTGTTCACCTTGGTCTGGGATTTTTTTTTTCCAAAGATCCCATGGATTTTTCTTATGCCAATGCACTACAAACTTGAATCAGTTAGGGTTTTTCTTGTTTTTTTTCCCGGAGTGGCTGTGTCCTGGGGAACAGGCTTCCATTCCTCTAGAGCTGTAGAGCCCAAGTCAAATATTTTTCATTTAGCTGCTTAAAGGAAATGCCTGCCAACTAAAACACAAGCATTTTGGATGAGCTAACCACAGGCCTGCTGGGAAAACTATTTTTTGATTTCCCTAATCAGGAAAAGTCTCATCTTGGAAGCCTGTAAATATTGTCACAGGGTGTTAGAATGATTTCTAAGTAGGTATCATCACCATGTATTCTGACACCTGATTCCATTTGGCCTTCTGTTGGCAGAAAAATTTGTAGCAAGGTAACAAACCAGATTTCACCAGGTCAGAATCATGGGACTTGCATTTCATGGTCCTGAAAGGTCCAGAAAAACCAGAGATTCAGAACAACTCCAAAAATTCAGGATATGTTCATCATTGTGCTGTTTCCTCTTAACTGCCATCTAAGATGAGGATAACTCTGCTCTCAGAATCTGCTTGCTTTGCAGGAGGAAGGACAAGAAGGGAGTAACTTCTCAGTGGGTTGGAGGAGGCTGAGCAGCAACACCCAGGAGCCATTCACTCAGCAAGCAACTGGGAAACAGGCACACAGATCTGGGTCCCCCTGAATTAGCAGAGGGAAATTAATTAATTAACCCCCCTAAGGGAATGAGCAGTTCCCACCCCTCTGTATGAAGTATTACTGCTCCACTTGGATTATCATTTGGCTGCAGATATATAATGCTTGCTGGTTTCTTGGGGCCTATAGAGAATTGAGGGAGGGAAATAGTGCTGGAAGGATCACACTTTAGTGAGTAGCAGGTATTTAATCAGATGTATCTATATTTCTTACATTAGAGACACCGTTCCTTGATAAAATGGGACAGGAAGCAGATTGAAGGGACTCAGGCCTGAGCAATATCATCCAAGAGATGGGGGGGTTTTTTTGAGACTAAAGTTTCTCAAACTCTGCTATGAGGTGTGGGTAACAACAGGCTGACAGCATCCTGCAGAGGATGAAAAAGTCGTGGCAGACATTCGCAAGGTGAAAACAGTCAAGAAAGAAACTCATCATCTGCTCTGTACAAGCCTCCAGATGGATGAAATAAATCGAGTGTGGCCCAGCTGCACCACATCATACAATTCCTTGTCCTGTCCAACCATTTGTGAACATGTTTTTTGTGGGACAGAATGAAAAAGAACTGTCTGCCCAAGCAGGCAACCAAGCTAATCTAACACACTCAAAGATACTCAGACTCACACTCTCAAACACTGACTTTGAAGTGTAATTATCAGGAATGCACAGAACACAGGAGGCACTAAGGAAAAACACCATTGGAATAAAAGCAGCTTGGCACCTTCAGGAGTGTGAAATTTTCATTTAATACCAAGACTCCAAGATAAATGGAACTTTGCAGCTTAGTGTTTGCCTGAAAATAATTCTGACTTCATCGCTTCATTTCTTAATGAATTTCAAATTGCAGTATTTTAACTTGTACATAATTTATTCATGAGACATTTGCACAGCCCACCTACAAAAATAAAAAAGAATTTCTTCTGTGATGCTTCATTCAGTTGCCACTCTTAGAAATACATTTCCCCTTATAAAATGACGACATAAAGGCAATAAAGTTAAATTATAATAGAGAATTAAAAAAAAAAAAGAAGAAAAAAAGAAAGTAAGATCACAGGCAACTAACCTCTAAAAAAACTTTTTTTTTTTTTCTCAGTCTGTTCAGTATGACTCCATGCCACCAAACAGGTTGGCCTTGTACCAGTTTTGTTATCAGGCAGGATAAATAAAAATTATTCCAAGCCTCCTGTTAAGATAGGGTTGATTATTTGAAGGCAAAAAAGGCACTGTCACAAAAAAAAAAATCTTCATTAAAAGAGGAACAGGACATCATTAATTTCAGTTATGCAATAAGTTCTATTTACTTAGAACTTTCAACAACCAGAATGAAACTTCAGAAATCTGCTGAAATCCTTTTCCGTGCTGTACCAGCAGACTGAGGGAAACCAAAAATAACCCCGGTGAAATAAACTGCTTCCAGTGCCCTGTTACAGCGTGCAGTTATTCAGTCGACAATTTGATACAAAGTCTATTTCCCACTATTACTCATGTAAATGCTTACAGCAAAGCCAAACGAACTACCGACAGGAACACAAACACTATTAGAGGAATCAATTCAGTCCCATTAAAGCCAATGAAATGACTCCATCAATGGCTTCTGGGGGATTGGATCAGGCCCCGCAGATGAAATCCTTCCTCCTCTGACGCCACAACTCCCCTTCCTTCCTCCCCACTGCTCTCTGTAGGGCTGCAAGATGAAGCCCAATCCTGTTTCTTACCGCCCATCCCTCGGCGTTTGGCTGCGTGAGGAAAGGCTCCGGGTGATGAGCCCCATGGGCAGGAGAGCTGGAAAAGGATCTGACAGCTGCTTCTTGTACCCCCCGACCAGCCACAACTTCTAAGGACCCTCTCTCATCTCTCCCTAGTACTAACAAGGATTTATCTTGTTTTGCCTTTCAGTGACATAACAAAATGTTATTTTTCATTAGAGGTTTATTCTCCCTCGACTCTTAACTGCAAAGCAGTTACTTGGTTCCTTTCATTCACTGCATCCCAACACAACACATACTGCTGCACTTCTGGTACTGAACAAAAACCCAGTCTGCATGTGTGTGTGTATATATATATACATACATATATATATATACCCAGTCTTCAGAAAATTCATCTATAGCTGCCTTGATTTCATACAGAGACCAACACAGCACAGTTGTTCCAGGGAAGGCCAACTCCCAAACTGTGTGATCAATTTAATCAAAAACACAGCTGGAAAAAAAGCTACTCAGGCGTCATTAAATGAAACAGATGTGGGGAAAAAATAATCTAAATTAAGTGCACTGAAAGCAATAGCTGATCAGCTAAGACACAGGGGCCAGCAGAGATTATTGCATCAGTTATGGAGCTCAGAGCACGTCTGGGCAGGGATCCACTGAGGTGCCTTTTGTTTCTCCACCCATCCCCCCTGGGTTTTTTTAGTTTTTTTTGTACCATTGTCCATTACAGTACTGTTAACCCAGGGGACAAGGACAAAAACTCAGTATATATAAAAAAAACCCCTAAATTCGTACTCCAACCCAGATACTTGGTTTTTAGCAGCTTCATAAAAGCAAATTATTAAACGCAAATAGTAAATATTATATTACAAGCAAATCATAGACTGTCTGAAGCTGGAAGGGATTTCTTCGGTCTAGAAACTGAATTACCACATGACCTTTAGCATCAAGAAGATACCAGCTTGAAGCATGCAATTTCTAGGGATTTTGAGAAGTCTGTGCTTTTGCAGTTTGTGGGCCTGGTATCTGATATATCTTAGGAGAAACAGGTTATCTAACTTCATTCCAGAAGAGCATCTTCAGATTGGTAGAGACTGATTAAATATAGCTGACAGTCCTTCTCCACCCCACACTTCCAAAATTTGACTTTTGTCCAGTCTCAGTTCAGAAGATACACTGAATTTGGTTCCTAATTTATTTTTTTAACCTATTAGTAACTGATTCATTACTCTCTATCTTCCTACCTTAAGCCAAGCACAACGTTATAATACTAAGGTAGCAACAGCCATTTTTCCTCCTAGGTACATATTTTTTCCCCACTGTGCTTCACAGAAACCTCTAATATTAAAAATTGAGATGAATTAAACAAATCCTATATATACTTGACATCTTCCCTCCTCAAACCCAACACCTTGGGGGCTCCATGGATTGCTTTGAGAGTTCTGATATGGTAGCAGAAATACTTCCAGTACTGGTTAGAATTTTGTCAGAAATATGTCTCAAATACAGTGAGGAGGCCAGAGTTTTAATACTTTGTAATGAGCTGGAGATAAATGGAAGCCTTTTCCTGATTTAGATGGAAGCAAGAAGAGCTCATCCATGCTTGCAAAGAAGCACAGTGGAAGAGCACAAATTGACATGAATTATAATTTTGATGGATTCATTTTACTAAAAAGTAAAAGCAGGAGATCCATAGCCTGCTGGCTGCAGAGAAACACATTTTATTGCGTTCTGTTCTGAATTCTAGGGGTTAAAGGGACCAAATCAAATCTGTCTTGGTCAACTGGAATTTCTCTTTGCATTATGTCAAACTGCAGCAAGGAAACCAGAGTAAAAAAATAAACATATGTCAGCAAACATGGTATACAGGTTGATGGGGTTTCTATCTGATGAAAAGTTAGCAATTCCTAAAGGAAAAAGAAGACAAAAGCTACATCCAGCGTATCAAAGTCCCAGTGGATGATGATTTTGCTAAAAGCACCTGTGTTAACAGCATTTTTCCTGGTATGGACGATGACTTAGGAAGTATCACAGTTTGCAACATGTCCACATCATGGACAACATTAAACCCAAACATTCTTAATAAAAAAGACCTTCCCCTTTTTTTAACATCTAATTCCAAACCACGGTGGAATGATCTGTGTTGACACTAACATCCCTAAGAAAGCTCCAGAGTCTACATAGCAACCCAAGGGAAACCACTCAGAGAAAAGAAAAATCAGGGCTGGCTATCCTGGTTTGTCTGTTCTTCTGCCAGCACCTACCATACAACTCGACCAAACGTTAGCAGTAAAAGGGATCAGTCGAGTACTGTTGGCCACATCACTCTTTGTAAGAAGAAAATTCAGAGCATATTAACAGAACTTCAGACAAAAGACAGGAGAGCCACAGCACTGCCATGCCAAAATGGAAGCAGATTGCTGTATTTATCCAAAAATGCCCTATTTGAGACTCACATATATAACAATGTCTTTCACTTAAGAGTGGCTTCAAAACTGAGAGCAAGAAGTCCATTTTTGCAGGGGGAGATACTCTCTCCATATACTTTTCAGGTGTTACTCAAGGAAAAATTGCATCCTTTCTAGCAGCTGGGCCAGGCAGTAAGGAGAAGGAGCAAACCCAGCTGCAGTGAAGCCAGAGATCACTCTTGTCAGTCAGCTGTTGACTGTTGAGCAGATGAAATGCTGGAGCATGATCCAGACCTCCATGAGAAACAGCTGGGCCAGGGGGAAAAGAGGGAAAAAACAAAAAACCAACCCAAACCAAACTTAAATTGCAGTCTGCATTTGCAGCCCAATCTTCTGCCATCTGATTTTACTAGTAAGACATAAAAACAAATATTGAAGCTTTTAGTGCAGCACTGTTGGTTATTAATGAGTTTCAGAAAATCCAGCTTTCATGAAGAATTAATAAGCAGAATTATGAAATATGGAAGAAAATTATCTGGGTAAAAAAAATTCAATACATTGTTATTTAATAGATATTCAATTTAACAGAAATATATACAAGTAGAATTGGAACATACATTTTTCACATGCACTATTTTTCATAATGGCTGTAAATGAAAACTGCATTCTAGGATCTAGTTTTCTGAATAAGTATTTTCTTTTTGTTAACAGTAAAAAGAACTGTTTCATGCGTTTCTTAAAACAAAAAAAGCTAAGAGAATTTTCACGTAAGACCAGGACATTTTGTTTTTGAGGTAGTATGCAGCTCCCCAAAACAAGAGCAAAGAGACCTAATTGTAATTAACATCTGCATTTGGTGCTGTCAGGGAGCATCATGGCAGATTTTGTTGGTCTTGCTGCCTGTATGCTTCAAGGCAAGAGACCATTTCCACTTTGCTTGGATAGAGCCAAAGCATGGTTATACACAGTCCAAGGACATCAGCCATCCTGAGTATTTTCAATTTGTTAGGCAGGCTTTTTAAGCACACAGCTATTCTTAGCCAACCCCCCTCCCTGAGCAGGGCACAGACATCCAGCAGATGCCAGCCCAGCTCCACACCACATCCCCCCCAGCACAACACAGACCTGCTCAAACTGCACCAGCTATAAAAGCTTTGTCTTCCACTGATCCTGCTCTTATATTCACTCTGCTTCCTACCTAGTTACATCAGTCCCCTACAAGGAGACAAGCCTCATGGCTGCTCCTCACACTCCCACCATCAGCAGCATCCTCTGTTTCTCACTTCCCAGCTTCCCTGCAGCCCAGGTGCTGCCTTCCTTCCCCGCTTTCTGCCAACCCCCCCAAGGGGACCAGCACTTCCCTGCAGAGAACAGAATGTCCCTGCCACACTGGCCACAGCCTGTCTTTATCCTTTCCACTTCTAAGGAGAGGTTTTTCACTTCCCTTTGCCTTACCCCAGCACTTCCCACAGACACATTTCCTCTCTGTTTTCACAGCGATCGGTAGGAAAATCCACAGCAAATTCCTGTTCCACTGCTGACAATACCACTGGATTTTTTTCTTCAAGCCTCTACATCTCATAAAGAACTATGTCAAAATAAATCCTATGACCACCTTGCTTTCCTCTAAAGAACAGTTAACAAACTAACCAAAAGCCAAGCCTATCCTGCTGCATGCCTACATATTACATGGCCTGAACATACCCACGTGTGACTCGGAACTCCAAGGCAGCCTGTAAGAGCTAAAATCAAACTTTAAGAGATTCCACGTTACTGAAAAATGAAGTTACCAGTAACAATAACAGTATGGCTATTAGAACGAAGTTCCTACAAAACTTGCATCTGTTGCCATTTCCTTTATGCCACTGAACTCTCACTGCACAGTAATGCAAGCACTAGAACTAAATGAAAAATAATCCTTTAGCTTGCTACATCTTGTAGAAAACGAGTTATATGGTAGAACACAAAAGCTATCTTTCTTAAAAATCATGGCTTTGTATTGTGCTGAGAAAAAATCCACCTAATAAATTTTTATAGTCACACCAAAACACCCAGCATTATAAAAACTCTCTTTAAAAAGGTGAAATTACCTCTTTGTTACTAAACATAGATGCAAACCTCGACAGCACCGAATTCCAGCCTCAAAGGCAAACATCCTCGGCTGAGAGCACATGCAGATTTTGCAGGTAAAATCAAGTTGAAGCTACTATTTAGTTGAAGTCCATTTTCTGGGTTTTGAAGAGCTGGAAGAGAATGAAGAACCCCCTAGTCCACTCCCTACCTAAAAGAAAAGCTCAGATGCCCTCCCGCTCTTCCAGCCTGCAGGTCATTAGCTGCCTTATTTCTGTCACCTGCCATGAAAACCACATGTGATTGTCCTGCAATCAGGGGCAAGGTGAGGAGAACATTCACACCTGAGTAAATCTAACATCTACCATGATTTTTTTTTACTCTAGAAGAAAATCAAATACAAACGTATGTTCTGCAAAGTGATTTATAACTATGAACATCTTCACTGCACTGAAATAAAAGCAGAGCTACTGGAGAGATAAGTCAGCACCACGTAAATCCATGTGAAAGGATGAGAGAGAAAAAAAGAAAGCCCCGCAGGACTTGGTTGTACAATAGAAACTGTCAGCCAAGGTCACTCTTAAGAAAGAGAGCAGTCAAAAAGGAGGTTTTAAATCTCAGAGGGCATTATCTGAAAGACATCCAGTGATGTTCTGCGGTGATTTTAAATAGGACACTCACCAAGGAATATAAGTATACGTGTATCAGTCAGCTCTATCAAAATACACGATTTTTGCTGCTTTCATAAATTGTTCTCATAAACAGAGAATAAAGAAGGTCTTTTGGAAAAGAAATCACAAAACTACAGTTCTGCAGAAATCAGAGATCCTCAGCGTGTAAATACATCAACGACAGAAACAGCATCACCCCTTTCTACTGGAAAAATCTGAGAAAGATCAGACACGTTTAACACCACTGGAAGAAAAAATAAAGGAAGGAACTGAAGTGACTGCTTTAGAGGTGAGAGACTGGGGAGAGGGCAACCAGCACCATTTGATTGCAGCTTCTTCCAAGCAGCACAGCACAGCCCACGCCACCCACACTGGGGCCAGGCAGATGTATATACAAAAGCCAACTGGTACCAGGGCTCATTTATCCTAAAAATTCATCAGAAAGAAGAAAAAGAGTATAGGAAGAGAAATAGCAAAAGCACACTGTTCTTGCCATGCAGCTTTAGAGAAAGCATTCATTTCAGCAAGCGGTTTTGAAAGGGGAAGAACAAAATAAACCACTCTTCCCTCAAAAATATATATGGTACAGACACTACTCTTTTTCTGCTTCACAGCAGCAACATTTGGAATACTACTTAACCTTTCTATTTTTATCTGGGTGCATTCAAATTACCAATAATGTACAACATGCTGCAACAAAACCACTGATGTAGGGTATAATTTTCCCTCAAGCACATTATCCTAGCTGGTGGCTCAGAAAAATAAGCTGATAAAACAGCAGCAGACATCAATTGATGGATAAAAAGTGATCACAGCTATGTCAAATGTTGCTGCCCAACCTCAAAATCAAACAATTAGCCAAAAAAACCCCAACCCTGTTAGGACAGGGTTAGGACATACTAACAACCATACATTTTCTGTGGGGGCCATCAGAAAAATCCTCCTAAACACACATTTTAAAATAGACCATAAGATTATCACCTCATAATTTAGCTATTAACACACAGATTTATTTTAAAGCCATCGTCATGCCTGGTACTTTTATTAAATATCTTCTTCCTTGTCAACTTCAATTGGGATCTCATCCTAACCATGATGAGCTTTTAATTTTCTCTGCTATTAATAGCAACTTTAAAAGAAAATTTTCTCTTTTCAAACTAGAAAGCTGTAGCTTCTTCATTAGGAGATGTGAGGGGGAAGAAAGATTAATCTTCCCACTCTGCATCTATTAAACTCTGCATATATGGGGGGAAAAAAATCAACTGAACAAGTTAAGAAATAGGAATTTTCTCTAAGAATACCTTAATTGTAACTCTGTATATGGGATTCTCATGGCTACAGAGTAGTTATAAAGAGTTATCAGAATCCAGTAAACAAATACTTTAAGAATATCCATGCAGGTTTTGAATCATTCTCAGCAATTCTCTTGCTGGTCATCAGGAGATAATAAATTAATGACATAATTAGCTGCAGGATACATAGACTCCCATCCAGCAAAGCCCTTCAGCAGATACTCAAATTTCAGCCCAACTGGGGTCCTCATTAACTCCCTGGCAAATGAGGGGAAGTGGAAAGTAAGAGAGGAGTAACAGGGCACTCTGTGGCCATCTGACACAGGATCAGATCATCCCAGCTGCTTTTCTGTTCTTGCCTTCAGCTAATGGCAGAAGGAGAAGGTGCAGATGCTCTTGTTCACAAGCACTCTCCCGGGTCTCGTAGGAGCAGCATCAGCTCCAAGGACACGTTCTGTTCTGCAGCACTCACTTGGATCATCACACTGCAGTGCTGCTGCCACTTGCAAGAAATTATATCAGTAACATACCAGTGAAACTGGAGAGCCCAAGTATCTGCAGGAAGGCAAAAAGTCTGTGCCTTCAGCTGAGGTACACCAGTGCAAGGCACCAGGAGCCTATGGGTACATCAACAGGGCTGGAGAGACCTGCCCTGGGGGCTCCTCCACCTCTCCCTCTGACCTGCCCCGTTTCCCAGTTTGCAAACTGGTGTACAACCAGCAAAAAGGGGTGCTCTGAGGTGCATTTTCTGTGCTGCCTAAATGCCTGTGACCTTTCTTTTAGGATATGAGCCCTGCCAGAGCTATTCAAGCCTATCTTTATCTAAAGATTGGAACACTGAAATGTGTTTTAATGAGGGATAAACTGAGACCATCTGGATGTCTCAGCTGCTACAGAGCATGATTGTTTGCTGATTTTAACCATGTCTCTTGCAGAGAACACAGACCTGTGTTGCACAGAGTGCACTAGCTCAGCTTGATTTCTCCTTGTAATCAAATGTGTCGATCTCAAATCTATTTCCAGCAAATTACTTGCCTGTTTTGCTAACAACTCCCTCCTCATCTCTTTACCACGGTGATGGGGATAAGCAGAGACAATTGAGCTGGGAAAGGTATTTTTGTAAAGAGGCTGACAGCAAGCATTGTCAGTGAAATCTTCCATCGTAGAATATGACCACCATTTATTCACTAGCTACATAACAGATGTCAATTTTCTGGATGTTGTAGTAAGATCTTGAATTTTCCTTCTTTTTCTTTTTTTTTTTTTTTTTTTTTTTTTGGAAAAAAAAAAACCAAACACATACTTGGCATAAAAAAAAATAAAAATCTGGTAATTAATGTCAGTTTTGTATGGTGCTAGCCTTAGGTCAGTTTGCATTTCTCTATATACCTTTTTCAGTTATATACTGAGTAATGGATAACAGTATTGTTATTCAACATAAATATATAATCTGCTGACCCTCTATTTAACCTGCAAGCTAAACAGAGCCTATTTGGAGAGGCAAAGTAACAAAAGTACTCTTTTTTGGAAGTTTAACCCCCCCATACATCAGAGCAGCATGGTCACACCAGTGGCAGCACAGCACAAATGGAGCAGCAAAAGCCTCTTCCCACAGCTCCAGGCTCTGCCTTTCTCACTATTACCTAGCTGCTAGATAAGCATCTTAGTTTTAAGTCCCTCAATCAAACCACACCATTGGTCTGCAATTACCCAGCAATTTTAGCTCAGCATAAATCTACCATGCCACCAGAGGGGGGGCTTTCCATGCTACCTGCTGCTCCTTTTTGCCAGCAAGGCTAGTAAGAGGCCAGTGGTGGGGTGAAAATGTCAAACTGCACTTTTATTTCCCAGCCCAGGTCTACACCTGACCATGCAGACCATAATGCTTTTTTTTTTTTTTTAGTTTCTCAAATTGAGCCTGTTCCACTTTGCAGGGAAAAAAACCAACCAACCAACCAACCTCACTATATAGTTAATGATGAGCAAAACAAAGTGTGAAAATAATTCTAGAGACTAAGAATATACTTCCAGATAGAGAAAAGACTTCTGCTCAATTCTCAAGTGAAATAAAACTAAGAGAGGACTCAACCAAAACTTTGTTTCCACAGGTTTTTCCACATCAGAAGGCACCAACTGTGAAATGCTCCAAATTCTAACAACCTTGGCAAACTTCACAACTACTCTTGAAGAGACCATCACCAGGTCTGGGGGTGGGGTGTATGTAATGACTGCCACCAAAATAACTCAGACAACATGCACCATTAACAATTTTAGGTTTAAACATTCTGTTTCAATCAGTTTATGATGTTGGCAATTAGGCATTCACCAGGCATGACACCTTTAACTTCAGATTCCCAGCAGATCTGAAAATTACAAGAGTAAAACCAACAGCTGTTCTTGTAACTAGAACTACTTCAGGGATATGGAAATCTTAAGAAATTTTAAATATTTTCAGCACTGGTTTTTCTTCACCTTTCTTCATCTAGATAAAGCTTCTGATGAAAATAACTGCATTCTGTTGACTGTACCTCTAAAAAAGTGATACAACATAGAATTATCTGGTTTTTTACTATAAATTTTTTATTTGAAAATGAAATCAAGTCTTACTTTCATTTCCTACCAGCCTATCAGTAAATGTCTAGGAGAAAATTTCTGGAAGAACTACCTTGAGACATGTTGAAGAAATACCCCCAGGATGCCAAGATAGATTGATTACTGCCATTTTTCAAACTACAGCTAGTTCCATGGTACTTTGCTTTATTGATTTCTTGGGCTTGTAATTCTTTCAGGAATAAACACTGCTACAGAAAAATCAGTCACTTACTACAACATCCTGATTCCCTCTTCTACATCAAATTGCTTTGGGAAAGCCTCTGAGTTTTTCGGGTCACAACTGAACTTCTGGAAATCACCAAACACAAATTATCATGACAGATGTCCTAGAGTACCACATGGCTTAATCTGACACCAGGTTCACAAATGTTAGACAAGTAAGAGATTCCAACAGACATTTGTGGATAGATCTACAAATGAACCAATAAAATTGAATCTCTCCCTCTACTGGTTGAACTGGGACCATGAAACTGCCCATGTTTTTGTCACAAGTTCTACAAAAATCTGTGTTAGTGTTGAAAAGGCCTGTGTAACACAGCCAAATGCACTACTATGCAGTTCTCTAGCATGTTGTGTACAAGGTGCAATAATTTTAACACAATCAAATCTTACACACTGGGATTTGCCAAAGATGATTCATCTTAGGGCACTATTAACTCCAAATCCCTGCACTTACTTGATACATGAAATCTGCCAGGAAACAAAAACTGCAATCCAGTTGGTTCCAAGAATTTAATACAAATCAACTCCTATATACGTCCAAGAGAAGCCAATTGCCACCTCCTGAATAAGAGAGTTGTTTTTCTTTGTTATTTTTTGTGGAGCCATCTGATATAATTCACACATCAGAGACTTGAAATTGCTATTCTTCTAAAAAGGTATGTAATCTCTAAGCCTATTTTTAAAATCAGAAATCTTACAAGGATAACACTCCCCAGAACAATCTCCAGACTAACAATAAAGGAAATCATTGACAATTTGCCAGCAACAATCTTTGCATGTTTGAATATAACCCCGACAAATAAAAATACAAAGTTCATCTCAGAAAATTAAGCAAAACCAACCAAAACAAAACCAAGGTGTCTGATTTGCATGCACCTAACCCACATGCTGACACAAAATGAGAAACCCAAGTCTGCTCTTGATTTCAGTGAGCAACTCAGCCAGGTTGTGGATTAACAAGATGCTGCCTCTTGCTCCAGCCTCTTTAAACCTAGTGCTCTCTATGCAAATCACTGCAGGTTTTCTAGCTGAGCATTTGAAATGAACACAGTTTGCTCACATATGTTCCTATGTCTATTGTTTTGCCTTCTTGGAAAAGGAAAATACTTCCTCAGATGTGTTCCTTCATAACCTGGTGTTTATCTTCCTTTTTGTAACTTCTTACAAGAACAAAACCTACCAAGTCTTGGCATAACCATTAATAAAATATCTACACTGCCCTTACTGAAAATGAGTTTTGACACTTGGGAGTCTGCACTTGTGGAAATACAACACACCTCATTTTACCAGGCTGGAAAACATTCTCCTATCACTCTGTGCACCCGTGTTCTTCATTTACATAGCAGTCAGAAGGCAATGACACAAGAAAATCCGTGTGCATGCTCCTGTTTAGCTGCTTCTCTGGTTGACCTGATCTGCCCCTTGCCAGCACACAGGATGACAGCTTATTTGCTGTGTCTGTTTACCCCACTGTCACTCAAGATGTGGTACAATGAGGCAACAGTCAGATTACCAGAGCTGAGGGTGCAGCTCAGAGTAGACAGAAGTCATGCTGGAACTGCAAAGCACTTATTCTCTAATGATTAAAAGATCCCTGGGGTTACAGCAGTATAAAGAAGGACCCAAACCAGAGAAGCACAGAAGGCAGAGGACCTAAAGATGCCAGCTTCTGCTTTACAGAGTAGCTTGCCAGTTTGGGAGTTAAAAACAGGAATCCTGCAAAGATAAGTTGCCATTTTAATTGCACAAAACCCACTGGTGGATTTGTGATTTCCTTTACAGGTTTTTGGGGTTTTTTTTCCCCAGAGTCAGGTTATAACTAGGGCTGTATTTCTATTGCACAAGACATTTCATGTACCCCAGACTCACAGCATGTCAGGAGTTGGAAGGGACCTCTGAAGATCATCGAGTCCAACCCCCCTGCCAGAGCAGGACCAAAACTAGGGCAGGTCACTCAGAAATGCATCCAGACAGGGCTTGAAAGCCTCCAGAGAAGAAGACTCCACATCCTCTCTGGGGAGCCTGTTCCAGGGCTCTGTAACACTCACAGTAAAGGAATTCTTTCTCATGCTGAGGTGGAACTTCCTGTGCTCTATCTTGATTCCATTGCCCCTCATCTTATCACAAGGCACAAGTGAGAATTGGTTGTCCCTTCTTTCTTTATGCCCAGCCCTCATATATTTAAGAACATTAATTAGATCCCCTCTCAGTCTTCTCTTCTCCAGACTAAAAAGCCCCAGGTCTCTCAGCCTTTCCAGAAGGAAAGCACACAGATACAGCAAGCCTTCTAATTGCCTTTTTTCTTTCACCCCCATGATATAGACCTCTATCTTATTCCAGAACAGATACACAACATACATAAAGCAAATAAAGAAGGAAATCAGTGACTGAAAAAGAGTTGAATTCCTCAGCACCACATGACTGATTAGCAAAACACATTTCTCTGCACTGGTATCACAATCCACAGTACAAGAAAACCCAGACATGCAGATTACCAGGGGCATCCTCCTGTAGAGATGTGAACATTGACAACACACTGATGGCACAGTAAAAAGTCAAGTCATACTGCTGATCTATGTCCATGTGTGAAGTATTTCAGTCCACTTTCACATAAGCTATTTAGTGTCTACAACCCACAAGCTGTCAAGTAAGCCTCAAGAACAGTTAGATGAAGAGGAAAGTTTCAGTGGTCAAAGAGGGCTTACCAAAATCCACCTGTCAGGCAATGTTCTGCCAGTCCAACAACGTCTGGAAGCAAAATGTCCATTGACAGAAATGCTGTGCTGCAGCCAGGACAGCTGCATCCCACCAGCTGATAGCCACCAACTGGGTATCAAAATGTGGTACAATGATTTAAGTGACATTTGCCCCAGAAAGGAGCCCTCCAACTCATACTAAAGCATCCAGGAGTAAGCAGTGGAATAACACACAGAAACTATTTCTGTATCTGTGCAGAGTTGATCTTTGCCTTTTCTCTAGCCTAGATTTTTATCTCCCTTAAGTGATCAGTGTTGGCCTAATTCTACTCCCATTTACATCAGTTGAGGCTTTACCATCAACTTCAAAGAAAATGGATTTAACCCAATATTGTTCTTTTTGATAAATCCAACTTTAAGAACCTCTGCTTCTCCATCAGAGGGGAAAATGATGTATTTTCACAAGAGACTGCACAGCAGATGACATGGCTGTGCCCTGCGCTCACATTTTGGTTGTGAACAACACTGCAGTTCTGCAGCAGCTCCTGCGAGCATCCCCCAGCTCTGGTGCTCAGGAACTGAACTTCTTTTGGAGGAAGCAGAGCAGAAGAGCTGCTGAGAGCATCCAGCACACAACCAACCACCTGAAACAACCAGAGCTCTCTGGAAAGCTGCCACTCCCATGCACCGAGGCTCAGACTAAATCTAGTTCAAGATAAAACCTGGACAGGAGCAGGGGCCTCAACGCTGATTGCTTCCATCTATTGATCTGCTTCTAATGCACCAAATGACTTGCTGATGTAGACACCTTTCAAACTCTAGTTCTATTTCTTATCTCTATCATCTTTTTATTTCCCATGCCATCCTAAATAATTCACTCTGCATTACTGATGTTCACATCCTTCTGCATCTGATCCTCAGATTCTTGTTTAAATTACATAGATTTCCCTTTTGAATTACAGCCTCAGAGCTTTGTCTCCTTCTCACAGGAAATTGACTCTGATTGTTTAAAACTCTCTCCCAGAGTTAACCTTTCAAGAAACTTTTAGACAAGACATCATTTGCTTAGCAGTGCATTAGCCAGCAACTTTCCATTAGGAAAGCTTCTATTTGTAAACAAGAGTTCTGTAGCAGCATAAGAAATACAGTCAAACTTAGGTATCTGCAAATTCACTATCAGAACAAAATGTTGAAACTACACTGCAAAAATAGCTACAAAACACTAAAAAACACTACAAAAATAGCCCTTTTAAAGAAGAGTCAAAATTTCAAAATCCAACCACTTAACTAGCAGGAACACCAGTATAAATTTTAGGGTTTTCAATTTTTACAGAAGGAAGGACATTTATGTAAGGTACATTTGCAGACACTACATTGGTAATAAAAGAGGTTGTTCTAACAGTCATTAAAAAAAAAAAAATCTTGCTGGATAAGGAGTAACCCAACATAGACAATCACAGGTATTTAACAGGAAGGTAAGTCAGCAATTGCTGTTAATGCAGTTTAAGTATTTCAGGTTTTTTCCAGCTAAAATTCCCTTCACCAACCATATCCCAAAAGTCTTGGAAACCTCCTGTCTGGAGGAGTATCTCACTCTGCCACCGAGCTGCCTCTGTATACAATGATTTTAATTCCACTTTTTTCCTCTACCCCTCGAGATGAGGACAGAAGACTGTGGACAGTCAGATCTCCAGCTTCAGAACCGACCAGCTCTGCCCTAGGCTTGCTGATCTCTACCTCTGCTCCCCCTGGCAATCCAACCCACCAAGGCCTTTGAAGGATGAAGTGAGACATCTGTAAGGCCAGAGAAGCACAGTGAGACCTCACCTGACTGTTTTCCCTCTAACACAGGAGGGAGCAGCAGTTACCTACTAGTTTTTATCCCTGTAACTTTCATCAGCCCACACAGCACTGCAGCAGTGCCACCTCCATGTTAATTGGGTGCAAGTTCTATGAAAGCTCATTGTCATCTTTTTCTGCAGTTCCTCCTCAGGTAGAGGTCATTATCAAGATGATTATCAGACGTAATGTTCATTATTTTATGGTGCATCTCTCATTAATCCCACTGCAGCATAATTCACCTCATGAAAGGTGACACTTCCAGGAAAGGTGCTTTAACAACAGAAAAATAATGAAGAAGCAGTGTAGTAATGCTGAAGGAACAAGTATCAAACTTCTTGCCTAGCAAGAAGTACATGGACTCAAGCAGTCAAGATTAAGACAACATTTTTTTCCTTACTTACTTTTACATAATTTCCCACAGTAAGTGGAAAACTGACCTAGAAATCTGGGGCAGATCACCCATCACTGTTGCAACTCCATAATAATTTCTAAAATGGAAGAACTTGCAGACTACACCTGTAATGTTTTTTTAATTCCCTATACTGGACAAGACTGTGCTGCTTTCCCTCCTCCTCTCCTGTTTCTGCACCTTTCACTCTTCCCCTCACTAGCTGGAACTTAATAAAGAGGACAACAGAAAATCACAGATTTGTTGTATAAAAATCTAAAACCATCAAAAAGGCAAGGTTGGCCACACCAAAAGCAAAACCTCCCGTAACAACTGCTATGCATGAACTGCCATTTTCAAATCCTTGTTCCAAGACTGCCAGAGGACCCACTGACCCCAAAGCACATGACCCACAGAGGTCCCATCAGACCTAGAGTTGCATGTAACTCACTACAACTGAAGCTCAGACTTCCATGCAGCTCTCCTTTGAAAATTAACTGCATAGCAAACATCACTCATAAAAAATAGTATCTTCTTAACAAAAACTTAGAATAATTTAGGTTGGAAAGGATCTTTGAAGGTCATCTAGACAACTCACCGTCAGCTTCAAATGTGCTCTGGGCCGTGCCCAGTTGAGCTCAGGATATCATGAGGATGGAGATTCCCAACCCTGTCTGGGCCACTGTTCCCACACTGCAACATCCTCCTGGTGACAAAGCTCTTTACATTTAACTAGAACTTCCCTTACTGCAACTTATATCAATAAATTCCTATTCTTTTTGCTGTGTATCTCAGTGTTGAGTCTGGCTCTGTCCTTTTTGTTAACCCTCCACTGGGTAAGTGAATAAAGCAGCAAAAGTAAATTCACCCAAGCCATCTCTTCTCCAGACTGAACCACCCCACCTCTCAGCCTCTCTTTGTGCTTCTGACCTGGGCCACCTGGTCACAGCACTCCAGGTGACATCTTGCAAGTTTTAAGCAGAGAGAGGAAGTTCAAAAGAGTGGAGATGACATTTAGTACAAGTTTAATGATTTCAGTTCAACCATCACAGACTTCTAAGTTCTACCTTCTATACCAAATTTCTCTCATTGCTTGTACAATGCCATCATTTACACTATAGTGCTGAGAGTAAATGAAGAGTCTGGATATAATTTGCCAAAGTCACTGGGAACAGAACTTCATCTTCACAATGAAGGAGGATAAATTTTCATAACAGGCACTGGAGAAGGAAAAAAAAAGAAAGTAATAAAGCACATCCATTTGATCAAAAAACTAAACGTCAAGTACATTCTCAGAAACACATTTGAACCTCAAGGTCACATGTTGCAAATAAAGTTTAAGTGTACTTCTTACACATAGGACTAGCCACTTAAGAAAGATTCTTTTAAAAAAATGTTTTCCTCTAGTCCATGAAGTACTGGAATTAAAGGACTTCAGTCCCACCAATGAAGGAGTTTGCTGCATTTAGAAATCTCCATTCACAAAGCTACCAAGCCAGACTTATCCAAGAGAATGCAATACCTAAAACTGAGCATGAATATTTAGGGTTACAGTAAGACACTATCAGATTATTAGCTTTATCACCTACATCTTTGTTTCATAAATACAGTTTGAAAAACGAGACCTTGGTAAGGGAATACTGACAAAACAAAACCAAATCAGAACAGCACTCAGAGAGTCACCCAACCAAATTTCCAAAGGCTGAAATTTATCCAGGACGCTGCTGGGGGAAAGATCTGAAGGTGCACTGAGAGGTAGGGAGTAATTACGTTAAGTGGTGGAAAAACAAAGGACCACACCAATTAGTTCTTCAGTGGAGCCACAATATTAACAAAGAGAGAACTTGTGCATTCAGGCTCTTTGATGTTTAACCAAAAGATAATCATCCCACAGCTAGAAAAAGCCATACAGAAGCAGTTGGCAGCACAGATAACACGTGGAAGCATCTCTTAGAATGGGAAAGGACGTTAATTTAGCACTTAAATGTCTTACAGCATTATTTGAAACCCAGCAGCAGGAATTACACAGCACTGCAGAAGAGAAGAGAAGCCAGGGACTGCCAGTGGCACCAGGGGAGGCACTGCTGTCATGCAGACAAGCTGAAAAAACTGGAGAATGAAGGAGTCAGGAAAGTGTCTAAAGAGAGCAGAAGCCCTTGAATCTTTTACAAGTAACTGTGACCCAATCAAGACAATAGGCAAATGCCAGTACTGATACCAGCCTTCACTGTGGAATTCAGATGAAAGAAAATGTATTGATACTGCTCTGCAGCACAGCTGTCTCATGCCATCTTAGGTTACCAACATCCTCACTTCTTCTCAGCTACCAATATATTGGCAACACTTGGCAGGGCCAGAGAAGCCTGTCCACAGATCAACACCCATTTACATCTTGCCCCGACAGTTTTAAACAACAGAAGCTGCAAACACAGCAAAGGTGTTTGTTACAGGGAAGGCAGCTGTTGCCACGGGCTGTGATTCAGGAACACTTACAGCCAGGTACGTGTGTATATTCACAGATAAATAACTGCTGTGAACAAAATATGTTACTTTCAGATGAAATGACTGGGCAGCAAACTTCAGGAGTCTTCAGAAGGCAAATGCAAGTACGACTGGATTTGGGCAACTTTAAGTGACTCAAAATTCAGAAACAGTGACTGAACAGCTTCCTAAGGCACTCCATCAAATTTTCTGTTATGATGCACGTGGATTTTGCAACACTTACAAATGCCATTAGCAGCTATGAGAACTGGAGGTCCTGATCCACACGGTGCATTATCACTAAAACATTCCCTGTTTAATTAATAAAGAAAATGCAAACGCTCTTCTGTTGATTTTTACAACGCTAAGTAGCTTACAAATTGTGCCTTGGATGCTTTTGCTGGTGCACGCTGCTTCAACACTTAAGAAAAATAATTTCTTCACCTCAGCTGAAACCTCGGCCATTAATTATCAGCAACTGTTAAGAACTGACATTTCCCCTGACACTACCAGTATAGTTCCCCACAGAAGACTGCCATAATTCTTTGGGAGTTTCATACCTCCGCTTAAGAAACCAGGCAATTACAGTTTGCTCACGTTCTATTTTGTGGTTCCAGCATTTTTCTTAACCTGGAGAAAATTTTGCATCATTATTCTTAATTACAAGAAGTGGGAGTGCATGAAATCCTTCCAGCAAAGAAAAGAAACTGAGATGGCAGCTGCATGAAATTTTATACTGCCAAATGACAGAAGGGGAAGTAATGAAATACTAGAACTGTCACTTACCCAGGTAGCAGTCAGCTGTTGTAAATAAAAAACTACATTCTTTTAAACTCATTCAGGTGTTGATACATTGACACAAAGTATTTATACTGTTAGAAAATAAAGCTTCAGTAACTACAATTGTTTATTTTTAAAAACAATTGTCATTGTAGTAAAGAGACAAGCAGCCTGCATGCCTTTGTGATCTGTTTTAAAACACCAAAGCCAGGAAAGGAAAGTTTTCCCAGGTGTCCTGACACACCATCATACATGAAAAATGCATGCAGTTTCCTATTTGGTTTACACATTAGATGCCAAGGCTGAATGTGGCATTTAAATACCCTAATAAGCCATGTTCATTTACAAGAGAGGTGCCTACCTAGGCAGCTGTGGGACCCCAGGTGCAGAAATCCTGGATGCCAGAAAGATTACATAGCAACCAACCCCCTAGAACTCTGAGGGGAGTTGAGCACTTGAAGAGTTTCCTATTTAAGCCCTCACAATGATGAGGGTCTTTGTGACAGGAAAACTAGAGTTGTAATGAAAAAAAAAAAAGTTTAAAATTCAAAAATAATAATTTTAATTTAATAAAAATTTAATTTAATTCAAAAAATAAGTACACAGGGTTTTCACAAGCGTAGGGAGTTGTGGTGAAAGCCAGTGAGGACCTTCCACACATACCCACTGCAGAGAGGCAGAACTGAGGTATCCCAGCCATCTCTTCCACAGAAGAAACCTTCAGATATATTTGCAACCAGACATGTCTTGCCCCATGTGGAAAATAAAAAGTCATTTCAGGTTTCAGTCTTTCCTCCAGAAGGCAGAGATTTCTCTGTCTTGGACTTGGGTAACCTCTTACATAACCCCAGGGCTTCCTGATTTTAAAATATATATAAAATATTCCCAGTTTGAGTACAGAGATAAGGAAGGAGTCACACAAATCTAAATGCTTCTTAAAGCCACTTTTTTGACAGCCATCTGAGAACAGAGTGCAGTGAGCTGTTCCTCCTTTTCATTTAGCTTCAGCTTCTGTGGAAATTCCTTCCAACACTCCAACATTTGCTGTCTGGTCTTTCCAGACACATGGGACAATGAACCCCCCTTGGCTGACCCATTCTCATGTGTACTATTTGGCTTTGTAGCTCTAGGGAAAAGGAAAAACTCCAGGTATTTTAAGCAGGAAAAGCAAACATAAAAAACCAAACAAAACCCATTTATTTGTTTTAGATCTAAGACAAGGAAGATTTTTCTATCTGTAATAGTGCTTTATCCCCAGAAAGAGGAGAGCTGACTGGAGGAGCAGCTCTGTGTTTCACATCTCACACCAGTGCTGGTATCACCCATGGAGCCCTCAGAGTCCACGTGAGGCTCTGGAGTTGCTCAGGTATCTGGTTGACATGGGATTTTTCTGAAATGAGAACATTGCCCCATTTTCAATAAAGCCTCCAAGATTCTAGGGTTGTCCCTGTTAGCAAGGACATTCCTTGAAAATTAGGACACCTGATAACCTTAAAGAAGGAGGGCAATTAGTCACATCCCTGCAACCTTTTTTCCTAAAGAAACAGTGATAAAAGTAAACTCCTATTAGAATAGCATTAAATGCATTATTATGCAATGCTAGTTACATAATCATGTCTTGCCAGATTTGGGCATTTTCAGGCAGAATTCACTTTCACAGACTTGCCCACACATGAACAGTTTAAAAATAATAGATTGCTCCTCTCAGGGAGGGCTGAGAAAAAGCTTTGGGATGAGATAAAATTTTGAGCTGCATTGATGAATGGCAGATTGTCTGCCAATACTTCAGATGTTAATTGAATCCTTAAAAAAATCTTTTTGAGGATTTTTTCCAGCTAGTTCCTTTCAGAGATGTTACACATTTCATATAGGCATTTGCAAATCCAAATATATCACCCTTTCCAGATATTGCCTACCATCTGAATGTCAGCTAAAACTGCACTGTGAATCTATTCAACTATAAGCAATACTGGACTACATAAAACATGAAAACTTGTAAAATGCAGCTGTATTTTACAAAAAATAATTCTGTCATCTATTTTCCTCTACCCTACTTCCAACAAAGAGAAGAAACAGTGATGCATTTTTTATCCTACTGAAGTATCTAGTCGTAATTCAGTCATTTAACAGGTCTAGTTGCTTCAGGAACAAATACCTCCAAAAGAATTATTTGAATATTGTGCTTATTGATGTTTAAGCTTGAGTTAAATACAAACAGCAATTATAGAGGTCTAGAAGAAAGAATGAAACAACACTGCACATGAAATTCCGACAAGACATAATCTGGTTCTGAATATATTTTTTAAAGATCATGTTTAGATAGAAAGATGTAAGTTTTCAACATAGAGATGCATGCAAAGCACAACCATTATTTGATACAGCACATTAGCAAGCTTTCTAAAAACGTTACCTTCCATTTCATGAAATATTGAACTTTTATTGTAACCCACAAAATTCATCCCAAAACACTGCATTTGTAATGAGCTAAAAAGTATGCTACGTGCCAACTGCTAGTGAGAATATAAACAGTTGATTAATATTTCAGGTACATAATGATCACTCAGTAATAAATCCTGCAAAACCAGTAATAGTTTAGCTTTTCTTTTACATACATGGCTCCATTACAATGAATCATTTATACTCTCATACTTTCTAAAATTAAAACATAGGGGACATCTTCAAAGCAATTATCCTTTGCCTTCTGGCTGTGCAAACTAATAATGGACATTCTCTCTCTCTCTGAAAAGCCCACGTATCTGCCCTAGGACTTCAAAAGTAACTCAAGTTGCTCCTCAGTACTCACAGCACTTGTGTACCCTCCCTCAGAACACCAAAACCCATTCAGGCAGCAGAAAATTATCCCGGCGGAGAGCAAAGCATGGCGAGAAAGTTACCATTAAAAGCATTCCTACCTGAAACTCTCCCACCACTGGGATTGTATTACTGAACCAAGATGAATTATGCAAGCCAGGCAGAGATACCCACTGCAGAGAGAAGGCACAAATGACCATAATGTGATGTACTTACCTAAGCCTATAGCCAGAGCCGTCTGCACATGTGTTGGAGCAGACCCACCTTCCCTGCCAGGCAGCACTTTCTCTCCACCCCCTCTGGATTTCTGTCCTCTCCCTCTCCCAGCTGCTGCACAGTGCCTTGAGGAAGGCAGAAGCAGCCCTCAGCCCCTGGATGCAAAACACACAGAACAGGGCAACCCAAAACCCAGAGGAGGGAATGGGAGCAGGTAATTGCTTTCTTTTATTAACAAATCCCAGAAAATAAAATGACATTTCTGAAGTTCTCCATTTCAGATTATTATTCTCAGGCAGAATTCACCCGTTTGCAACAGAAGACAGCAAAGAAAGGGGCTTCATCTGCCCTGTCAGTTCCTGTGTTCCTAATTTGTTAAAGCACCGTGCCCACTCAAGAAAATAAAGCCTGGGCTGTGCACACACCTCAGGCTACTGAGCCAGAGAGAAGACAGTTCTTCCCTCACCAAACAAATGCCAGCCGTGTGCAGGATTAAGCAAAACAAGATCCACTGAAGTTAGGAGCACTTAAACCAGAAATAATGGTTCTGAAAACCCACTACTAGGAAATACTGCTGAAAAGACAAGGAGCTATTAGAGTTGCAACCCCTGCCTCTGATTCTCACTTCAGTTAGTGAAGTATTTTATATGCAATGGCAGACTAGTAGAGTAGCAAAGAAAGTCTTCACACCAAACCCAGAACATTAATGTAAGGTATTTGTTAGGGAAGGATTCTGGAAAATAAGAGGCAGTGGATTAATGTGATCAAGCAGGAGATGCAACTGAATCCCAGCCTCTCTCGCCCTGAATCTCTCAACCACTAAAATACTACAAAAAAAGGGAGAGGCAACTAAGCCACGACTCCTAGTTCTCACCTGCTCTTCAGAGGTCTCGACACCATGTGTAAGCCTCCCTCTCTATTTTTGTAAAACCTGCCTGTATTGAATTGCAACAGGTATTTTCTGTGATGAATACAAATACATTGAGCTACTACTCTCAAAGCTTGGGGAAAATTTAAAAAAAGAAGCAGAAAGGGAAAGTTCTTACACTAACTTCGATTTTTTAAAATGTGCAGACAAAAGTGAGCCAAGCAGTAGCAATCCACATTTAAAAAATCCAAACCAATATTTTTATGGGGCTACAGGGACGGATATTTGGGCACACACAAAGTTCACGTTGGTTACATGCCAGTTCTCAACATCCATCATTCATTCCCTGTTTCTCACTGCATTAGAATGGACCTGAACAACAAGCTGAGAATGCATCTGCAGCAGCCAGGAGAGGTTCTGTCCTACAATCCCATCAAACTGCCTTGACATTATCCACTAAACTTTCAATACTCATTAATTTCTCACAGATAAACATTTATCTCATCAATACAAGACGGATTTGTTATTAGGAAAAAAGAATTTTAAAATATCTCAAGTAAGGCAAGCTTTTAGAACAGCTTTTTAAAATCATCCTCAAATTATCTCAGTAAATTTACTGGTTTTTAATGGTGCAAATTATGTTTATCACTCTCATACTATGAAAAGGGAAGGAAATTAATGGCTGATTCCTGTACATTACAGATCTTTGTAAACTCTAACACTTTCTCCTATGGCCCTAAGTAACTATTTCCATGACAATCTAGAATTACACTTTTGTATTTTAAAATAAGCATTGATGGACTTTTACCTTAGAAGATCAAATTCTTTGAGTTAATGGGTTCTTGACCGATCAGAATTTAAAGTAGTATTTTACACATTCAGAACCTCCAGAGCAGCACAGTTGAGGTGAAGAACTGAGTCCCACATTCTCAGTTTTGTGAGTGCTAAAAAAGATGCCAAAAATCCTAGTAATAGATCCACCCAACTATTAAAACAATTTGTTAAAATGTAGGTAATTAAACCAAAATACAGCAGTACACACCCTGTTAAAAAAGTGCAGCTGAAGCATGCAAATGATCCACAATAAAACAACTACACCTCTAGGTAGAGACAACCAGGTGAAAACAATCAGGTGTGGGTGATTGTCCCCCAGTTCTACTCATGTGCAGCTGGGACCAGCCCTAACTGGGTACAGGTGGGCTGAACAGGAGCTCCTGCCTTCCCCCTCCTGACTGCCAACACCTGGTTGTGTTCACCTCCTTGCCTCTACACCTCCACAAGAAAGCACTGTGTACAACATCCATAAAATATTCTGAAGTACTGAAAAGAGATTTTTTGTTAGTAAAATGCCTGGTTTATAAGGTCAAAGTGATAAATGTGATAAAAGATCCATTTGCTAGGACACAGCCCTAAGAAAGTATTTAAAAATCATGGACTTCCATTCCTATTTCATGTTTATACAAGAATTGGAGCAAGAAATCATTTAAACTGTAATAAACTGCTGGTTTTCATGTTCTTATTGAACCAGGATGTTACAGCAAGTCTGCCTGTTGAATGGCAGAATTAAAACATACCTTAAGCACATCCTTTACTGGTGTCCTGCAAATATTTTACACTGATTTGGCTAAGCATTAAAATTCCAGGTGTACCCTGAAATGTACTTACAATTCTGTCTCACAGCTACTCACACTCCAAATCCAGCTTCTAGAATTACTGCATTTTCTGTAAAATCAAAGCTGTTTGCTCAGCAATGCATTCCATGCATCTATATGAAGCTCTGCTCACTCCAGATGTACACAGCCAGACTCACAGTTCATTTCTAACTGGTTTTGCTGAAAAGAAACTCTTTGATTTATCAAGGATTTGCACATATTGTACAGCATACTCTGGAGCGTATTTAGAGCAGACAAAAAGTAACCAATAAATATACCACACAATTATTGAAAGCCCAAATGGCACCGTGACCTGCAAAAGTACAAAGTGCCCCAGGCACAGGCAGCCAAAACTGCCACTGTGTCCATACAGATGAACAATGAGCATGGGGAGGGGGGGAAGTGTATCAGCAGTTGCTCTCACAAAGGCAAAAGGTAAAAACTGTTGGCACTCCATTTAATGTCATTTGTGTTTTCAAGAGGTTTACGAGCAGCCAAGAAGAGTATTGTGAGATAAGATACAGTAAGTCTATACAATATGAGAACCCACTGCATTAAGTCATACAGACAAGGTAAAAGGAGAGTGTAATTTCAAGGAACAAATGAAGAAGAATGGAGACGATGGAAGGTCAGTGGAGGGGTTCCTGCTGCTTGGGGAAGGGCACAAACACGACTTGTTTCCCAAGCCATTAAACACTTCGACCTGTTGAACTGGATTTTTCTCTCCAGGCAATTGAATTTTAAAATCTATAATCTCATTCAAAGAAATATGCAGAAGAAATAAGAATTAAATGAGTCACAAAACTGAGGAGCAATGAGTCTCACAAAGGGTAGTAGAAAACAGAGCCCACCTTTACCTGTATTTCCATAAATTAAATAATGTAGTTTCAAACTTATGTGTAAAGCTGCTCATTTAAAACACCTTTTAGAAGAAATTTGGGTTTGTAAAGAAAACCTGTCTACTGAAAGCCTAAAATAAGTGTTTTTAATAAATCAATATGATTTATCCATTACAGTTTCAGAGGTGACCTTTATACCAGACCTTCCATTTCTCATCTTCCAAATAATTTTGCTTATACCAATTCTCTGCAAGCTGAACTGAAAAAAAAGTGTAAAAACTATGAATTATGAAAAAAACTAGAAGGTAGACACCACATAAGGTACCAACTGTACAAAAAATCACCTCCCAGCTCTGCATTTAATGAAATTGTCCCCACTGTACCCCAGTATTCCATCACCTCCTCTCCTGAACGGTTACAAAATCTGTACATGTAAAGGAAATTTGACCTCATCTATAGAAAGTTAAAAACAAAATCAAGAATTTTTCAGTTACTGCAGCACTGCTATGGAAGACATACCACTGCAGCACATTTTTAAGATGTATAGATAGCAATGGAGCAGTAATATTTTATGAAGGTGTCAAGTTACTGCCCCCAAAGGTAAGTGGTAAGTGCAAGACAGCCATTATGTCTCCAAATTTTCAAGACAACTGCAAAAACCTCTAAGACAGCAGTGACTATCATTAGAATACAAGCTAACACCCAAGCACAAATGTTAAAATCCTGCATCTCTGTGCAGGTCGAATGCATCTCACATGATGGGTGACATCCCCAGAGAGGAGGTCCTGAGCTACATGCTCTACACCATGCAGCAGAAAGGCAGGTAGCAGACACCTCCCCTTCTCCCTGGGCCACCTGGGATGAGAGCCAACACGTTACAGGAAAACAAGGCATGAGGAGAAAGATTTATTTTTTATTTTGCTGTAAACTGAGGTGCGTAAGCAAGACTAAACAGTCCTGCTCCACTGATTTCTAGAGATGGAGCAGTCTGAACCTGTCAAGGGTCCAAAATTTCACCCAACAATATCTTTGTTACGTTTCATTGATCACTCAGCATTAGCAATTTTCAAGCCACAGTAACATAAAGGAATACAACGGGAAGAAACTGAATCTATGTCATAGTTTCTACAACCAACACACATTTCTTTTATCCAACGTTCGTGCTAATGCTTGGTTAGGATCAAACATTCTCTCAAGCAACTTCATTACTCTAAATGCATCCAAATGCATCTGTTGTGACAGACCTTCCTGTGATGTAACAGATTTTCTGCTTGAGGATAAAGTTCCAAAAGTAAATGTTTTCTACTTCTTAAGGTTCTGTAGAAGATTTCTGTCAGAAAACCACACAGTCTTTTCAAGTAATTCATCTTCTTAAGTAGGTACAGCAGAGGCCTAAGTTGCAAAAACCCTTTCAGCCTCTGCAAAGTTATCATATAATTGTATACTATGTTAAATCTCAAAAATTAAGACAACAAAATTAAGGATTTAAATATTGTATTTGGGTATATTTGAGACTAGACTGTTCTCACAGGCTTAATTCATTCCCCACCGTGGTTTTTATGACAATGAAATTGCACAAGTTATACTAAGAATGCCCCAAAGGTTTGACCAAAACATAAAGACAGCTTTAAAAATATGCTCCTCTCACTTAAGGACTACTAATCCCAGAGAACACACATCCTCCAGAATGAGTTAAGTGGGAAGTTCCCTTTACATGTTACAACTGTTTCTACTCCGCTGCCAGCTACAGAATCACAGGATGGTTTGGGTTGGAAGAGCCAGAAAGATCATCCGGTTCCAACCCTGGGCCTGGGCAGGGCCACAGAACCAGGACCCCGGGTACATTATCTGCTCCTACACCAGAAAATTCCAAGTGAACCCATCTTCAGAATCCAAACAGGAGTAGGGCTCAGGGCTGAATCAAGGACACACAAGACACCCAAGGCAAATCCTCAAGCTCTGGCACCTGGGAAGTGGGAAGAGCAGCATGTTAAGAGCAGCTCATCCCACCTTGATTTCCAGGAATAGCTGGAGCTCTGTGAGCTGCTGAGAGCGTTCAGATTCCCCTCAAAGCTTTTAGCAGCAGTAGAAGATTAGAAAAGCTGGTTAAACCCCAGAATGCTGACTCACAAATAAGCATCTCCTAAGAAACTTAAACAGTCAGGAGGTTGGTTCAGGACCCAGAAAATAAGTCTGTGCTCTTTGACCTTTGCTGTGGTTTGGGTATGAAGTGTCAGCTGGATGAGAGGAAAGAAATCCTGACCCTTTTAATGAGGGGGAGGAGAAAAAAGAAAACACACAAGCCACCATCCCACACAAAATAAAAAACACAGGCAAATTTTTAATAAATCATTTTGCAAAAGAGAGTTTACAACTGGCTGCAGTGCTGGAAATCACACATCTCAATGTATGCAGTTTCTGGAGAAGTGCATTTCCCAGTTACTAGAGTGGTGCAGCTGTTCTGTTTCAAATATTTCTATTTAATTGATCAAGGAGCCCACTGGCTGCTTACCCTTTAGGAAGTGTAGTACAACTGCTTCTTCAAACACACTGCTTCAGCTTCCTCCAGTCTTTGGGTGGAAGTACTGGATATTTGGCACTTTAGTTGCCAGATCAGATAAAACCAAGGCTCACAGTGTCCCTACTCTGGTCCTTGGTATTATACAGATTCAAAGTGACTGCTGTTTAATAAACTGAAATGCAGGCACAGCACTAAAATCATTAAATAGAAATTTTTCTCTCTCTCTCTTTTTTTTTTTTCCTGATTTTTTTCTGATTTTTTTTTTTCTTTTTTTCTCAGGAGTGCCAAGGGCCAGAGAGATCACAAAGACTACACCATCTTCACAGACTGTCATCTGAATTTATGTAGAAACTATCCTGCAAATATAAGAACAGCCAGAAGAGCTTGCATAACCACCATCAGCAGAAAGCATTTTCTAAAGAGAAATGGATGCTTCAGAACTCTCCTTTCAGACTACTGAAACACACACGTTCCCACAGATTTTTCAGACGATGAAACAGGAAAATAAAGGAACAGATTATTTTCCCTTACCCAAATGATAAAATATATCAGGTTAAAAAGTATATACCAACGTAGCCATTACTGCATAAATCTGTGAATGTTTCACAGGGAAAAAGTCAGCCCAGCACTGCTTTATCATGGCACCATTACGCCACAATTCCAAAATCCCAGAATGCTTTTCAAATAATTTCTTGTTTACAAGAAGTGATCTGAGAAATGGATAATGGGTCAGGGGAAAACACTCTGCTCTGGTGACAAAAATTAATGCAAATGGGTAGAGAGAGATTTATTTTTCACTCCTCACCAGTGTCTCATCTTGCAACAAAACATTTGCTTCAGTGGAAGGTATAACCTGAAAATTACTGGTCCATCAGAACCTGAATTATATATATTAACACAGAATTAAAATATTACCTCTTCTAAATTCCCAATAGCACAAAGAAAAGTCATTCTTCAAATTTCAGACTGACTTCAAACCACTGTGCATCTGTAAAAATCCCACTAATCTCTTCTCCTCGTGACTGCTACTCAGTCTGAGCTTAAGAACAAGCAGTGTGTGCAATAAGGTTTCAGTAAGTGCACTCTGAACAACAGAATTAATTTTCACTTTACCAGGTGGAATTTAGAAGTGATGATAATTTCTTGCTGAGATTTGAGATTAATACAAAATCATTCCATATTGACGGCTAAAAATTCAGCATGTTAATAACACAGAGAGTTTATTTTGCTCCTACTTATCCTCCTAGATTAAACTTAACCTGTAGTTTTATCAGGTGCATGAGCATCTTAGCAAAATTCAGAAATAGAAAAAATGTTATTTAAAAATAGTTATCAGTCTCCAAATCAGTCCCCAGTAGAAAAATTAATACAGACGTTACAAAAACACAAGCCAGCAACTCTCAAAAAACCACTTTCCTCTTTGCACAGCATTTTGTGGTTTTGTACACTTGTGCAAATTATTTGTAGAACTGCTTAAACAATTGTAAAATTGAAAATACACATACAGCTTGTAACATGGCATAGTGGAAAGTAATCCTGAAACAAAGCTCTACCATTAACATGAACACTTAGGCACAAAACACTTGCAACTATCTTTAAATTTATTTATAAATCATGAGTGGGTGAGTTTGGGGGGAAAGCTTTTGCAAACATCCAAGAACTGTATTAATGTTTTTCATATTTAATCATATGCACAAGGACAAAAATAAAAAAGGATAGTGGGGAACAGGAAAATCTAAAGATATTCTAATCTTTGAATCACTAGCTCAGTATGAGAAGCAGTCCAAGACAATTCATACAGGGCTGTATCACTTCCACAGAGGAAAGCAGACATAAATTCTGTTACAATGGCCAAAGGAATCCTCTCCACAATTCTATTTTGTATTGGGGTGGATTTTTCTTCACTGAAAGAACATTTTAGCACAGAGAAAAAAAAAAGCTCTGCTAAAAAGAGATGCTATTTTTATTCCAAGACAGAAAATTGTTATTTTGAAAACTATTGAGTTTGCCTGGGTAAAAATAATCTTTATTAAAACAATAGCAAAAAATATCCTAACGCATCACTTGAAAATTAGTTACAATGGTCATGGGACAGATTTTTGTTTCTGGACATAGGATTCAAATTTTATTACTCAGGCTCCTGTCCAGCAATTTGCCTCCAATTCAGAAGAAAAGCAATACAAGACTATTCTCTGTTGCATCCTCAGGAAATTCAGAATATTCACCCATAAGTGAAAGCAAAAGTGAAATGCAGACCTTCATCTAGTTTGACCATCACTGACAGATGCCAATTTAACAGTGGTTGGTTTTTTTTTTTTCAAAACTGAACTTGTGCCTACACTGCTTATGAAACAGACCCCCAAATTTGTCATATTTGGCCCTTCTTACTCTATACTGCCAGGAAGAAAACAGGCAGCAAAGGTGAAACTGCCACTTCCTAACTTAGTACGAAAAATCATGGGTTTGAGCATATGGAAAAAGGCTGAGTGCTCTTTATCTGTAATGCTGTATATACCTATGTTTTTCAGGAAGATAAAAGTAGTATCCTGAATATATAAATATAAAAAGTGATATTTTGCATTTCCTTTATTTGATTCTAAGTATTTTCATTGCATTTCTGCTTTCTGGTTGATTTTGCCCACATTCTTAATGAAAATCTTGAAACGTCAGATACTATGATCTCACTGCTGAAAAGTCCTTGCAGTATGACAAGTATGATGATTTTTTTTCACCTCTTTTCAAACACTGCAGGTACCAATCTATTTCTGCTGCTGTAATTTCAAGATGACAGTTGGCTTTCCCCAAACAAAAAGAGTATAACCCACCACATTCTTACTTGAGAAATCAAAACTATTTTGGGTGCTCTGGAAGGAAATGGTGCAGATACATAAGGAGAAATTTGTGCTTGCTGTTAAGAAATAACACCACTGTGTAAAAGAGATGAAAATGGGAGGTCATTGAAATGGCACAAGGACTCTGTGGTCTGGTCATCTGCTTTTCACACCAAACAGAAGCAGATGATCTCACCATGCTGCTCTGCTTTGCCATATTGCCTGCTACCCTGATCCACATTTTCACACACCAAAGCCTCAGCCAAGAGGGAGCAGGAGGCTTCTAACAGCTGGCAATGGTGTAATCTGGGCCTTCTCTTGAGTGAGAGAGACACCATGAACTTGTTGTTCAAGAGACTGTGTGTTTCCTGGGGATGTGTCTTTCAGCCACACCTCCCTGGTCCTCAGTCTGACCCTGGAACTGACTTCAGCATAGGGTGCAGGAGGTGTTGGGAATCAGCTATTTAAAGCTCATTGCAATATCAATGTCAAGCTCAGAAGAACTGCCAAGTCCACTTAATACTTGATGTTGAGAACACGACTTCCAAACTGAAAGCATATTTGCCTCCATCTCTGACTGTTCTGTTTTCCTCTCCTCAGAGAAATCTCTGGAGTTGTTGCTCAGTTAACTTGCACCCTGTCCAGTGTTGCACAGCACCTCTTCCTTTCACCCTGTTCATACACCCCTTAATGCTTCCTTTACACCCCACACAGAATGAATTACCAATGAACAGTGCCCTCATCTGCCTCCTGCTCATCCACTTCAGACTACACTAAGCATCTGTAACACCATAAGCATCCTTTATGCAAAATGCCTGGGACAACAAGACTTCCCATGTCCAAGTGCACAGAAGCCTAAAACTGGTCTTCCACAATTCCCAACCCACATTCCACTCGAGTTTCATTTGTATTTTCAATTAAGAAGAATTAATACTTCTATGTAGGGAACACATATACCATGTGTTTGCAACTGAGACTACTGTTCTTCCAGGATGAATCAGAAAACATACCTTTTCTTGCTACTTTTGCAGCTTCATTGTAGTATTGAGTTTCCATCTTTCCTTGAAAGAGCCTTAGTAAAAACAAAATGAACACACAAGAGTAGATCTTGTGTCTGGCTAGAAAAGCTCTTCAGTCCCTGCTGCCTATTGTTCCAAGAAATTTGTAGCCATAGACAAGGTATCTTCAAGGAACTGTTGGCAGTACTCATGGAGGTAAATTTACTGAAAGAATAAACGAACAGATTTAATACATTTTCCTTGCATATAATATTTTTGTAATTTGCAAGGTCCACGTGAGGTATACACTGATCAGTTCAGTTTGAAAAACCATCTTGGTGCCTGTAATCCCAAGCACTCCTAATGTAGACTGTGTTCACTTTTTAAAACAACAGGTTGGGTGTTGGGGTGTGTGTTTCTATGAATCATGGTTCTACACTTCAATTAAATCACACACTCTGACTCCAGGAAGACCGTGCTGTGGCCTTTCAATACAGCAAGGGTCTTTGCAAGAAAGACAGAGAGAACCTTTCTACTGAGGCCTGTGGTGACAGGGCAATGGGAAGCAGTTCTAAATTGAAACAGAGTAAGTTTAGATTGGACATAAAGAAGGAATTGCTTACAGTGAGGATGGTGAGACACAGCAACAGGTTGGCCAGGACAGGTGTGACTGCCCCATGACTGGGGCTGAGCAACCCCATCTAGGGAAAGATGTCCCTGTCCATGACAGGGGGACTGGACTAGATGATGATCTGAGATCCCTTCCAACCCAAATAATTCTGTGATTCTCTTTCCTGTAAGAAGTCTCGAGAGATTTTCATACTGCTCAGAAAACAAAAAAAAAGGAAAGCCAAATAAACAAAATTAATTTTGGAAAAACTAAAGCATGAAGTCATGGCTAACACAGGACTACTGCATTTAGAAACCCACCCCCCAAAAAAAAACAAACAAACAAACAAAAAACCACTGTTAAACCACTGACTTAAGTGTGTCATCATACATCCACAGTGGAATACATAGAAAAGTAACTACAGTAAAAAGTTACACTAGCTGCCACTCCTCTTTGAGGAACCCCTCAGCTGACAAATCTTTAGAAAATAACTTCAGAAGAGAAAGAAAATCACTCAGGAGAAAACAATTCTCAAGACTGAAACCTCTCTAAACCCTCATAAATTATGCCAGTCTTTGCAAAAACATTCCAGTAATAAGCTTGCAAAGACAACAACTACTCTTTGTTTGATCAGTCTTCCAAGCCTAATCATGCTGATGGGGCAGTTATATTTCTGAATATTTTTAAAATATTGTACTGAAGAGCACAGCAATCCAACAGCTTTGATGAGAAGACAGTGACCATTTGACTTCTTTACACTTTCTTCTGCCACGCTGACTTCTGTTTGCAAATCAGAAAATTACAGATTTTAAACCTAATAAAATCTTATCTGTTCAGCTCACTTATTTGTTTTGGGGGGTTTTTTACATAAAATATGCATGGATTTCACTATATATTTTACTCTCTTTAATAAATCATGAGACCTAAAAAGTCATGAGCCTAAAAAAATTGGTAATTCCATTATTATCAATCCAATTACTAATCAAGGCAAAAGGTTGGAAGCAGCAATATCTGACCTGAGGGTAAAACTCAGAAAAGAAATTGGGAAGGGAAACCGGCCAACAAGAGAGAAAAATCATAAATGCAATCAGAAAGAAACTGAAATCTTTTGAACAGACACTGCAAAACGGAACCGTGAAAGAAAGGGGCACATACAGAGCAACATTGCTGAGGAAATCAATCATCAGAAGTAGGACATCCATTTCTCACCCTATGCTGATTTTTGTACAGCTGTTGCACAAAACTGAACATCGGCAGGAGCGTATTTCTCTTCATTTATGTTTCACACAGAAATCCGGGACGTTACTCCATGATTTCTTCCCATTCTTCCCCACTCAGCTGCACAAGGAAGAATCTAACTAACAGGACAGGGAAGACTCAACATGAATCCAGGCCAAACACACACTTTTAGGAGTTAGAAATCTGTAAATGGGGATGGGATTTTTCATAAAACAAGGTGTCCCAAAAAAACTGTCTGGTAAGCCTTGATGCCCAAGTGTGGTAATTTTGCTGCCTGCCACACAGCTGCAGATCGTGGCAGGAACCAAGGGAAAAGACAAGAAGTGGCATCTGTCAATGTAGCATTCATCTCAACAGCAGCCCCTTTACTCCACATCTGGGGGGGAAAAAAAAAAAAAAATGAGGTCTTTAAAGCCCTTCCATCTCCTGCACTTCTTATTTTTGCTCAGGTGCCAATTTTTGCTCTGAATTACCTGATGACCTGCTTCACAGAAGTTCAGAAAAAAAATTCTGTACTGGTTGCAGTACTCTAGGTGACATGGGGTTTTGTCCTCCTCAGTGTCACTCCTATTTTCTCTACATAATTGTTAATTTTTGTACCTAGGGGTGTAATGCAGTGAAGAAAAGACAGCTGATTTCAAAGAAGAGGAAGAAGCTAGCACATTGATGTTCCCTTTTTTTTTTTTCTACCTGGCAGTTAAACTGAGTTGCAGGTTTCCAGTCAAAGGAGATGTAATGAGTCCTCCTCCCAAGCCAAGCTCCTTCCCACCCCCAAGCCAATGCAGGGGCACAGGCTGCTCTGAAAGCTTTCCCACCAGCAGCCAGCCCCTAGAGGCTTACTTTCCAGTTCTATATTGGTTCATCTATTCAGCAAAAGTAATTTGAAAGGAAAATACACCAAACTAGAAGATGTGTAAGAAGCATTGTTATTATACACCATGAGTGATGGTACTGAAGATTATTTACCCCCAAAATCTGTCACTGTTAACAAGCTTCGTTGTCAACTCCATTCTTAAGGATTTTCTTCCCCATTGGCAGGTGGCATATTTTTCACTTAAAACAGACACTCAGCCCAAGAACTTACACAACTTGTTTTCCAATTGCATCACAACTGAGGTTTAAAGTTTCTCATGTCAGATAGATAAAAATCTGAAAAACTTTTACTAGGTCAGGGGGGGAAATACTACATCTCACTCAGTTTATTTCTGGTGTACTTGCTATTTTAGACAGATAAAATTGAAATCAGCAAATTTTCCTGTACTGGTTTTACAGAGAAACCTCCACAGGTTCACTGTAACAGAATATGGCACTGCAGTGACTGCACTGAGGAGTCATTTGAAGGCTTCACAATGGCAGCTGCACCCTCATTTCAGAGCTGAACTCCCACTGAGTTGACTTCAGCACAACTGAAACCTTAAAAAGTGGTATTGTTGGCAAGAACACATGAGATAAGGATTTTATTGAATCTTAAGCAATGCCCTCATTTAAACAGAAAATCGTTTCATTTTTCATGCTATTATTGTAGATCACTCTTCATCTGATGAATAGGACCATGTCAACACAGGTCAGGTCTAAGCAGATTTGTAATCTGCTCAAGTACAACAATTCTTCAGTTTCTGTATCTTTTTCAAAACCAAATACACTCATTGAAGTGACTTAACATACTCACTGAAGTGACTTCCAGTTAGACCTCACGTGTATTAGTAAATACACAGAGTAAATTCAGTACAAAACATCAGGTAAAGTCAAATTTATACTATGGAGTCAGTTATTTCTCAGAATGCTTAAGGTTAATGACATCAAGCAGATATTTACAGAAATCATATCATTGAGGGGCCTTAGGAACTCATTACTCACACATGTAATCCATTTTCCTAATCCAGTGATTGGTATTGAGCAATAAAACATTCTGGTCATCTGCTGCAAAAATGTTTCATAAATAATTATTTTATTCACTGATACTGTAACGAGAGAAGTAATTGTGCAATTAAATTAAATTATTTTTGGCCTAGTATAACTAGCATAATGTGGAGTAATCACTATTTTAGCATATTATAATATACATGGTATATGTGTCTCTGAAAGCATTATTCTCTTCTGCATTTAACACACTACAATGAAGTATAGAATGCTTGCATTAACACAGATCTTCTGAAATACAGTACTGATGGTTTTATTGTTGAAGACACTTCATTTTCTTGCAGTTTTTATTTTTAGACACTGGCAAAATTAGAGGTCGCTGCCAAAACAAGGGCTTTTCGCCATAATTTTATCACTCTCCCTTGCAGTTCAACACCCTCTCCCCAGGAAAAGGAGGCTCTTGTCATGCTGCCAATCCCCATCTCCCCTGACCAGTTCTGAATTCATTTCCCAGTTACAACCAATTCGACAAAGAGAGAACCCACAAGTGTTTGTGTTCTCCGACTTCCCTGAATATTTAGTATCTCTCTGCGTCTCATTAGAAGGAGGAAAACTAGTAAGTGCAGATGCTGATGAAAAAGTTGTAACTTAGCAGTTCTCCTTAGCTTACCAACTGGTCAGTCCTGACACCTTTGAGTCCCAAGTGCTGGTCCCAGAAGCAGTCAGGGGAGGTGAGGAGGGGCAGGGGGTGTGTGGCATAGGGAGAGAAGGGAAAGGAGGTTGTGCAGGTATCACAGAAAGATACAGATCCCAGAGGGTGGCTTAGAGACAGATCAAAGGTGAAAGGATTTGAGGTAAGCACACCTCAACATCTGCAAGGGAACGGGGACACTGTGGCACAGGAATTGGGGGAGGTGGGAGATCAGTAGGCAGCCTCCTTTCAGACACAGCTTTGCATGCAGAACAACTCCTTTGGCCATCCAGGGGTTTGTATGCCAGAGGAGTTCTGTCATACAGCTATAATCTACCATGCTGAAAATAAAGCACAGACAGAAGACAGAGGAGAAACAGAACTGCTATTAAAATGTGCTTAATGCTTCTTACATGATTTAGAAGATGACAATATGCCTGTCAACAGGTAACATCTGGACAGGGCTTCAGAAACTTCATTTCAGAAGTACAGCTCCTTTAGATTTGACTTTTGATTACAGCTCCTTTAGATTTGACTTCCATTTAGAAGACTTCTGCTTAGCTTCAGTCTGGAGCACTCTCTGCTTCAATCTTCCAGGCTGGCTTACCCATCCCTAGTGAAAGATGTTCTTTGTCTAACTAGCCTTTCACCCCTTCTCTGAAGACACAGTTGACACGAGCCTTATGAATAAACTACAAGGTCAGAGCTCCAACAAAATACATGGCATCACCTGTTTCCTCCCCAGCCAGCATTTGCAAGCACAGTTTACAGCTGAAAATCAACAGGAATAAAAAAACAAAAAACAATCCATCCCCAAATCACCACTGCTCATCAAGACTAAGCAGAGGAAGAAAAATGCTGAGCAGCAGCTGACACAGAGTGGGAACACAAAGACTGAAATGAGAAAAGAAACTGCCAATACCTTTTAAAGTATTCTTCTTGAAAGAACTGAATCTCTTCTCTCAAAGCCATTCTTCCAGGCTTTTCAACTGCTACAAATAACCAAAGACTATTTATTACTGTGTTTTCACATATTTTCACACGTTCTTCCAAAGAAAGCTTGTCAAAAGGTTTGCATGAAAAAACATCTCAGCCTCTGGAGACAGAGTAATCCCATGGCTACCTTGAAAAACACTCCTGCACAAATACAGACTTGTACATAAACACACATATAAAAACAACTGCATATTCATAACACAATACATGAGCTTGAAGTTCTCCTTCAGAGACATAAAGATATGTTCAGATGACAGCAGAGAAGCCAGAAACACTCTTGTTTATAACCTCAATTCATTGGCACAATTCATTCATGCCCCTTTGCCACTGTAAATAGCAAAGTTTTTACTTCACTCATTGTTTTATCTAATATATTTTACTCACAGATATAAAAATAAATACCTACATCTACACGCACAGAGTGGCTGGAGGCACACAGAGAAGAAGTGTCCTGGGAATCTTAAGAGTGAAAACTAAGTGGTCAAAAGAAAAAAATCTGTCAGTATAGTTGTTGATGAAATTTAATGCATCTTTTGCAGGGCCTAATCCAATGCCCCCTCCCATGGCCTTGCTGGGCTGTAGAACAGCACATTTCCTGGCAGATGTGCTCATCTCAGCATTTGTAAGCTTAGTTGGCCCAAGAAGTTTCTTTTCAAATGTTATGCTTTAATCCTCACCATGTTCAACACTTGAGTCAAAATCTGCTATATTGTAATGATGATGAGAGCCAAAGGAGCCACGAATCCTGTGACCTTCCAGAAGAGAAGTATGGCTTCAGCAACACAGACTGCAAGAGACATAAGGTGTCACCAGAGCACAGTTATTTAACACTGCCTTTAGATGTCATCTGATGCCTTGTGTTCAAATCATCATAAGCTGGCTTATACTTTCTTCAGCCTATTTTGAAAGCAGCCTGATTAGACAAAAGCATACTTTAAAAAATTTAAAATTTAGCTTCATAGAACACCCAGTTCTGCCTCTGACATGTACCCTATGTGTTACCTTGTTGCTGTCAACCACTGGCCATACAAAAAAAAAGTGCCTTTAACTTCAATTCTGACAATTATTCTATATTTTAAAACTAAATTTCTGGTTAAATCTTCACAAACATGAGGAGAGATTGATTGATTGATTTTTTAAAAAGGAAAATAAAAATAAAACATGAGACTAATTGCAACTTTGGAATAACACGTAACTGAAGAAGCCAAGGGTTTTTCCAGAGAACAGAAATAAAACTAAGGTCAAAGAAAAGAAAAAATATTCATCTGCTACCTCTGTAACAGACTACATCCTTAGCATGGAACCAAAAAGGAACAAAAGAGATAATCATAAAGTGCAAATAGCTTCTGTGACTCTATGGACCAAGTGATGAGGATGGTCCTGTGAAAGCATCCACATGTCCAGGCAGGCAGCACTGCTGCATGCTCAGAGGAAAAGAAGACAGAACAATAAGGCCATTTCAAAGTATTAAAGAAAACACATAAAGCTTTTAGGTTATATTCATGTTGTTTGCACATTTAAAAATGAACAAGGCAATAGATGTATTATGATCACGTACTTTATATACACTAGAGCTCTAAATTAAAGCATTAAATTAAATGTCTCATCTGGAGAATGATCTGACTAATAGTCCACTGCAATTTGCTTGGTTTGCTTTCCACAGGGCTTTTTCCATGGCAGAAACACATGGTAGTTACACTATCTTCACCAGAAAATAATATTTAGAAGAACTGTAAAAGAGGGATCTGATAGGCAACTTATGTAAAATAGAGATTTTTCTGTCTTCTGAGAAACTTCTACACATTTCAAGCTCTTTGAAAAAAGCCAAGAGCAGATAGATGAAAAGGCCTGGATTGATTTCAAATGGTATGGAGAGCTCTGAAGTATTTTTCAGATGCAAAGAAGTGTCACCTATAAGCACATATCAGTATTCTTTATCCCAATCCTATTTCACACACACAAAAAAGTTCCAATCAAGCGCTTTAAAAGGAAGAGGGAAACCAAAGAGTCCTTCAGTACCTGCAAGAAAGCGCTCAATAAACCAGAAATTTCTGAGAATTGCAAATGCATCTCCAGATGTAAGCTCTGTTCATTTCACCAGGTGGCCATCACTTCACCCACCATCTCTTAATACTCTGAAGTCTGGTGTTCTGTGCTTCATCCAGCTTCACACCCTGTGCTGCCAGGGGCTTTGCTGTCTTGTTGGCTCCACTAGAGTGGTGGCCTCTTCGCATTTCTTGGTATGGATTTACATGCAATAGTTATTTAATATACAGACTGCACGTGTCACACACTGGAATTAGGTTTCTAAACAGCACAGTGGGTTTTGTCACAATATTCAGATATGCAAACACCATCCATTCAAATACCAGCCATTTTATACATGTTAATAAAATGATTATGATGAGAACTCTGCAAGGACAGTCTACTGCATGGAGTGACAGAGGAAGACATTACAACAGGATTTTCTAGGAAGCACATGAAATGAAATCCAGCTGTGTCAACCTAAGTTATTTCTCTTCAGTCTAGAGATATGCCTAAAATACAGTCTGAGTTATTTCCCACTCTCTCTATCCAGTTTCTTCAACACATTTTTTTTTTTAAATGGACAATCTGCAAATCATTCACTCAGAATTCTCCTTGCTATTTTAGCCATGATGCACCTGATGCATATGTGTGAGGTACTTCACCTAGTGTAGCTCCACTAGGAAGAAATAATTAAGGTTAAAACTTTGTAACACAGATGTGATCAAAGAGCATGCCATAACAAACAGGAAATAACATCGTTGCTTATCCATGACAATCATGTTGTTATACATGACAATGCAGGTTGAAATGCTTTATATAAATCTGAAGTTAAAAAAATCATATAAAATAAGAAATTATAATTCATTAAGACACTTTTTTTTTTCTTTAACGTCCTGGCCCAGACCAGGACAGCTGTGAATTTTTTACTGGTCATAATTTGAGCTGCTATGCTGATGCCAACTGATGTCAGTGATATCTGTCTGTATTCACCATAGATTACTTTTCAAAACATAAGACAGTGTATCTCAGTGATGCTTTGGGGAGGCCAGGAGGTTAATGGGACCTTTTAAGAAAAGGATACTGACTTAGCTTATATTTAGGACTTCCACTTTTACACAGCTTCAGAAACATTTTCTCCAGAGAGCCAGCAGGGTGAATTACACAGCCTCTCAAGGCCTGCTATTAAATATTTCTCTCTAGAGAAAGCTACTGATGGCAATTCTCAACCATAACCCCTCACGTTGCAGGCATTTCTCCCACCACGACCAACACCCAAGATGAATCCTGGCCTTTGGTTCCCCTGGATTTTAGGCACACACATCCCAGTGTGTGCTCAGCCCCAGGCTCACCCGTGGGCTGCAGGGAAAGGCACCAGCAGGGACTGCTGAGCTTCAGTTTTGCCCAGCTCTGTTTTGTCACCTCTGCTCCAGGAACCCCACTAACTCCTGACAACACACAGTTTAAAAAAATGTTCTTTGCACAACACTAGCACACAATTCTGCAGCATCATACCAGGCTGCTTGCCCTTGATTAGAAACATTTGCTGGAAGGAGGTGATTTTGATTGAGTTACAACCCAGTACATTACCTTGTGTTTCTGTGATTCATGCATACAGATTTTAATACAAAATTTAATATCTTGTGCATAAGAGAATATTTAATGTTTTAGACTAAAACAGACTTTTGTCTGAATGCTGCACAGTACTGCAATTCCCATTATTCAAATATTAAATCCTTAACAAATGAAAAAAGCAGCTTTTTGAGAGGGATCAGGTTTGAAGATATTAATACACTGGTTATATCTAATGTTTTTTTTTAATTGCAAGCAATACGTTCAGAAGATCTGAATACAACAGTTGCAACAACAGATACTTGAAATAAAGGATAGAAGCTAATGATGTCCAAAATGCAGCATATTCATAAAGACTGGAATATATCCAGGAGTTAAGTGGCAAGGGAACTATTAAAATTCACAGGAGAAAAGTCAAAATAATCCTTTGAAAAACTGCATTAAATTATTACAGAATCATTTTGGTTGGAAAAGATCTTTAGGATCATCAAGTTCAACTATGATGCTGTTATGCTTTTCTCTCTCTGCAGGCAGAGGTACTATCAAAAAATACCAAAGCTATTACACCATTTTTTTTGTACCAGGCTTTGCAAGAATTGTCAAAATCTAGTAACTGCTATTTTCAAAAAACATTAATAGTTTTCCTGTGATTTTTTTTTAATTATATGTGATTGTACCTGACCTGTATCCTGAATACCACATGCCTCTCAATGATGTATCATTTAGGGACCAGTACTTCTGCATTAGTGATACATTTCTAAAATGCAGGACTACGAAAATATTTCACAAAATATGTTTATCTAGCTCTTCAGCTGTGTCCATCAGCAATGCAAACATACTCAAGGGCATCCTGCAAATGCAAACTACCAGTGCAGCAACAGTCACAGCATCATCACAGATCTTCCTTTATACCAAACAAATACATTGGAGAACTGGCTAACTGCTCGGGTTTCAGATAAAAAAACATGTGCATTTAGAAACCCAAAGGATCATATTTTTTCATCACCATGTCATAAAATTCCTAGTCAGGAGGCCTGCCCAGAACTCCTGTCTGAGAAGGAAGAGTGACCCAACAGAACCAGCCTTCCTTTCCTCTTGAAGAAGAAACTCAGCAGTTCCTGTGCTCACCTTCTGTACCCTTTGCTTTCCAGGTGACTGCTGGCCCTGCCCTGCCTATGGCAGCTCTTCTCCTGCTGGAACCTGCACCTCCCTTCAGCAAGACTTGCAAAAAACACATTGCCAACAGCTTCACTGCCAGCAAGACCTGCGCTGTAGCGACAGAGTCAGAGCGCCCTTGCGGTGCTCTTGCTCACATCGTTTGGCACAGCAGCTCAAACACACAGCAAAAAAAGCCCCAGGACTCCAACAGCTGCATTTCTAACAGGGGTTCTCTGCCCTCAGAGCTGCTGCAATGTTGTGTCCTCAACAGCCAAAGCTACCTTCACTAGCAAAACTAAAAATGTTGAGCGTGCAGCAAGTATTCCTTCAAGGTGCATTTTCCCCGTGATAATCACTGCACTAGGATGCTTTCAAATCATGGAGGGGAACTAGGAAGCTCTACTCTACTGCTACTACATACAGCAAACACTCTATTCAAATATTGGGAAAAAATTTTATTTAGCTATTACCATAAAAATCTAACTGGGGCAATGAAATAGCAGTTTTACTGTAACTAGAAATATTAGTGATATATGAGAAAACATCTCACATGCAAGAGTCTTTTTCTACTGTTGGGAGAGAAATTGCTGTGTTAGGATGTAAATAAATGGTTTAAATTTAAAAACAGGAAAAAAACCTGCAGAAGTTTGAACCACTTCTCTTGCTTTATTTGATCTTCAAGACATTAGACAAAAAAATAAAATAAAAATAAAAAAAAACCATGAATCTGATTTACTTGGAAATGAAGTATTTTTGAAACCCTTGTCAGCTACTTTCAGCCACTGAAGAGACCGGTCAGTCCTGCAACCTGGATGTAACAATTTCATGAACATGGAGGGGGAAAGAATTGCATTTAAGTCTGTTTCTGGAGAATGACTTCTGATTATGGTTTTTAGACTGAACATAGGGTGGACTAAAATAGTATTTTAGCTTTACGAACACTCTGAATCATTTAACAAGAATTCTTGAGCCTTTCTACCATGTATTTTTTTAATAGTTTCTTTCTTGTCTAGTAAGATTGTTAAACTGTATTTCCAAACAAAAAGAAACATATTTGGAGTATTGCTCAAATAGTCCCAGTTCTAGGAATTAGTAATGCAGGAAAGCTTCTCTTCCACCTGTGAACAAGAATTTGTCCAACGTGCAGACCATCTGTGTAATCCTTGCGCCACCAGAGGTTCTGCATGTATTTTACCCGGGGAAATTTATAGATTTCTAACCTGCTTCTTTTTGACCTATACATAAGGGATTTATGAAAAGGGTTTTTCAGACTTGCCATCAGTCAAATAGCTTTAGAGAGAAATATTAGGTTCTCAGAAACATTTTTTACACTGCCATTTGGACGCTCACACAAGCGATCACTTCCTCTTGCCAGCTCTCAGATTATTAGATAATATACCTGAGCTTTGACATTCAGCATACACAACTGTGGTTCACTTTGGCACATTTTTGGTTTTTAAAGATGTGTCAGAACGCTTCAAAGAATAAAACCGAGTTGGGAAATATTTATATGAGAAGCCGAGTATGGATTGAAATTGCTTGGCTTCAAAAGTAAAATTAGATGATGTTTAATTTAGTTTATTTATGAAGTTGTATTTGTTCAATTTAAATATGTAATCTCCTTTGAGAGAGCTCAGCTTTGCAAAATGATAATCTGTTCCTATATTTCTATTAGTTACGATTTATTCTGATTCATTCCTTTGTTTGAAAATGCAAATGAAAGCAGATGATGCTGAAGAAGCTCAACAAGCAACAACAACGGGTACAACCATCCGTCTGAAAAAAAGGGGAGAGACTGCATGTTGCACTCAGGCAAGAAATCTGAGTCAAAGATTTCTAAGGAAACATTGGTTATGGAGAAAACCAAGCACCAGGGCTCAGCTGCCAGGCTGAACTAGCATGACCTCAATTCTCAATAACTCATCTCAAAAAGTCTCGCAAAGACACACAGCAAATTACATTCCTCCTATGGGTATATATTTAAGAGAGCTGAAGAGCTAAAATCAACCTTGCTGGGCTTTGATGATGAGGCTCAAGGGAGCCACGTGGTCTCTGAAGGCTTTTGGGACATGCAGATTGTATGGATATATGAAGGACAGATTGATGGCAGCTGTTCTGCACTGGGAGATGCATGCAAGAGACTTCAGAAGCAGCCACACGGGCTTTTTAGTTGCTTCATTTCACTGCCCCTCCTTGTTGATGTATTTACCCTACTCCTTGGGCAGGATCCTGACAACGACTGTCATGTCTAAGCACTGGAATCAGAGAGCTGTGCCACAAAAGCCTTTTTCCATCCAGCACCAGCATCCTGGAGTCATACAGCTGCAGTCATGAATTGCTATTGAAAGAGCTCTGAGGCTTTCTGGAGTCAAGCCCCTAGTTTGCAGCAAGACGGACCACAAAAATTGCCACCAGGATCAGAGACCTTCAGAAACACCTTCATTACGTCAGGAATTTATCCATCCTTTGAGCAGCTCAAAAAAACTCCAAACAACTGTATCTGTTCTATGTATTTTTTCCCTATGAGCCTGTCTGGGCAAGCACAGAATCTCACATACCTGCCCTTCCCATGGGAGCTGATCAATCTTTGCTTTAAGGCACCTAAGAATAGGTTCAGGGGAGAGTCCCTGTTTCTGGACTTCTATTGGGTCTCTTCATCCCACAGATTTAAATAAGGAGCAGAATGTATTCACTTCTTCTTCCTCAACTGAAATAAAAATGGCTTCATCAAGCCTTTGTGGGCATCACCACAGACGTTTTGCGTTGTGTGATTTCATTGATTAAGTGGGTGATTCCCTGGTCTGTCCAGTCTTTTGCAGGAAGCTCCCAAGATTTTTTTTATCTCAAGCAATCACAAGTGTTCCCATATTTGTCTTTTAATTACTGTGGTGGGACATGGTTGCTATAAAAAGGCAGAGCCATAGGAGAGAAAGTCAAGTCCATATAAAATCTTGAGTTAACCAAGACCTCGGGCTTTGAGGCTCTGTGTTCAGTACAGAACAAATGCAGAAAGCAGCCCGAGATGGTAACGTGTTGCTAGCACTCCAGAGGGTAACTCCTAAACACAAATACCTGGCAGCTGGAATGAAAGTTTCTAAAGAAGTAGTGGTAAGGTCAAACAAGAATTACTGAGGAAGGGAGTGGATCTTGTATGTGGGAAGGAGTTCAACACTTATTGTTTTCAAGTGAACCACTGAAGGAATGACTTTGAATGGAATTAAACTACACAGTAGACTAAAACACAAAAAGGATTTTACAGCAACAGCTCTCTATTGGGGAGTTTGTGTTTGTACAAACATAAATATACACACCTATGTGTTTTCTATGTTGAAGCATTTATCCCTTTCCCAACCCAGCAATGGTCAGAACTCCCCTCAGGCGAGCTTCAAAATGAGAACTGTCCCAATTAACAGAAAATCTTTTGTGGAGTTTCCAGCTTGTGTGTTAACCAGTTTCAGCACTCAGTGCACCACTTCCATTTTTATGCCAGTACCACAAAACCTGGGTCATGCCTCTGCCTAAGGAGAGCAGAGTTAGACATTAGATTTCAATAAATCCTGCACGAGGGCTTTATACAGACTCACTGCCCCTAATCTTTTTTGCTTCCCACTCATCACAAGCAAGAGGATGTCAGGACCCAGATCAGTGGTACTGTTTCCCAGTATGAAACACCTTGTTTTAAAGGAATAAAACACATGCATATTTCTAGCTACTTTGTAATGTTTCTTTCATAGCAATCTCACCAGTTTTATTTTACATATCATCACGATCCTTCTCTCTGGGTCTGGCATTTAAAGCTCAAAAGCACTTCTACTTACCTTAATGATAATAAAAATTTTAAAATTAACACGTCCTGTTACATGCAGCTTTCATCTGCTCAAGATAAGGGAGAGGAACAAGATTTCCTTAGAAGGAAACTGGACCCACTGAAGAAAATTATATTTTAGTTTTCTGTAACAATTAAAAACAGTGGACCCCCAAAATACTTTCCTAGCAACATTTTTTAAGATATCCTTTTAGTCCAAAAGCAGATACGTAAATGAGGCTTGTATGTTAAGACCTCATGTAGTCAATTTTAATGTTTCAAAAGGTTCAGGAAAAAACACTACAGACATCTTCCCTTTACTCCTTTCATTACTTTCCATCCCTAGTTCTGGTATCAGAGTCGTGTTTTCAGGTTTGAACTTCTAAGTAAATATCTAAACCAGGAAAAGGAGGACAAGGGCAGGGAAGAGGACACAATTTATTATCTTTTCACATTAGAGTTACTGGGAACCTTAATGATACACCAGGCTATAAACACTGTAGCTGGTACTATATTAATCTTCCGTCTGCATGAGAAGTCAGAAAAATATATAATCCTGTTTCTGCATTGCAGATGTTTTATGTCCCTTCCCCAGGCTGTTGTTTTTTTCATTTTGTAAACATTGCTTTGGGCTGGGGGGGTGCCCATGACAAGGTAGGGAATGGCATCTGAACTAGTTTCTTCACATGAACAGTTATAATAAGATTCAGATGAAGATAATTAAAGAAACAGGCGGCAATTTAATCACTGCAGCAAAGAGTTCCTTTTTTTATCAGTCTGAGCACAACTTGTCTCTACCAACGCACTGTCTCTTCACCAAGGTCAATTCTGTCACCAGGCACAGGCAGCAGATGGCCCACCCAGGCTTCCCCCCGGCCTGGGCATCAGCCAGGTCCCACCTGCATATTGACAGAGCTCCACTTGAGACAGACTCCTGCGGTCTCCACCTCCGTGTCACCCACTGCCACACACATATTCCTGGAAAAGATGTATTCCCTGCTTTTGTCTTCCCATGTCAGCCCAAACGTCTCAACAGATTCCACTCCTCCACTTGCTATCCCTCTCTCTGATACCGAAGCACCACAGGAACAGCCAGAAATACCCAGTGCTCTTCTCGATGAACCGAGAGCAAGATTTAAAAATCAAATGAACGGGAGATTCTGCAAGCAGCAGTGCACACACCTAAATGAAGTGCCCTGGGGACTAACAGCTCCCCACATATGCTCAGCAATAAAACATCAGCTCAAAAACCCTGTGCCCTGAAGGGGAATTATCGATGCTGCAAGAGAAATATTAGGGCAGGCCTTTCATGTTCTTTCAGGTCAAGCCACGACAGGGAAGGCAGCCCTCCCTGCTTTACCCCTCAGTGACAAGCAGCTCTGTCTTGCCCAAAGTAAAAAAACGCCGTAAGGGGATGAGAGAGGCATCAAACATTTAGGACAAACCAAAGAAAATAACCTGCAGAGCTAAGTTTGCCCCCAAGCCTATCTGGAGAGCTGGGAGGTACATTGCATGGCAATTAGGCATCCCATGACTTCTGTAACCCTACTGCTCCAAGAGCTTGTTTTCATGGCACCTTCAGCCATCTTCCTCGGCAGTGCTGGTTCAGCAGTACCATTTTATCCTGCAGTTCTCTGCAGAACAATCTCCCACTACAGCATTACAGAGGCAACCAGTCCCACCACAATGCAAACTCCCTCCTCGAGTAGTGCAACACTCTGCACTGCGACCAAGCAGCTGCATGCAATTCTCCTTTCAATTTCCCAGGTTAGCTCAGCTGTTCATAAAGAGGTATTCCTTTAAGTCCAGGGGGGAGGGAGGAGGATGATCTCATTTCATTGTGAAAAGCTACAAGACATCATTATTTCATTGCAATTGCACTTCACTGGTCCCTTATTATCAAACCTTGTTTGATATATTTTTAGAACAACATGCAAAATCTTCATTACCATTCAAGCAGAGCAGAGGAATGTGGTAAGAACGCAGTGTAAAATTGAATAGCTGTCCTCAGCCAGGACAACCATTTCTTCCCAAACTGCCTTACAAAGGAGACAAATCAATGCTGCCTCCTGACATTGGGGATCAGACATTTCCCAAGGAGGCTGGAACAGTTTATTGGGAACACTGCTCTCTTTAATTACCTGTGTGACACAAAGTGTACCTATTCTGAAAGACAAGTTGCAATGGTAGCAGGGGATTTTTATTGTGCTTCATCAGCATCAGTGTTTGTGTCAAGGTTAGTTAGATGCTGAGCACGACCATCCTGTAAGACAAATGATACCTATTGCACACACCAAAATAAACTGCACACACTAAAATAAAATAAAGCCTTTACTCTTTTTCTCAAGGTCCACTAAGGCACAGAAACCTCCTGCCACTCAGCCTGTAGATGGCTTTTGAAAGGCAATGGCCTGAGGCAATAAAGGCAAGTCCTCACCACTCCTGTCTGGGGAGAAGCACGCTGGAGCTGTAGGTGAAAAATGGCTCAAAGACAACTGCAGCAGATGACTGGCTATGTGGGAGGGTATAAATACATCAGAACTGTTCAACTCTGATGCAGAAGCCTGCTTCTTACTGGCCACAACCCAAGTGGGCTGGTTGCAAATTTTGCCAATACCTGAACCAAGTAACAGGGGGACATCCAATTAATAAAGAGACATGAGACAGCACCAGAAAAAGGCTGATGGCATGCTGTGCTTCTGCTCGGAGCCTCAGATTTGGAAAACTCCAGCCCTCAAGTTCTACAAGAAAGAGGAGGCTGAACATAAGTGCTCCTTAAAGAAGTGGTCTCAGAGAGAACAAGGGCACCTGGGATAAAAAGTGCAGACTGGATGAAAGACTCAGCTCTCACCTGAAGTACTGTTAATCCAGCACAGCTGAGAGATTCAACCACTTCTTTTAAATTGTGCTAAGCTGAACGTTGTCTCCAGCAAGGTGGGAATTGTCTTACCAGACTCTGGCTGGGTATACAGAGGGGGGAATTCTTGAAGGCAGTTACACAGAATGCTGTATCTCCTCCTAAACTGAGGTACCAGGTTTGCACTGAATTGGAGCACAATTCAGATAAGAGCAAGGAAGATAACTTACAATTAAGACACCTCTTGTCAAAGTAAAAATCTTCTCAAATGAAGTGTATATATGAGCAGTGTCATGTACTTCAAGTCCTTATCTAATTTCCAGAGGTCAGGAACTAGGAAGGCCAGTGAGCTGGAGAAGACATGACCATACCAAAATATTTCCTTGCCCAAGATCCAACACAAAAGTGTCTTCCCTATCCTAATGCCTCATTTTGTGTGAGGATTTCAGCAAGATTCAAATCATACTGGACTAAAACTCATTTTACTTTTAATTCATTTCATATGGTTTTCTATTTAGCTCACTTTAATTGAAATGCAGTGAATGAAATTATCAACTGAAATTACTTCATCAGCTGTGAGTTTTCATTCTTTAACACATAAAATAAGCTTTCAGTAAACCTAAATTAATCATTTGCCTTTTTAATCCTAAAAAAAAAGTTTACATATGTTCAATCTGCATCCAGGATGCTGAGGCATTGTACTGGACTTGAACATTGCCATTTCCACACTCCTAATTGTAAACGTACCCAGGATATTGGCCAGCTTTTGGCATTTTTTTAGTACATGGTGCTTCAGTTCTAGGCTAAATCTTCAAAGTGCAGTTCCAAGTCCTATCCTCTCCTTCCAAGTGACTTCTTGTGATGCAAGAGCCAAACATCTTTACCACTAACCCAGATCATCCAACTGAGTGCACCTTCTGCAAGTTCACAGGTGATTCAAAACGGGGAGGTGTGCTTGGTGTCAGCAGCTACTTAAGCAACTCAGTGGGATGGAGCAACAAACTGACAAGAACTTCAGGATGTCCAGCGAAGGGAAGTGCAACCTCCTGCCTCTGGGGAGGAATCCTGGCAGCCAGGGCAGGCTGGGGGCCAACGGGCTGGAAAGCAGCTCTGCAGAAAAGGTCTCGGGGTTCCTGGTGGATCCAAGGCTAACCACGAGCCAGCAACTTGACTTCAGCAGCTAAAAAGGCAATCACCCCCTGGGCTGCATTTGCCAGAGCACTGCCAGCATGCCATGGGTGGTGGGCCACCCCCTCCACCCAGCCCTACTGAGAGAGCTGGGCTCCCACAGCTAGAGAGACAGGGAATTCCTGGAGAGAGAACCCAATCAAGAGAGAGAAAGAAGATGAAAGGACTGGAGCACCTGACATGCAAGTTGGGGGTTGAGAAAATCAGGACTGTTCAGCCCAGAGAAGAAGAGGCTCAGGGGAGACCTTATCAATGTGTATAAACCCTCATGGGAGGGATTAAAGATTGAGTGGTGCCCAGTGAAAGGCAGAAATAAGAGAAGCAACAAACATGGAAAATTCCATTTAAAGATGAAAAAGCTGTTAGACTGGTCAAACACTGGCAAAGGCTGCCCAGAGAAGTTGTGGAGTCTCCATCCTCATGATGCTCAAACCCTGAGTGGACACAGCCCTGAGCAACCCGCTCGAGGATGAGCAAGGACTCCACTTGAACTGGACCATCTCCAAAGGTACCTCCCAACCTCATCTGTTCCGTGATGCTGTGACTCTGAAATCAGCTAGCTTATCCACCCATTTCATCTCTGCCACGTGTGGAAAGGAGACAGTAGGTAAAAAATTCACAGACACTTTCAAATAAATCAGAATTATTATTGTTGGTCCTCTTCTAGGTTTTCATCTGAAATGCCTCTAGGATTTCTCTGATAGCATGGTGCAGCATGCAGTGGTTACTTTAAAACAAGGAAAACCATCTTACCAATGGATGAACTTGTTCATACAAAATGGTTAGAAGGGCAGGATTTTGTAACTTGGTTATAATTTCTCAACTATGTGAAGTCATCTATTAAAGCAGGCATCCCACATCACTTCATAGTCTTCTAATTCCACTGATCTGCAGTGTTACGAAGGGACATGTCCAACATTCCAGTGATGCCAGCCTCTTAGAATCAATTTATAACAAAAGGGTTGGGTATGAAATCTATTTTAAAATAGCCCAGTGACAGGGAAGTAGTTCTTTTTCTTCAACTGCCGATCTCCAATTTTAATACAGAAACAAGAACATCTGTCAAGTAAAGTAACATAAAAAGCATACCTAAAACCTGTAAAACTTCAAACGAACAACCCACAGCTCTGAAGACTGTACCCTATGTTTATGCTCTGTGCAAAACGGCACCAAACTTGGAAATAAAAATCACAGAAAAATGCTGCTGATCGTCTTAATTGCTTTACTTACGAAATGAAAGCCTATGTGTTTATATAAGCTCTGAAAGCCTATATATTCTTTATTTATACATGCTTGCATATAAAAAAATCTAGCATTTAAAAAAAAAAAATTAAAAAAAAAAATCTAACACCCAAAACATCTAGCAGTAACTACCATTCCATTACGCAACCGTTCCGCTAAGGATATTTTCTTTTCTACCACAATGTATAGAAAGGTGATAGACAAGGGTAAATTCTGTACAGTCTTACAGTGCTGAACATCCCTGCTGTGCATAATAAAGCCCTGGTAAGTTGAACCCAAGCTGAGGTTTCCCAATGGCCAGGGTGACGCCTGGACTGCAGGTGCTGCAGAGGCAGCAGAACTATCCCGGGCACTGGTTTCTGTTGCTCGGTTTGCAACTGAGCCACACTGCCAGGGAGGCTCCACTCAGAGGGGATTCACTGCTGCCTCCCTGGCTCAACAAGAAAAGAATCTCAGTGAGAGCAGGAGAGACACTCTCTTTAAGCTTTAGCAACACGGTTTAATACATGAATTAAACAGCCAAACCTCTCCCAGAGCAGATGATTCAATCATGACCGTCATTAGCCCTGGGGTTTTTTAGCCCCTTTGCTATTGACTTATTGAAATTATTCAGAAATGTGTCACTGGGGGGGAGGGGGATTTTTTTCAGTTGATCAGATAATGTCTAATATTAACGTAATTGTTTTTGTTCACTTTCATCCATCAGCCAGAAAGGCATAGCAAGACCTGCTGAATTCCAGTGAACAGCACTACCCTTCTTTGTCTCTCCTTGAAAACATCATGAAAAATTTGGCAAAAGGCAAAGCTTATTCTCTCACAAGGTTCCACAGTCAGGTGAATCAAATAAACCGCTGTCTTTCCTCCAGAACATTATTTGACCTGTGAAAGTATTCATATTTATCAGAAAGATGTGGGTACAATTTACAGAACTACCAGCTGCTGGAGTCCTACTGCAGTATAATGAGGTTTCCAGTGAATGTGAGAGAGAGTTGCAAGGTCACGACTTCTAAATTTATTTCAAAATGTAACAAGGAATTACTACATATACAACTGGCGTTTGAAAATACAAACTGCAGGATGAAAATTAAAAGGCAAAAATACTTGTAACATTCATATATGAGCAGAATGCATGCTCACATTATTAGTATTCAGATGGGGATTTTTTTCTAATTTTTTTTTAAATATTTTTTTTTAGTATGATTTTTAAAATGTTTGCATCCCAGATTCAACAGCACTGGAAAACAGAATCTGTGTCTTCTAAATGCTAGGAGAAGAGGAAAAATAATCCTTTAAAACTGTTTCCTGGGTACATGATATTAAATTTAAAATAAAAAAAGCACTCACAAAATCCACTTCATAGAAGCTCTTAAAGAACAGTATGAGACCTAGCTCATCATTACCATGTAACATGTAATCCTACTGAGAAACACGACACTCTTCCAAGCTATTTCAATATACATGCATGAAACCTTTTTATAGATGCAGAAACCATGAGAAATATCATTCAGTTTGGATTTGCAACAAGAAAAAAATAAATTACCTTTTCCAGGAAAATGTGAGTGTATTTACCATTGACATGCTGGACCAAAATCAACTCTTCACAGAAAGGGAGATATATGAAAAGGATGAAAAGGGGGGCACACACACACACACAAAAAAAAAGGGGGTGAGGGGGCGGGCATATTCATGCTGCATTACTATACACAACTTAGAGATAAGCCTTATTTTAAAACTAATTCATTTTCCCAGCACTAAAGGGAAAATATGAAACATTTCTTCACAGGTAGCAATTTTGATGAAAATGAGAGGACCCTGAACAAAGTCAAAGATGTATGTGATCAAAGAGCTGCTGGATACCTGAGTCAACCAGTTATTTCAGAGCAAGGTACAAGAGCTGGTCATGCATATGGATGACCCTCACGAATTAGATGCTAATCAGGAATTCAACTCAACATTAAAAAAAAAGAGTGGACTATGAAGTAGATCTCTAACGTATTACTAAGCAAAGACTAAAAAAAACCCCTAATTATCAATTTCATACTGCAGATATGCAATAAGAACCAGAAATCCCAGCCAGAGAATCATATTTTTGTTAGTATGAAGCCTGCCAGCTATCTTTCTAAGACCCCAATTCGTGTCATATCCCTGCAATCCCTTAACGGAGTAGCTAACAGAATGCAATCAGCAGGTCAAATGACCACAAGTCCTCCCAAGCATGCAGCTCTCTGGCTGTTACCATGCAGGAATACCCATTCCCCATTAGCAACTTCAATACTTACCTTCCAGAAGACATGGGAAGCAGCAGGCTAAGCATCTGCTCCAGGCTGCACCACTGCTCCCGGGCTGCCTACAGCCATCACCCCCCCAAGTCCTCAGAACCTCCCTGCCAGGCTGAAGCTCCTGCCCCAGCTTGTGTAGGACAAGTTAAAGTCAAGGAGCTGGTGGCTGGGGCAGGAGAGCTGAGCTGCTGCCCGGCCTGCTGGGCAGAGGAGCTGCCAGCGCCGCAGGCAGGGACCCGGCGCACAGCATCTCCCTTTACATAAGAGGGAATGACTCCTCTAATCTCAGCCTTCCTGCTAAAGCCCTGGATGCTTCAGGAACAGCCAAAAGCTTTTCCATGCAGCACGCAGGGATTGGGAGCCGATTCTTCTTTAAAAATAAGTAAATAAATAAATAAATAATATTCATTTAAAAAAAAAAAATATATATATATCTGTCAGAATGTTCAGTACTGTACATCACAGAAACCTTTCCCCCCCTTACCACAGGAAACATCATGCATGCTTAAAATTACATAAAATCCCCTGCTCCTTTAACAGTATTTTCTAACCCATTTCAATAGAAAGGCAATGTTCACGTTGCCGTTTTCTTTTTCATGTCTGCCCTCTTACTTTCAAGCATGCACATTGAAAAAATATAAGCAGCTCTATAAATAAACCTGGTTGAGGATTACACATTTTCCTAGGAAGAAATGTTAGGAGACATGTTCTCTTATGTTGCCTGTCATAAGAGAATATTACTTAAAAGTAAGGTTAAAAAAGGAAAAGAAGAGAAAAAAAGAGTCACATTTCAGTGCCTTTTTCTGCACTTCACTTCTGGTAGGAAAAAAGGTACATCCAATCCTTACAGCAATGATAAAGGCAAAATCTTCTCATCCACGTGTTTTCCTCCTCACTAAATAACAGATTTAATCAAAATCAAGCCCATACATTTAAACATCGAGACCATACTGAATTTTCAACCTACAAAATCCCGGCGAATGGTTTCTGATGCAAGAGTGCCTTTTGGCAATGCAGTTTCTGTTTGACCTTAGAGAATAATCTACAGAAGTTGCAGCATTACCTTTCCAGAGATTCACAAGGCACCAACCAAATCCTAACGCATCCCTCAGACCCCGTCTCCACACCATTTTCTCATCAGCCTGCGCCTCCACCAGAAGCAAATTGCCGAATAAACAGAACGGGAAGGATGAGGGGGGGNTTTTTAAGCCTCATTTGCTACATTTTAAAAACAAAAATTAAATATGTTTTCAGACTCGGTGTTTCTCCAGCTTTGCAACATTCTGCAGTAACATTTCTGCAAAGAAACAGCTTGCATTTCCAAACTGTGCAAACACATTGTGATCCGAGGAAACAACATGACCTAATAAAAGAAGCAGAGGAGAGGGATCTCAGAATACTCAAATTCAAGGACTTGTCCTGCTGCTTCTTGACTGAGATGTTAGTAGGTCACTTGATCCCACTGTGCTTCAATTTCCCTAACTTTAAAATAAGTATATTCACTAGTTTAAATTGCAGTGGTTATGCCTGGCTTTATTGGTTAACTCATTCCTGTCTGTGGGGAAAAGGCAGTGGGCATCCCTGAATCTACCTGGGGAAGTACTGAAAGTTAGGAGGTCAGACACGTGCATTTAAAACATGTAGGCACAGAGCTGCCTTACACTGTTCTGTACTAACTACCCACATTTATTTTATTGTACAAATCACTTCATAACCACCTTCTGCAAAGGTTCAGCTAGCTCTCTTCTTGCTTCTGTAAGAACAATGTTCATTATAATAAAGTATCTGCAGGGCTGCAATGATTTTGTTGTGTTTGTGTTTCTGTCGTGCCGTCCAGAAATCTAAAACTAAATCTAAATCTAAAAATCTCTCAGGAGAAGCACACAAAATATCCTCCTTTTTAACCTCCTCTGGTCACATTAGCATATGCTGTAGAACACTACATGCATTCCAGAGCAGATTCCTGCCCCTTTTTTGTTTTGTTTTAAACTATATGAAATAAAGCCTCTGCCTCATGATAAGGACAGCCTTGCACTTGGAAAAATCTGTATGTTTTAATTAGTTTCTTACCATCTACTCTGTGTTATTCCTTTTTTAAAAAAAAAAATCTACCTGTTACATTGAATTATTAGCACAGGCAGGATTCTGAGGTGCCTGTTTTCAATAGAACACCCTGCTATGGCTGTGGAAAAAACAAAACACAAAAAAACCTCTAAAAACAAGACAGAGACATAAATCCTCTAAAAAGCACCTTTTCTGTGTTTTACTTGACTTTTTCCAAAGTCAGTTTTGATCAGTACGTGTACGCTGCTCGAACTGCAACTTCCAACTCTCTACCTCAAACCATTTAATCCTGACAATGACTATCACAGAAAAAATCTCACGTATTTCATCGAGTATGCATAAAGCAGTATACATAAAAGTTGGAATCTTTTCCATAGTATCCTGGGACAGCAGTGGTTCGTGACTTCACTCTGTCTTGGACAGAGTGGGCAATTGCAAGTAAGCATCCCTCCCTCAGCACTAATAGGAGTAGCTGTGCTGATGCTCTGTCATCCTGCCTTACTTGCTGCTCAGAATATCAATTCAGCCAGTTAAACCAAAAGTCTGTACTGCACTGCACCAAAATGGAAGCTATTTAAAAAAAAAAAAAAAAAAAAAAAANTTTAAATTCTCATTATCATGGTTATTCTCACGCTGTGTCCGTGGCTACTTACTTGGCTAAGATATCATCGCAAATCCAGGATGATTTCAGTTACACAGCGGAGTAATGAGGGTTCGGCATCTGTGCGGGGCTGGCTGAGCGGAGCTGGCTGTGCGGGGTCCCTCTGCAGACTGTACCACCCCGGCGGGCAGGTGGGGAGGGAGGGAAGGAAGGAGGGAGGGAGGGAGCCGCGGATCCCCGCACAGCATCCCCGGCCCCGCCGCAGCCCGGGGGATGTTTCACCGCCCGCAGCCTCGGGTGGGTGCCCGCGGGGGGAAAGCGAGCGGCAAGGCGTGGGGAAGGGGAAGGGGAAGGAAGGGGAAAAAGGTTTGGCTGAAAAGAAAAATGGACTGAACCACCATGTTGTTGTTTGTGATTTTATTTTTTTTTTTTAATACTTCCCCGGGGGATAATGACAAAAAAAAACGGAAGATGGCAAACTCCCAGGAATATGCCACTGACTCAGAAACGGGAGAAACCTTCAAGGACAAGGAGCCTCAAGCCCGATCGTTTGAGAAGGAAAGGATGGGGGGGAACAGGCAGGAAAGGTTGGGTGTAAAAGGGGGTAAGGGGACAGAGGGAAGGAGCAAACCCCCTGCACCCCTCCAGCTGGGAGGACTGGGCTGAGCCCTGGACCCCAGAGTACCAAATGCCTCCCCAGCCCTGCAAACCAATGATGCATCTGACAGCAAAGGAAACAAACATGTCTCACCCACAAATCACTTCATAACCACCTTCTGCAAAGGTTCAGCTAGCTCTCTTCTTGCTTCTGTAAGAACAATGTTCATTATAATAAAGTATCTGCAGGGCTGCAATGATTTTGTTGTGTTTGTGTTTCTGTCGTGCCGTCCAGAAATCTAAAACTAAATCTAAATCTAAAAATCTCTCAGGAGAAGCACACAAAATATCCTCCTTTTTAACCTCCTCTGGTCACATTAGCATATGCTGTAGAACCCTACATGCATTCCAGAGCAGATTCCTGCCCCTTTTTTGTTTTGTTTTAAACTATATGAAATAAAGCTTCTGCCTCATGATAAGGACAGCCTTGCACTTGGAAGAATCTGTATGTTTTAATTAGTTTCTTACCATCTACTCTGTGTTATTCCTTTTTTAAAAAAAAAAATCTACCTGTTACATTGAATTATTAGCACAGGCAGGATTCTGAGGTGCCTGTTTTCAATAGAACACCCTGCTATGGCTGTGGAAAAAACAAAACACAAAAAAACCTCTAAAAACAAGACAGAGACATAAATCCTCTAAAAAGCACCTTTTCTGTGTTTTACTTGACTTTTTCCAAAGTCAGTTTTGATCAGTACGTGTACGCTGCTCGAACTGCAACTTCCAACTCTCTACCTCAAACCATTTAATCCTGACAACGACTATCACAGAAAAAAATCTCACGTATTTCATCAAGTATGCATAAAGCAGTATACATAAAAGTTGGAATCTTTTCCATAGTATCCTGGGACAGCAGTGGTTCGTGACTTCACTCTGTCTTGGACAGAGTGGGCAATTGCAAGTAAGCATCCCTCCCTCAGCACTAATAGGAGTAGCTGTGCTGATGCTCTGTCATCCTGCCTTACTTGCTGCTCAGAATATCAATTCAGCCAGTTAAACCAAAAGTCTGTACTGCACTGCACCAAAATGGAAGCTATTTAAAAAAAAAAAAAAAAAAAAAAAAAAAGGGAGAAGAAAAAAAAAAAAGGGCCAGGATCATTGATCAGGGAGTCTCATCTATGCTGAGCAATTTTTTCTTTCAATGAAGGAAAATGTAAAGCAGGATTAGGATCAATGCAGATTTTTCTCATGTGAAACTGCCTTTAGCATTGGAAAGCTACAGGCAATTACACACATGCCAGGACACTCTATGCAGTGACTTTGTGTTATATTAAGCACAGAGACGTGTCCCCTTTTCCTTAGCAAGTCCTTGGTACAAACTGCAGCTTTAAGGAGCACGGAGTGCAGGCTCAGAACTGAATTCAAGCTTTGAACAAAACTGTAACAGAACAAAAAAGTGCTATATTTAAGAGGTGTCATGCTTATGTCCAAGACCCATAAATGCTGGTGACCTCTACTGCTCTGTCAGAAAAGCAGGAAGATACTAAAATAATCTACAATTCTTTGGCTACTAAATTTTTTTTTTTTTTTTTTAATTTGATACAAATTTTAAGGATAATTTGAAATACACTAGAAGGTTGATTGACACAGTAACAAAATATATTAAGGAAAATTTTTTTGTCACTGTCTTTCCCAGATGAAGGGAAGACTAGTCTAAAAGGATTAAGTACAGTATAAAAACTTGTTTCATACATTTGGCTATTGCCAGTTTGAGAACTGCTGCTCTCAGAGATCCATGTCTCATAAAACTGAAACTTCAGCCCAGACACAGAACCAGAATGCCTACAGGCCTATACTCCCATCAGAAAACACTCTGATGCTTATTCCTGATTAACAGAATGGGCAGGAGAATAAGAGGAAGAAAATAACAAAAGTTCAAAAGGCAAAAAAAAAAAAAATCCTAGTTTGGACACAGTATTATTAGAGAGCCAATCCAACAGAACCATTTATCAATATTCCCACTAACCTAATAAGAAGGCCTCAAATGTGCTATACCACAGAGGAGGATGGCCAAGCTCTGAGCCTTTCTGCTAGGAGGCCATTCAGAGGGAGGTGTGGTGTTGGTCCTACCTTCATGACAAGGCTCCAGCAGGAGGCCAACCACCCACTGCTGAGCTCCAGCCCAGCAGATGGATCTTCTGGGATAAGGGATCTTCTGGGATAAGAACTATAACTCCTATGTCATGGTACCTGTGCACAGCACAGGGAGCTTGCCCTGGTTTTGAGGCACAACTGAAGAGTCACATTCTACCTGTCCTTTAAAAGCCACCAAGTGCAAACTCTGCAGAACTGCTACAAATCCTCTCGCCTGCAGCCAAGCACCAGCAGTGCTGCCAGTCAAGGCCACCACCACCTGGTTCCTGCACCAAGACTGAGGGTCCCTTGGGGTGCACCCACCAGCTTCCCTGTCATAACCCACTTCCCACAGGGAATGCCTGCTGTCTGTAGCTGCACTGCTGCTGGACAAAACCAGCAATCCTACCCCTGCCATCCAGTAATCAGCAGCAGTAGTAATACTCCAGCCTCAAGGACTGAAGGCTTTGGGTTGGTTTTTTTTGCTTTTTTTCAGGACAACAGTGAGGAAAGTCAAATTTTCCCAGTTGCTTGGCTTTCAGCACGTGCAACTCAAAATGGCCACAGTGTTAGCAGGCACTTTTTCTAGCTATTCCATCATAAAATTTAATAGCAAAGGATTGCAAAAGAAGGTAACATCTGTGCCTCTCCTGAAATGAAGATTGTCAGTGCATCTTCGTGCCTATTAAAGCATCCAGTAGCATATTATTTAGCTCTGACACAAGAACAATTTAACACCTTAGCTTGGGGGCAAGGAGTGAAAATGGAGTAAAAAAGGAGCAGAAAACTAGAAGAAAAAAAAAAAAATTCTTCTTGGGACTAAGCTTAAAAAACACAACAATGTTAATGGGATGCAAAGGGAGTGAGACTTCAGCTGTTGAGCTTGAAATGTGACTTGAAAAATTGTTTTGCCAGTAGAACATCAACTGGTAATTCAGAAAATATTCACAGGCAAAAGTAAAAGACTACCTGATTTCTTTGGAGAAAAATTTAATTCCATATGTGCTGGAGATAGACATCATAAGCACATTTCAAGGTCTTTATGACATAATTAATGACAGGAAACACAGGAACATAATTTTAATTCCTCTTTCAGGATCTTGGGGACCAAGACCTCCTTTTCAGCAAGGTTGTCCAATCAGAGGAACAGCACTGGAAATCTGCAGCAGATTTTTAGTATTTTTCTAATCACAACCCAGATACTTAAACTAGAACAGCAGACTGGCAGCCTTTCATATTTTTAAGCCTCATTTGCTACATTTTAAAAACAAAAATTAAATATGTTTTCAGACTCGGTGTTTCTCCAGCTTTGCAACATTCTGCAGTAACATTTCTGCAAAGAAACAGCTTGCATTTCCAAACTGTGCAAACACATTGTGATCCGAGGAAACAACATGACCTAATAAAAGAAGCAGAGGAGAGGGATCTCAGAATACTCAAATTCAAGGACTTGTCCTGCTGCTTCTTGACTGAGATGTTAGTAGGTCACTTGATCCCACTGTGCTTCAATTTCCCTAACTTTAAAATAAGTATATTCACTAGTTTAAATTGCAGTGGTTATGCCTGGCTTTATTGGTTAACTCATTCCTGTCTGTGGGGAAAAGGCAGTGGGCATCCCTGAATCTACCTGGGGAAGTACTGAAAGTTAGGAGGTCAGACACGTGCATTTAAAACATGTAGGCACAGAGCTGCCTTACACTGTTCTGTACTAACTACCCACATTTATTTTATTGTACAAATTACTACTTTTTTCTGGCTGATAAATTATTGTGGACCCCAACACCTCATTTCCTAGATCAGAATCCCAGCTTTCTCATTATCTGGGAAGGAAACCCATCAGACAGCCAACACTGCAGTTACCTCCCATCCTTTCATATCTACCACCAGGTAAAAATCTTTACACAGATTCCTTCATTCATAGATTTCATATCTACCAGGTTAAATCTTTGCCAGATGACTGGAGCAGATGACTACAAAGTTGAGCTGGCACTGCTGTCCCCCTCCTTGCCACAACACTAGTGCTCAGAAAACAAAACCAAACTCTCAGGATGACCCAAGCAGGAAGAAAGGTCATTATCTCCTTTAAAGAAGAACAAAATCCATGGAAAGCAAAACCAGCTGGAAGAAGGGTTAATAAGCCTGAGCTTCCCAAAGAAGTTTAAGTAAACCTGGCTCACTGCCACTGCCTAACCACAGCAATGACAGAGAAGCATCTTCACAGTCTCCAAAGCAATCTTGGAGTAGGATGGCAAAGTAAGCACCTGCAACATCTGATCCAGGTAAGCCTAAATCCACATTGAAACCAGCTTCCTCAGCAGCTCAGCAGCCTAGGAACATGACAACAGTATTATACAAGCACTCCACTTTTACTACAAAAAATGAATCTTCTGTATCACACGCCAATGAGAAAAATTGCATTTGGACACTCAGAAAAAATGTTAACCAACAAACTGGCCTGACACCAGCCTTTAAAGAACTATCTTCTGAGGGTGCCATAACTTTTAGGAAGTGAAGAATGAGACAGGGAATACGCTTGGGAATCACCCTTTCATTTAGTGCTCATTTAATCCCCATAGCTGTGCCACTCTTGGAAACAGGACTTGTGCCAAGAGTCTTCTAGCATTAATCTGTTACTTAACATAATACCTTGGTACTAGCAGGGGGACTCAGAAGTAACTTGTGGCTTTCTATGGTGTGAGTTCTCCTGTTCTGGAAGGGACTGTTACACTTCCTCTTGAGTCTGGTATCACTGCTTTTCTGGTCTTAATGGAAATCACAGGTCCTTAGAGGCACCAGTAGGATACTGGTATTTAAATTCAAATGGCAGAATCACATCAATTTGTATCAAGACTACAGATTTCAAACTTTCTAACTTTCAGGGATCTTTGGAAATAGGGTTGAAATTTCGTATGTAGAGATGGTTTACATGGACCCATCTCTCCATATCCTCAAAATTATTCTCCCAGAAAAAACAGAGACGTTTAGAACAAGAACTCAGTTCAGAACCTTCACCTGGTATCACTCACTTAAACCACTACCACAATTTTATAGAGGTTGTTTTTCCTTCTTACTGGTTAATGATCCATACAGGAAAACACTTCAATTTGACAAATATATGCAAACCCAGGCAGCATCTGAAGGAGCATCCTTTACTGTGAAACTGTATATAGCTATGACACAGATAGGAATCTCCTCAAGGTAAGCACCACCTTTACACAGCGAGGTCACACTTTGGCCTTAGACTGCACCTTAAAAAGGAAACCCAACATTATTCTATTTAATTAATTAACTCTTAAGAGTCACCTATCAGACAAATGAGACAGTAATAAATAACAGACAACTAAAGTATGAATATGACATCTTTATAATATTACTTTAAAAATGCATCCCTCTTTTAGGGCATTCTTTAAGCTTTCAGTTCTCAATATATAGAATTTTCACACACACCTTGATATCCCTCCTTCTCTCAACTGACACAACAGCAACTATTGCAGTCTCTTCTTAAGAGGGCTCTGAATTGAAGCCTGTACCAGCATTATTTGATATATTACTCTAGTAAAAGCAAGTGATTAACATAAATGGAAATAACAGTGGGACAAGGTTCAATCACTCTTAACAATTAAAAAGGGGTAACAAAATTCTAACAAAGTATTAAACACTTCTGATAGCTCAGCAAATGGTAAAGTAGGATACATTTTTCCTAGAAATTAATCTTCTTGAGGGAATTACTTCTGTTGAGGGGCTTTTTAGAGCACAGTATGATAAAAGTCTACATACAGTTACTGGGTAAAGCAACCTCACCTGTTAAGCTGTGTTAAACTCTCACAGTGCCTGGGACCTGTTCTGAAAGTCCCAGGGATCACCCTGCATGCTGACATGCTCACCCAGGCAAACCCAGCCCAGGGGCCCAGCCAGCCAGCCCCAACCTCCTTGGGTGGGTGTCCCCAACCTCCTTGGGTGGGTGTGTCCCCCCCCTCCCAGCACCTCCAGCCTCTCCTTGCTGCCAGGCCACAAAGCCCAATCCAGAGACATTCTGCTCTTGAGGTTCCTCTGCATGGGCAGAAGAAACTGGAGCTGGCCTGACACAAACCACTGTAAACTTCAGATGTCATTCTTCATACCACAGCCTCCTGTCTTGGGAAAAGGGGTGGCTCTGTGTTGGCTGCCATGGCACCTCGGGCTGGTAGCCACCCCCTCACCTTCCATGGGAACTCTCAGATGGGCTCCAGTGCTTTGAAGGGTTTCACTGGTACTGGATGGAAAGTGTTGGTGTGCCCCAACACACTTCATTCCAGTCTTGTCATTGCTTTTAAAAAAAGGTGTTAGCTTCATCAGTCCTTTCAATTCCCCTAGAACATCTGTGAATAGCTCTCACAAAAGCCATTCCAGGAAATCAAACAACTTCAGAATCAAACTTGATCTGAAATTAACTTGACGGGTTTTTGTGGCCTTTTATATAAATACACCATTTTGAGAAGACAGAATATGTATTCTCAATTACATATCAATTTGAAGGAAGTGTTGAAATTCTTTTGCAAAGGGATTTTGGAGCTTTATAGTATGAATGCTTAAAGAATTCTTGGTAAAGACAATGTAAGTATATAATAATAATGTAAGTAAATACTTATATACTATTATATTATAAATAGTATAAATACTATTTATTAGTATTTGCTTATAAATACATTTATTCATATTATTAAACTGACTATCAGACTCAAATCTCATTGCAACAAACATCCACTATAAGTGAAGATCAGTTGGGCATCACCCTTGGCTTCCAGACTGAGTTATGTCATGAAGAGCCATTTTTTTTTCTTAACCCCAGATTTAAGGCAGTGAAACAATAGTTCTAACAACCTGGCCAGAATTTCAGAACCTTCTGGATCAACAGAGCTTAGGGGATTGCTGAAACACAAATGTTATTTTAGAACAAAGGAGTCTATCTAGTGCAGAAAATTTCTACATGTGCATGAAAGTGCCACTGGAGAAAAAATCCAAAATATCTAGTCTAGAATAGCCCCACATGCAAACACAATTCCTGTGGGGGTGCTTGTTCTTGATTTCCTTTAATCCACTTTCAAAGGCATGGCAGATTCCACAATAAACACATCCTCACATTACTGTACTCCAGAATATCCCAATGCAGGGACAAGCCCCAGACAGATCACTTTGATCTTGCTGAGCTGCCAAGCAGCCACACTGTGCTGTACAACTCTTGTCTTCTTCACCATCTTGTGAAAGATCTTATTCACAAAGCAGCAACTGGATAAAGACTTGAGGGGGCATTTAAATGGCACCTGACAAACCAGTAACATGATGAAATGGAAATATTTTCTAGTGTTTCCCTAAGTGAAATAATCCTCCAAACTATGCATTTTTATTATAATCTTTCACCAGAAACATTCATGTGCTGCAGATAGGTACATTCCTCACTAAAAGGAAAGATCTACGCCATCACAAAGAGTTAAAACAAAAAAATAATTATCCTTACATTTGGTCAGAAATGGAGTCAAGAAAGTATTGAGGGGCAAACAATGCATGGCATTATCTCCTAGCCTGTCCCCAGGGATGCTGTGAAGTAGCCAAGCAATACAAGAATCAAAAGACCAAGAAGAAAGAACCCAAACCACTTTTATTACTTATAGTGAGTCAGGGTGGGTGACACCCAGGTTTAACCTACCAGTGAGGACAGACTATGAAGTTTAAATACTTTGCTAACCAGATTTTTAACTGCCTTTGCTCAGAGGAAGAACCGAGGTTCTTTTTCCTCAAGTCAAAAGCCTAACAATGTCCATAGACTAGAAAGGTTTGCAATGTGACATCTGGTTTTATGCATAAAGAGTAGGTCACACATTTTGCATGGCCTATTGGGTGTCTGATAATTTAAGACCATTAAGCACTTATCTGCCATTTCAAATTTGGAAGTGTCCAGCATCATCAGATAAGCAGCTGCTACTCAAGTTTTACTTTGAAAACAGCATTACACCCCTTAGAAATTAATATATTTGGAAGGATTCCTTAACAATTTCTGGGTACAAATAGTCCTTTTTTACACAGCATTGTTCCATGAAGATGAACTACATACACCTGTTATACATCTTGCTGTGTTGTCTGAGTCAGATATTAGTTTCTAAAAACACACAGCTTATAAAGTTATTTTCAAAAGCTCAAGCAGAAGATGTTATGGATATGCTTATATATATGTATGACTGTATACAGTAAAATTACATTCAAGGTCAAGATTAAGATCTGTATTTCTTGCAACACTGATGTCAGCCTTCAAAGATGTTAGCTGACCTTGAGGATAAAAATAAATTGTGGTCCAGCATTATGTCCTCATCTTAGTTCACTAAAGACATCTCAATGTTCTCTGCTTACATACCATAAAACAGTTAAACACAGCTATTCCATATTAATTATACTTAATACTCCTAACTTCGATTTGTGGAGAGGAAAATTAGGTTTCCTGAGAGCTACTGTAGCTTCCAAACATCATCTTATTCTCAAGGAACAGAGATGCTTACAGTGTTATATTTAGATGAAGTAGGGATGGGAACCCTCAGCATATTATTTGCAAAATTAAATCCCACTGAGGTTTTTTTCCTCTTGCTATTTCATTAATTCTACCTCAGGAACAACAATGTAAGATCGTAATATGTGTAAGAATAAAATAATAAAAATACACAATGAAACATTACTCAGAACTCTTTTATCCTCTTTTTAAATTTATTTTTTTTTAATTCCTGATTCCACAGAAGACTTCAGATTCTAAGGCTGGCAGCAGTCCACAGTGCCACCTGAAGCATCTGCTCTGTTTATCCTGGTTTACTGACAACACTGAACCTGCCTTTGAGAGCTCTAGGATTGCTTTAGAGCTGCCCAGGAGGTTGGGCTCTGGCAACCTGACCCATCTTCCATTCAGTGCACTCAGCAAAGCAGGAACCACCACCCTCGGTTCCCCAAAGCAATTTCATTTCCAGACTGTGCAACCAGACTGTGCACTCACCAGCTTCAACTGGCAAAAAGCAATGTAGCTGCTTCACACCACATTTACAGGGCCAGAGATCAACCTTTTATTTAAACTAATCAACCTGCAGAATCCTGGAGTTGTCCAAAGGAATTCGTCCCAAGAGAACACAGTTTTAGAAAGATTTACTGATAGCTTTAATGCCTTGTTTACATTTTATTTTTTTTTAAAGCTTGAAGTTGTTAAGAAGATAAAGCATCAAGAGTGAGATCAGTCAGAAGTCTTGATTTTCAGACCAATGGCCAGTCTTTCATAAATTTGCCACCTATGAAATCAGGCATCAGTTCTGCTTTATACTGAGCAATCAGTGTGATATTCAGCACTTCTCTGGAGATAATGCAACAGTAAAATTGGATCCCTTTCTCCCTTCCTCTCTTACTCTGCACTTCCTCTGTAAATAACCCTTTCCACACTTATAAGCTCTAATGTGATCCCTGTGGAGATCTCTCTCAGATCTCCTACACACACCTTACATAAAACTTGCTTCTCTCTTCATCACCACCCAATCAGCTCAAGCTTAACAAAACCACAGAGATGTATATTTAGCTGTGAAAGAAAGTTAGCACAGCTTCTGTTCACTTACCTCATCCTGGAAAACACTTAAGCACTGAGCTATTAGTTTGTGCTCAACTCCATACTGTCCCAAGCAGATCACCAGTGCTCAAGGCTGGGTTTGATAGTTCTCCAACAAAGCAAAGCAGGATTCTCCTCACCCACCCACCCCTCTGCTTGCACCTTGAGCAGCACCTGCCTGGCTCCAGGCTCCCAGCACTTTGGGGTGGGAAGGGCTGCTCATTTTCCAGCCTCCCAATGGAAGTTCCCCGAGCTGGGTACCACAGACAGTGTGTGTCTGCTTTAAACTGAACCAAAGCCATAAACAAGCCTATGATGAAAGAAGAGATTGCTAGATAGGAAGATGACCCTGCTGCAACACTATTAGCTCAGGGCTAGGAAGATCTAGATTTAATTTCAACATCTATCACAAATTCTCCCTGTAACCTTGACCAAGTGATGAAGTTTCACTACGCCTGTTTCCTATCCATCATCTCCTAAACATACAGTGATGATAAAGAGAAGATTGTTAAATACTCAAATAATCTTTCAGTACTAAGTTCTCCCATAGATAGATACAATCAAATAGCCAAATCATTGAGGAATTTTAGTGCACTCTACTGCATTACAGCCAAAATTCAGAGGTGTAACTCATCTTCTATGCTTTAAGGAATGTAACTACCCAGAGCTAAGAACTGAAGACTTTTTTCAGTGAGTTGTTACAAACACTGAATATTTTCTCTTATTTTCATGGATGAGAAGAATGTCCATCCTGTCTTATGCGTGTCTCCCCACCCCCAAAAATGGGGATTGATTCTCAGAACACAGACATACCAATCATGAAAGTGAATGCAGGACTGAGGCCTGAAGGACTGCAGCCACAGCCAGCCCAGCTCTTCTGTTCAGCCCCATGAAACAGCTCCTGCTTTTCTTGCTTACCATCCACATCCCATATTCTTTGTTCTGTACCAAAATTACCTCTATTAATTTAATTCCATTTCCAGACTTCTTCCAGCAGAAAACTCAATTGTAACTGCTTGAGCTTAGATTTCAGCTAGGATCTCTCTAAAAAAAAAATAAACAAACCAAAGGAAACAAAAACTATCCAAACAAAAAAATCCCTCCAGCTCTTCAGAACGCACACAACTGTTGTGTAGAGTTAGCACAGTTTCTGTATGCATGGAGCAGCACCTAGACAATCTCCTCAAATCCCCACACCCACCATCATTTGGGTTGGAAAAGACTTTTAAGATCGGTGCTTCTGGAACTCAGTGAAACCTCCAGTATTGGGGCTTTGTATTCTACTTTTTACAATTCTGTTCCTGTCTTCTATGAGCTTCTAGCAAGAAGTGAAGTGTTTATTTTATCAATATGCCCACTATTAACACCTGGGAAACATCCCTAACACTAGCAGCCCTGCTTTCTGTAAAGGAAGGAGTTCCAGACTTATTTTTCTTGTGCAGTGACACCAGCAGCAAGCCCTCACCTGCTGTGCCCTGTTTCCCAACTTGCAGCACAAAACCCAAATCCCAGTGCAAGAACCTTATCTCTGCCCACTGCCTCCTCTGAACTGCATGGAGGAGCTGCCCACGCCCAACCACAAGTGTTGGACTTCTTACCAACAAGGTCCTGTGCAGGATGATGTTTGTCTGGGACGTGGTGATGCAAAGAAAGCAGCTCCCATGGAACAGCAGCAAATCAGGCCAAGCCACCGAGCAGAGAACAGCCTGCAAGAAGGCATTTAATTTGTGCAGACAGAATTGGGAGCTGCCACGTCTGCACACTGCTTTGAAGTGTACCACTAGTGACGTTAGCACCACAGTTTAGAAACCTCTGCTCCAAAAACATAAAAACTCCTCCAGAAAAGATGAGCAGAACGGGCCTATTAAATATGTTGAAATGAAAATTCCATAGAACGCAGTGAAATGCCACTGCCCAGACTGCTGGTGTCTCTGCATTTCTCCAAGGAATTTATTTAAATCTCACCATCTAAAGTACAAAGCCTTTTATTTATTACAAGCACCCAAATACAAAATCTTAGGCTCCTGGCTGCATGAGTCTGCTTCAAGGCAGAAAAAGATGGAACTAACTTTAACCTCAGTCATTCATTTCAAAGAAAAGCTAAACACGAAGCAAAATAAACCCTTTTATAATTGTTCCAAGCAGAATTCAGCAGAAGCACCCAGGTCCTGTGCTTAACTGGCATGACTGGAAATTTAAAAAATGAGGAGATGGGGAGGAAAGTGCACCCTCACACACTTCCCAACATGGCAGCATTTCCCATCAGCTTATTCCATTTTCTCACTTTCACCTTTGTAAACACAATTTAAATCAAAGAATGATGCTGTTCTTTCTGTTCTACAACAACAGGCATTTCTTGTTGTAACACATACAAGTGTGTGTTGCACACTTGGGATGGTCTGGGATGTTCTTCCTAACTTTTTGCTTTGTGATTCCATCCCTGCTCCTTGTTTGGGGTTTCCTCATGGGGTTCACAGGCAGTGTCCAAGCGACCAGGATATCAGCTGGGGAAAAAAGGCAGTATCATTTTGGTTCCTTCTTCTATTTAATCTCTGCACTGTCATTTTATGTTTGTCAGTCCTTCCTGGTAAAAGAGACCAAAAATAATGCTCTTATAAAAGAGGTATAAGTGGTTGTTGCCAGGTGACTGGTAAGAGTCCAATTTGCCAAATCTTCTCATAGGCATAGGTTTATTGCTAAAATAATAGAGAAAAAAAGAAGAAAAACTGTTTCCTGGTCTAAGGTGCCCTATGATTGGGATTTGGTTTTATTGCTAGTCTGCCTGTTGTGTTGCTTCCCCTTGCCTAGCAGAGGAAAGCAGAGCCTGCTGCCAGGCCCTCCCTTCTGCTCTGCCCCACCACGCTCAGCCCCCTGACATCAGCTGGAACCAGGGCAGCACCAAAGAGCTACTGAAGGGGAATAAAATCCTGGATCTCATTTCTCTCCTTCAAACAGCAACCAAATCAGGGGTGTTATTTTCCTTTTTCCATCCTCTACGGTTGCGGCAATTTGGATTTTCTTCTATTTAGCTGAGCAAGCGTGGGGGGAGGGAGGAGGAGGAGAAGGTACTAATCTCTTTAGAAAGCAGCACTTGACACCAAGTGTGTAGGTGATAATGACTACTTCTAGGGAACTGACATAATACCGAGCATTTGCAGTACACTGAAACTTTGCTGTAAGAGGAGTGAAGGTCTGCTGAAGTGATTAATTCCTCATTTTTCTTCTATCCCAGCGTAAGAAAGCCACAATATGATTAACTCCCAAGTGATTCTACAGTTGTTCAAACATCCACAGTGAGAAATGACAGCAGTAAATCAGCCCACTTGCGGGTGACCAGACAAGAAGGTACAGTTCACCTTTCCTCAAATCTCCAGAAAGACTGAAAACGTCATCTCTTAAATTAAAGACAGAAAGGATGCAGAGTCTTCCATGCAGAAAGAAAAAAAAAAAAAAAAAATCATAAAACCAGCCCTCAGTTAAGTGTGGTGAGCTGCAAATACACAGGAAGCAAATTTCAAATGAATCAGAAGATGAACAGTCCCCAGCTCCCCACACGTATCTCCTCTGCATAATTAAGCTAAAAATGTCCTTACAGAGGGAAAGAAAGCAGCAATAGCTTTATTTACATATAAACAATTATTCAGCTGTAAACATAACTCACACACAGACGAGTTAATGGAGAAAGCATCAACACAGCTATCCACTACACTTTAGATCTCCTCTTCAGATGCCAAGTAGCAATTAGTCTCTTTCACCTGGGGAATTCTTAAATATTCCCCTCTTTATCAGAACTAACTTGTGCCATTCCTATTTCAAATACTATAAAACAGTCTGGGGTTGTGGGTTTTTAGCCTCGACCAAGGCATATTTGCACAAAGTCTGTCTGGCCTATAGTACAGAACTAAAGATTAACTAGGAACATGCAACTTTATACAGCCTACCATAAACCACCACTGATGGCACAGCAATAAACACTGCCTGAACCATGTCCTCTTTTGAAATCCACAAATGTTTGCTGGCGAATTATGCACGTTTCACCCCAGCAAAACTCAGTTTGCCGAATAAAGACACTAACACAAAACTCTTTGCTACAGCACGACTTGTTTCGAGGCAGAATTTCCCTCTGGCCCTGCCTGTTTTACCAGTTAAACATCCCTTCTGCCCAAGATATTGGCCTCCATTCTTCACTCCCAACTTGCACGTCTAAGTTTTTATTGTACTATTGTCTTATTTGGCACATGGAGAATGAGGTTAATCGGGGAAATTATCTTATCTCTGCAAGACGAATTAGGCCTAGACACAAAGGTGCCAAAAGTAATTATCATATTAGATGAGGCATGGTAAGAACCACAAAGTTAACCTCTGCACAACTACCACTAGAGCTGCATATTTGCTCCTGATTTCTCATTCCTACCTGACACACAAACCTCACCCTCCACACTGATGTTTTTGTGCTCCATTATCCAAGAACAACCTCACACAGACAAACTGCACAAATTTCTTGTTTTGTTTCATTTTTCTGCTTGGCTACAGGGTTCTACATGTACCTGGTGATGTTGCTTTACCAGGCAGAGCACAAAGCACTTCAGTTTTGGAGGTAAGCAGCTCTTCTGCTGGCAAACACCCCGGAGAGTGCAGCACAGCCAAGCAGATCTAACAACAGCCTCCTGACAGAGAGAGCAGGGCCACCTTCTCCTCAGATGCAGTCTGCCCCCCACGTCCATGGACTGACCACTGGAGCTTCTTTTGACCTCAGGATGAGACATTTCAGGGAGCAGGACCTATGGAAAACTTATTTCAGTCTTCCCTAACCTCCAGGAAAACAAGGTTTCTGTTCTTTTTCCTTTCCCTTGCCAGCTCAATGCAGGGTTAAATGGAGAAGTCAAGGAGAAGGAAATGGTCTGCTTCTTTACCTTTGCCAACAAATATTCCTTCCTGGATCTTAATTTCAACTAGAGGATATTATTCGTGCCCAACAGAAAGCATGCTGACAGCCAGTGAATAAGAGAAAAGAAAATCTTGAATGGAAGCTAACTGGTGAAATATATCAAATGCAAATTTAAGGTCACAAAGTCACAGAAGATTTGATTCTGCTTTCTGCAATAATGATTAAAAAAAAAAAAACCAAACGTACCACCACAATAAAACCCCACCAAAACCAGAAACAGCAGAAGAGAGGAATTAGTAAGAATTGAAGCTTTTCCTGTCAATGCATATGTAGCTGAAAGTGCATTAACCACAGAACATTCCCAGGGTATCAATGCTAACACTACATCTTCTGGGATGTTTCCTGTCATTGGAAAGAACAGAGCACGTCACCTATGTAAGTATTTATTTTTTTTAAATAGGACCAATAGATGATTTTATTAAGTCTAGACAAGCAGCTACTGAGGAATGAACTTAAAGCACCCCCTGGGTGTTCCCCTCCACCTCTGTGTCAGCTCTCCATGGTTCATGGACTTCTTCCACCTCCTCACAGCCTGTGTTGGACTTTTTAGGAGGACATGTAGTGATAGGACAAGGGGTGACTGTTTTAGTCTGGAAGAGGGGAGATTTAGCTTAGACATCAGGAAGAAATTCTTTAGTGTGAGGGTGGGTAAGCCACTGGAACAGGATGCCCAGGGAGGCTGTGGGTGTCCCCTCCCTGGAAGTGTTCTTGGCCAGGCTGGATAGGGCTTGGAGCAACCTGGGCTAGAGGGAGGTGTCCCTGTCCTTGGCAGCAGCATGGGAACTAGATGATCTCAAACCAGTCTGGGATTCTATCACTTGGATTAGCTCAGAGATGAGAACAAGAGCCAGTGCAAAGCAGGGCCAGGACCATGACTCCATGAGAAGTGGAAACCAGTAAGGCCAATATCCAGGTTTTATATCACCTGAGGCTGTGAAGGAACATCAGCTCGTGTCAGCCCCACCACACCATGCAAACATGACACTGCTGGAAGTAACTGCCTTCCACAAGAGGTAATGATTCCATCAATAATGGCTCCTCACTGACCACAGTGTTTCTCTGATTTCAAGCTGCTGAACTCATTTGTAACATCCCAGTGGAGACCATCTCTGTGTCGTGCATATTTGCTATGCAAAATCCAACATAATTCACTTTTACTAGGAAAACTGTATGGTTTGTACAGGTGCCAGAAAGTGAATTTTCCATTTATCTCAGAACTTAAAGCCTCTTCTAGTTAGTACTTCACACGTTTTACATGTTAGGATAGTTTCAACTTCCACTGAAGTTATGTGCTCTCACCTGTTAAAACCTTCTTTTCAGCACCTGTTGTGCCATGAATTTATAAGCACTGTTTGCATCAAACAAACAAAAGAACAAACAAACAAACCAGGCCAGATGCAAAATCTGCAATTTTTTCCAACGGGGCTGAAAAACTGTTAAAAAGGTTGCCTAAATCCTGTTTTTACATTGCTACACTAACACCAGTGACAGCAGAACAGTTTCACAAGAGCCAAAGATCCATCAGGGTTTCAAAATCAGTTCAGCAGCACTTAAGCTGTGACACAGTGTAGGGGAGAAGAAGCCAGGATGCCTGAAGGCCACGTGGCTGATGCTCTAGAGCAGCCATCAAATTAACTTCGTGTCCCTGACTGCTCCAGCAGGACCTGCACAGAGCCAACCTGCACTGCCCTGGAATGAGGCTCATCCCATCAGACACCTCCTCTGGCCAGGTTAAAGAAAGGAGTTAACACTTGTGCTCTATGGTTTAGTGTTTCAGCTTGATCATTGTGGCTACTAAGATTTTTGACAGGTTTCAGGTATCAGGAACAGCGTGGCCAGCAGGTCCAAGGAGGTGATTCTGCCCCTGTACTCAGCCCTGGTGAGGCCACACCTCTAGTCCTGTGTCCAGTTCTGGGCCCCTCAGCTCAGGAAGGAGATTGAGGTGCTGGAGCAGGTCCAAAGGAGGGCAACCAGGCTGGTGAAGGGACTGGAGCACAGATCCTATGAGGAGAGGCTGAGGGAGCTGGGGCTGTTCAGCCTGGAGAAGAGGAGGCTCAGGGGAGACCTCATCACTCTCTACAACTCCCTGAAAGGAGGTTGGAGCCAGGGAGGGGTTGGTCTCTTTTCCCAGGCACCTCTCAGCAAGACAAGAGGACACGGTCTCAAGTTGTGCCAGGGGAGGTTTAGGTTGGATATTAGAAAGAATTTCTTTATGGAGAGGGTGATCAGGCATTGGAATGGGCTGCCCAGGGAAGTGGTGGATTCTCCATCCCTGGAGATATTTAAACAGAGACTGGATGTGGCACTCAGTGCCATGGGCTGGGAACCACGGGGGAGTGGATCAAGGGTTGGACTTGATGATCTCTGAGGTCCCTTCCAACCCAGCCAGTTCTATGATTCTGTCTTGCAGCCAGGCACCACCATCTTCCTGTGAATCCTGCTTTACCCTGCCTCTGCAGGCAAGGTACTCTCAGAAGACCAGAGGAACCTAAGAGCTACTGTAAGCACAGAGAAGGAAAAAGATGGATGAACCTTCAAAGCTTCTCCTGCAGTTGAGCTTGGGTTGTTCAAACCTGAATTGTTCTAAACTCAATTAAGGAATACATTCCATCCTCAGACTGTAAAATACAGGACTGACTAGCAGCCTGCACAAACCTTAACACTGAAATTAATCTGTCATCTGGCAAGGTCACTGTCAACAAAAAGCAGCTCTGGAAAGATAATAGGTGATGGGAAGGTAGAATGAGTACTTAAATCAAGGGCTAAATATTGCTTTTTAGGAAATTCTGTTTGTGCTTAGATGACACTCTGCTGTTTAAAATATCTTTTCAATAGCGAACAATGTCACAAATAATATTAGACTATCCAACTAACAGCAAATAAAACATGGAGATTTGGTGTACTAGATAGAAAGAAACATGCTAAAATTTTTTCCTACATACCTCACATAAAACAGCCAACCTGCATAAACACGTCCCAATAACACGATCTTCTGAGCACGTATCTTATCTGGTAGGCATCTTCCATTCTAAAAATATTTTCTATTTTCCTACCCTTTGACCATCAGCTGAAATTACTATCCCATAATCTTTTCTAGGTATAAAATTAATCTCAAAAGAGGAATCCGATTTCTAGAGTCCCTACAGCCCTTTTGAAATGTGCTGTGCTGACACACAGATTGGAAACACACACACTGGGAGATTTTTTGACCTTTTGCTCTTTCAAATCAGTTGCAGTACACATACAGGTCATTTTGCAACAGCAGTTCTCCTTGTAAGACAGCTTGCATAAAGTATTAAAACTCCTTCTAGGATAATTTTTTTATTTTTTCTGAGTACAAGTTAAAGAACTACTTTAGCTAAGACACAAATCAGAAAAATGAAATCTAAAGGTCTATTAGGAAGAGCTGTTAAATTGTGGATTGCAGAAGTACTCAAAATCTACAACTGTTACTGTGGTCAATAATGTCTTCTCCATCAAAAGCCACACAAGAACCCAACTCCTGCACCAAACAACTCGAAGTCTAACTTACAACAGGACCTTATAAATTCTTTTAACAATCAGAGGTAGAAAAACTGCAGAATAATCTCAGTGAATGTACTTAAAACATGGAAAGAGCGATTGAGATCTCACGGCAGAGCCCTTTTTCTTCAAAGTAAGTTGCTTTGGTTATCTCAATTTGGTGGTGAACTAAGAGATGTGATGCTTAATGAAATCCTATAAATACTGGGAATTACAGCACTGCCTTAGAGCTTCATGAGACTGGCATTGTAAAATTACTGGGAAGGCTTCCTTCAGTTCATTGAAGCATTACTATTAAAAAAGTGACAGAAATAAATCTTAGGGGCAACTCTATGGTTATCAACTATTTATTTAAGGTTATCAACTATTCCAGGTGATAACCACAAGCTGCAACTGAGCTATAAATGCATAAGAACAAAGCTGACCTACCTTGAGACCAGGCTCTGCTTCCTACACAGCAAACCTAAATACCACCTTCTCCACCCTAAATCTAAAAATTCAACTGAGAGACCAAGCTCTACAAATCAGGGTACTCTCTCTTACCATTCACTGGTGTTTCCAGTTCTACTCACACTGTAATAAGTCAGTATTTGTGACTCACAGCTTCCTTTTACACACTGCTTCACTGGTAAACAGAGGGGTTAATTTTTTTAAGGTAATAACACATCAAGCATTTGTTTGAACTGGTAATTTAAGTTAAGAAATCAAATACACCAATATTGTAAGAAGAACGAGTGCAGGGTAGACATGGAAACTTATTTTCTCTAAATCCAAACTTCCTTTCATCCATTTGTGCTGCATGTACATAACATTATTCAAAACATGGGAGCAAACCAAGCATATCAGTCATTTTCCCAGGATGAAGAAGAAAAAGTTAATCCTCCCTCTGAGCACTCTCTCTCCTTATTCACCTTCAAATATTGTGTCAGAACACAGATTTCCTACAACAAACATGTCCTGAATGGAAGGAGAGCTGTGAAAAGAACTAGAACATAAGAAGTACTAAAGGAAATATTTTTGACAATATTTCTGTACAGACTGGGAGCTGCCATCTGCTCACAAAGAAGTGAATATTCATAACTGAGTGGTCAAACTGTGCAAGTGACAACACAAGTGTATCATCTCCTTTACCTCACCAGGACTGTTCCTGAATGAAGCTGTACCTGCAGGCTATAAACAAACAAGAAAAATACCACTGAAGAGAGGTGAAACTACACCCTTAAAACTATGCTGTTCACAGTTTGAAAAAGAGAAGCTGATTATTAACATTTTATTTTTATACATGACTTCCTCCTGCGTTGAATAATTTGGATTATTTCTCAGTAACTAACAGGCAACGAAACCCAGTTTAACAGAAGTTGTACTAAATTCATTCACATCACTTTGTTTTTATTATATAGAAGGAAAAGTGCATTATAGTTTCAGGATCTTGCTCCTGTACTTTAAAAATAGCTGTCATATTATTACCAGTATTTTCTTTTCCTTACAGTTGTGAATTTTACACAGCAGATAGCAGACTTGCAGCAGCTTCAAACAAAAGTAGCCCCCCAGCAATAAAAACAACATAACTGTTAACCAATGCCAAAGGTTTGCATTGTTTCAAAAACATTTTACCAATATTCTGATTATTGTTTTCCCAGCAACCTCCCCCCATTCATCTCTCCTCCAAAAACAATGAGAGACCTGTCCTCTCTCTCTTTCTTCTCCATCTTTCCACACTATCAAAAATAAACCCTAACAACCCCAAACCACTTTTGAGAGCAGCTGCTTCTGGTTCAGTGTGCAAGAACATAGGCAGATCTTCTCTTTTGCCTTGCTGCAGTTTTAATTTTATTTTAGCTGGTTTGAATCATTTTATCTTCAGGCACTGCAAACATCTGTGGCTTGAAGCCAAGAGGGAGCTTTGATACTGCCCAGAGGATGCCCTCCATTTCAGCTAGCTGATCACCATTCCTGAGCTCCTTCCTTGTTTTTCTCTACTGTATTTTTAAAGTATATGCTTTCTAAAATAAATCCCAATGACAGTCTCCTGCTCAAGATTTATGGATTTTCATTTAAAGCAGATAGGTGGAGGAGGTATATAAACTCGCATTTTCCCATCCATTCCATGTCAAGTTGTATCTAAGGCTATGTCTACACCACCAAAATAGCTGTTCAAAATGAATCATTCATAGCAGTCCCCAGATTCTGTACCAGATAAGGACTGAAACACTACTGCATAAACTTTGGAAATGCCTTATAATAAGAGGGATAAGGCATTCTGTAAGCACAAAGCAATATAGAAATGCAAAGTAGGAAAAAAATGTAATTTATGCTTTTGAATTTAAAGTTGGATGAAAATTACCTAAGTTTCAGTCAAATTTGACTACAGGAGTAACAGAAGCCTTGTTATACATGCAGCTCTATGAAAAAAATGAAACACCATCACAAGGGTCCAGACTTCTACAGGCAAATCAAAGGATTAAAATAAGACTCCAGATGGAAAACAACTGAAGCTTTTTGTAAGTTTTAGATCTTACTGTACCTTGGCTGGTGATAAACTGGAACAGCATGGCACTCCAACACCCATGTACATTCCACATGCATGGATGCACCAAACCCCCCCCCCCTTATTAAAATTTATTTTATGTTCTCAATATTCAAATGCTTATTATGATTTCAGGGGGGTTTCTGCTTCTGGAATTTTTCTTTCATGTATGGATTGCAATAAAAATCTTCTTTCAGGTTTGCAAAGGTCCTTTCACACTTTTTCCTGTTATTTGTTTTTTCTGTTTCCCAGTGCATGTTTTACCAAGCCTGACTTAAATTCCATGAAGACAAGACAGAAAATTCTCAGATCCTTAACCTCATATTTTAACTACTGCAATCTCCCCCACTTCAGCCCTTCAGCAAATCACAACTTGTTATCCCTTAATTCTAAAATACTACAACACTACAACAACTGTGCTGGGTGTTCACTTTGACTGCATCAGGGTTGTGGGTTTGGTTGGTTGGGTTTTTTTCCTTCTTTCACAGTCACACCGAAGTACACCTGACTGTCAGGGTCTTGCATCAGCTCTTAACCTGGAGCTATTCCTGCCTTTGTTCTGCAACCATCTCCTTGACTGCCCATTTCCCAGACTTCTCAACAACCTCAGCCTACTCTTACCTGTTCACAAAAGGCAATCCCACTGTCCTGCAAAATCCACCAACTATCTTCAGTCGACTCACTCTTCAAAATGCAGTGGTTCTCTGACAACCAGAAAAGTTCCACTTCGAACCATTACCAGCTCTGGCTCAGATGGTCTCTGATAAACTGGTTACAGAGGCAAGAAGTAACCTTGATCTTTCCATAAGAAAAGGATCTGCTACTAGCCCTTGTCAGAAGCTGTGTGTAACTATTTGCCTCTCCTGATTTTCAGGAACGCTATGGAATTTGGAAAAAAGCTTATGAGGAAACTAAGATTAAACACCACCCTTAGCCTCACCACCTTGCAAAGTATGTGTTTTATTTTCCTTCCAGCTCATCCATAAAGCACACTGACAAGTAGAAAGCCATGCACTCTTCCAAAGAAAATAGTTTCTTTAGAGGGATGTCCATGCCCACTGAGCAAAGATCTGGTGGCCATTTCCGTACAGCTTCTCAGGGAAGATTTACAGACATTGGCAGTGATGAATCCAATCATGCTACTCCAGCAAGACTGAGTCCATTTCTTTCGGGACCAGTGGGATGAGGGAAGGAGGAAGAATTCCTCAGGAGTGAGGTTTTGAAAAAAAAACAAAAAAAAGCCACAACACAAACAAACATGAAAAACAAACAAACAAAACACAAAGAAAAAAGAAAGGAAGGAGGGGAAAGGATATTAAAAATAAAAAAATAAAAAATCAGCCTCAGCTCCTGAGAGTGAGGTGGGCCTCCCAAAAGGAGACAAAAGCAACCTTGACAGTGCTGCCATGGACTGTTCCATAAACAGGTTTCTCCTAACTAATGCAAGCATTTTATAAATATAGACTATCTTGTCTCCCCTTCAAGTCGAAATTTACATCCCAGAGGCTAGGTTTGTTTAGAAAGAGTAAAACTAAAAATATCAATAAAGGAAACAGAAGATTATTTTTTGCCCCGTTTTTCTTGATCAGGCATTACCCCCCAGCAGTCATTTTTCCCAGAGCCTCAGAGGCAAACTGATGAATTACTGGATGCCAGAGAGGAGCAGCCTTACCTGCAATACCAGTCTGTAGCTCACACCAGCTGCTCCAACAGAATTCAGCACAGAGAAACAAAATCAGTTCTCCTACTTCCTCCCACAGTTTTTATGCTATATATCTGCAGTTGCTAAGTCCTTTTTCTGATGCCTGAAATTCAGTGCCATTTACATTTGCCTCCATATACACACATGCTTATTTTTTATCACACCAACTTCTCTACAGTTTTTATCCTTGATGGAGAGAAGAAACTACCTGCTACACCATGACGTGTTGAACAACTCTTCCTGTGAAAAAAAGGTATTGTTTTCATCTCGTTTAAAATAAGAGTATGGGAAAGCCCCTAAGAGCAAGGTACATATTTGTGTGTATAGAGCCAGTAGGAGATGTGACTTGAAGTTCTCTTCTGTCCTGTTGTGGGGAGGTGGACTGAGGAGGATCACTTCCATGACCATTTAATACGAGTGGTAAACTTCTTCTTACATTCTTCTTTTTAAAGAGGTTCTAAATTTTTTTTTTTCCTAAAAGATACATGTACAGTTGCTGCAAATAACATTACAAAATGTTTAAATTCAGTATTTAACTGTTCTGTATTCCAACCCAATTCAGGTAAGTGATGCTGAACTGAACCTTTGCATCTTCAGTACTCTTTCAATTAAAGAGGAAAAACAAATGTCCCACCACAAAGCCAAACCAAACTCTATAAATCCCAGTGTTCCACCACATTCTCTTGCACTAATCTTAGTACCAGCTCAGCACCAGGAACTAAGTGATTTGGGCCAATATGAAGTAGAAGCAGCAATTTCCTCATCTATCAGATGATGACGTTTTGCAGGACAAGTGAATGATATGTGAAAATTCCACAGCAGATAATCCAAAATAAAGCTTGAGGAAGCAGCAAAGCTCATAATGAAGAAATATATTCCACCACAGGTGGCAGGAAATTGTAGCTACTGATAACAAGTGTTATGGGGCTCAGGCAAAGGAAGGAAACCAGTGCAAAGAGGAGGGCAAAGTAGGGATAGCAAAACCGAAAAAGCCTCCAAACACTCTCCAGAAATTTACCATGAGAATCAAATGAAAAGTACTAAGAAATAAATTTGCATTTTCTGTAAGATCATGCATATAAACATATTCTTAAATATTTTGTGCTGCAGACCATGTTGCTTGCATACATAAACAGCAAGGCATCACTTCACTCAGTGCTAAAGCACTGACATCTGCTGAGAGAGATTACTGAGAGCTCTGAAACCAGAGCTGAGAATAAGTCACTCAGTCAAACCAACTAGACAGTGCCAATGATTGAGAACGTAAAAAATGCTCTACACATCTACAGAGACAAGTAAAGCACAAAGACATAGGGAACACGTGCAAGCCCCCATGGCCAGGATGACCAGAGAAGGGTGGCCAGAAACATCTCATCTTGGATCTGTCACTAACTTGTCCCATTTGCATTTCTGAAAGGCTCTCTGGCTTGAGGAAAGATGTGGGAAGTGCAATGGATTACTCAGCGTTGCAGGAGCTGGGAAGTACCAAACACTGATTCAGTAAGGGTATTAATACCACTGGCTTAGGTGAAGGGGAAAATTGGTGGGCTTGCAATAGAAGATGACTGGATCATCAAGCTAAATGCAAATGGAAAGCTTATCTTTCCAGTGAGGTTGATGTAACTAACAGCCATGGAGAGCTGTTAGAGCAGGCAAACCCCAGACTTACCATTTAAAGCAGCTAAACAAGATCCATGAGCAAAACATACATTCTTGTAAAAAAGGAGAAAAAGGAACTAGTATGTTGCCTAAAAAGAGCTAAACCTCACCTCAGCAAGGAGCTACACTTCCAGGGCAAAGTGAAAAAGAGGGGAGAAGAGCACCTGAGGAGACTTTCCAACACCCAGGAAAGAGGTAAAACAGAATCAGCTGGAAAAAACCCCAATCCACTCTCTGCTGGGTATATTCAGTTCACAGTTTTTCCCTGAAAAAGGGAAATTGAACACGGAGATGGGTAAGAAAGTGGAGGACTCGGCCAAGCAGGCTCAGGTGGGGTCGTGAAAGGAAACCTTTACTTTTCCATGGGATCAAAAGACTTCAGCTCTGCAAAAAGGAACTGATTCTCTCTGCCTTTAAGGGGCACGTTTGTACAATGTAGTTCTCTGAGTGTGTCAAGCAAGATCTGGCACACAGCCTTTGCAATAGAGTGAAGAGAGACAAACGTTAACACATCTTCTTTGTGAGATTTAGTTTCTCCATATTAGCATTTGAATTACGCTCAGCACTCTGTGGTGTCACACTAAGAAAATACACATTTGTCCTTTTTATATTAGGAGAAACCAGCAGGAATGCATTGATCTGGATTCTGAGAACTCCAGGAAGAGACAGAAGCCACTGGAAAGCCAGTAACACATCTACAAAATTTGTGCCATAAAAGAGCCTGCTAAGAAAAAAACACCTGACACAGCAAAGAGCAGACTTAAATTTCAAGCTCATGGAGGACCCCTGTTACCTGATGACAAGCCACTTACTGGCATCACCAAAGCTTGTTTCAAAGTGAACAGAAAGTTGTTGTCTGCAGCCACTCTCCAGAGCACAGAGTCTTTACCCAGAGAAGAAAAACATGCTGAAGAGCACCTGTGAGAAGCTCCTGCTATGCCACACAGAAGCAGACAGTGCAAATGCTTTTTCTCAGTGAGATTACAAAGGAATACAACATACAGAACATACACCTAACCATCCAATTCTGGTCACACGCCAACCCTCTAAGCAGCTGTTCTGGTGAGAGCAAAGCAAATCCAAACAGAAAGAGAAAAGACAAAATTAAAATCATCCCCACCATGCAAAAACAAACTATCTTCTTTACAAACCACTTATAAAATGTATGTGTTACAAGATAATTACAGTTATTGCTGTCTGTTTTTCTCTCTTTAACAATGTTCAGCATTTCAAAAAATATTTTTAAATCAGAAGAGTGAATATCAAAATAATAAGGAAAAATAAAATAATTACATCAGTAATACAGTAGTACAATGCAATTTAAAAAAATATAAATATTTCATTTGTGTCCTAATCTATAAACAATTCCATGGAAACTTAATTTCCCTGACATGCCAGGAACTGTGCTGCATGGCTCAAATAGCCCCACAGAAGTCAAGTGATTAGATTAGGGCCAGGCTGCTTATATTCAAAGTCAGGAATGACAGCAACTGAGTAATCAGTCCCGTTTGCATCAGTCACTTGAGCATTTACTCAAGCCTCACCTGATTATTCACTCTTCCTAACCTTGCTCAAAACCATCTGTAGCACAAACTCCCCCTCTGCTCTCACCAGACAAAAAGGAAATGTGTATGGTATTGAAAGGAAAACCAGCTACATGCACAGGTAGTCATTGTGTTTTTTCAGCAGCTAGTTCACACCAAGACAGGTGAGAAGAAATATTTAAATCCCAGTCTAACAGTCAATAATAAAAAATAAGCCAACATAATATATAAACTTCATGTTGAATACTTTCAAATCTGATGAATTATTTGAATAGAAAACACAAGACATAGAATGCAGCAAGGATACATTAATTTTTTTCTGTTTCAGAAAGAAAATACTCCTCAATTTCATTCCATTAAAACAAAATTATTTGTCTTCTTTCTCTCCATACTGTATCTAACACACCTCTCAGGAGAATCCTTTTACTGGGGTGTTTAGTCAATAAAGAATACATGAGAACAGGTTTGCACAGCCATGCTTGGATACAACATGGCCCTCTTAGGGCCACAGTTTCCATCACCTATAAACCAGACATAATGATCCATTCATTCTCTAATGCACATCAGGTTTTACTGATGAGAAGTCCTATGCAAGAGGTAGATGTTGTCTGCTGTTACCCTCTCACTGAATATAGCTATGTTGTAATATTACCATTACTGACCTCTTCACAGAAAATTGAGACTAAGTAGTAATTGTATGATGATAAAATGTCACTAACTTCAGAGAGTAGGAAAGGTTATTTAATTGAAGAAAGTCTGATTTTCAATGAGTTCAGATACATTCACAGATATTTCTATTTTATATTTAGTTGTGAGGAAAAAGACTGCTGTAGAGGCAGGTAATTGTAGGCATAGATGTGCTCCAGTTCCACACAACCTTTCTGAATGAGGAACACCACATCCACATCTAATGACTGAAATACAAGGGAATACATTCCTCTTGCCCTGGAAAACACAGGGGACAGTCGTAGGGAAAGTAACACAAAAGTATCTGGACGTGACAGTCTCTGACATTAAACCCAGACAAAAAATTTTGTTGACATCTGATCATTTGGGATGAGCAGATGTGTAATTTCTGCTCACCAGAGCTGTGCTGAGCATCTCAATGAAGCGAGGCCAGTAACCCCATCCTTCCCTGCCACAGCTACTTTGCTGCCACGTAGATGGAGTAAGTGACTCTGTTTTGTCAAAGGGCAGCACAGCTACTGGAAAGGCCAAAAGTTTCAGAGGCTTCACTAGTGCCCTGCAATTACAGGCCAGGCAGCCAAATGCAGGCACAGCTGCACCTGCTGCTTGAGCTGAAGCCACTTCTTCACCTTCTTCAGTCTGGGTTACGACTGACATCTCATTTTTATGCAGTACAGAAACCATGCAGCAGCCCCAAGTGTTTCCCTTCTTCACTCAGAGAAATCACAAGAATGACAAAATGGCACAGTGAGGGATTTCACATGGGAACATCTTTAGAAGAGAACAACAGTTGCAGTCACCTTTGTGAAGAAATAATCTCTGGGCACTCCTGGCCTCAGCAGACCCAGTCCCAGGGACAAAAGGGTGTCCCCTCCTGCCTGGTGTAGTCAGCAGCCTGTGCTAAGGTCTAACCACCAGGGATGCCTTCTGCTCATCTGTGGAACCACACAACCTCCACATAAATGCAACCTCAGCACCAGTTTGGAGGCGAGTTGAAGCTCCAGGTACAGCGACCTTAGTCTGTCCTCTCTGCCCAGCACAGTACTTGAGAGGTAAGAGCCAGAGCACCCTTCAGGAAGGCCTGTTTGGGGGCTTTACCATTTTTCAGCTTTACTAGCACACTAAATTTTGTCATTATGCCTGGCAGCTTGCTTTCCAAAGCAGAAATTAAAACTCTCGGACATCTGATTGAGAAACAGACAAAATAATGGTCTTTCAAAACCCCTGATTTCTTTGCAAAGTGTGCAAAAACCTTGGTATGGGGCTTTTTTATTTTTAATAGCTGAATGACTAAGCAAGTTCCCTCCCTAGTAGGTCTGCCTTAGCTTTTCAGTCTCTTACAGACACATTTACATGTCTGACAGATTATAGGCTACTTTTTAAAAGAGTTTTTGGAAAAAAATGAAGCTTAGCTCTCGTATTTTGCAAGACAAGCACAGTGTTCAGTTGGCACAGCTTATGATAGAACTTCATTGAAACGTTCATCAAAGCAACAGTGTCAAGACTACCAATGTCAGGAAAAAGTAATGCTTAACACACTGCACTGAAGCTGCCAACATAGTCATTGTGACCATGTTCTCCTTCTGCTCTATTCTGAAAAATTATAGGCAGAAGGTTTTACACTAGCTACATCAGTTTTAGTTAAAAGAACCTTTCAACCGTTTTGTATGTGAGAACTATAGGTACACTTCAGACCCCAGAACAAATTCATTTGGGAACGATTAGCAAAAGAGAGAAAATCCTTGAATAGTTAAATAATCCTTTAGTAATTAAATTATTCGAAATATTTATGTGGACAGAAAAGGGGTTTTTTTTATGTAATGTAACAATTTTTAAACACTTCACCACACACATTACTTTGTTTTTTACCGTTTAGTATAAAAGCAAATAAATAATCTGAAAGTATTTTGTGTTGTTTTCTTCATAGGAGCTACAAAGAACTTAGAGCCATAAGCCATGGAAAGCTCCCTTAACTATTCGTAGAAAACTTGCCAAGTCTACCTGTGCAAATATTACTCTTTTTTTGTGGTTTTCTTATCAAGTATTAAGTCTGCTAAGTTCTGCACATGTCACAGCAGAAGAGGGTTTCTAGAAACACAAAAAGACACCCAAAGCAATAGGGTCCTCTTGTATTTCTGTTTCCTGGCTTTACTTGTTATACAAAGAGCAAGCCTGATTCATTTTCTTTGCTAATAACATGCTGACTAATCTTATTACCATACTGGAAATATATTTACTGCTGCCACAAAGCAAACTTGCTTAGATCTCTCCTTGTAATCATAAAAATTAATCTTATACTTCAATGTACAAAACTCTATTTAAGAATAAATAGGTATTAATTTTTCTTTGATGGCTCCATTTCACAAGCCCAAGACATGATTTAGTAGGTAGTGAGTCTTATTTCCCCTTTTTCTGTAAAAGTTTGAATACTTTACTTCATTTTCCCTTCCTGGTTAATGAACCTTTAGTGACAAGTAATAAATAAAAATACAGATCACAGATGTATTGTATCACCACTTACAAATCACTAGAACCACGTTCTATTCAACAGATACAGAAGAAATATCAGCTTTTTCCTTTCATTTAAAAAACAATGCAATTTTCATATATTCAGAGCAAGCTGGTCAACTTTATTTTAAGGTTTTATAAATGCAGCAGATCCAAGCTGACTGACTATAACTGCAGAAACACTGGAAATAATCTGGTGCTGCCCTGTATTTGATGGCATGGCTTGGACTACTGCTGGCCTAAATAGACCATCATGTCAATTTATCACTTCCAAATTTAATAATTAAAAAAAAAAAACCAAACCCACCACCTAATTACAGGACTGAAAAAGTCTTTTTGGATTTCTGCTAGAGCACTGACCCTTACACAAATCATTATCCATGCAGTCCAAAAGACACATTTGTCACATCCACTAATCCTACACTTCATCCAACACAAAAAAAAAGCAGTAAAGAAAAAGCAGATTGCTCTTTCAAACTGTGGAAAGTTCCCCTTACATGATACGAAACCTAAAGGAGCATTTTTACATGGAAGAATTTGCTGAATAGTATTTCTGTGGCTGGGGTCAACTAAGCCAAAAATCTTCTTAATCAATAAGAGTTGAATTCCCCAGGAATTTTCTAAGATTTCTATTAATTTACAACAATTTATTTTAATTTTAGGGAGAAAAGAAAAAACAACATACTGTGCTGTCGTCTTGCAAAAACAAATGAGTGCTTCATAAACAGGGTTCCAAGTCACATAAACAGCTGGGTCTTTTTGTGTTGGTTCATCAATCTTGCTTTCAAAACTGGAAGAAAGAAAAGAGATAATTAGATTTGACAAACCCTGGAGAATTAAACAAATTAACAGAACAAACAAGGATTGATCTAAAGGATACCCCACAGGAGAAACAGATCCAAGAGCAAACATCCAGTGTCATAAACAGTTACATTTCACAGTAAAATGACATGGATTGAAAAGTGCCAACTCTGTGACCAAAGATCTGTATTAATAGCTCAGAACTCCCAACAAACTCTCCCTCTTGTCCTTCTATCAGTGCTGTAGCCCCCTGGCCTCTTAAATATATGCTAGTAAATGGTATTCTTAATGCTCACAGATCTTTGCAGACTTTCAGCTGGTTGTAACTCCCATTGTCTTACACAATAGCGAGCACCCTGATGAAGGCAAATCTAAATCTTCAGCACTTAAGCTGCTCCAGGACAGCTGTACTCAGTACTAACAAGACAAATCCTAGAGCTGGGGGTGCTGGGGGTGCTGCGGGTCTGTGTGCCTGTGTGGCAGAGGCAAAGAGAGGGAGGGTGGCAGAGGGGACAGAGATTGCCCTGGTTTTCCTTGCATGACATAAGGAGCTGGAGGTGAACAGCTGAGAGGTCTTAAGGTCAGCATCATGATGTCATCATGAATAAGTGACATTCAGACTTGTTTTATAACAGAAGCTCAAGCAGGCAGAGTGAGACCACAGGCAGCAGTGCTGCAAGGAGAGCTCCTGCTGGATGCCAAGTGTGAACGCATCAAGACTGTACCAGAAAGACAGATTAGGAAATAAAAAATTATCACATTTTTTAAATAAAAGGAAACCACTGTGCTACGTCATTTTTGACCCAAGTCACTGAATTTCCCACATTTTCTCAACTGACACTCTTGTGTGAAACAACAGTGCATGACGCAGAGTTCATCATCTTGGTAGAGAAAACATCCACTTCTGACTTAAAAAGATCCAGTGAATGATCCCTTCATCATAGCCTGAGTAAATCACCTTTGGATTCAGCTTGCAAAAACTGGATTAATGCCCTTGAAACATTTTTATTATATACTTTTATTATATATGAGGGTTTCCCCACACAGACACCAGTGAGACTGCACCACTAACACAAGGGAGTAAGCTGAGCTGTACCAGTACTCCTGCCATCTCCACCTTGTGCCCAAATGAAAGCTTAAACTATCCAAACACATTTCAGTTCCATTCATATTGCTTGGATTTTGCAGTACTTGTTTTAGGGATAACAACACCCCTTAAATTTCCTTAGCCATAACTTAAATTCAGTTTGCATCACTTTACCTGGCAACTTCAGGACATGGGACACTATCTCAAATGTGGTGTGAAGCTCAGTTAGCCATCACTCAGTGCTACAGGACCCCAAAGCACTTCTAGACTTTCTCTTCTCTCATGGCTTTATGTATCAGAGCAGGATAGAAAACACATGTACTTAAAGCAAGGGCATGGACAACCCCCAACTGCACCAAACACACTGACACAATGAAGGAAGAACTCACTCAATTTGCATGCTAAAAACCAAGAATCTACTTACAAACCAGTCCTAAATTCTTCTGTTCACATCTGGCAAAATCAGGTAATTATAAAACCCTTAGAAGAGGTTTCTAGCCAAGACTTTTCTTGCCAGCGCATACCACTAGGTGGCAAGATTGCAAAATAAAGATAAGAGAGAAACACCATGGCTGTGGTACTGCTTTGTGAGAACTCGGGTAAGTATTTAAAAAGTCCCAACAGGGGTCTGTAAAATGAAGTTTTTTACCATCTCTTCATCACTCTTCGGGGAGGCAGATTACTCACAGTTACACAGAAGAGAAATGCAACACAAGATTCCCAGCACAAGAGAAAACAGACTGTGTGACCACCAGCTGTACTTCTCAGCAGAGCTCGGCTTTCCCGCCATTTTCCCTTTGCTTCCACTTCCCTGATACCTGTTTCACCCGGTTTTTGGAGAAAGCATAAGATCTTTCATGACTGGAAGGAACCACATATTTACCTGGGAAAACAATGATGGCTAATAAAATTTTTTTGCAAAGGGAGATAAAAGACTCCACACAAAGTACATTTACAGCCAAGTAAGTATTTCTTTCTATGATACTTGAATTTATGGTACATCCCAATTATCTATAAAACAAGACATAGGACAACTGCTTCTCAGAGCTACCACACCAGGAGTAAATGTATGCTTTAGACATATAAGCTCAGTTTAATGGACTGCATTTATATAGAGTATGCCCTTTCCCATTGCCATATTCATTCAAACTTCAGGGAAAACACAAGCCCTCTACTTAGACAACTATCACTGTAATGCCTCATCCCTCAACCACAAAGGACATAATGTAGCACAGAGTCCAGCATTAGGATTTTTATACATCTGTATATACACAGACACACAGGGACAAATAAGGACATGACATATTAGTAAGGCTTTGCCTTCCACAAAAAAAAAAACCAAAACAACTAACCAAGCTGTGGAGCTGAACAAGCTGAGAAGCAACTCCAGCTGAACCTGATACGCAAGACAAGATCAACCATTCTAGAAATAGCTTGGTTTTCCACTTGTAGTGTGGCACTTGCATAAAAAACACACAGCTACACTTCACAACTGTTTAAAATATTGTCATTATCCCTTGAAGAAATCAGGTAGGTGTAAAATAATCAGAATGTCAAGTACATTAAATGTCAAGCATAAGTAAGAACCAAAATTGGAATCTCTCAGGGATGGTAGTACTCCTACAGTTGGGCAAAAAGTGGTAACTTCAACTACCACCATTTGGGAATCATATTATTAAAGAAAACACAAAATTCTTTGCTTTAGTGGCATCGAATAGCTTGAACGCTGATTTGGCATTAGAAAGCAAAATTAAATGTTGTCCAAGTCATCACAAAAACTTCCTGCCCCAAAATAGATTTTTATTTGGGACTCTTCAATTTGAATACTTCAGGGCATTGTTATAAAATAAAAAATAAATAAATAAAAAAGAAGCACTTTCCAGGAGAAAAAGGAAGAGATGAGTAATACACAAGCCTGTAATTACAAGGGAGGGCACCAAAAATATAAACTGTAAAATAAACTGCCAAGTTATAAAATGTTTCTTCACCCACTAAAACAAAATAGCTTGTGCAATTCATTTTTAATTCCATAATTCAATCACCATCAAAATTCAAAACAAGCACTCTTTCTGCAGTGCATATATACTAACTAAATATTTTAAAACAGAGGTATCTAAAATCTAAATTAGATTGGAATCTGTTTCAAGAAGGAATTTTTTTTTTCAACTAAGTTCTTACCATACTAGCAAAGCATCTCAACCAACGTTTAGGCTTCTGGTTTTATCTAAAATTAAAGCACTGAAGAATTATATAAAATAGCACAATGCATGTTAGGCTATGAATAGGTAGTAGCAATTATTACTATATGTTGAATTCTGTGTTTCCTTCTCTGTTACCCATTGAATTTTCTGATTTTCTGTCTGAATTGCATGGCAACAGCAACCCTGCAGGACATCAGTACTTTGGAATGGTTCTACTTAAAAGCCTTCAACTGAGAAATTCCCTGAAAAGAGTCTGAGGCATTGCAGGAGCCACGACTGCATCACAGATTTACAACGTGCCACAAAATACTGAAGATACTCATGTAGAAGAGATTGATGCTCTTGGATATGGGCAGAATGAAAACTTTCCTCATCTCTGCTCATTCCTTTCAAGCATGGGGTGCTCTTCTGGGACCAGCAATAACAGAATCCATTGAATGACAAATGGATCAAGAGAAATTGGGCTGAGGTCACCAAATCACTGCCTCAGCCACACAATGCTGTTGGCCAGCAGTAATAATGACATCGATTTCATTTGAAGTAATCAAGCATCAAGGTCAAAATACCTCCATGTACCACGGGTGTTTCAGCTGCACGCTCAGTAAGAGAAGGAAAAAACATTCAGAAAGTTGAAATGAGTTTTCATTTCAGGTTACAGAAAATACCCAACATGCCATACCTCTACCAGCAGGCATTTTTCCATCTTTCAGGGGTTTTATATGAGAAAACTCAAACTCACAAACCTATACAATTCTACAAACAATGCCCAGGATTAAGGAAAACAAGTATTTACTACTCTGGATTAAGAAATAAAGGCTCCACTGATTGTTTAGCACTTGCTACCATGCCATTTCCTTTCATTCATTAGCACTATCATTACCATGACAACCTAAAGCTATACTCTGAACACAAAACTAACAAGAAAGTACTAAACCTATTAATAATTGGAGTTGAAACGATATTGAAGGCTTTCTTGGCTCTCTTCTTTGCTTCACGAAATAAGAGAAATAAAATACCTAAAACCAAAAATTAAACATGTAAAATAAGCCAATGCCTTATTGCTGAGCACTTATTCTTGAAGCCTTACAAAAATAATTTATTTTCTCTTCTTAGAGAGTACTGTGAACCCAGACTCAAACAGTGCAAGTATGTGTTCATGTTTAAAAAATATATAAAATCCTCTTCAGTGTTCAAGAACGCTCTCTAAAGCACTTATTCTATAAAAAGAAATCTTTCACAGAGAGTACACACACCTGATTTATTGCAGGCAATCAAACAAAAATAACAAGAGTGCCATCTATCCTTCATTACGAATAACAGAGCCTCCCATGCAGTGACCTTGCTGTGAAAAATCCTGCACGATAAAACCAGACAATTAAAACATTCTCCATGCAGGCTGAAACTTGGTTAAAATGTAAAGCAGAAAGGAATGTTGTATGTAAATCAGGATGAAAAAGAAACAGAGGAGGTTTTGGAAAAAAAAAAAATTAAATCTGTTAGCCATCAGAAGCGTAAAATACAAAACACAAAACCCAGCAAAACTACAGATATTTTAAAGCTTCCAACCACATTCTGGGCTTCATTAATGATTTTATAAAATCAGGTTTACATGCAACATGCAATTACCAAGCTTGGTCTAAAACAAGCTGCTCTACACATGCAGCAACTGGGAATTACAGGCGGAAGGAAAGATTCCTCCAAAGCAGAGAGGCAGGAGCAGCAGAGCATGCTGGTGGTGGTTCTTCTTCATTTCTGTTAGATGATAGCAGATATCTGAGTAATACAGACTAGTAATCCTGGCACCTTATCAAAAAATTTACTAGAAATTATCAAAAGCCAGAAATAAACACAAAGCTGAACATCTTTTCTTAGGGAGAAAAGACAGTTTCTCCTCTCCTGAAAAGGGAAGTCACTCTTCCCAAAGCTGATGCTGTGCACTTCAGCAAGATATGAACTCAAAAAAAAAAAAAAAAAAATTAGGATGTATCAAGTTCTTCAGAAGCAGCTCCAGAGGGAAGAGTCTCCACAGATTAACTTAGAAAAAAGAAAATGATAATTTCTGGATTGGTAGAGTTTTGCTCCAGCAGTTTCTGTAACATCAGCGAAGTCTCCAAGTTGAATCACAGACACGTACTCAAGCAGGGGCTACAAATTTTTTCACTCTTTTTCATCTCTAGAATCACATCCAAGACAATTAAAACCATACTCCGTGTACAGCAGTAAAGAAACCTGCTGAACATACTCTCAGAGTAGTTTCAGAAGGATGCTACTAATAACTATTGAAACAAATACAAAAAACGGCAGAAAAGCAGAAATGTGACAAATATTTCCCATTAAGATGTGCATATGGTTTCACTCAAAACAATTTTTCTTGCAAGAAACATGTTTATATAATACTATGAAGTTGTTTTATTACCAAACTGACTGAGTTTTAAAAGGAACCATTTTGATTCAGGCACTGTAGGAGAGGGAACAAAATCCTAATATATATATATGGAAATAATGGAGATTAAATCCTGGTGGAAAACTCCCTTATTATAGTGAACAGGTTGGGAGGAAGATAAAAATTTCAAAGCTTTGTTTCTGAGCTTCTAACAACTACCAAAAGGACAAGGAAAGAGCAGGGAGTCTGGGATTAAGTCTCCACCTCATACAAAGATGTGCAGGTCACAATCATAATTTGCTGCCCTGTCCAAAGCTACTAAATCCTCCGTGTTGAACAGGAGGGCCACTTGCTGCCTCCACTTACTGTATCCCATGAATTTCTAAGGGAGTTCCTTGGCCTTTTTCCTGTCCCTCATGTACCAGAGTACACTTGCATGACAAACCTAACAAATGATTTTAAGAGTTTTAAAAAAACACCACACCAAAAATTCCAGCTGGTATGAGAGGCAAGAATCAAAATGTCAGAACCTCACCAGCTTACAGGTGGCTTAAATTGTTATTCACTTGGTACTGGGACCACTATTAGTCAGTACCTTCTTCTGCATTATGACAGCCAAGTAGGTTACTCCCAGTTCACACCTACCTGACTTCTTTTTTGCAAACTTGCAACTTCAAGTTCTTTAAAGCAGCCCCTCATGCAGCAGAGGGCAGGTCTCCAAAAGGCAAGGTCTGAGCAGCTATGTTGTGGTCAATATTACCAAACCACTATTTGAGTAGCCAGCAGCAACAGGATTTTAAAGTAATTTTTAATCCAACTTCATGCTTGGATGAAATAAACAATTTGAATAGAGAACTCTGTTGTCAATGGCTTTTTTTTTTTTTTTTTCCTTGGCATTTACTTGTTTTTGAAACCTGAATTAGCCTTCATGCTTGGTGTGACTGAAGTGGAACTGATATGTGATAATGCCACACACTTCAGGAGTTTCTACCTAGGAACATTACACAAAGAAATGACCCAAACTATGTGAGATTAACATTACTCACTGCACCCCAAGGACAGGGAGAAAAAGGTTATCAAATTCTCTTCCCTAAACAGAGGCCAGGAACAAGTCTCTAAGTTCCTGACCTAGTGAAGGCTGGGAGCTACTCACCATGGAGAAACAAAACCATGAATACAAGACCAATCATATCTTGCCTCTTGGTCTGGCAGCAGCTTATGACTCCTGAATCCTCAGCTGCCCTGAGGTATGGCTCTTCAAAGGTGTAGTCACTTCAGGGAAGACACCTTAGAAACTCAAAGGACTAAAGAGTCACTTCCTAAAGAGACACATAAACATCAAAACTGTGTGCATATGTTGCTCTTTAATGACCTGCCCGGGGATGCTAACCCCCCTTCTACCATCGAATTCTGGAATTTATGCCAATCAAATAAAGAGCAGGTGGGATAGTAAGACAATGGCTCAACAGACAAGTATGTTCTTGCAGCTGGGAATCAGAGAAAGCACAATGGCACACCTACACTCCTCAGGTTAGAGTGACACCAGTCCTTTGTCAAGCAAGGATTTCAAAAAACACATTTTTAAAAAGAGAGAAAAAACATTTAAGGAGGAAAAGCAGATGTGTGAACCTTCACAACAAGTGTTGAGTGGTAGAAGAAAGAATAGTACTTTCAAGCAGTCTTCTAGCACAGGGAAATACGATTGCAAGACTGTTTTTCTTTATTTTCAGAGATCAAAAAGCAAAACCATGAAACTAATGTAATAATTTGTTACACAGAGAATAGGGCAAGCCAGTGACAAGCTATACATTGCAACCATTTCCCCAAAAACCCACTGAGCAAGGCAGTACTTTGCAGCACCACCACTGCAGCCTTCAAAAATAAGGGTGTGTTGCCAATTGCAGTTCTATGACAGTTAAGAAAAAAAAAAAATTCTCTTCAGCATTAACAATTATATAAAACATTAGATTCTCAGTGTTTGCTTTCTGATTTCAAAAAAACAAATGCAATGCTTTATGCTTCTTATTTATCCCTCAACTACACCTGGGCAGCTGAAGAAAAATGCTGCTCTCTTCCCTATACAGGGAAGGACACGGAGGCACTGAGTGTCCTCCTGCCAGCATTCCCCCAGTTTCAGCCCAGTTAGTTGAAAAGGACACTTCCAGGAGGGAGTCCCACTTGACTTGATCCTGTGGATGGCAGGAAGCACCTGACACTGCTTCCCTGGAACATCTGGGCACATCCAACGTCCCTCAGCCACCCTCACAGCTCCAGCCAGTCAGCATCACCCCTGAGGGGCTGTCACGGTTTAACTTACAAGAAACTCAGCTGAAAGCAAAAGTACAAACCAGAAAATCACCTTTATCCTGGCCCAAACCAGGACAGGTGCCTTCTGCAGCCTTTGTGTTACTGTCAGCATTGAAAGCAGCACATTCTAGGCACGATGGCAGATTAAGTGAGTAAGTCCAAGCCTTTTAAAAGGTACTCTGCAAAGCTTCATCCTGACCAAGACAGCTTTCCTGTCTCCTGCTTCTTCACAGCCACCACCAGCTCTGCAATAGGTAACTTTGCAATCTTCTTCTCCCCTCATACTACTGCCCAAAAACACCAATAAACCAGAAAGTCCTCAGTAAGGTGCTGCAGGTTGCTAAATGACAGCATTACACAAAGCTCATTACCTTATTATTGGTGTTGCAGTATCCACGTTAATTCAGATATTTCATGCAAAATGCCATCCTAGTCCCCCCTCAGAATTACCAACCTTCAAAACAGCCTTCCTTAGCCAAAATGAATCAGTGAGAAGTAATGGGTACATTTATCTCCCCAATTAATTCAACCTGGCTGACAGGGAACAAAGGGAAATTTTATTTGCCTCTGCAACATAGAGACTGTTTCAGATTTTCAGTACTTGAAAGAGTCTCTATGCAAGTAATAATACTTGCCCAAATGTATCTTCCTTTAAAATTAGCACCTAAAATTTTAAAAGCAGCTCCCATACCATAGAGGATTTCCTTACCTGTTTTAAGTGTCAAGGGTTTGCTATAAATGGGGTGAATAAATCAAATGCTGGAGCAACTGAAAAAATAACCCTCTCAACCCTGTTCCAGGAGAAAAAGATTAAAAAACAAAAGAAAACAAAACAACCACAACCCAACACTGCCCGTTAAAGGAATTTTTTTTTTATTTGGTGATCACTGTAGCTCATAGCTACCCCAAAGGCACCCACTGAGTGCAGAATTAGCCAGAGCACCTCTCCCAGCCCTCACTATTTTTGCAATGACAGTGTGAAAGGCTCGCTGTGTCCTTCCCAAAGCCCCAAAACCCAGCTCCTGCCTGTCCCCCCCCCCAAAAAAAACCATTCCTCATTTCCCTGCACACAGGACACAGAGCTAAGTGCTGTGCACAGCAGCAGCTGCATCCACAGGGAGCACACCTGAAGAGACACAAACCCAACTACCAGATGAAGTTCATTTCAACATGGCACATGAAACATCCACTTGCCACAGCAGCATCAATCACAAACAAGTTTGCAGCTCCACTCTCCCCTCTCTACTTTGAGCTTCCCAGGAAACCACAGCTCCTTGTCCAGCTTCCTGGGCACTGTCAGTCCTGTGGTTTCCATCTCAGTCCAGCTTAAGAGCAGGGGGGAAGATGAGACACCAGCTCAAGTTGGTACAAACTGTGGCTACCTGCTCTCTTTAAAGTTCACATCCCTGACACACAGCACAGGCAAGTCCAAAGGCAGTCCAAGGTCTCACTCCTAATTATTTAAGCTACCTCATTTCTTTACAGTTTTGACTGTGACTTGTCACAGACCTAAATTTCCCTGGGAAGGATATGAACCTGAGAAGGGCATATAGGAAGGCCCTGAATAAAGCAGCCATTTAAATACCAGACACAACTGAAATGAAGCCATCTCCTGAGCAAGAGCATCTCAACACCAGAAGCAATCCTGGAAACCAACATTTTCTGCTCACGAACCTCTTCCCATCGTCTGTAACTGCCTCTAATTTCACACTGGCATCAAAGTTTTGACCCAGAAGAGATTGATTTCACGTACTAGTGAATGCTGGCAAGAGAAATAGCTCTTTGTGGATGAAAGATACACATTACACTCTAAAAATCCTTCTCTGGAAATGACAGCCTGCTACAGCTACAGTCCAAGGCACTGCTGGTGCTGCGTGAGCACCACCCGAGTGTTGACAGCTCAAGAGGAGAGGACAAACACCTACCATGCAGATTAAACCATCACATGCTCCTCTGCAACTCTCAACAAAGTGAGAGTTTCTAAAGTACACATTATGCATTATTAATTTCTAATTTAAAGATGACACAAACGCTTCCTGAAAACAGGTCTAGTGAAAACTCTGCTCTGCAGTCAATTACAGCAATTAAACACTCCAGTACTCTGTGTCACTGCTATCCACAGGCAACCAAGAACTCAGTTTTGTTGGCAGCACTGTGTGGAAATGCTGACAGACTTGATTGCTTATGTTCTGCTTAGCCAAATGCACTGCCAATCACCTTGTATTGTTAATTCTGACCATCCACACCCATGAGTCAGCCTTTGTCCCTAACCCTAGTAACTCACTAGAATAACATCTTAAATATCATTAACCAGAAGAGTGTCTTAAAATCATTGTTGAACTAATTGGATGCAAAGATTTTATCTCCTCCTAATGTTTTATCATCAGGGTCCTAGAAGATGGTTTCAAAAAGCCCTAGAAATGTAAGTGTAGCTTATTTAAAAACAGAACTGAATTGACATTCCCATCTAATTGCTCTATGACAGGAATAACCTTTGCAGAAAAACAAACAAACAACAATAAAAAAAAAACCACACCCAGTGCTTATCAGAAAATTCAGCAATTCATCAAACATCTGAAAATTTAAAAATGTGTTGGGAATGAAAGGAAAAAACTGATTGTAACTGAAAAATAACGGCTTGTCGGAATTTTTTTTTCTTTTCTTTTTTTTGCATCTTTTCAAAGATAATTTAGACAACTCTGCACTCATATTGACTCTAAATATAATTTCAATACACCATACTAGGTAATTCTCATAGGAGAGATGACATCAGTAGCAACCAGACCCTGATGTGGATGAGGATAATGGGGAAGACAGAGGCAGAACACCAAGCTCTCCTCTGCACAGCATTTCTCATGCCCACTGTACAACCAACACAGTCACCTTGTTGAATAATGAATAACAAAATGAAAAGAAAATTAAGGAGCAGTAAGCAAAGGAGAAAAGATTCAAGCTGACATTTCAAATGAGAGGAAGTCACTGAGAGGTTCAGAGTGACTGCTCCAGATGGCAGGAGCTATTTTGGCCAGACTACCCGGCCAGGGCTGGAGCTGCAGATAGGTGAGCAGAAGGGGGCAGGCAGAAGGAAAGGAACAAAGGGAAAACATAATCACTGAAAAGAGGATTTTTACTCTGCGAGCCACCTAATGCAGAACCTTGTAGGAGAAAGTTAAAATCAAATAGTAATACACACTATGAGGAGTTGGAGGAAAGGAAACCAACTACCATTCAAGATTATGGACAAAGAAATTCCTTTTAGCCACTGTATGGATTTATTACCTCTCCCATGTCTGGTTTTCTATAAACACAATTAAATTTACTATTTTTTATGAGTAAATCTTACGTGTGCTTTAGGCAACATAAAGCATCTTGCCATCTAATTGTATTCTTCATCTGTGCTTTCCCCCCCATCAGCCTCCTTTACAGTGCTGCAAAGAAAGGAACAGCCCTTCTGTATATCTCCATCATCTTTTTATTGTTTGTTTGCCTTAAGGTTCAATGCATATCCCAGCTGTCAAAAGTGATTTCTCTCCTGACTGGGCAAAAATCTCAAAAAAAAAAAAGAAGTTTATTTATTACTATTAGACAATGATTATACAGGCACAGACAACAGAAGTGCAGGCAGTTCAGAGAGCATCAAAGATATCTCTGGGCAGGAAGTTCAGTTTCATTAAATATAGAAAAAAGTTTATATAAGTGGGACACTGGGTTGCTTTGAGTTGGCTTTGGGACACAGGTGACAAACTTGCAACTAAATTATAAAAAAAACAATAAAGGACAAGTAACAACCTCACTTGACCCTGAGGATGAATTGCATTCTTTTGCACTGGGCTTAATATGAGAATAAAAAAGGCAAGGTAAAAAAAAAATGTAAAACAAGTGCAGAACCAGGGTAGGTTTTTTATCTGCAGGCATCATCTGAAAGGAGCAGGTGAACAATGTGCAATGACAAAAAGAAACCCACGGCAAAGCTGACAATCAGGAACAGGAATGTGCTTCCAGAGTGCCTGAGTTTTAGCATTTAGGATTTTTCCCAAGGACTGTATTTTCCAGGCCCCAAACCGAAATGATTCCAGGGGTCTCAAGAACAGCCCAATCCTTTTGCCTTGCTTGCTGTAACCCATGGAATGGCACAGACACCCATTAAAGAAAGGGTAAAGCCTTGAGCAGCTCCTGACAAAAAAGCCAATGTGCTGTTAAGAAGGTCTTCTGCTTATCAGAGTGATGCTGGTATAAAAATTCCTAGAACTAAACACTAAGTATGTAAGAATTTTAAATTATCTAAATAGTTAACAGGGAAGAGGTGAAACTGAATCAGAGGCTAAGGGTGTACTTCTAAAAGCACTTCTGGACTGCCACTGGCCTTCAGTAGCACTTAGGAACCAAAGCAGCAGATACCTGATGGTCTTCAGGCCCAAACAGACACTAATCACAATTTTTAAAAATTCACATTTCTTATTCTGACCACCAGATATCAGGAAAGGTGTTTAACATCTCAGCTGAGCTCCACCAGCCTCCCTGGCACATCGGAGGGTCTCCAATGACACGTTACACCCAGACAGATTTTACAAATGCTTAAGTGTACGGGAAAGTTAATCAAGAGGGGTACTTAAAAAATGTGTGTCTCCTTCAAAATTCCCACAGTATCTTTGGAGTTGTTATAAATTAACTGCTAAATAGAATTAACATTCAAGCAAGATCAGATTCCAAAAAGGAGTATACTTAATAAAAAGACTGAATAGAAAACTACAAGAATTTCAGGCAACTCTTTACATGGTCATTAAACACACATGGGAAACAAGGCACCAGCAGAGCTTAGGAAAGTGAAGATGAACAACATGGAAGACAAACATCAGCTTGTCATGCAACAGGCATTATCACACACACCCTCTCTTATAAAATACACTATATCATGTCATTTGGAAAATGTATGGGATGTCAAAAGAAACTAACATATAAAACTGGGGGTCTGTTTGGCTGGATGTAAAGGAGATGTAGTCAGTCCCAGTTTGTCACTAGTAATGGTGTAAACCAAGAAAAAGAAAAGCACACACCTACTATGGAAGAATTATTTGAACCATGGACAACACCACAGCTACAGGCAGTGCATCAGGAATATGAATACAAGAATAGAGCTTTCTGTTTCTGTAAGAAAAAATTATTAATCCATAAATAAAAGCCTAAGCTTTTTTTCATTAAGCTGTGTGGAAAATGAAATCAATCAGGTTAAAACAATTATTAAATATCTGTGTTGAAGTAATGAAAAATAACAAGGCTTGACATTTTTTCAATATTATTGGAAAAGCGTATGTGGACACTAAAAAAGGAAGAAAAGTTGTTTCCCAATAGACAAAAGTAATGTTAGAATAATTAAAGAAATCAAGAGCTGTACAGAGAACAAGCTTTTGCAATTGAAGGGCAGTATGTACTCTGGAGACCATGAACAAGATAACACGAAATCTGGAAAAAGAAAAGATGACAATTCCAGATTAAAAAAGGAGAATACAAGACAAGATCTAAGCTTTCAATGCAAAAAGAGTACAATTCTGGTATCTGGTACTGTCAAGATTAGGGAAGTTATAGGCCTTTCAGGGCTCTTGCTCCTAAGGACACAACATACTCCATACTGCTTCAACAGCAACAATATTTCAAACAAACTGAGTGAAAATAAGTTAATATTCCAACCAGAGAAGAACGCCAGTAGTGACAAGCAATTGAGAAGAAATTATTGGTAAGGAAATATAAAGCCTGAATGTAGAATGGTTACAGGATTCAGAGCAGGAAGAAATCACAAAAAAACCTCAGTGACTACCTCAGCTAATAAAGCCTTGGTTGTTTCTCTGCTGTCTAATAATACAGAAGATTAAAAAGGAGCTTTCTTCACAAATTAGTGACATTTCATAAGATCTTATTCCCAAGAAGCTTTTTGGTATTCAAGAGAGCTCATCAGCCTTGTTCTTAGGGCTTTTTTTCCTTCACCCCAGTCATCTGTTTTCACTGCTGGCAGGAACTCAATGTCTTTCCATCTCTACCTGCCTGCCAAAGACTGAAGCTGGCCCAAGGATTCAGGAATTATTGAAGTGTGGGCAAAGACAGGATGAATGCAAAGACACACCAACAGATTTGATCTGAAAGTTTCTGAGGGAAACAACTGCCAAAACCTTGCAGATCCTCCATAGTCATTTTGTCTTCTCTCTTTGCATTTTCTCCTCTCCTACCCCCACTCATAAGCACAGACTAAGTTGGGAAAAAAAAAATAAACTGGGTTTTGGGAATGAATCACCTCACAACACTTCTCCTTAAGACTCTTTTCTCTTTGGAAACTTAGCAAGAAATCATACATATGCAACAGAAACTTCAACAAACTAAATTTGTTATAAGGCCAGAAAATTGAATTAAAACATTTTCTTTCTAGCTAGACAAATATTTTGCACAAGTTAAAACAAAGCCATTTTCTGACTATTAACAATGAGGACAAAGAAGACAAATGGCCACAATGAACTTGTCAAGCCTCCACAGCACCTCATCATGAGGGAAGCTATCCTACTTTCCAAAGCAGTTTTCCTCAGACTCATCACTTTCTGCTAACAGATGGGAAGCTGAAGATAGAAAGGAGGATAGTTTATGCCTAGCACCAAGGGTAGGAAAAAAAAAAAATATCTCAGCAGTGAGATCCCACAAACCTCTGCAGGATTCTTTTTTAAAAAATAATAAATTAAATAATCAGTAACTGTCCTTTTTGTCAGAAAGTTGAGAGAGGGGAGGGGGATCACAGACTTTTCCAGGTGTTGTCAACAATCTAAATGCCTGAGTGAGCTCTACCAACTTCTTCTTTCCTCCTCTTCTGCTGTATTTGCTTCTCCTTGCTGCCTTTCCTCATTGCCAAGCAGTTCTAACATAAAGGCAATAGCAGGAGACAAGATTCTGAAGAAGTGTAACTTAAAGAACTCGGTCACCAAAAAAGCTTCCTCATATTCTAAAAACAGATAATTAAGTCTCTTCTGTAAGACCCAAAACATTTAGACTGTCCTTAATTCCTAAATTCATAGCTGGATTAATGGTCAGGACTTCACCCCCCCAGAGGCACTGATGGCAGAGTACTCTATAATTACTCAGCAGCAAAGCAAGGCTACCTCTGTGATCCATCCTAAAGCAGGCTCCTTGCTGCAGGTAACAGTTTCTGTTGTACCACTGAGAGCCACAGATTTCTTCAAGTTGTGATAATACAGGAAAGACATCACTAGCCTTAAGTCATGTAACTTATTTTTTCTTTCCACCACAGAACAAATCATGAGTGCTACTGGCACATGAGAATGTTTATCAGCATGACATTTATCAGTATGAAAAACAAAAAATTCAAACACATCCAAAACTCCCAACACATCAAGTTGAACCAAACATCTTTGAACTGCAAAAATCAAGGGGAAAACAAAAAAGAATACATTCAGCAAGCTTACCTCGTGCCAGAAAGGACAATGGGCTTTTTAGCATCATTTGTCAGAATTTTCTAGCTGGCAAAGCACCTAACATCTATACTCATATGTGTTGGTGTGTGTGTGTGTGCCCTTTTTTATATGGTTACACATAAAGGTATAAAGATTTTGGAAATACATTAAAACACTGAAAACATTCATACCATCTGATCTACTATTCAGATTCCTATTCAGATTGACATGGAAACTAAAAATCTTTGGCATGATTCTTTAGTTTTACTCAGTGAATTATTGAATACATTACATGAACAGGAATGGGCTGGTTTGCTCTGTCAGTGCTAATGTTCACAGGCTTGTCCAACGTGTCAATACCTCAGGGAAGAAGATCCACATTCCTGGCATCTTTATGGGGTTATCACCTGAAACCAGATTAGAAAGACTCCAACACAGACAAGCATCAGAGGCATGTTTCAATAGAAACATCAAACTCTGCTTCTTCATCAACAGCCTGATACTCATGATGTTTGAGAAGGGATGATACTGGATACACCAATTTCTAACTCATGCAAAAGAAATTACTCTGTAATTCCACTGCAAGACATGGAACAGGATGGAATAATTTCTTTCCCTTTAGTAGAAATTTCAAGAGCCAGCTGAGAGAATGCAGGGATTAAAAAGTAATTGCATGCATATTACTCCAAGTAAAAAGCCCCCATTTCTCTCCTCTCTAGAAGAAAAGAGGTCACCATCAAGAGAGTAGGATGAGAATCAGGGTGAGAACATTTCTAAGGAGGTTTGTCTTTCACAGGGCAGGCACAGCATTGCAAGACTGACCCTTAAATGGAAGTGTGAAGGAAACCAAGCTCTTTTATCTAAAAATTCTCAGGATATAGATACACAGCCACACAAACATATATGCAGAAACCTGAAACAGTACAAGATAAAGGTTTAAAGGAGGAATTAATGCTTCTGGACCAACACAAGTTGCTCAACAGAAGAACAGAATACAAATATACACACATCTACAAACAATATAACAGATGAAATCACCAATAATTACAGATATAAAACTAAGCAAAGACTAGCCTGTAACATAGTCTTGTGTCCATTTATTCTGTCTTGAATTAAATCTGGTATCTTTCTGATGAACTGTACTGCAGGGTCAAAAATCAAGCCAGTTTATATAATTTTCCTGGGTTTTTTCTGAATAGCTTTACACGTGCCTTGATGTACAAAGTATGTGGTTATTTAGAGCTGTCCTCCACTGGTCTGAAATGGATCTCCCTTGATAGCTCATTTCCTGGCTGAAGTCTAAAAGAAAGTAATACAAAGAGAACTTCCAAGGTTAACCTTGACTACAAAACAGGTTAGGGGAGCCTTTAGTTCAGTTTTCTCGTTCAGAAACTATTATATGTGGCAGAATTGATGAAAAAAGTAAAAGGTTACTGGACTGCTCTTCAGCAAAATGGCAAAAGATGAGATTCTGACTGAGCACTCATAGTGAACACTGCCCTCTAATCACCAAATCCCTGTGATTCTTTCAAAAGTGTCTTGATTTCTAGTAACAATTATCACACAAGTTGACCACACTGACTTTGGGAGTGGCTGGAATTTTCTCAGACATTTTAAAACGCAGTCAAGTACACTTGGCATACAAAGAGCTGGTTACAAAGAGATTGTTAATGGAGAGCTGAGTGAAGTCCTTAGCTGAATTACCAGGAGAAATTTCTGCAAATAAAAACTACTTCATCTATTTCTTTAATCTCCTGTGCCCAGGTAAGCCCAGCAGGATGGCGGAACCTGTCAAGTGTCAGTAAACTTGTCAAGAAGTGAGAAAAGCCTGAAATATTTTCCTTTGGTCCAAAGAGGAGGCTTCATATTTAGATTTTATTTATGATTAAATGACAACTGAATAGCATTCAGAACTCCAGGTGAGAGTTGGAAGTTAAAGTTAAGCAGAGTTACCAGCACAGTATACACCAACATGTGATGACTTCACATGAAGCTTGAGGAAATTACATCAAGATGTATGAAAGGAAAATTTAAGTAATGAAAACCAAACAAACCCCTTCATGTATTAACTGATCTGCTATCCCCTGTGTTTCAGTGCTTATTTTAAGTGTTATCAAAATAGAGGCAATTATGTTGGCATTAAATTACAACACATAAAAGCTGCTGAAATTTTCCTTTGCATAGCTGTTTAAGCATCATTTTCTTAGAAGCTCATCTTCACACTGTGAGAGTTAGTCTGCTTCATTTCCTATGGAGTCACGTGCACCAAATGCATAGAAATGCAAAATAAAACATACATAGAAATTTTTAATTTCTGCTTGCTATTTCATACATAACACAAATTTAATTTGACAACAAGAAAAGTAACACGAAAAGAAGGCATCAATTTAAAGTTGTACTTTTCAGTTCTAAGCCTTAAAGATGTATAAGGAAGTCTAAGCTTCCATGAAAAATGTTCTATCAGCAAAGGGCAGGGGAAAAAAAAAAAGTAGTAGCTGAAAAAAATATTGCTGTCAAGAGCCTGGAATAAGCATTTCTTTTTGTAATACTCTGAAATGTAGTAAATTTCACTAAAATATCAAAATGCACTCAAGTGCATTAAATACATGACATGAAGGTCATCCACAATGATATCAGAAAAACATTTCAATTTACAGCCACAATAATAAAACTTCCTTTTTCATTTTTTCCTGTACTTTACACAGAAGTTATATGCAACTCATTTTTTCTTGGGCAGCCTGGCACAAGACATTCCCAAGAGCAGGAAAAAATGAGTAAAAGAGGGTATTAGGAAGTTATTTTTTTCTTACAGTTTTTGTAAGAAGCTTTTTTGTCTTTAACACAGCTATCCTTCATCATCAGAGCACCAGCCAGACACCAACTCTCATAACAACTTTCTTTGCTTAAACAACTAAGATTAATCAATGCTGTGGTATAACACCACCACTTTCCCCATCCCTTTCCTGTCCACTTATGGAGATCACAGTACAAACCACAGAAACAGCCACCAGATTTGGCTAATTCATCTAGACTTTAAAATTTATTTTTAGACAGGAAGGTGGGCAAGCATTTCACCTGGCAGTCACATGCTAGAAAGAAATCATAGCAAGCTTCCACACTGCTCTTTCTGTAGCTGTAGAATCCACAGTTGTATCTTCTTCAGTAATGGATTGTCATGGAAAAGTGATGCTAATGGCACATGATGTAAAGGAGCTGGCTTTTGCCTATTCCCAGCCACCACTGCACTGGAGAAATATCTGCAATATTACATACCTGGATTTTAGTTATTTGAAGTATCCATTTCAAGAACAAAGTGTAACACAATAGTTGCTTAACCTCTGGTAGCCTAGACAGAACAGTAACTCATTAAATGTCATGTTTTCAGCTAGTCAGTAAATCCTCTTATTTATAGCCAGATGATGATTATACCAGAAGACATGAGTTTTCACAGCTCAAAACTCCCTTTATATCTATTGCAGGACTGAACTGGAGGAGATCATTTCCAGGATCCAGACAGCCTGAGTAGAAGTAGTTTGAATGTTTTCTTTCATATGGAAGCAGGTTTTACATTCAGCAGTATCTTGTTAGACTAACATGCTTACACAAAATGTTACACATCTATGTACATATGTAATGTACTTGAGCAATTATTATTCAGGTAATTATTACCTGAATTATTATTAAATTATTATTTAAAATTAATTATTATTAAATTATTCTCAGGACCAGAGCTATTCTTTAACCCAATACAAATCCAAGTGAATAAAAATTAAATTCTAAGTCCTCATTTCTTGCACCACTATTTCACATTTCTGCTTTTCTGACACTCTAAGTCAATTGTGAAAACTCACACAGCATTTAACAAAACCCTGAAATCACCATCTTAGAGGCACAGAAATCCTAATACTTCAGTGAAAGGATCATCCATGCAATCATTTTTCCTACTCAAATTTTTCCAAATTCGAGTCATCTACTTAATAGTCAACTACACTGGAAGGCAGTGAGGGATGAGTGTCAGTGTGTATCTGTGAGTTATCTTCACCACAAAGTAGTTATGGCAAATTTAGGAAGGGACACGTGCAAACTTTGATTCAAGACCCATGTGCTATTCTACCATCATTATCTGCAACCTCTTCCAAGGTGATATCACCTGGAAGAGGCTATCTCACCTGAAAACAAGGTGGACTCAGGTCCACACTTCCAAAGATGTTAAAAGCTATACAATACAGCTGGAAATTTTTTACTTATCTGAATTTTAGAAAAGGTATGGTAAACTGCTGAGAATGCAAAGGGTTACAGATTAAAAAAAAAATATCTAAGCTTCACTTCAGGAAAATTAAAAGTTCCTTCTATTGCTGAATTTTTAAAAGCTGCAATCTTGCTTTTTTTTGTGTGTGTGTGTGTTTTGTTTTTGTTTGTTTTTTTGTGTTTTTTTTGTTTTTTTTTGATATTAAGAATCACAAAGGAAAAAAAACTGAAAGAAGAAAACCACACCCATTATTTTTAAATCTTCATTTTAAAAGGAATTTAAAGATATTTGCAACCAAACTTGCAATGTGCATTTTTTAAATTACAGCTGCCAGCACTTGGCTTTAATACATTACTGCTACCCAGTCACCTGCACAGAGTATTTTCAAATGAACATATAATTGATCCTGCCTGGTGCCTAAAGAGTGAGAAGATGAAACTAGTTAGAACGGAACTTTTCTAATTACTATTGGCAGCAGACAGCTCTCTCAATCCACTGCCTCTTGGTTAATTTTTTTGTCTTTTTTTTTCCAAACCATTCAGACCATAAAAGTGAATTCCAAGTATGCCAACGTATTATTCTATGTTCATACACAAGGATGTTGCTCCAGCAAAAAATATTGATTTTTTTGTTAATATCTGAGACATAAAGCACTTAAAAGAAGTTTTAGAGGGACTACTTGCTCCTTGGGTCATATTTTTCACCAAGTATTATTGCCAAAACAATGCTGGTATCATGTTTGCAGAAAAGGAAGAAATTTAATGTGGGATACTGACATATTCACTGCCACAGCTATCCTCCAGAAACAGCAGCAGAAGCCTCTGCATACATTTATAGGAGCACTTTTTTGTCAGCTATTTCCTTGAACTGAAACATTAAATAAATAAATTAAATATTAAATAAAAAAAAAAACATCTAGACAATACCAACACCATAAGCATTATTGTAGATTTAGAGCCTAAACAGTGGTCCATTTGGTACTGCATCCTGGCTTGAACAGTGATGATACCAAATGCTTTGGGGAAAAAAGCCTGCAAAGAGAAGCCTGAGACTTTGCAATCTGCTAAAGCCCATCTCCAGGGAAGGTTGCCTGGAACATATTTCCAGCAGTTCCTACAGAATATAAACAAATCCAACTTTAATTAGAGTAAGCTTTCACATACAAATGGAATACATGTACAGTTAAACACAATTTGGAGTGCAGCAATTTACTTTGGAGTAACATAATTTTATTTAATTGCTTCTAATTAAAATTATTCTACAAATGTAAGTGTCTTAATTCTCTGCATAAACTAAATATAGATATCAACTGAGTAGCTTATTCACAGTATTTACTATAATTATTGCAATACTTTTGTAACTTTGATGATTTAAAAGTTTTGGGACTTAATACCAAATAACGTTTTCTGCTGCATAAAGCAAAATAATCTTTCAAACACCCAGTGCCTTTGTACTTCAGATCTGACTCACTACATTTACATTTTTTAAAAGTACATGTAGGAGTAAAATCACTTATGTATTATCAAGGAATATGACATTATAATCCCATGAAGTTACTACTTATAGAAAAAAATAAAACTGCTCCCATTCTCTTCCACACCTAAGTGTAAAGTGAATAACTTCCATTAACTTTACCTTCTATTAACTTGAAAATGGAAAAGGACACTTGATATTTCTGCACGTGTTTTTAACTTTTAAACAAAGTTTTAAAATCAGCCATGAAACATATAAATCAGAAATGGTTTTGAGTAAAAGTTAACCAATAGAAAATACCTTCTGGATTTAAAATTACTCGTTTATCTGTGTCAAATCTGACAAAAATCTGTGGCCAAAGTTGGGGCGGAAAATGAAACAGAAAATGAAGGACATTCTGCCAACATCTGTGTTTTATAAATAGGCCAACACAAAGCCAAAAAGGCCATTTCTTTATTTCTTCTCTTCATCCACCTTTCTTTTCCTCTCCCCATGCTTTTAACTCCCTAGGTTTCTCCTGTGGTTCTTCAGACACCAACAGAGCACCAAAGCGAGTGCAGCGTGGAGTCCCTGTGTCCTTTTTACCTAAAACTCACTGAAAAGTAGCTAGCAAATTCTCCTTCAAAGATGTTTTCTTCATGCAGACAAGCTAGTTTGTTCTCCAAATTCTTTAGTGCTCCAGAGTTACAGTCTGTCACAAGAGAGAGTGATGCCCATTTCACAAGGAGATGGCACTAACAGCTGGTTCAGCTGCCCTCCAGTTCACCCCACTAACCCCAGAGCATATCCCTCTGGCAATAAACAAACAGGGGGTAGGGGGGAAAAAGTGAGAAACATGAACTGCAGGTGGGTGCAAACTTAACTGTCAATCCCCCCAGCCACCAGTGTTCACAGCTGAACTGTGTAGGAGTGGTCATAAAAGGTTAAACCATAAAAACTTCTGGTTTTCATGTCTTTCTCCTCACCTTCTTCCTTAGGAGGAGAGACCACAGCAGAGCACTGGAGGAGGGGTGGGAAGCAAGAAAACAGTTGATTGTGATACAAAGAACTGGGTTTGATACCAAAAATTACCTTATAATCCAAACATTGCACAAACTGTGACACAAGGCTCCAGGCTAAAAGCTTGGGGACTTTCTCAAAGGCTCCATCAGGAAGCTCTTTCTGGCAACCAGGAGACAGAGCAGGAAAAACCCCCACACACGGTCCTGTTTGAAAGAGCTTCTAGGCCTTGAGAAAGCCACTGTGTGAAGAAACTAAGATACTTTTTTAAAAAATTTTTAAACCCTGAGTGGGAGAAGAAAGGCTGCTCATGGAGAAAAGGTAAGGGGAAATAGACTGTAATAAACAAAAGGGTTACACAAATACAAAATGCAGAGGGGATATTTAAAAATCAGCCAAGATTTCACATAAGAATAATGAGTATAATTAGGAAAACAATTATTAGATTGTCTGCTTTGAATATCTGAAAACTAAAGCCTTGAAAATGTACTGTTACAGGGAAGATGCTGTAGCACCAGGAAGGCACTCCAAATGAAACTTCAGGTTTCTTCTGAACATCAGCAATTTACTAACAAATCATTGTAAGTTTTGATCCCAGAGGCATCTTAGGAGCACTTAATGCAGCATTTATAATAAGCCATTTCATTTCTCCAGTTGATTTTTAATTTCTAGTTTTTAATTAATGATATAACTTAACCTTTCATTCTGACAGCCTGTATTGTTAAGGAAATGGAAATTTATCTTGCTAAACTAAAAGTTTTTACAGTCAAGATTGCTTGGTTCTTTCTGCTTATTTATCATCTCCCTCAAACTACTCTAAAATAAATGGAAGTTTCTTATTGAAACATTCTGCTTTGCCCCTATCTGCTTATTCTTCCCAGCTGGCAATTGATTTTGGAAATGTTTCATTCTGTAATGCCAGAATTCTGTTATTACTATCTCAAGTCACAGCAAAAGAAGCTCTGTACGAGGAACCTTGTCTTAAAACAGTCTTGAAGAGTTCCAGCATGGAACCCTGAATAAACTCCTCATTCCACTGCCCATCACTGAAGAGACAAGGTCTGATTAACAGAGTCTCATGGTCCTTGTTTGTCCCTTAGCCACAGATTGCTGCAGTTCCTGATTCATGAGAGGTTTCTACAGGACAGCTCTTCTCATGTCAAACACACTAAAAAATAAAACCCAAACAAACAACATGCCCCCCAAAAATAAAACAAACCACCCCCAAACCTGCTGTACCAGCTGTAAGGTTAATAGTCTGGTACATCCATCTTCAAGATCTCTAGTGATCTTTGAACAGAAAAAAACTGGAACTGAGATAGAACAAGACATGGAACAGAACTCAGTAAGGGAAGAATCCAGGAGAAATGGGAACTGGAAGAGAAGAGGAGCAGAACAGAATTCCTCCTCAGTGCCCCTCCAGCTGCAATGCAGCACACTCCTTGCTCTCTGCCAGGCAGTGATCAGCCTCTGGTGGGAAGCTTGGCTCCTGCAGGGAGCATTCTGTCCCTGAGGAACCCTCAGGACCTCCCACTGCCTGCACTGGGGAGGAAGAACAAGGCATTGTGCTGTGGTACTCTCTTGGTGCTCCATCAGAGCTTTTTGCCTTATGCCCAGTAGCTTTTCTGTCATGCTTCATTTTCATTTGCTTTGTCCTCAATGTCAGCAAAAGAGAAAAAAAAAAAAAAAACTTGTAATTTTTTTCTTGCTTGACTTTTTTCTCTGTGACAAATAGCAGTGCCTGGATGGGACTGACAGGTGATAGAACCCTCAAACATCAGTTGAGGCCCAGTGAGGTTTAACAGCATTGTTTCACTGCACTGCCAGCATTTTCAATTTCACCAAACCCTCACATCAATGCAAGTTAAAGAAATCAATTCCAATTTTTTCAGCTCATGTTTTTTGAAAGATCAGCACTCATTATTCATGCTAGAAGACACGCTGGTTTATTTTTTGTAGTTTGCTGATCTTGTTATAAGCAAATATGATGGCAATTTCATTCTGTCTGCCCCAAAACAAACAGCATATTCCATTTTCAACACCTTGCCCAAAGCTTCTGCAGTCAGAATTTGAGTTTAAACTTATACAGCACAATCATTATCATAAACAAAGTGCAAAATATCCAGAAAACAAGCTCCTCCCCCATAATCTAGCATTAGAAAACCCCAAAGAAAGAAATACAGTGGTTCCAGGTTCTCTTTTTCTTTGCTCTTGAGCATTTTGAAAGACCAGCTTAAATATATTCCTTCCAAGTAGATTAAAGATTAAAAAACAAAAACAAAGGACACTTCCAGGAATTTGTCTTTCAAGCACACCCTAATAAAGCCAAATAAAGAAAACCTAAAGGTAGATAAATGGTGTATTTTATGGATAAAGAATTAGACAAGGGCTCTAAGCATTTCAAGCTGATACTCACGTTTCATTTAAATCGATTCTGTCCCCCTAATCATAAAAAAAGCCTCACTTTCTCATTCAGGAAAGAGAAGGTAAGTATTTTTAAATATCATACAACCATTTCAGTTTAATAATACATATGTAACTGCTAAATGCACAGATGATAGGTTTTGTATGAAGAATTTCAGAAGCACTGCTCTCCATCGTTAGATTCAAGCTAATCAGCATATTGTGCCAAAGATTCAATTAAAAGGGTATATTCTGAATTTATTATTCAGCTTAAATATCAATTCAGTTTGCATACAAAACAATATAAACCTGCAGAAAACAGCTAAATCAATCTGGAAGATAAAGTCCCCCTATCCACCAACCCCAAGGGCAGCAGAGAAAAACAAGAGAAAAGCCACAACACTTCAACACTTCTCCAAACTCAAAAATTTGCGGTGCAACATATTATGCTTCAACCAACCCATTTAACTGATAAAAAATGATGATAACCAAGAGGCACAATGCAAAACCACAGTTATTTGGTTATCAGATCCTGTAAATTATTGCTTTAAAATTAAGTTAATTTCTTATGCCATACGGGAGATGGGAAGGGTCTGTCAGCCCACAATACTGATGAAAACTGCCTAAATCAAGCTTGACAGATAACCAAATAAACAGACAGACATAGAGACAGCAATTGCACATGCCTCATTTCCTTTAAAAAAACAGACTAAAAATAAGATCTTCCTAATAATTATCACTACATCTATTACAGTGACTAACACAGCAGCCACAGACTTCAGCACGACGTGCATTTGACAGGAAAACAATGAACACAGGGAGCTCATCACCCCAGAGGGCAGGGGAAAACCAAAGGGAGATGAATCAAAGAGGAGCATCTGCCTCCTCTACTTTTATTACTTCATTCATGTCCTAGGGGTGTCCTGCCTCCAATGGAGAGCAGAGTTTCAGTGGTGTAAAGAGTTTCCTCATCTTGATGAGAGCAATAAAAGACAGAAAGAGCAAAGATGGGGACGGCAGGGCAAGGAACACAAACACACTTTCACAACCTGAGCAACTCAGTCTGGCTTTTCAAACCCCAGCTGCCCCCAAACCCTGGGCACAGGAGTGGTCTTGGCTCAGACAAAGCCAGGGAAAGCTGCCCCATGTTGTCCCAAGAAGCCCCTGCATGGCACCAAGCTGGAGAAACACGGAGCTCCTCAGCCTGCAAGACACAACCATCACCCCCAGAGTCAGCTGAGTGCCCTCAGCTCCCCCAGACTTCATGTTTTCCTCTTCTCTCCCATTACTTCCTCTTCATTATTTTCATATTTTCTATCTGGCGTACAGGAACAGTGTAATACCAAGTTTGAACTCAATTTCTCCATGGCTATAAAAATATTTTTGATTAAACAGATGTCAGCAAAATTTTATGGAGTGAAAATTGAGTAACAGATGGTGAGGTCTGTGGAGTTCAAAGAGGCTGAATTTTATTAAAAAGGAAATTTGAGGAAATGTATTTTGCTGGAAATATTGATGCAGTGTTTAAGCAAATGTAAAAATATTCTCACTTGATTAAAAAAAAAAAAGTTGAAAAGTAGAGGTATTCATGCCATAAACCTCAGACCATTAAAAAAGGGGATTTTATTCAGCTTTCTTTTTACTGAATACAGCTTTTCACCCATGACAACAAGGTTCTCAAAGAAAAATAATACACTTCATGGAGGGGAAAAAATCCCAAACAACTACCACACCAAGAATAACAATTATCTTGATCAAGAATCCTGGACAAATCACATCCTTTACACATAAGACATAAGCCACTGCGAAAGCAAGTTTAGGAATGCTTAACCATAGTTTTGATCTTGCATCTTCATTTCTCAGTGAAATCTTCTACCAGATACTCAAACTGTGCTGTCTGGATTCCCAGTCTATACAGTCTTACATAGAAGCTGCTGTATCCTCACACTTCAGGAATGTTGCTTATTGCTCAGAAAGTGGTGCAATGAACTGAACTCCCTACAAATTGTGACTCCTGAACCAGTGCTTTTAATTAATCAGCCCTAATATTTATAGTTTATGAACTAAGATCATGTTGTCTTGGTGGCTTTAGAAGTTGATACCAACACAAGAAATACCCATTCTGCTCCAAACACTGTTTTACCATGAAACACAGCATACACGTTCAGCTTATGTTTGACAAAGTGACAATAATAAAAAAAACCACACACACCAGCAAATTCAAGCTTACATAAAGAAAAATATCATCCTTGAGTTCTATACTTCAGGGTTTTGTGCATGAACAAGCTACTCAGAAGCAACATTCAGCTCTACAAGTCATCCATCATTCCTTCCCCTGTAGTGATGCAGTTATCAGTCACATCCAGGTACCTCACACTTGTTCAGAGAGAGAGAGACCACACAGAAGCAGGAGAAAAGTTCTTGGATTCCTGTTACTCCTCATTTAGGTCACGTTTAATATGGCCCTCCAGCCTTCCCCAGGGAAAGAAGCATTCCCATAACTGATCAGATTCAAGCACCTCAAAAGCACAGATGTGTAATATATCTGTAATATTTTCAAAGTGCTTTTAGATCTCACAATTCTGTATTTAACCAAGCACAAAAAAGAAACACTGGGGGAAGGGGGTGGTGGTGGTGGTGAGAATTATTTCTATTTATTTACAGGCTTCTTTTAGCAGTTTTCCATATCAGTTGAAACTGAAGTATAAAGGCAAGTGACAGAAGTCCATCAGATAAATGAGATTACCTTGCCAAAGATATAAAAGAAAATGCAGCTTACACATCTCAGGAATCATTTTTTTTGGGCTATCCTTTATCTTCTGAAGACAAACACACCAATCAATCTACAAAAATCCTGAAATAATTACCCCAATACCACCTGTTCAAGGATCCTATGGTTTTCAAAAGAATTCTTAAAGAGAGGACATTTGGGTTTTTTAAGCATTCAGTGCTAATGACATGAAAATGTCACTCCAAATTTTGAAAAGCTTGACCCAAGCTGATAACCTTGGTTAAGATTTTTGTTTCTGGATATTTAAGATAAAGTAGCTGAGGACTTATGAAGGGGAGAAACCAGTTTTGCAGAGGGGAGAAGGATAGTAATTTAAGCTGTGAAAAAATTCTCAGATATAAATGACCCAAGTTGATGTGCCAGGGCCTTTATTTTTTAAAGGAAGACCCACAGTTTCCAAGTGTATTAGCAGAGCTGAGCAGATGGCACAAGAAATGATCATCAGTTCAAAATTTACATTAAATCTCTGTTTCAGCTCTACAGAAGAGGCAGTTCAGTGTTTAGAAGCAGCCTAAGGAAGGTCTCATTGTCATCAGTGCTGATGCTGAAGGAAGGATTCATAATTCTCTTCTTGCACTCTAATGTCAGATCTGCTTCTGTACTAAGCTCTGGGTATCAACAGCCAAGAAAACACTTCCCTTGTGCAACAAAGAGTCCTCTGGAATTGTGCTAGGGGAGACCCAAAGCAGACCAGAGCACTTCAGTGAGTGGATCTGGGTGAGCACACGAGGGTGGGGGCTTAACATGAATAAAGTTTCTCATCAGATTTTTTGTCACAAGGAGAAACAGGAGAAAGAAAAGAATGAAAATCACTTAGAAAATCAGTGTACTGCAGCACTTCTCTCAATTCTGGATGTAGAAAACATTGCTAGATGTGGGTAAGTCATCTTTGTTTTCAACTTTGGAGTAAGAAGTTCTAATGCCCATCCTTCCTCGCTCTCTGAAACGCTTTAAGATTCATCATAAATGTGAGAAAGGAAATAATTTAACCTCCTGAAGAGAAAGGAAAGGTAACTGTGAAGGTCATGACTGGAGAGATTATCACTTCTCCATATTCCATGTCAATGTTACAAGGTCCTGGCATGATTTGTCAGGGCCAAACCTGACAACTACCAGTGTGGTTACTGTGAAATGACACAAGGAAAAGTACACTTTGTGCAACCTTAGGGCAATTTCTGTTTTCTGTAGAGAAAGGCAGAAGAAGATAATCTAACATACAAGTCTGTTTTCAAATGGATTCAGAACGAAGGAAATTTGTATCAAGTTGCCTAACACTGCAAAATCCAATTAATTTACTTAGAAATAAAAGGATAAAAAAAGCATCACTTGAAGGTCACTTGAATGGCTAATTTTTACCACATTGCAACCAGAAGTTTCTAAAGAGCTTTCACTGACAACTACCTGATTAGGTAAAATACTATGTCCCCCCTACACAGTGTTTACACTGGAAAGGACAGTATACTGAAATGACACTATTCCTAGTCCATAATATTAATTTTTTAATTATGTGAGAGTTAAATCAGCCAGGAGTAGGAGTTCAGTATGGAAAAGCTTCTGCATAATTAAAACCAGAAATAACTTTTTTTCTGTCTTACAGCAAAACTATACTTATTACTGAGTGTACAGCACCATCCCATGAGAATTTATGAATTTATGCCATTTACTACTGGTGTAAATACACTGGTGCTAACAGCAATATGAAGCACGTGGTAGGCAGGACTGTGCTACCTGGATAGAGAAATCTGGGGCAGGTCCCATTTTTTTTTTTTTTTTTAAATTCCCATGCTCTGTGCATTGTAAATGTCAGTGGACTTCTGAAAGTGGTATAATGTTTGCAGTATTGTTTGTTACCATTGCTGACACTCTCCAAGACAGCCATGTCACAAGGAGGAGACAAGGGAACTGCCTCTCCAAATGCAGCTTCACAGGAAATGCCTCCTCTAACGGGGCTGAAGAACACTGTTCAAGATGATAATTAAAAAAAGAAACCATACAGCTCAGGTCTGTCTGATTAATTGCTCTACTTAGCTCATTTGATAAGCTCTCAGTCAGTTTTCTATCCCTCCTTCACTAGCTTGATCTACTTCGTAAATTAATCTAATTATGAACATCTGCAATCAAAGGCCCCATCTCTGCAGTTGTGTGACTCTTAGCTATACACAGCCTTTTTTAAAAGGTCAATTAAAAAAACCATCTTGCCACTAGAAGACTGAGATACAGGGCAACCATACAGTAAGGATGATAATTCAGTAAATAAAGGAACCACTCCTTGCACTGCCCCATGTTGCACTCCCACACTGTTCAGTAATTCCAACTGCATTCTTCAAGAGAATTCTAATAAAAATTACATTAGAGCAGACAAAAGATGATAAATGATTCGAAGTAATTGCAAGCTCCAAACCACATTAATCAGATAAGCCATACATCAGAAGGTGAATAATAATGCCAGGTTCAGTTTAGAGTGCCATGGAGATCTGAAAATAAATGGGGGACTTCACAAAGAAAGCTCAGGATTTTTCTATCATATTAGAAGCCTGTAAATTGATAAAACTATTGTGGAAAAAATGTTCAGCATCATCTATACTGGAGATATTTTAGATAATAATAGATTAACTGGGCATTTACAAGCCTAATGTTTGACCTTCCCTTGATTCACAATCAATAAGCAGTCCACTTGTCTTTGCAGCAGTTGTGTGTACAGGACAGAATTCATTGCAAATACAGTACAGATGGAAAAGCTGCACTGCAGGAATTTTTAAAGTATGAACTGTAAATTGATTTCTTTTACAGCTAGTTGTCTTGATAGCTTTGATTGACTTCTGATTGCTATTTCATCCAAATTTTGCTTGTCAAAATCAGAAATAAAAGGAAGCATCAATTTTACCTGACTGGATGGTTTTTTTTTTACTCTAGATTTGTAATTCTTTTTCAAGAAGTATCTTGTGCGCAGAGTTTTCAATAACCTGTTTGAATCAACATTTTCTTCCTCTTAAAACCAGTAAGAAAGACTGGACAGAATAAAATTAATTTTTCCATGAAAATCAAAAACGTAGTTCAGTTCACCTGGGGCTTAGCACTAGCCTTGATAAACTGGATTGTTAAGAAATCTAAATAATATTTTAAAAATACCATCAGACTGACCTAGCTTGCATTATCAACATTTAACTATAAGCCCTGGAGATTACAATGGTTTCTTGTATTTGTTGAAAAAAATATTTCAGGAAGGCAATGCCAAGCTTGGGGCTTTACACAGTAACTGCGTGAAAACAAATTCTGAACCTCTGCTTTATAGCAAAGCTTGCAGTGGATTACTGCTAGATGGACTCCTAAATGAAAGACACTTCCATCATACCTCAGAGCACAAAATATTGGTCCACTATTTTAAAACTGAGAATATAAGGAAGTGAAGTTATTAATAGAGACATTAACTGTCTTTCTGGGTCTCCCAGATTAATGAAATTGGCAGTCAGTGCTAAGATCCTCACAGCCTTTCCAAGCATCCATCAAACACCAGCACAATAGTAGAACTGCTCCAAATATCACTCTGCTGTACAGGAGATGAGGGGGGGAAAAACCCACCTCATGCAAGGCACAAAAAATATTGCTGGAACAAGGGAAAAGTACATAAAGCAAAGAAAAAACTGGAAATAGAGAAGCTTTGGCACTAAAAGACCTGACAGATGTCAAGCTTCTCTTCTTGCATTAACTAATCTAGAGTGATGAGTAGCAATTCAATGTAATATGCAATTGAGCAAGGGCTTGTCCTTGGTCATGAGCTGCAGAGATGCACATAAACCTTTACCTGCTGGCTCTTCAGCACCCTGCAAGCCAAACTATTCCCAGAGGTAAGTGTGCTCACCCAGAGGCTAATGAAAATGCTAGGATTAAACACTCTTATTCAGGAAGCAGCAGCACATCTATGACTGTGACTGGACTCTCAGAAACACCAAGAAGATTAACTGAACATATCTATTGATTACCTTGACAGCTTAATAAGGCAGATTTTCAATGCCTGATTGAATTTAAGAGAACTAAGGAAGAAGATTCAAACACTGTCCCTCAAAGCCATGGCCACTCCTCTGACATTTGTGATGCCATCAGCAAGGGAAAGCTGTTTATTAACTTCTGGTCTCAGAGGCAGAGGTCACTGAGGAGCAAAGACATCCTTTGGCAGGAAAGAGAGAACTTATGAAGTAGGAACAAAAAAGAAAATAGGGGTTGAACCACATGAGGATTCGAGCTACTTTGAGTAAAAGTAATTTAAAAATATGTATCAGCAAACACAGAAATACAAGAGGTGTTTTTGACTTAACACCTCAAAACCCAACAGAACATAGCTGAGAACCATTTGATAAATGGAAGGCTTAAAAAGGAGGTTTATTTTCATGCAATATCCACAATGAAAGTGGTAACTTGATAATATTTGGAGCAGAAGGGGAACAGAAAAAACATGCACTGCCTATACAAAATGAGTTTATGAAACATTTTAAACCAAGTTATTTTTAGAAGTGCCGAAGTGTTGGCAGCCATGGAGAATTACTTAGCATAGATAAAGAACCTGAAGACATGGAGCCTGGACAAAATGGGATTCTTTAGGCCCCAAGCTGGGCCTCTTCTGTAACTGTTTGCATCCTGCCATCTGGGGACCAGGCAGTTAGGATGCCACAGCATGAAACCTCAAAGCTGTCCCTGCCCTGCACTCTCTGCAACCTTTAGCATAAGCATTGGAACCTGGAGGTCACTATCATGGATTTTTAAAACTAATTTTGCCTTGGATGTTCTCTAAAATTTCAAGTTTGTCACTGAGTAGAGCTGATAAAGAACTACTATCAGTGTGTTTATGATTATTTCAAATGACTGACTGACAGAATAACATAGTCTCTCCAGGAATGATAATGTGCATAATTTAACAAGATGAAACAAGGCTTACCCTGATCATGGCACACAGCTCAATGCAATCCTGGTGCCTCTGTATACAAGCCCTAAGAAAAAAAAAAAAAAAAAAAGAAAAAAGTCAATTTTGGAAATACAAATGGTGACTAGGTGCAATGAATGCAAAATCAGAGGAAAAAGAAGTCCTACCATTAAAAAGCATCTGGTTTCATGTATACCTAGATGGTTTTATTGCACAATTAAAAGAATTTACATCAACTCCTCTGTATTGCTCCTCAACTGCAAACTTAAAAGTCTTTTAAAAAAAATAAAAAATCTAGCACATCTTCCAAACTAACCAAAATGTTAACAAATAATAATATTTGTTGTCACTTATTATTTTCTATAGTAGTACTGAGGTCCCCAAATCTTAAACTGACCTGTAGAAGTAAGTACTTTGAAGGGGAAAAGTCTAGTAAATAAGCAATACCAGTAATACTCTGCATGAGGCAGTTTTATTCAGTGACTTTTGAAGGAGATGGAAAAAAAATTCCCTTCCAGGAATTACATCACAACGAATATCTAGACTCCTCTGTCACTCACAAACCTGACTAGAGGGTGACTAAATTTTCAACAAAGAATCTGTTTAGAACCTTCTGGAGACGATTTTCAGTAAGGAGAGATGTAATACTGTAAGAAGAAAGGTAACACTGTGTGTATTGTATTTGCAAAGACACAACTTAATAATGATAAAGTCTTATTAAACACAGCATCTTACCACCAGTCAGGTAACTGCTGCATTAAGGGTGAGATTTATGCAGTTAAATAGCAGTGACAGCTTCAGAAAAGGTAAATTCAATATCAACTTCTCTTTCAATTTGTCAAAGAACTACTGGAATGTAACAAAACAAAACAAACTGAATGTCCATTATTCTATTAAACAGCCAAGAAACAATTATTTGTACAACTTGAGTCTCACTGCACAGCTGGTCAGGTCAGAAATTAAAAGGATGATACAACTTCATAGTGGAGGCTAAATTAGGTAGGTGACATCTTACATGGAACTGAAATCTGGCTAGACAAAAAAACAACAACAACAAGAAGACTAACCCCCTTGATTGAAGTGCCAGGGAATCTTATTTATTACTCCACATCACCAAAATATCTTCTTTTCATCCTCTGCTAACACAAGCACTTTGCAGTCATTCCAAGTCAAACACCTTGCTCCACTGCCCGGGCTACCATCATCCCTTTTTCACATTGATTCCAAAGATTTGCCATTATGGAAATACATGAAAATGGCTGAAAACCAGAGCTCTGTCATCTTGAATTGAGTGCACAATACAGGAGATAAGCCAAAGCAGTTCTTCTCCCCCAGAAACTGGCAGTGCAATCTGTGCCTCTGGTACCACTGCCAGGGAAGAAACAAAGCAACTGTGCAAAGAGGGAGACACATTAGGGGAAATCTATCCCTGTGGGACTGCTTTAAAAGTACAAGTCAAAACAGTTCTAATGGCAGAGATTATATTGATATAAAGTAACTTAAATGGGTAAGAATGGGGACTCCCAGTTCAGGGCAGAGATGCAGTCACAGTGATGGTAACACTTAGCTCTGCTCTGCTTACACCACTGCTCCCAGGGCTTTTATTTGAGGCTGAGGTTGTAAAAAGTGTCTTTCTGCTTAACAGTCCAGGTACTGCACCAAACCTCCTCTCTCCATCTGCCTCAGCAGTGAAGTTACTTCCACTCCTATGAGACTGGCTTAGAGTATAAATTCAGAAGGTAACAAAAATGCTCAAATACTGGGATGATAAATTCAAAGAAATGCCTTAAAAAGTATTTTCAGTGTTACTGCTCTGAACTTAAGACTCGATCAACATTGTCAGACTGGGAAAGGTAACAAAATCCAGTTTTTTGATCATAAAACTGTAAAACCCAGAGCAATCAATGACAGTTTCAAAATGCATTGTTGCTTTCCTCAGGGATAACTCAAGGCTCCATCAGGTGAGAATTTCTTTATGCTTTCCTCTGTCAGTGCCAGTGTTCTGGAAAAGGATAGTTGTTAAAGGTGCACATTGCTGCAAAATTCCCTGTAAAGGAGTTTGATCTGAGAAAGCCAGTCACTCACAAAAGAAATAAAGATTCACACAGAAGTTACTGTTAAATAAAAACCTTTTTGCTTCACTTGTTTCCCTAAATAGCTTAAACTCCTGCTGGAGCAGAAACTGAGTAGATCTGCTACAGCTCACTGAAAATATGATCATACAGAAATTGATACTCAACAAATTTGCTAGAGAGAAAAGCAGTTTATTGATTTTTAAAGACTGTTTCTGAAAGAGAGAAAGGTTTCATCTTCCCATGACAAAGTCAAGATTTGATGGGAGTTCCCATTTATCCCACATCCTAAGAACCTGTCACAGAGGTGGCAGTGGCAGGCTCTTCAACAGTAAAGCAGTCACTTACAAGAAAGGAAACAGACTCTGTTTGGGGCACAAGTGAAATCTGATTAAATATTAGAGGATTTTTCTAAAAGGGAAGGGGTGGGAGAAAAAAGGTTTTTTTTCATCCCTCTTTAAAACACCTTTGGGACTCTCAGCTGTTGCCATGTGTCTTGAAAATATTTTCTTTTATTCAAAATAAAAAAATCACCACCACTGATACTTCTCTTTATATTTTGGGTTGCTTAACTGGCTCTACAATGGAAGCCACAGTAGTTTTTACCCACTCCAGCATACTGCAAGAACTGTACCCCTGCACCAGGTGTTTCCACACAACCAGAAGGAATCAATACTTCTTGCAAAATGATGCAAGAGCAGAACTACAATGGCTCCAAGTTTAATGAACTGATCTGAGGATGATTAAACAAATCGTGGTAGATGCCCAAGAGATGAATCAGCTGCAGATTTACTGGTGCCAAATGAAACCTGTAAAACATCACATGGGGCCTTCTGAAAAGCCTCAAGCACATGTGCTCCACATGCTCACTGATTCACTGTACCACCACCAGCCCTATCCTCTTCTGAAATCCTATTTTCATCCTATTGTACTCACAAATGGGTTTTTTTGTTTGGGGGGTGTCTTTGTTTTCTCATCTCTTCAACTCACTCGCAACGTTGAACACATTTTTTAAACTTCATTTTTACTGATAACATTGCATCACTTTCCCAGTATTCCAGAGCAATTTAGGAATAGCACTCAACAGGTTTATTTTTAGAAAGTGTACCTCGTTCACACATTTTGCAGTGCTGCACAGGGATCACTGATCAATATGCATGACTGCAGTGATAAGATCTGGCAACAGTCCTTAAAAACTGTTTAAGCTGTTCTATTCATGTGCTTCCAGCAACATACAATTATTCCAACACCTAAAAAGCACTTTTCCAGTTGCAGTATTTTCCACTATTCAGTATGTGCACCCTTACCACCTGATAGTTGAGATTTTCCATTATTTCCTTTATTTGATGTCCATCTTTACAGCCAGTGGACAAAACGTGTAAGTGTAGTTCACAAAAGACAGTTTTAATTTGCAAAGGCTGTAACGAGAGATTCTGATGCACAAATCCATGAAGATTGGGCTGAAAAAAATATATTGTCCACCACTACTTATTTTATAAATATAAAGAATGATGTCTGGAAAGACAAAAAAAAATTTTAATAAAGTTACAAAGATGACATCAGTATTTGGCATGATTCTGAACAAAGCCAAGATTATATTGTAGCTTAGACAGATTGAAGTTGTTTCGTGTTTTTCAATTTACATCAAATTCCAGTAAGACCCCTTCACTGCAGCATCTCCAAATCTCATCTTACTTCATCTGTAAAGGTCCTGGAAAGCTGCTGCTACACAGTTACACCTCCTAAGACACACACAACAAGCTGAATTTGTAAGGCTACCACAGGGAAGATTTTGAATCAAGCATCATACTTGATGCATCAATCATACTTGTTCAAGTATGAAGGAGGGCAGAGGCATGGGGGAAGCAGGGGTAGACAGAAGTTGGCTGCAGCAGGGCTGCCCCTGGGAGGAGAGGCATCCCACTGCTTCCATCATCTGCCCTGGAAGAGACCTCACAACCTCTCCCCACAGGGCTCCTGCATCCTCAGGTACAGGTTCCTAACGTTTGAACACTGAATGAACACTTTACTAGACCTGGTAAAGCAATAAAGAATTTTTCTAAAATGGGCACTCTAGCATATGTTGATAATGCATAATGTGCACACACCAGCAAAATCCCTACACAAAGTCTACACCTGCAATTCAAGGTGTGAGAGACATGAAATCCCAACGTTTGTCAGTCAGGGTGGACAAGAAAGACAAACACTGATACTTGGAAAATAGATCCCAGTGGGAAGAGAAGATATTACTACTTTCTTTAACCAAATGGCTTTGGGAGGAGTTTTGTCTGCCATTCCCACCCCCTGCAGTAGTGGTACAGACCTTTACTACACCTTCAATTGTTTTCCCCTTCCATAAATGTAGTATTACTCCAAGTTTAGCTTACAATGTGAAATGTATCCTTCTTACAATTCCTGAGGATTTCAGCATAATTACAGTATTATGAAACAAAACTGACAGCCCATGTGTTAGCTCAATGTGTCAAAAAGACAGGCAGAAAAGCCTCTGAGTGGCTGTGCTACAGCTCCTGTCATCTCATCAGATGAGGAGCTGGAAAAGCAGCAAGTGGTGGGTTTCCTTCCTCAATTACGAGTCAGGGGTGTTGTTCTAAGGAGGCTCTTCTGCCTCTCAGACAAGACCTTGCTAGAAGTGGGAGCAGAACACATTGCCCCAGAGCATAGACTTCCCAAAGGGCAAACCTATTGCTCCAAGTATCACAGTGACTCAGACCAAGATGAAAATCCAGGCACCCTGGGTTGCTCTTGAAGCTATCAAAGAATTGTGGGCACCAGGCACACAACATTGCTTCTCTTCTTGGTCATGGAAGTTACAGATGCATTCATTCAAACAATCCCATTCATTTTACTTGGAGAGCTGGGATTCCTGATGTCCTCACAGATGCTCTAGCTAATGAGAAGACAGCAGAGCTGACCATAGAAGTGTTTGTTACTGCACAATGTCATCAAGAAAAATGTTACTCTGGTGGAGAGCAGGGAAAAAGGGTTGGGGTTCGGTTTTGGCTTTTTCAATAATGTACCTTGTCTTTCAGAGACACAGAGTAAGACTGACAAAAAAGGCATTCAACACCCAAGAAACAAACAATGACTTCCATCCACCAGGTACACCCAAGCACTTCATACAGTGACTATTCTCTGTGTTAATTTAAAGCAGCACACAGAACAGACAGCTTTACCTCACTCATGCAATAGATCCAGATGAATCTGATGTTGGCATTTCACCAGGTAGAGCTGGGCATTCAGATGACACCTTAACTTCTGTTTGGTATGCTTGGCAGCTTGGGACATTAATGTGTATTATCTATTTTATTCAAGGGCTATGTATTGTAGATTTCAAAGAGGGAGTGTCTCTTAGACACTATGCTACCCTAATCCCCCAAGGTATTCGGTGTTAAAATAAATAACAAAAAGGTATTAAAAGATTTTAAATGCTGGAATCAAAGCCGTATGTTTCAAAAGATTCACAGGGAGGTCCAGCCCTCATTGGGTTATTCAAATCCCAAGATGCTGAACTTGTGTTGTTTTGAAGTTGTTTGGGTTATACAACAGGCACAGTACCATCTTTACCACAGACACTGCAGAATTAGATTTGCTAAATATTCCATTTCATTACTAACCAACAGGGCTAGTTTCTAGCAGAACTCAAACAAATTCAAAGAAAATAAACCAAATATGACTCAGCCTCTGTGCCAACTCCTTCACTGCTTGTATTTACCAGCACTTCATAAACTGGAGTTATTACCAATTCTGTTAATAATTTGTCTGATTAGAGTACATGATCTGGGCTAGAAGAAACCCCAGATAAAAATAACTGATACTGGAGAGCTTTCCAGCTGTATGTAACATAGATACTAGACTGTTTTCTCCCAGAAAACAATTCAGTGATCTAAAAACATTTCTATACCATTTAAGCCTGTACATCCTATAAAAACTCACTCAAAAAGGAATGAGATTCACCTCTTACAAAGCCTCAAAAAACACGTTTTGTGCTCGAAAAGTTATATTTTTTTGTAATTAGAAAAAACCACAGATATTCTTTCTTCTGGAAGAAGAAGTTGAGGACTAACCAAACACTGCTTTTCAGGTGTTCCCTGCTAGAAATCACACATTTCTGAGGCACGTCAGGCTTCTTGGCTACCAGCAGTGCTCCCCGTGAGCCACGCTGGAGCTCAGCTTGCCAGCAGCCTGGTAGCCAACTCCTGCATGGCCAACTGCACCCAAAGAGGGACTCAGATGGAGGAGCCACACGCTGCTGAGCTGCTGCCATCTACCTCCCAGCCCTGCACTGGGACAGCAGGGACACATTCACACCACAGGGCTCATCCTGCTCTCAGCTATGTGCCAAAAAGGGGTGTGGGGGGGTGTAAAGAAAATAATAATTTGTAATCATTTGGGGGGGGAGAGTTGAGGTGACCCTAGGCTATGATGGCTACAAATAAGACATGGACTTGCAGTCAACAAAAAGCTGAAGTATATCCAGGGCAAATCCAAGCAAACACAGTAGCTGTGTGCTGCAGCAGGTGAGGGCAATGCCTGGAGCCTTCTGCACCACAGCTGAGGCTGCCAACGGGGGAGAAGCAAACCCCCAAGGCAAGCAACCTGATTTAGCAAAGAAATACAGGTTGCTCACTTATCTCAACAAGTGACGGGTTTAAGGAGCACAGCCACTCTATGGATATTTTCTTTTAACAGCATTCTGAAACAAAAAGAGTTGCAGGAAGGAGTCCATCATTCTCCCTCAGTGGTGTTAACTCATCAGCCAGGACTGGTCCTATTACCCCGGCCCTGGGGATAAGCCACTCCTTTGTTGCCATTTCATTTATTTCAACACCTTTCCATAAAACAGAATGCCGAAGTTCAAACACTCTGTCCACTGGAGCCATTATGGCAGAGCAGATCTTCCACCTAACTTCTGGCACAACTTGGTACTGTTGGGCTTTAGTTCCCCCACTGCAAAACAAATGGTTCTCTTTAGACATGGCCCCTTCCCCTCCTTTGTACTTCCTAATACGTGTAAATGTTCCACATGAATTTTCAAAGCCTTCTAACAAGACACAGTATCAGTTTCTCATCAGAAAACTCAACAGCAGTTCTGGGAACCTCAGTCTCCACTCTGCCATTTTGTTAAAAGAAAAAAATCCACGTCAGTGGTATAGGAGGCATTGAAATTTTTATAGTATGGGCTTTTTAATTTATTCAGGAAGAAGTATTTTTAAAGATTCTGTTCATTTACAGAGGATTTAACACAATGTTTTTATGTAACTTGTTCAGCAGCTTCCCCCACCATGTACTTTTCACTGCATGTAAATTTTTTTTCAAGTTATTTCTGAGGCAAAAACTCGGTATCAGAAATTTAATTTCAGAGTGTGACTAATGACAAATATCTTCCTATTTAAGTGCTCCCCCCACAATGCTATTCTAGTCTTTGCAGAATATAAATGACCGACTGAAAGAGAAAAAAAAAAAAGTTATGAAGCATTTTCATTCTAGTCAAAAACATTCCTCAAGGTTTTTCATTAAAATCCACATTTAGAAGAGAATTAATAGGATGGGGAAACAAGTTACCCACCCAATGACATTTTATCAAAAGCTTCACAGATTTGCTTAGCAATACATGCACAAGTAATACTTGTCCCCTCCTCAGGAAAAAAAAAAAAAACAACCAAAAAAAAGCTTTTAGAGTTTATGCTAGCTATATTTATTATAAATAAGTTTATGTCACTGCAACAAAGGGATGTTGCCAGACTATCCCATGCACACAGACAGGGCTGATTTCTGCAACTGCTTTTAGCACAAAGGACTGCAGTAAATTTCACACTGTGCAGGGTGTGTTCAAACACCAAACTCAGAGGTATCTCAAAAGCTCAGAGGACTGCAAGGCTTCAGGTAAGAAATATTCATCAACATTAATATTAAACCTACCAAACTGTCTAGCAGGAGTGTTAACCTTTTCAGCAATGCAAAGGGAACAGGTTTGATCTACTGCTTTATTTGCTGTTATACCAGATGCTGGCAAGAACATCTGTGATTCTGACTGTGTGACAGGATGGGCTATGCTAGTGGTGAATTCTTACCACACTGCTACTGCTTCCAGTATCAAAGGATAACAAGAACTTCCTTTTTCTGGGCTTCCTTATGTTTCTGTTTTTTGACTGAGTATCACTGGGAAGGCTCTCAGCTGATGTGCACAGGAAAACGACTTTATTCTACCTGAGAGAATCCCTCCCAACCACTAGAAAAAAGTCTGCATCCACTTCAAGCCAATCCTCCAAAGAAAAAGGGCTATAATTCTGTCCTCATGTAGCTTTGCTGGCTAGTGGAGCATGCATCCTGCTGTCTGAAAGTCATCTCCACAGCCAATGCCTGCCAAGGGATGACCTACACCTTGGCTGAAGATCTCATGGGAAAGAGCTTTAATAAACTGAAGTTCTTGCAGTTTGCCAGGCAGGCAGATCCCAACCACGAGCATCTTCCTGCAAACGCAGAGAACCAGCTGCACACCCACGAGGCTTTTATCACACCTTCTTTTTATTATATTTATATTCAGTGGTTGAGGGGAGAGGGTACAAGAACCTGTCTGCTGGGCACCATGAGAAAACCTGAGCTCCAGTCCCAGGAAAAGCACAGACACTCCTTGGGGCTGCTAGAGTTACACAACTGCATCACTGCTGCTCCTGCAGGTACCTCAGCTCCTCTACAGAGCAGCCCACTTGCACTGTGGTCATAATGGAGGCTTTTCACTATAGATTTATTCAACAAATTAAGGTACCTGCCTGGACCAGACATTTAGGATCACTCAAGGAGTGATAAAACAAGTTCCTAGAAAGTAATCAGAGCAGCCAGTAGGTGGATCCGAATATTGGGGATTTGAGACCAGATTTATACCTCCTCCTGTTCAGACAGCTGCAGTCAAACTGTTTTTCTGATAAAGTTTTACTTGCAAATCAACTTATTTTCTCTATTAAAGTCTTCCAAAGGACCGGAAAAGCATGGTGACATTGCCAAGAAAGATGACTTACATAAAGGTGCCTTTCAGCATTTTCTTGAACTAAGTTCCATGGCATTGTCATAGCTGGTTTTCCCATCACTTACATTAAGAATGCTCATCATTATTCATTACAAATTATTATTAATTACATCTGCTATACTTTGAACCACTGAAAGGTGTCTTGCCACTGCAGTCCCACACCACATAACCCTTTTACACAAGTCAAAAAAAAAATAAATAGTAAAAGTAGAAGAGAAACACAGGCTAGCAGAGCATTTGCACCAACTAAATTGCTGTCCAGAGGCATCATGACACACTGAACACTGAAGACAGATGATGTATTAGAACTCCTTCAGAAATGGGAGGATGGAGAAATGAAACACACAGACATGTCCCAATTTCTTCAGTCATCTGTAGGTAATTCATTCTGCTGGCCAGAGGAGTATTACCATTCTTTCCCATGTTACAAATATAGCACCTGCCATACACAAATGCAGCTGCAATACAGCTTGCAGTTGAGGTTTGGCTGATTTGACCCCTTCTAGCTCAAGGAGAAAGATTTTTTCCCCCCTTCCAAGGGAACAAGCATTCCTTCTGCAGCACATTCAGATGGCCACTCACAGGAATTCTGTCACAAATGTTATAAGCAGAGGTACTCTTATCAAGAAATTAAACATTGAAGGTAAAGCCAATGAGGTTGAATAATTCCTTGGATCTTCCAACTTGTACTGTTTCTTTACAGCAGCAGTTTCCTCAACAACAATAATAAACAAGGTAGTTTTGGACTATGTGAATAATGATGGGAGCAGAATGATAATTTGCAAAAACTGTGTACGTTCTCCCACTAAGACATTCTGTATAGCAAGAAGCACCTGACACAGATTTCTCTGTAAATTAATCTGCTGGCTTTTAATGCAAGACATGATGCTTTGCCTATTTAATAATGCCTATGACTCAAAAGCAGCAATCAAATTTTCTTTGATTAAGTAAAATGGCACGTTCAGGAGTGGTTAGAGATAAATTATTTTGCTTACAAAGCAGACAACAGGCCATTTCATCAATTAAAATTTAACCATGACAGACCAGTGAAAATTTTTCATGTGGTTTAGAGTTAGCTCTATGTCTAAACTACTCCTTTTGCCATCTGTGGCTGGACTCACACAAGCTGTTTGGAGGAGTCTTATGTGTATATATACACATATATATATATATTTGTATGTGTATATTTATACACACACACACAGAATACTTGAATGAGTATTTTAACATGCCTAGAGCTATCCCTGCATGCTCTTCAGAAAAGAATTCACTGGTGCACACCCTCAAACACTCTTTTTTTTAAAAAAGTGATAATGCTCTCTCTTCTATTAAAGGCAAAACATTGATCTTTCAGTGAAGCAAGGAGGAAAAGCATTAAGTATTTTGAAACATTTCTTGGCTCTTCAAGACTTCTACATAGCTCTGCCCCACACTGCTGTCACAAGAAGGTGATGCTTAGAGCTCTTCAGGCTCCAGCAGGAAGCCACCCACCCACCCAGGAACAATCTGCACTGACAAACAGGCTTCTCCTGACCAGGCCCTTGAGAGAAATTGTACCTTGTCCCACAGCCACGTGGTGCTGGCAGGATCCCTCTCTGGGGACTCAGCACCTGCCACAGCAAGCACTTTGCTACCAACAGCCTTCCTTCCAGCCCCCTTAGCCACAGGATCCAGGAGCAGATGAGGCTACAGTGCTATCTGTGAACTCTGCCATTCCACCTCCTGTCCATGGTGTTCCCAAAACACATCATGGTCTCTGGAGATGTGGTCCCCACGTGTTCTGAGGGGCCAAAACCAGGCCAGCTGCACAGCTTCCCCCCAGCAGTGGGACATTCTGTGGCCAGGATCAAGGAGTGTGAACTAATAGGAAGTGCAGGCTGCTAGAATTCACTACAAGAGGGCAACAAAGCAGAGGCAAAATCAAGTTTCTCCCCCAGGGTACTAGCACAAAGCATGACCACACTGCCTTCTTGTCCTCCTGACTACTCACCTGAAGACACCCAACAGTCACCATGATTTTCGGAACTATGATACTACATTTCAGCTGAGATTTTCTGTGGCAAAGGGTATTCCTTACTTCTGCAAAGTTTCTAGGTTTCAAAAAGATCCTTTGTTAGACTAGAGATTTTTGGATTTATTGGCTGTGTTCCTGTGCAGGGGAAATAACACTAATTTCAAATACGTAGTTAGAATTAATTGATCAAGATTATTTCTCAGCATGTGAAAAAAATACTTGAAATACAGACATAACACGAGACAACACCATTTTTAAGGCTAAAACACTGTACTATGTTAGTCTTCCTTTCCTGGTAAAGTTTGTCTCTTGACAAGAGAAAACAGAAGGGGGAACCAAGGAGTAACAACACTGCTATCAGCTGAAAGAAATAGAACTCTATTTCCATTCCATCTCATACCAGAGATGAGACATATGAAATGCAAATAGATGCAAAAATACTGTTGAAAAACTGGTTTGGAGGTCTTAAGTAACTTTTGTCATTAAATGTATCATTCACAGAATAAATGCAGATGAATGAAATCCTGTGAGGTGCGATGTAATTCACTCTGATTTATGAAATTCTGGTGACATTTTTAACCCTCATTTGGGATCAGCAACATCTGGGTCCCCACTGACTTCAGCATGCACCAATATGGCCAGGCCAAGTGAGTGAGAATCTTACAAAGTCTTGCAGAGAATGCTCAGGACCACATCAGTGACGATTACATGGTGAAAATGCATCAGGATTATGTAAATTCCAATTGATGCCAAATATTATTTTTAACTTCATATGAGGAAAACCCACATGCCAACCTAACAAAGCTAGGAAGCAATATAAATCATTATTACTACTCCTTTCAACAAGGAGAAGGGGAGCCAATAAGTATTAGCACTACTTTTCACTAAGTGTTTGCAAAGGTAGAAATTTATCAGGCTTTCCAGCAAGGAACAAAAACCTAACCAGTAACTGTCCACAAGTGGGACCAGAATCAATACAAGCACTGCTTACACTGCTATTCCCTATCACTTATCAATACTGGCAGGATTATTAATCCAAGTTTCCCCCAGATGGATTCCTCCAGATAACAATTCAAAGCCTTGACCCAATGCTGTCACTGTCTCTTCAGTTAATGAGCCACAAAAAAAAGCTCTAATCAGAGGTCCTTCTAGTACACATAATGTGCAATAAACAAGGTTGGGCTTGCAGTCTGGTTTTACCTACTGCTTGAACTGAAGGAGATTCTTCAGACATCTACAACACTCCTACAAAAGCCATTTCTTCAGCTTCTAATAGCTGTTAAATGCCTGAATAGCTGCTTTTTCAGGCAGCACATAGAAACTACAACCCAAAAGCAATGCAAAGCCCTTCTTTACTTTCACCAAGTCACTTTTTTTCCTGTAACTCCATTAGAATTGGTAACTGGGAAGCATCCCTCTTCACAACACTTGCCTATGAGCAGTTTTGCAGAGTAAAACCTGTCCCAGAGCAGCATGCTGTGCTGGGGAGCTTTGCTTCCACAGGCAGGCCAGGCAAAGAACACTCAACAACCCTGACTTGTCCTCAGTCAAAAGAAGGGGAGTTGAGAGGGTGGAAATCAGAGCTCAGCAGCCCTGTGCCATCAGTGTGCCTTGGCCATGGCCCTGCAGCATTTGAGCTGCAGGAACCACAGAAACACCTCTTACTTGCTTTGTGTTTAACTTTTTCCACCTCTCCATTGCTGTTTGGTTTTCTTCTGAGAAACAGAACACACTTCAACAGTTGAGCTCAGGCAAATGTTTTCCTTAAAAAATAAAGGCATTTTCAAACAAAGAGGAAAGACTTAAGTTAAAATCAGTTTGATTTATCTCTGCTTGATTTTGAGGTATAATTTTAATTTTAATAAACAAAAAATCCAAACAAACAGAAAAGCACAAAACTGCTGCCCCACAAGGGACCAAGCTCATCATAGACCCTCCAACCACTGTCCTCAAAAGATTAACTTCAGACAGTTCAGTTTCTTTCCTGCTGAGGACAGATGGTTCCTGCATATCAAGGTGTCTCCAACATCAGTTATGGAGTCTAATAGTTAATTCCTCAATATTCCACATTTCAAAGCAAGGATGCACTAATTTTATTTCAAATTTCTCTACATTCTTCTACAGTTACCCAAATAATGGGTGTTTTATTACCATTATTCTCTCAATACTTGAAATTCCTGCTGTCCAGTCAGCACAAAAATGCCCTTTTCTGGAGGAACAGGGGAGAAAAGGGTTGTTTAGTTTTTGGGTTTTTTTAAAGGTCCGTTTTCATCTCTCTCAGACTGCCCATCTCAAACCAGTAAACAGCTTTACAGTAGCCTTGGTCTTTTCATTTACTTGTCTTTATTCCCCATGAACTAAGAAAACAAAAAGCTTTCAGAGATGTTCTAAGTGACCCATAAATATCAACACCCAACAGAAAATGTGTTTGATTGTAATATCCTCTAATAAGAACCCTGTTGCAAAGAGCTAGTCAGTATGAAACACACATTTTCCCTTGTAAGTGAAAAAAGGATTCTTTTTTTTTTCAAATTTTTTTAAGAAAACTAAAATAGGTCTGTTACCCTCCATGTACCTAATTTGTGCAACATAATCATCGAGGTTTCCTTCTCAGAGAGCTTTTCTGTAGCATCTGATGGTGCATTTAATCTTTCATTACTGCACGGTGCATTTTTAATTATTGTCAACATAAAATAGCAAAACCAAACCAAACAGGTTTTCACCCCCAGCTTAACATATGAGAGATGACAGGGGAACAGAATGTGAAAGTCTCCAGTGGAACAGCAGCACATCAGAGCTGTGTGAAGCACTCTCCTCAACACCTGGTATTTCATGCCAGGAACTGTTCCACTCACTGAGTATGGAAATGAATAATCTGACTTACCTAGACATCCAGGTTTGGGCTGAGAAACTAACAGCAATAATGGCATTTATTGTGTCCAGGCATCAAAACTGTTAACACAGGACATGAAGACAGAGCAGGTGATTCCCTGAGCAGCTAACTGTTCTCAAAGCCATTAATTTAGTCTTCTATAGGATGAAGATCAATACCCTTCAGCTTTATGAACTGTTTCACTAAAGTTATTCTTCCTGCCTCTCCTTTACTTCACAGAAAAGAGGTTTAAATCAAAACCACAGACCAAAGAAGAGATGCTGGGCCACTGGGGAGGCCCAGAACAGAGTCCCCCCATGGAGCCAGACACTCAGAAGTGCTCAGCACCACAATGAAGCAATCAGATTTTCAGCTCCCTTTGCCAGTAACAGGAGTTTCCATAGAACCCATTTCCATTCACAAATCTTCCCACTAAATGCAAGAACTGTGTATGAGAAAATTAATCAGGTAGTGAAGGCAAAGGCAAAAGGGAACCAGGGAACCAGACTGGAAAGCCACAACTGACTGAGAAACGCCACTGGCACATGAACTTTCAGACATTATCACTGGACAACCAGCTTCCAAAAAAAGAAAATCTAAACAAACTGACCACCACCCTCCTATCCTACAGCTTCTACCAGAGCCCCTTGGTACTGTCTGCCCTCACACACAGGAAACTGGGGAAGCCTATGGGCCCTGTGCATGCCCAAAAGAGAAGTAGCAGTGCAAGCTCCTAAAAGTGGCTCAGCAGTGCCAAAGGGAAGAGGCAGAACTGAACAGTGCCTTAAATAATCCAAACTGACTATTGTTAACAGCTTCTTTTATCTTTGCAATAATTTATGGGCTTCTGTTCATTTCACTGGCAGCATGCAAATCTCACTGAAAATCAAAATTAGTGTTTCATGAACATGAAGTATTTGAAAAGCTGCCATTTATTCCTACAGTGCACCAAGAAATGGCAAATCTCATATATCCCATCTGTCTAAATGGTGACAGCCCCATACAAAACTCACTGCAGGGTCAGAACCCTATTTTATTCTTTTGGACCATTCAATGCAAAGTTCATGTCAGCTCAGGCTGCAACAGCAACAGAGCAGCCCCTGGGATTTTATTTCATAGACTGTGTATTTCTCAGGTTTTAAAACCATTCCAGTGTCCACTTTGAAATGATTTCAGACAATCAGAATTTGAATTTCTCTACCCAGCAATACTGTCTTCTCAGAGTGCTGCTAACCTGTGTGACAGGGTGCTCCCAAGGTGCACACATTTGATTCACTCTGCACTGAGACATCTCTTGACAGTCAGGGCCTGGGAAGACTTCAAAAAAATCAAAGCACCTAGTTTTTGTAGAGTTTATCTTCTCTCTTTAGAAAGCTTTTTTAAATCTGCATGTACACTTAAAAGATAGACCCTAATGTTAGTTAAAAAGTTGGGCTTCTTCACAACACACCAACCTACTTGTACCAAAGAAACAACCCATCCATCAAACTGCCTCCAGGATCACTGTCCTTTCTGGAGACAGAAGCTCAGTGTTAAACTAGTAAAAGGATTTTATATTTACTTTTGTCAAAAAGGAAAACACTGGTTATGTGAATGATCATTGCTGTTACCTGCTGAGGTCTGCCATGGTCACAAGTTACAATTTTCAACAATTTGCATGTCTTCAAAAAAATACCATCACCAAAATACTGATAAATACACCCCTCGACAAAACCTTACTAATAAATAAAAAAATGTTTAAAATAAGAAGAAAGACCATGAAGAGCTGGAAGAAATTTTCAATCAGTAGGTCAAAAGCAATCTTACATTATTCCATTGTACAACAGAACAAAAGAACACAGTCTGAGGTACAATGGAGAGCTTATAAAGCAGCAATGCAACGATTTTGTGTCCTTCCCCAGTGAAGTCTGCATTCTGCAGTCAATGACTCAACAAGTGAGACCTCTTCAAAGCCTGAACTGCACTTGTGTGGCACTGCTCATCACAACCTTCAACGATGAGACTGTAGTCTCAAAGATGTTTTTAAAATCAGAATATTAATTTTTAAGTTATGAAGACTTGATTTTCCAAAGGGATACCATTAAAAACTGAATGTTCAGGGTGAGGGGAAAAAGATACCCAAATTACCCTGAGCTTAGCATCAAAGCCTGGACCAGGATCCAAAGTTTACAGCCGACTCTAGTCTTTGCATTAGTTCCAACCAAAGCATGTACTCCATATGCAGATGGCATTATGGGGTCCTTCCACAATTCACACACATCTCTATTAAAAGGAAATACTTGCTTCAAGGTGTTTCCTACATACTAGCTTTGGAGCTTAAGTATTGAGTACAGTAACTAGCTTCAGCTGCTTGTCTTAACACATTTGGCAGAGATCAAACCAGGTCCACATAAATAAAAAATAAAAACAATAAAATAAAATAAATAAATAAAGAAGAAGAAGAAAGAAAGAAAGAGTAGACAGTGCACAACTGCTTCCATTAAGAAAAGCCACAAAATTAAAAACAAAACCTCCCTTCACTTATTCTCCTGACTGTAAACTGGTTTGGAAATTATTCTACTACAAACAGATTTCTATACCCTGAGAGTAAAGTGAGTGTTACTCAGTTTTCCTCACAACCCTGCAGGACTGCACCTAGAGCAGAGCCAGGCTTTGGCTCATCTTTCTGTGATCCTGGAAAACCAGTTTCTGCCAAAACATTCCAGCAGCCCTGAAGGCTGAAGACTAAATAGCAAGTGAAGCTCCTAGACATTTGCCAGAGCTCCAGGGCTATTTCTTTCTGTGGTCACTTACAGAAGACCATGCACAGATGGTTTTATGGCCTGCACACCTTGCAATGCAACCACCCACACTGGGGATCTCTCTGGTAAGCACACCAGCTTTTAATATTCAAAAGGAAAGGACAGCTAATTCCCTCACTGAGATGAAGAGAATTCTTATCATTAGTGGCAGCTACAGGTACATCTGTGGTCCTGCAACCCCAACGTAACATTTTAAGCCCACAGGCAGGAACAGATCTACCAAAGCTGTGTACAGATGGAAGATTTCTCTTTTCATACTCACTTCCCACTAATTTTGTTACTGACATACCAGTAATTACTGTTTCTAAATGCCTTCCTTACTTTCTTCCATTTTAATTATACTGTGCCAGCACCTAAAAATGTACAAACCATGCACAAAAGAAAGACAATGCATTTCCTACAGAGGCTATAGAGTTTTCAAAAGAAGAAATACAAGAGCATGGCCTCATTAGGCAGAAGACATCAGTTTTACTTTGCACAGCAAGTCCCAGATAGGGATAAAAATAAGCATGAATTTTTAAAGAGGACAGAGAGCTGTAAGGCAGGAGTGAACTGCAAAACCCAACAGTGGCAAAAGATTTTTCCTGACACTTACCTGTATTTGCTATTCTCCCCAGACTCCTTTCTCCCTAAAAAATGATGACAAAAGAAAAGGCTTGATTGTCATTCCCTCCAAATAATACAAAACCAAGGCTCACAATCAGCTTTTAAAAGCTTTTTCTGTCCTTAGCCCTCCAGCTTTTCTGCCACATCTGTATCATGTCTCAGGGTAAACACAATAGCCCAGTCTAATAACAACATACCTTAAAATATGTACAAAGGTAGTAACTTTTCTTTCCAGACATCTTCCTGAGGAGAAACAGCACTAAGTACCTCTCCCTGCATCCAGCACCTCCAGTATCACTTTTGACAGTCTTCTCCATTCCTAACTGGGTAGGTTCATGCTCTCTGCAACTGCTAATAAATCAGTGCAAAATACCTACTGTCTAACCAGCATTCTGATGGATCAATACTGATTTGTCTCTAAAAGTAAGCAAGGGTCAGAGAAGTAGAACCAAAAAGTAAGATGAACTGATGGAGTTCAACTTTCTCAGATATGATAAAGTTCATACAAGGTTTCTCAGACTCAAACCTGCTTCCCATCTCCAGAAACCACAGTCTGAAAAGCTGGGACACTCTATGACAAGGCCCTTTCAGGAGACCGTTTTCCCTCTGCTGGTTAAATAAGGTTGCCTTCCAATTCTCAGCTATTAAGAATTCATTCCTCTTCTCCTGTGAGAGGGAATTACCTAATTCATCACAGCTCAGCCTTACTCTCATAATAGCACCTACAATTAGGGCATGTGTCTGTAATACTTCCTCAGAAAGTTAACCCTCCCTCCTTCTAACCACTGAGGTCTTTATTCAGCCAAGGGAAAAGTCACTAAAGTCATGAAAGGAAGAGCTGGAGGCTGGATCCAAAAAGAAACTAAAGCCCCACTTGCATACAACCTGAGCAACATCTTACTTTATTTATAGGTCTCTGGTCCCCACTGCAACAGCCCAAGTCCTGGTTTAGGGACACAGACTCTCTTTGGGCATCAACCAGAGTACATCCAGAGAGAGGAAACACCAAGAAAACAGACAAGCTTGTACCTGGGCTTCCTCCCCACATCTTAGGAACTTCCTATTAGGAGGTACTTCTTTTTACTAGGGATTTGTAAAATCCTCCAGGTCCAAGGGAATGCTCCTGAGTGTAATTAATCATTTAAAGCAGGGCAGCATCATTATTGCCTCCATCTCCTCCTGCCCTTGTCACCACAGCTTTGTGTGGTGCCACCCTGGAAGATAAATTATATTCTTCTCAAGGAAGACAGGCCCATAGATAAAAGACAACTTAGCAAGACCATCCACCTAATGGAGGGTATAATCCAATGTACCTCTATTCTACATTTAGGAAGATTAACTGTTTCTTCTGTTTTCATCCAGTTTAGATTCCTTCATTTCTGAGTAACTTTTTTACCAAAAAGATCTCTGAAGGACACTAGTAGGTCACAGAGCAACATTTTATAGGCCAAGTAAAATTTACTGATTTGCCTGCCAGTGACATACATCTAGTCCTGACACTGCTTCTTATTTGTTTTACAAAATATTCCAGGAGAAAAAGGAGTAAATATTTTGGTGAGATAGCCATTTGCCCTCATTTTAAAATTCTGCTGACTCTGTACCTGGCTGACTGTGTTACTCACTAACAGAAGGAAACATGAATTACTTCAGAGATTATACTGAAGACATCCTTGGTGGGAGACACTTTTTAACACCTACTGAAGAAAAAAATATCTTGACCAGAAAATATAAAAATACAGAGCACTTCCCTTATTACAAATATACTATACAATTACTATTTAGAAGCTAAGAGCTACTCTGCCACCTTAGGTATTACAATAGACAGGGAAATGCAAGTACTTTTCAAAGACTTCAGATAATTCAGGAAATATTCTAGACAGCATCATTTCTTGAATGTATTCAGCACTTGAGATTTGTGTAAAGTATCAATTAAAATTGCTTGCAGAAGCCTTGCTCCTTCTGTGTGACTTCAGAAACATACTAGCAGTACCAGCTCTGGAGATAAAGCTTTCCCTAGCATATAAAAAGTGCATTTTCCCTGCAGGGTTTCAGTGCTGACACACATGGAAGTCCAAGGCTTTTACTGGAAAATTTTGCTACCCCGGATATCAAAGCAAACAGGCAGGACCCAGTTCTAATCTCACTTGGCACACTGTAAATGCAACTCTATTAACACTCCACAGGCTCGAACTCAAAAAAGGAGAATTTTGTACAAGTACTAATTATGGAAATGAAGTAAGTATATGCTTTTTAATACCTTTAAACTTATGGAAATAACCCAAAATTCTTACTTCATTAGAATTGTTGTGGAAATGCCACGGTTTAGTTTACTTAATGCAGGATTAAATTGGGGGGATAAATGTTGTCAGTTGTTTCCAAAACTGCTTCCAGCCTCCAACCATGCTGCAGGTACACCCTGTTAAGTGGGTAACATCTTCATTTCAGTAAAAATTTTCAATAAAGGGAGAAATGGGAACAGGAGCAAGACCATGATTTTTCTAGATGGTTCTTTGCTCGTCTGCATCAAACCCAATATAAACCAAGCTAAAATCTGTGCATTATTGATGAATATTTGAATGAATTGCTGTGATACAGACAGCTAGATTTAAAATACTGAAGGCTCTGACAATGCCCTGGCAAAATCCTACCAGGAATATGAAAGGAGAGAAGAACAGGGGCAGTGGGAGGGGAAAAGGAAAGGACTGAGATGTTGCACATCCAAAAGGAGGAAAAACAGGAGCTTGAAACCATATATACCCATACCATTGAGAATTTAGCTAAATGCAGAGGAAGTGCCTTTATTATGCCATCATTGGTATTACCCAGTCCCTAAGCAGGCCTGCAGAGAAGAAAATTTATGACAAGAAGAGAGAAATGTGATGATTCATCTCGAGAAACACGTGGTCGAGGAAATAATTCGGGGGGTTGTTTAAAGGCATTAATGGCCCTGAGAGAATTAATACCAGCTAAAGCTAGTTAAACAAAAAAACACCACCAAAAGAAACAAAAAGCAAAATACTACTAAAAGGCAACTTCTGGTCACTAATTAGAAATTCTGCCTCCAGAGCACATGAATTGAAACTATAACCCCCACCATACTGTCAACTAAAAATTGTAACAGGAACACATACACAAAAAAAGTTTATTTTTCACTTACAGGTGGGATTAATACTTTATTTATCTCTAACCTTAAAGAATGGCTTACTTAAAAATGCAAGTATATATACACAAAGACCTGCTTTCAATGACTTCATTACACCCTGCAGAGGCTGTACATGGATATGCAGCAAGCATCACCTTGGCATTTCTTGCCATGACAAGTTCCAGTAGCATCCCATGAACATTTTGTAGCTGTGCTGACAAACTCTGTGCTACAGTGATGCAGCACTCCGTGGGTGGAAAGAAACTTCTTTTCCTTCACACTCCTCCTGGTGATAAAGGCCAGAATGAAATGTTTGCAAATTACCCTTCTGCTTCTCCAGCACCACCGTCCCTGAACTGCACAGCTCTGTTACTGCCAGAATCAATTCCAAGCTTGACAGAAGCTTCCTTTCTGGGAGCACCACAAACCTAACTCCAGCAGCCCTCACACAGCTGCAGTCCCAGTCAAGTTTGATCAGCTACACTCCAGCCAAAAATAATTTGACAGCAGGAAGAAATACCTCACTTGTTGGATGAAGATATTCTGTGCTGAACATTTCAATGGCTTTACATGATTTTCTTCACAGATTGGAGTGTTCTCTGTGGCAGAATGGCTCCTTATCCATGAATCAGAAGGTAACTGTCATTGCTGTAAGCTATTCCCTTTTTTCAAACAGTGCCTCCCACTGAGAAATCAAGTACACTGCTGTTTCTGAAATAGTAATGATGCTTCTCTTCCAAAACCCATGAAAAAACATAGGAAAAAGGAAAAAAACCTCCCTTTATTCATGGAGGAGAAGAAAAAAGAAAAAAATCCAAAAAACAGTGCCCTAAAGGATAGCTGAAACCTTGCTGAATTCTTGTAAATGTCACTAGAATACCTTGAGTGCCACGTTACACAGCTGCTAGCAAGACTACATGGGAATGCTATGGGATTACTAGCATGGAACAACCAACCCTCTACTGGAGGGAAAATATTAACCATAGCTGTAGGCTAAATAAAATCAGCAGAGGAAATAGTGCATTGATACAACAGCAGGAGTGAAGAGACACTGTCAGGGGAGGGCATCACTGTGCACCTCACTGTGATTCACATTTCCTTACACACACTGGGATTCCAGTCTGACAGACAGCTGCTTTGTAAGGGAGCAATTTGCACTCAAACTACTTCCATTCTCTTCTAATAGCAGCAGTGCAGACTTAATAAAATTATTACTTTTTTTACCTTTTGATATTACCTATTTCCTGTATCTCTACCAAATACAGTGGCATGTATAACCAAACCTGCCTGGTGCCTATCTGCCAGGAAACAGACTGGCTTCACTGACACACAAAAAGCCAAGCAAACCCCCAGCACTGCAGAAGCAATAACAACCAGACAACTTTTTAAACTAGTCTTTCATTTGTGCTAGAATTGAAAGGGAACAGATGTTGCTAATGCTGAGTTTATCCTGTGAGTGTGATTTTCATGGTTTCCATCGTTTCTATTTAGCTGATGGAACACATCAACTTACCTGGCCAGCCTTCATCAGGATAGGCTTGCTAAAGATAACCCTTCAAAAGACCAATATGGCTCAAGAGGATGAGGGCATCTAAAACTTTTCATATCAAGGTAGAAAGTTAGAAACACATCCTCAATAAATTGTATGATTGCCACCACAATACCTGACAAACTGCATGAACCAAATCTAACAGTCTTGAGCCCACTTCCCAGGGAAAAGCAACCTGGCAGATTGGGTCTAAATTACACTTGAGCAATAAATTACAAAATACATGTGTGTCCTGGACTCTTCAAACTGCACACCTCCTTTCTTGAATGGAAACCCACCTCATCTAAAATGGGTAGAGAAGGAAGAATAACAACTACATAATTGTGTGTCAAAGCACAGGACCTCACCTTTCAGGAATAGCTGTTATAGTGAGAGATTAATTTACTTAAAAAGATTCCACCCCTAAAAAAGAAACGTGCCTAACAGAGCTTGTATTGTACTGACATTACATCTAAATTATGCTTTTTTACTTACAAACCATACAAAGCATTAACATGTAAAAGCTTCAGCACTGTGCATAACTCCTTTGCTTGCTTGTGTCATCTACACATACAAAGAAGCAACCCAAGATGATACCAGAGTAATTATAGCAGGGGAACTGCAAGGTAATCCAGCACTATAACCTTTTCTTGAAGCTTTTAATAAATGGAAACAAATTTCTTTCTGCAAAGAGACAGTAAGTAATTAAAGTCATCCTCTTGCAATAAGCTTAGAAAAAAAAATAAATGGTTTCAATAATTGATATTGTAAGTATGTAATCCTAGTGAGCTCTGCAGATTTTTAGCTTTTAAAAAAGTATAAAACTAAGGTGCAATTTGAAATTAGTTGTCCTGCATAACTGAAATATTGTATTTTTCTGAGACATCTTCACACAGGGCAAGTTACAAGGGCTGCAAACCTCTTTCTTCAGTTAAATGACAGAGGCAAATACTGCTACATCCTGTAGGATAGTTCTGATTCCAACAAGTCAGGCAATCTGCATGCATCTGTCATAAAGACTACTGCAAAAATCTAGCATCTAAGACATCACCAGACTGAGTTAAGAAGTTATGAAGGAGTTTCTGTAGCCATCTGACAAGCAAATGAATAGAGACCAAAAGCACAAAGGCATCCATAAAAACAGAATCTTCATTGTTTCCGAGAGACGGAAACTAAAATGGAAAAAAATTCTGTGTTTCTATGTTGAAAATACAATTATGTCTGTTGCTACTTCAGTTAATGGACTCCTATGGGTTCATAAAATAGTATATGTGAATGGAAAAGGGCACCTATTGTGAAAACATCTGGGAGAAAAACTGCCAGGCAACACATGGGTGCAGCAAAGAAATCTTCAGAACAGGACAGTCACAGCAAAGGAGCAGGGAAGAAAACAAACTTGAAGTCTTCCAGTTTCCCTATTTTTCCTAGTGCCTGGGAAAAGAACTTGCCTTCTTCTTCAACATGGGTTAATAAATCATTGCATCCCCCATGCAAACAGAACTGGCTTTCCCTGTCCTCTCCAAGCCACAGAGTTTCAGGCTTACTTCAGCTCAATGACTTATTTCCTGCAGAGCACTCCCTGGCCCCTCTGTAGCTGTGTGACAATTTGAATAATTGCCTTCAAAAGGAGGATGACACAGCAGAGGAATGGGAGCCAAATCTCCCAGTAGTCAAAATCTCAGCTGCTAAACTGCTGTCAAGATACAGGGATAGTCACCTCAGCTGTTCACAGACACCAAGCAATTAGGCTGCCTAAAAAGATTTCAGTTTGAATTCTGCCATGACAACTGGTGTAGGGAAGGACAAATGTGAGACAGGCCCTTTGATACCACTAACTTCTTCGTTTTGATGAAGTAGTTAAAAAGTGGTGCTGTGCTTTCCACACACACACAGACACAGAGTTCACCCTCACCTCTTTCAAATGAGCTTCTGTCTTGTTTAGAAGGTTTGCAAAAGATCTGCAGAAACAAAAGCTGAGACTGGTGCTCCAGCAGGCAAAGGCAGTGCATAATTCCACAGAAAAAGTGGCATAGGACAGTAAAAAAAATAATCTGTGGAAACAAAATTTGTTTTTTAGCTTTCAACCTTAAGGGCCTGACAGAAGCCTCCTTCAACAGAGCATCCACCCTCCTCAGCAATAATAATAATACATTCCTATTTAAACTTCAGCTGAAGGTTATTTTGCCATAAAAAGCAGTGGGTTTGCTTTGTTGGTGTTTTTTAAGTCAATATGCTATGCAAATAGCAAAGCAGCAAAGGTAAGTAGTTCTAAAGAAAAAGGCAAGTTTAGTTATACTGTTTTTAAAAAGCCTTCAACACTCTCATCTCAAGGTTCCTTGAGAGGTACTTAAAATAACAGGGCATAAGGGCTGGGACTGACTTCACAGATCAGATATACCTTGGAGTATTAATAAACTCCAAAAAGCTAGCTCAACAGAAAGCCTTCTTGTCAAATGAGAATGCCTGAGTATTAAGTACTGAGAGGCAGAAGCAAGAGCAGTTCCAAGAAAGACTATATATTGAAGGTGCCTAGAGGAACCACCTGTTTGATAAACTCTCTTCATAGTTTTATAATTTCATAGTTTATCCCTGGACTTAAACCCCTATGTTGCATCTGTAGTACAGATGTGTAACACTTTCAGTTTTACACATGGATGTCAAACCTGATGAGGAATAGCTAGATGAGAAAAAAATAGGTCCATAGTCCTTTTAAGAAAAACCATACTCCTTCCTTTACCAAATAGATCAGTTAATTTTTTAAAACTGTTCTCAAACCCAATGAAGTCAGGAAAGCTTTTAAGCAACATCTAAAAAAAAAAAAGAAAAATTAAAATAGCCCAAACAAAAGGAAGGAAATGGCTGATTCACCAGGAAACGTATTTCCAAGCTAAGCATCACTGAACTGTGTTCAGGAGACTCACACTGAGTTTTGTAAGTTTTACTTTCATCAGACTCTCTGGTCTTCTGGTCTTCTTCAAAATACATAACAAGTTCTAATATTTGAACATTTCTATGTTCATTTTGGAGAAATTAGGGAACTCTTAGTTTTCCAAACTAAAAAAAAATAAAAATAATTAAAAAAAGCAAAACCACACCATAGTAAAACATTAAAAAAACCACAGAGAATTAACACCTCTGTAATATTTAATCTTCATTTAACCATAACAATTTTCATCAAACCTATCATTTGTTTCAGCCACTTGCATTAGTCAAAGCAGGTCACTTTCACCCCTGCCTGTCTCCTTATTAAAAGAGTCCAAATGTAAACCAGGAGATAAGCAATTTCCAGCTAGGACTTTTCCAGTGCCAACATAAAATATTCAGAGCAGTGCAGCTTACTCTGTTACACTGAGCCTGATGCAAAATCAAGTTAAAACAGCAGAAGGTGCTGGATGCCCTAAGCAGGTGAGAGCTTCAATAGCTTACACATAGAGAAAAATTACAGAAATATGTCACTCTAGGAGAAAAGCATGTCTCTACACAAACAGAAATAGGTTTGCTTTCTCTGAACCAAACACATATATAGTAAAATCCCATTTGCTAGGAGCATAAATCTGGTCCATAAGACTATACCAAACTAGAACCTATGAGTTTAAGCCAAATAATTAATTCAGGATAACTGAGATTAATGCTTCTTTTACACACCTAAGCCATGCAGTTTGCAAACACTAAGGTAATGTCATTATCACTTACAGCCAAGGGCAGAGCTGTCACCTTCCCACTGACACACTGATCCACCTGACACACAGCCACTCACCAGTGGCCTTCCCAAGTAGCTTCACTCTTGCCCCACCACTCCTTCCACCCACAGAGAAATTAACTGAGCAAGAAATCCTGCAAAACTTACCACAGGAGAAGAAATCAAATTAGCTTTTTGGAAATTATTACAATCAAGGCTTGATTTCTAAGAGGCAGCAATGGTTCACAGGGCTCCTGGAGTCACCTGGCCTTCTGCAGGCACTGAGCACAGCAGGGCTAAAGCTGAGGAGCTAGGAACCCAGACTTCCTGAGGGCCTCTGCTAAAAATCTCAAAACCAAGAAGCCTTCTGGGTCTGTGGATGACAGCAAGTGTCATAGCAGTTCTGCCAACCTAAAGCAGAGCAAGCAGCAAACCAGTAGTTTCCAATGGCCTTTTCATTACAATTTCCAAAGGACACATTTACACAAATAGTTTGGGCTACAGTAAATTTACATTTTTCAGCCAAAAATGGTTTTGCCACAACTCTCTGCTGCCACTAAATAAAAAAAAACAACAATTGAAAGAAAGAATTTGTTATACAAACCTGGCCAACTGGATTCTTTCTCTGCAGCTTTTGCAGAATTCTTACACGATCCAGAGCTGCTGATCCTACACTGTGTATTTTCTGCATTCAACCCAAGCCACATATGTGGTACCCTCACAGCTATGGCTTCAAATTAATGGGTGCTGGACCCCAGAAGAGAAAAAGTGCTGTTAATACATTAAAAATTTTAAAAGGACTGACAGTATTGCAGGTTCATGCTCTTGACTTGTGACACGATTCACTATTCTGAGAGAGAAAAACATTGGATTCTCTTTCTTAGCTACCTCTTAATTAGAAGATTAAGAGAAATGTACTGTCACTGACCTACTGCCACTGCAGCACAGCAACACTATGGTTCCCTTGTCTGGATGCTGCACAACACCCACAGAACACAGCCACCCCAAAACATATTCCTTCTAAAACTAAAATCAGAATACCTCAGATTCCCCCATCCTAGAACCTGCTAGAGACAGGGTTACTGCAAAGAAATTACTTTCAATAATTACTCCTTACTGCTGCAAAAATTCAATAATTTCAGAATCAAAATAATTACTTTCATTAGAAGTATTGATAACATTTTTGGAGGAGCAATCAATGCAGTCAAGCTGTCACCAGTGATCGATCGCTTGAAGACTCGCAGCCCTGGAAATCACTCAGCTACTGATTCACCCTCTGAAGACTGATTATCTCCCAAACTCAGGGCAGTAGGGTGTTTCCATACTGTGCATTTTATATAAATCAAGCTTCATGGAATGACCTCCAAACAGAGAATAAACCCATTCTCATGACTTCCCCTCAGCCTCCTCTAATATATCACACAACCAGGAGCATGGAGAAACAAAGACAGTGAATAATCATTTGCAGATAAATATATTCCACTCTATTCCAAACTATTTACTCTAATCTCTAACAGCTTTTCCATTAGGCAGGGGATGTCAATTGGAAGATAATTTTTTATGACATGTAAGAGTTAGATGGACAAGATTAGGCTTGATTCTGGCTAGCATCAAGTTAACATCAGTGTAAGTGCTAACCATAACTGGTAGTTACTGCTGATACTCAAAACTGTGACCAGTTTCAAAACAAAGATGCTTACCCTCTCTGTAGGGATTAAATGGATCTCCCACTTCAAGCAAATACAATTTATCAAAGCATGACTCAGACCAGCCTATATACTTCCATCTTGTGGGTAATATGCCAACAAGACAACTCAAAGAAACAATACAAAACAGAAATATAATTGCAATTAGGTATTTGTACCAGCAAAGAAGAAAACTGTTAAATGCTACCCCCAAAACCCCACGAGGCATTCTGTTAGTGTACTGCATTGATTTAAAGGTTCTATTAATGCTTCCTATCAGGAAAATCTTCCCACATAGAAAATTGGATTTGAGAGATTTCCAGATACTCAGTCTTATTTCCCTCTAATTTACATGCAATTATGATAGTAGAACAATAAGCTTGCCTGCACCAGCAGCAATGAGATGCATTCATGCCATGTCTAGAACCCTTAGGTTCTATACCTGACAAGGGGTCTTGAAAATGTGTGAGTCCTCCCTCAAGACATCACGGTGAATTTTGATGTAAACACAGATCTTCTGAAATGCCCAAGATTCCAAGAACAGAAGCTGTGATGGACTGTGCTAAGGAGTTTAGTAACCTGCTTCAAGGTATTTCTAGATTATATTTACAGACCAGAAGCTCCTCCCCAGTCACCATCACAGCAATTTTGCAACAATGGGGTTCCTATTCTTGAAAGAGAACTCGATTTTTGCTTGTCCCAAAACTAAGGTGGCTTGAAATACCCAGGGGTGACGTTACTCAAACAATTAGAATTGTTTTTCCATTCATGGAGTAAGGATTGAACTATTTTTACTTTTGGTCATCTACTTTGTTAATTTATAACATCAACAATCAAACAACTACAACCCAAACAAAACCGACCCCCTTAAATACCTCCTTACATTATTTAGAACAGTCTTCCTTTGCTTACTTCATCCCAGTTTTGAACATACAGATTCTGTCTCAGGAAAATAATACTGTTTGGAATATTTCTTTTTCCTGAGCCTGAACTGATCAGATTCTATTGATCAGATTATTTTTACTTGATGGAAGATAGGAGCAGCTATATGAGAAATGGGACAGCTGCACTCATAGTCATACAAAGTGTTGCTTATATTTTTATATATAATACACTCAGTGCTGCAGCAGTCCTGGCCCACTATCCTTTCCACAAGATCTACCACAGGATCACAGGCAACTTCTCCATTTATTGCATGACTCATTTTCTCTTTGTAGACAGGAGTGATCTCCCTACTTCTCAGAGTTATTCAGACAACATGTCATAATATTATGCTGGTATCATCATAAATACTAGTGTAAGTACATAAAATAAAACAAAGTGATAATACTCACTCACACTCTAGTGTCTCCCAAAAGCACCTGGCTCTGTGTTGCAGAATTCCCTAAGGATTCAAAATCATTTCCATTTTCTGCAGAGCCCTGATGCAGCACATTCCATCTAAATTACTGAAATGAACAGTTCACCTACCTGAAGAAAAAAAAAAAAGAAAAAAAAAAGAGCAAGATTTAGGCTGGAGACATCATCCCACCCCTGTGTGGGACAGGCCTGATGAAATCCAGGTCTCCTAGGAAAGTCAGAGTTGAGCCACTTTACTATTTTAAAAAACAATGATCAGACCCACATAAAACCTGTCATACCCATTTTACATTGACAGAAGTCATTATAATAATTTAAATGCCTCTTTCCAGCAGGACTGCCTGAAGGCACTGAAACCCAGGTTTCCTCTTCACCTCCACAGAGCCACTGAACAACCTACTATTATTTTCTGACTTTTACAGTTTGCCCTAGAGCTTGGCCATACGAGGAAGGGCTGGTCAGCAGGAGGTCCTTTGCCTCAATGAAGCAGTCATTGGAACAAGTTGAAACCAGGATTTTCTCCACCCCAATTTGATGCATGCATACTGTTGACATCAACTGTTTCAAATAGATTAGAGCCCAGTAATGCTGAAAGTAGTTGTGTCACTTCATAGCTTTGTCAAATCTTAGCTGATTCTTAAGATACTTCAGAAACTATAGGGTTTATAGTTTAAAGACAGAAAACAGAAAAAAAGCTCATTTCTCATAGCACCTTTTGGATGCCTTTGGCTTTTCAAAGTTTAATGCTGCAAGTGCAGTGTGGGATAGAGCTTACTGAATGTGCAGCCTTGCTGGGGTCAGGAATGTACAGGATTAAGACAAGCAGCACTAAATCATGCTTGCCAATACGTTTCCAAGGGATACAGCTCTGCACAAACTTGACTCAACCTTCAGCAGTTCTGTTGTGAAGTAAGGTATGCCAAAGACAAAGGACAAGCTTTAAAAGCAGCTGGGACAGTCACCTCTAAAAATGGCAACTCAGCATTCTTTAGTGACCTTCTTAAAAAAAAAAAAGTGTCTTAAAAATCCTTTTACTTTTACCATGTAAGTAAAGTGCCAAAAATCTCAGCATTCATAACCTAAGGGTACTTGCTGTCAAGGAAGAAATCCCAACAGCTGTATGAAGTGCAGTGCTAAAAGGCAATTCTCTCAATTTCTTGAAAAGCTTCTGAACAGTCAATAGAGAGCCTTATTTTACTGCTTGGAAATAGATGGAACAAACCCTGAACTTGAATATGTTATGGTCACTGATGCCATAAGAAGATTATTAACAATTAGAATCCTTAAAATCTATTTCAACTAATAGATTTTTTTTAGCTTGATATAGAAAGGCAGCAATATGCCACATGCAAAGCAAAAACTCCAGGGAAAGAACATATTATAGCTTCAACATACAGAAGAGCACCAAGGCACAAGTTTGGTTTTTTTCTTTTCAGCTACAGATATGACATGCAGCTCTAATAACAGTATTTGTTTGGTTGGGGTTTTTTTCCTCAAATGGAAAACAATCAATACTTTTCCAACTAAATCAAAGGAGGTTCATGATACAATCTACCTTAGTGCTCAACTTCCCTGAGGGGAGAAGAAATAGAATTTCTGCAAATAACCACTGAAGAGGTCAGTCTGACATTGACACAGAGCACTTGCAGACAGGCACACACACTAAGAAGGGTTAAGACTCAAGTGCTAACAGCTAATTTTTTTTTTTTTTTTTTTTTGTCCAATAGTAGTAGTATCAAATACACAAAAAATACATTGCACACATTAAACAGCAGTTACTGCTGTTGCTGGTGTTCAAAAGAATAGGAAAGAAGCTGTTTTGGATAATAGGCTAACTTTTCACAGATAAATCTAAGATTTACAGGAGAAGCATTAGTTACTGTATAAAACTGGGGGGTAGGGGCTAAAACCAGAAACCAGCATATGCCAATTAATCTTGCAGCGTAACAACATGATGCTAAATCAGACTACTGAGATACAAATGTGTGCAGAGAAATAATTTGTCTTCTGTTGAGAGTCTTTTTTTCCTTAAGGGCAGGAGAAAGGAGAAAAGGAGATGTGAGGGCCCAAAGAGGAACCAAAAAAAAAAAATCTTCCCATGCCCTTTTTCATACAAGGTTGGAAGTATCCCACAAACAATCTTGAAAATAAGTAGAATCTGCTAGTATGAGCTAAATTTAGTTGCATATGTTTTTCACAACATATGCAAGTACAACTTCCCCTTTCTTCCTGAGGGCACACACTTCACTAAATTATCTTCCTCTACATTCCATCTTCAATATCTTCTATATTTCCAAGGAATGTAGAATTGTATGGACAAGCAAGCTGTTTGCAATTCAAAATCTTGAAACAATGTTCTCACACCAGGAAAGCAAACTTTTCATTCACCCTGACCTGTAACTTTCCCACTATGTTGAAAATCAGCATCTGTAAGATAAAATATGCCTGTTAACTATGGCTGAGAAAAAACACAGCCACACACAAAACCTCTGGTTTTGGAGAATGGTTTCCCCTGCAATCCTAATTCTCAAAATAAAAAGGTCTCTGTTTTATCCTGGAGTAGAGGGAGTTAGTATTTACTATTATTATCTATTCCTTCCAAGGACACCAAGTACACTCCCCCAGAACTATTCCTTTCCAGCTGTTTTTCAAGACATTTTTAATCATCTTTTTCCAAATAAGAAACCTGAATTCTATCTGCAAACATTTCAACTGTATTAATATTCTCTATTACTAGAATAAAATTAATACTAACTCCTCTCCTTGACTTCCTCAGCTGCTTGAGAGCTGTGGTTTCCTGTGCCCATTCCCCGTGTTACTGATAGGAACCAGGAGTTTCACCTTGTAGAAACCCTTCAGTTACTGTTTTCTCATATAGGGCTACAACTGCCTCTCTATTTCAGTGCAGCAAGTATTACTTTGCAGTGGAAACGCTGACACAACTCAACAGCCAAGTACAATTCCTCCAGTTCTTGTCACTGCACGCTGGGTTTGAACTTGGCCAAAATGTAAAGTCACAATGATGAGAAATCAATTTGAAACAAGAGTGACTGTAAGAACTGCTCAAAGCAGAAGCAATCATTTTAAACCAATCTTCACACCACTGTAACTGAATAGTTTTAACTTTATGCACTGATGGTTTTGCAAGATAATGAAAAAAACCAAACAGAAAACCCCAAAAGCCCAAACCAACCAAAAGTAGCTGCAACCATTCCTTACCCTGTCAAGTCCTGCTGACTAGATTTGAGGGATTCTGTAATAAGTTAATAGAAAGCATACTTAATCAAGAATAATTTTAAGCAATACACAACATAATACTCCTAGTGGCATCATGCATGAAAACAGCATTAGAGGAGACGAGACCATAATCCTTAGTGATGCTTCCAAATGTTGCTTGTAATGAAGATTTCTGCTCCAAGGAGAATAAAATCATGCGAGTATTAAGCTATGAAAACACATACAGCAATGGAGGTCCTTCAGCACTTCTCATCCTACTTGCAACAAAGCAGCTAAAACAGCAAAGGAGCCCCCCAGGATCCAATGCTTCTAATCCCTGTAACTTTATGTGCAGAAAAAACCCCACCACCATTAGTGCCATATTACAAGACAATATTTAATGCTATTTATCAGAGGTGAAATGTCTTTCCTACTACAGTCCAAGCTAGAAGAGCATAAATCTCTACACATCTCTCTAGGTCAGCCTTTGTGCCTTCACTTTTACCTGGGCCTCAGCTCCCAGAAAGACCTCTACACAGCAGAATAAGTACAGAGCAGCACCAGGGCACATTCTCATTTCCAGACTCAAACCAATCTCTCAGCCTGTCAAGCAAAGCCAATACTATCTCACATTTTATCCATAAAGCCTTACCCCTCCCCCCAAAATTTTTTCCCCTTCCATTTTCTTTCAGACATTCACTAGAAGTGAAAATATTTCAGTAATGACTTCTGAACAGGCTAATCCAGAAGTCCCCAGTCCGACTTTTTTTTTTTTTTTTCCTCACTTCACATAAATGCTCTATAGAATTGCAGAATTATCTTAGTTGGGACAGACTGTTTACTTCTCCCTACACCCTGGTTCAAACCCCACTGAGATGAGGAACTGCCTTAACATGCAAAACACATGCAAGGAAAGTGAGAACACAGATAACGCAGATGGAACAATGATGCTTTCTTCTTCATCTGTTGCTCATACAGTAATTTAAACAGAAGAAAATCAACAATGTCTTAATACCAACTTCTAATTGCAGTCTGTCCAAGTTTAGCATTCAGTCTTATTCTAAAAATTTATGGAAAAACATAAAAATCAAATAATTTCTCTAAGTCTCTTACTGACTGACTAAGGCCTGATTAATTACCTAGAAGAGCTCAGCAGGCCCACTCCTACCAGTAATTATAATTAAAAATTGTAGAACAGAGCCAACAGAATCCTCAAAGCATATCTGTAAATAAAAGAACCTTTTCACTGAAACACCTGTAACCCAACAAATTAGATTACTAGATTTTTGTCTTTTCCGTTCTAGCAAGCAAAGAATTTCCAAGAAAATTACATGAACCGATGAAAAAAAATTACACAAGTCTAAAGGAAACACCAACTGTACTTCAGAACAAACCATTTTTTTGCATTTGAGTAAATGCAGAATCTTCAGTTTTAATGTAACATGGGATAGATTCTCTTTCAACATCATGTGTATAACCTCAAAGTTGAGATGAACTTTTACTTAACCAATAAACAGATTGAAAAGTCCCTAAAAATAATAATTGGGATAGCCCTATTAGGAGATTTATTTTCTACCTTTAGGTAGAACTTGATCCATAAATAAGAAGCCACTTTTATTTTAACATTCCTTGGTTTCTGTGGTCCAAAAATATTTCTAGCTCGCAGTCACTGGAACAGTGGAAGCCTGAGCAATCTTAGAGACTAACATTGGCTCCTTTGCAAACGTGATGTTTGCAAAATCGTGCTTTGGAAAAGAGGAGCCACTCCAAAGAAAGAGTCTAAAGAACAGCCACAAACATTTTGCTTTGAATAAAAGGAAAAAAAGTGCACCCACATGTGCACACAAAGTGTTCAGCCCCTGTGTATACATGCACTCACAAATACATCCACCACTAACCAAAACTTCAGAAAACAAGGTAAAAGCTTCAAGCATTCTATTGTACTGCTAAGATGACATCTCCACAGACTTACAAAACAGCAGGTAAAAGATGGCAGCACCTTTCTCTGACTAGGAAATTCATCTCTCAGTAACTATTTCCAGCCTGGAAGGTTTCCTAGAGAAGGCTGAAGACTCTCGGGCACAGGGGGACATGGTCTGTTCTCTGCGCAAGAAGGAATGCTCAGCTTTCCAGTACTGGAGCTGTACTGGAGTATGATCTCCTGCGTGTTGAAGAAAAAGTTGTCAAAGGCATTCCTAAAATGTGAAGTTCCCTGGCACCAAATGCCCCAATAGGGAAACCAGGCTTCCTTCAACCTTCTGACAGAAATTATTGTAACAAAGGAAATAATGGTTTGAGATTTCAGCTTTTGGAAGAAGATTTCTTGGATACACTGGCACCTTCTCAAAAAAAGTTTAAGTTTAAAAATAAATCAAAGTATAAGGTGCACTCCTCCAATAGCCATTCATTTGCCTACTGCATGAAACCATTTAAAAAGAAACTTTTCTCTGCTTCCTGTTCTAGCTGGGGAAGTCACACCTCCCCTTGGTCCTCTGATAAATAAAAAAACTCTAAGAGAATAACTGCAATTATTAGCACTAAGAGAATAACTGCAATTGCTCACCAGTAGTTATCTGAAAGCAAAGTTTTTCATTATTCAAAAAAGATCAGAAAATTTTCAGGAGGAATATCAAGAATAGCTGTTCCTGCTATTATTTGCTTTCATCGAAAATAGGGTGTTTTTAAGACTATGTGATTTGTAGACCAATTAAGCCAAGTCAAAATGGCAAACACTACAGGACAGTGAATGCTAGAGAACATATATTTTGAATAATGCTGACAACAGACATACACAGCCCTGATTTATCAATACATGCTGATCCTAATAAATAACATAGTTAAGAAACAATAACATTTTTAGAAGATTTTTGAAACATAGATAACTTTTACCATTCTTGAAGTGACATTTCAGTCAGGTGAAAACCAAAAGTACCATAAATTCTAATCCCTGTGAGCCGGGCACCAGAATGTTCATTTTTCACACAGAATGGAACAGGACACTATGAAAACAAATATGCACTGTCCCAGTCTGTCTTGTATCAAAAATGCCTTTAAAAAAGCATCCTTCTTCCCTCAGGAGAAAGTAGATGGTAAAGCCATATAGGGTGTTTTTATATAAAGTTGTATTGATGGATAGTAACAAACAAACAAACAAAAAAACACACCACAAAACCTATAGATTTAAAATGTTTGAGGACTATTACTTCAGAGAATTCCAAGGGACGAGAGGACTCCACAAACAGAGAAGTAACTTTTTTTAACTGCTAAAAAGAAGCAGCAGCATGTTATTTATATAGGTTGAACTCTTACCTCTCAGCACTGAATCATCTGAAACACTTGAAATATAGCTGAAATTGAGTCCTCCTCACTCCTGACCTTTCTCAAAGGCTCAAGGTCAAGCAAACAACCTGAGAAACCATTGTCTGCCGGGATTTGCTGAAAGAATCTTTCTGTGCACTATTTCAGTTACCACAAAAGGAGTAAAAGGCCAGCAGGCAGTTCACACGTTGCTGTGCAAGCCCCAGTCTTAGAACTTGTCAGGAATGCAAAGATACTGATAGAATTTATATAATGCATCTCAGGGGAAATCTCTGCATGCCCTGTTACCAGGAAGTGTGCATTTCTGAAGAATTACTGTATATTCTTCAAATTAGTAGATATGTCTTTAATATAATTTGTTAAGGACAAAAGAGGAATTTGCATTTGTCAGCCTTTTACCAAACACTGCCTTTATCCATCGGTGCAAACTGAAATTCAGCTCCAAATATCAGTGACAAGTTTGCTCTCTCATTCTTCCTTTCCTATTTTCCTCACAAATGCTTTTGCTTTAGATTAAGCACACAATCAGGATCATGCTCCATGTAACAAGCACTCTGAAAACAGCTTTTTCACTTTGTCCTAAAGCATAACGTGCAGAGGCAAAAGGCCAAGTCCCAGTCACATGAGAGGTTTTTAAATGTGAAAGTAGTAAACATAAGGCTGACTCAAAATAAATAGTTTACTTTGGGTTGTTAAGCTGTCTAATTAATTTTTGTTTGACGTTCTTCATGTGCTGCAGCAAGCAGTAATTTAAGCAGCTGCTTAAGCAGAGATCATACAAATATATGACTATAGGCTAATGGAAAGAATGGCATATTTATTTAGATTAAACATTCCTGAACACATTAAATAATAAATGTTCAGATCACAAGCAGAACTGTGTGGCTGTCTGAAATAAGCAGCAGAAAAAAATTACTTTGCTAGTTCACATGGGGGAGAGCACCAAGTGAAATGTGTTGAGCTGAAGATCTTGAAGTTAATGGAAACTGTTAGCAGAACCTAGCTGAAAAGAACAGACTTCCACTAAAAATAATTCAGCTTACTTTTCTTTGAAAAGGTATATAAGCATTTTCATTACTAAAACTAATTTTCCCTACCAAAAGGCACTGGAGTTTGCTTTGATGCTGTGCAGTGTTTCTTGGTTCTGGTAAATGGAATAATTATAATTATACTCTTCCCCTTCCCCCAGCAGATACCATAAAACTTTTCTCAGCTTCAAACAATTAGGACTTCAAAAATACACACTTTTAAACTATATGCCTAAAGTCAAGTGAAGTTGTCAAGTTTTCAGACGACTGAATGGGGCTGAATGTTATTTAGTGCTTAAATCCCAAGCTCTGAGTATCTGAGAAAAGTGGCAGAGCTCCCTTTGGTCATTCTGGTATCTGGAAACAATTCCTTTACACCTAAGATTCTATCAGCATTCAATCCTCTGAGCTTCCAATGCACTCAACAAAAGGACTGCTGCAGCTGAGACTCAGCACCATGAACTTACCTAAAACAACTTCTTCTGCATCAGCTGTCTCATTATATTAGCTCACTTTGAGTTTTGAAAAGAAACCAGTAATTACTGGATGCCACAGAACTTTATACAGCTGCAAGGGACATTCTAGATACCAGTGCCTAAAATTTAGAGCATGCCCAAGATTCTCCTGTTTGTCCCATGCAAAGACATTACGAGAAGGGACAGCACTGACCATACTGCTGAGATGGTTACTCTTTACTAAGGAATATTTCCTTCATTAAGACCTTGTGAGCTAAAGGGGCCACATAGGAAGGGTGAGGCAAGGCTTGCTTGCTTACCTGACAAAACCAGCCTGGAAGGAACCTCAGAGTCCTTTCCCACAGCTTCAGCAGAATATAGCTGACTTTAGAAGTGTGCCTGACAATGTGCCTCCAGTCCCACTTACAAGCCTTCACACAGCCTCCACATACCACCCACTCCAGTGCTTCAGTTTTTCATGTGTAGTTCAGCTCTCCCCCCACCACTACCCCATTAACATCTTTCTCACAAACTCATCTGATGGTGACTTTTTGTGAGATTCTGCTCAGATACTAGGAACAACTGATCACCAGCCTCTTTTCAGAAACCTTGTATTTAAAGAACCATGTTGCCAGCTGCTAGTTTTCCTTTCCAGTTCCTTAAAGGTTTTCCTTTTCACCCCACAGATCACCTTCCACAAACAATTTATTCTTCTCTCACCCATTGTACTCTGCACAATTTGTCCTTTGCTTTGCCTTCTCTTCCATTTTTCTGAAGAGCAGTGCCCAAAATCAGCAGCCAGCTAAGTGACCTTCACAAACCCTGAGGGTGAGCTCAGAGATGGTGCATGCTACAAATGATAACTTCCAGACATCCCAAATGAAAATTCTGTAAGACACAATGCTGTCATGTTCACTACGACTATAGTGGACTACACCCTACCCTAACCCTAATCCCCACTTCACCTACAAACCAACAAGACAAGTTCTCTTATTTAAGGCTTGCACTTCTGATTTTAATATTAGTAATTTCTACGTTTCCTTTTTTATTGTCTCTCAAAGTTCTTGATTAATTTCACCTACTTGTAAATGTCAATTTTAATTCCAGTACTGTCCTATATCCCCATCAACCCTGGAAGCACTACAAGTTTTCCATGGTTTTATATTCCAGCATCAAACTGCTAATAAGAACACTCTGACTATTCCTCTAAACTGCCTGTTCCTTGAAAATACTGCACTTTTTTTGCAGTCATTTCACTTAAATCAGATTTTTCTTATTCTTTTTCTTCTACTGAAGCCATGTTTGTATGTTTCCCCTCTTCAGGTATTCCAGCTAGCCTTTCAAAGCCATAAAGTAGGTGGGTTAGCAACAAAACCTGCTAACTATTGGATGAAACCCATCCTCAATGTATTGTCAAACTTTTTTTTCTTAGAAATCCTATTCTGGCATCTTTCCAAATACCCAGTTAGGCCATCTTTACCCTCCTACGAAGAAAAGCAACATTGCTTCCCACCCACACATGCCATCCAGAGCTCTGGGAGTTTCTCCTTTTAACAAATTCCCCATGTCAAGTCACTCAAGGCAGTAAATCATACACTGCATCAAAGAATTCCTTAAATAGCAAAGAAAGTCTTTTCACTGGGCCTAACCAAGTTGAATTCATTTCAATAACCTAAGTATTTTCTAGCCTGTTCTCATCTTCAGGACTGCACTACTACTTTGAAATTACCTAAAGCATCTGATCACAGGTAATTTCTTGTGGATAGGCTAAGGAAAAATAAAAAAACCAAAAAACCCCAGAGGAGATATTACATGCCTTCAGCTTCCTCTAAAACCTCTGTTGTGTTCTCTCCCTCACTTGGAGAAAGACACCTCCTCCTTTTCAGCCTAAAGATAGTAATCATTCTGCTTTGACCTGACAGCAGTCATGGAAAAAAGTCCAAATTCTCATCTCCATTCATTTTAATTGGAGAACAGCTTTCTTAAATCAACTAACAGCTTGTAGAGAACCAAAACTGTTGAACCTCATTTTGAAGAAAATGACTATTTAGCTCAGCACAACACACTGTCAGTTAAGTGTCTCTAATATGTTAACTTTGCCTTTTAGCAAACATGAAGTCTACAGCTATTTACACTGTTATTAACTATACAAAACCTTTGTTTTTTCTTTCAGTAGGCTGACAGACACAGATTTCTTCTGCTTATGACACCGTTCTGCAGTAATTCCCCATTAACTCCACAGCAAAAGGATGCCAGTGACTTATGTGAAAGGCACACACACACTTGGTTAGGTTTTTTTAGAAGTATCTTGAACTTAGAGAAACAAGACAGAAATGTCATAATTCACACAAGCTGTCGATGGCCAACAGCAACAGAGAATTTATTTTTCCTGACCTACTTACAAGCTGAAAATACAAGGACATAGTTATCCAAATTGATCAAGTTAGCACTGTCAAAGTTCAGGAAAGTTTGTAGCTCTTTTAGAGCTGTGTCAGAAAAATTAATAGCCTCTGTTCACCTGCTCATATCACTATTTCCTTTTTTAAAAAAAAAAACAAACAACAAAATTTAAAATAACGCCAATGGTATTTACAGACCTTTGAACACCACAGACCTCACCCTGTGCTCAGACAAACAGCCCAAGAGACAGACATTTCAGGAAAGAGCACCACTCCAGTGCAGTTCACTTGTTTATGAAAGCATCTGAAAGTAGATCTGCCAAGACAGTATAGATCCAGCATCCAAACCTTCCCAGCAGTGGGATACCAAGGCAGCTATTTAAGCAATGTTTGACACTTCAGACAATTTTTGATCAGGGATAAATAACCACATCCTCCCCACAACCTGCATACACACCTCTGATTTCTGCATTGACAGCCTAGAGCCCACAAGCCCTTGTAGAATGGTACAAATCATCTCTCCATGCTATGGAATACTTTCAATCTATTTCAGTTGTCTTGACTCTCTCAGATCCTCCCAATGACAGACTGTAGTCTCTCATTCCCAGGGGAAAGACAGCACAACTCTCAGGATGACTCCAGAATTCCATCTGTATTCACAAAAACCAGACAGTTCAAACCATTATTTTTAAATTATCAGTCAGCCCCAAGACAAAAACATCTATAAAAGGCAGTGCAATGTTATCTCCTCAATTCCTATCATATACAAAGCACCACCTATCTCAGACAGCAATCTCCTCTTAGAAATTCATTTAGTTCCAAAGAACTGTAATTCAATTCCAGTGTCCAAGTGGATTTTCCATGCTTTGGTCCCTACGTAGCAAGGAAAACTTATTAAAAGCAACAGGATTTATTATTTCTGTCAAGTTTTGGACTCCAATTGTCCTTAGAGGTTTTGAATATCCACTAAGCTATTCACTGAACTATTTTCAGTTTACATACAGTGAAAATACCATACCACCACAAATGCAGAGATTCTTACCATTTGCAATTTAAAAAGAAAAAAATAAAATTAGTATTAAAAAAAACCCCAAATCATACCTTGTCAGTGTTTTGTTGTTTTGTTTAGAAGTTGCACATAACAGAATGCCTTCAAACTTCTGTCCATTTCTTTACACAGCAAAATTGATGGCCAACTTTAGCAGACATTTTTAAGTTAACTGAAAATTTGGACTCGGAGTCTCATTCAGTATTATAAGTAAATTAAGTTCCTCCTGATGTAAACAGGTTCAAAAAGATGCAGTGTTTCTCTAGGATATACACATAAATAATCTGTGGATGAATCCAAGGTCTGTATCATCACAGCAGCTACCAAACCACCTCCATAAATATCTGTCTATTCTGGTTTTGTCTGGGTGGAAAGAGGAGCTGGTTTTAAGCCAACACCTGGCAGGAGTCTGTTCCTGAGAAAAAAGTTTGCTGAAGCTTTGTGTTCTGGAATGCAGAGCTGAAAATGCAGCACTCTGGTAAAGATGCTGGTGTGGGGCAAATTAACAACTGCTTGGTTTTAATTCATTAAAAGATTTATCTACCCACATAACCAGAATAAACACACAACCATAAACTATATCCAGATGTCCTGGCAGCTGAAGCTGAGCACATGTACTCCCAATACCTGTGGTCCAATCTGCACAGCAGGTGAGAAAGTAATATTCTGCATTAATAACAGATCCTGGCTGGGATCCTAAGTGACAATTCAGTGGAAAAAGCCATGGTGCTGTCCTGTGACACTACAAAAGCTGAAAATGGAAAGCCAAAGAGTAGTCACCATACACAAATCTAGGAAAAGGGGTTACTCTAGTAAGCCTAACTCCACAGGGCAAGACTGTATTAGTTAAGCAGGTGACATCAGTAACAACTACATTTGCTCCTTCCCATCATCTACTTATTTACTGCATACATGATTACATTAACACATATATACAATATTTACTGCAGACTATAATACTTGATCTTTTCTCTATAGCTTCACAGAAGGAACTACAATCATCCCTTTTCCTTCTCAAGATCACAGGTGTTGAAACTCAATAGTGAAGAGAGGTAGAAGGGGTGGAAATACAAGTGAAGAATATGCCATCCTTCCACCACCCCTGCTAGGTCAGTGATTGCATGAATTGCTTCATCTGCAACACTCAGGACCCTCAGCCTTGGTGGTGAGAGGAATGCTTTCTTCTGGCCTTGAAATGTAAGTAAAGATGACACTCCCATGGTGTCCTAAGTGGTTCCACTTTGTGTGGTTCTCACGCATGAGCATGGTTTGGCATGCAGTTTATACATAAAACATAGGTTGTCAAAAATGGGCCCAAAAAAGGAGAAATATAGCAGAGAGGTAACAGGTCTTACAGTTAAAATGGGTACCTCAACATCTGGGCCTTCACTTTTAAGTCATCTGTTGGAAATGAGGAAAGATGTTAGAGAGATGTTCCAATGTAAGGAAGCAGGGACCAAAATAAATGAAGCTGACATCAAGAAGACTTGAGTCTGACAAAGAAGTTCACAGTCATCTTTGGTGAAAATCTGTAGGACTGTGATTCTAACAATTACATATATTGCAAGGAAAAAAAGAAAAAAAAAATTAAAGGAAAAAAAAAATAAAGAAAGGCCACACGTTCAGTGGCTAAATACAGGAGCTGATGCCCAAGGATAGGCACCCAAACATTTCCACCTTCATTCAGTTAGTAAGCAAAACACCAGCAAGAAAAAACTGAATGGTCAACACCTAGTTTTGACAGAAGCACTCAATTTTCCTCAATTCTCCTCCCAAAAATCCAGACATAGATGTCTAGGAGAAACCAAGTTATGGAGTGCAAGTTGCATTATTAGCTCAGATATTTAAATCAAAGGTGAAACCTGACTTCAAAGATCACCTCTCAGTTCACCCTAACACTGCAAAAATCAGACAAACTGACATCTGTTAACAGGTAAAATATTAAAAAAAACCCTGAAGAATATAAAGCTAAAAACTCGTTTTCTTACAAAGTAAACATTTTCTTCTCATTAACTGCCCAAATTCAGACTAGATTCCAGTTTTCTTCTTTACAGTACTGCATACACAGAGCACAAATACCCCACAGTCTGCAGTACTGATTTTGCACATTTCTTCACATCCCAGTGAAGCAAACTGAATGGCAGCAAATAATCTGCAATTTAAAGGGTAAAACAAGAGCAAAGGAAAGCCTACCTACACTGGCAGGGAAGAAGCAGGTGCAAATTATATACAAATACAAATTACACACAAAGCCTGACCTACAGGCAAATGTAACACAAATAAATACTTGTCCCTTTGAAAGGCCAAGTTGGGAAGCAGAAGTGTATCAACCAAATGTAGCCAAGCCCCTTTAAATTTCACTGGTGATGAAGGAAGAAATAGTACAATTAAAATTCGGTCAGCAAAAACAGGCTGTCACAGTGGAAATCCTGGAACTTTAATCCTCACCAGAAAGCTGGGAAAAAACCTCTAGATTCATGATTTTTCTGATAAAACATGGTTAGCCTTTTACCCTAAAATATCTCAGATGACACACCATCTAATTCCAAAGATTTTTCCTCAAAAAGCATGCTCTGTGAGTCTCAGCATGCACCAGATGTGACTTGAGCTTGTGAAGGGAAACAGATCCTATAAAAGCAGGGGACAAAATGACAAGCTGAAAAGAGTATCAAGGAACAGAAGGTTTTCCACCATACACATGTAAGAGAAAAGCAAAAAAGCCCAGCATACAGATAGATCCCTTCACACAGGCTTTGGAGCCCACGTTTAGACTCAGTGGAGGGATAAGCCTCCAGCTCAATTAGTTTCAACTAAGTGATGCTTTTCTCATACCACAAAAAGACCCAAACTCTTCCAAGGACATGCCAACAATGCCGTGGTTTCCAGAAGGAGGGTAAACACAATTTCTGCTTTTTTAAAAGCCTGAGCTGACAATTACCTGAATGAACTGCAGCAGTTACAGTCATGTGTAAATCATCTCAGGAAATCAGTACATGGCATCAAAGAAAAACACAAAACATGGTATGAAATTTAAGTAGGAAAAAATTGTGTGGATCAAGGACTGGTTTCCTTTTAGGAAAGTTAAAGAGTAGCAAAGTTCTAACTTCCAATAATGATCTGGTTTTAAATACATCATTTATCAGCTTTATGAAACGGAAGAGTAACAAGCGTATCTAGACAAGCCTTTCCCTTCCTGATAAGACTTGTTTTACTAATGACTGACTGCATTAATATGCAAATTTAACTTCATTAAAGCCATTCCAAGGAACGAAAAAGTAGCCTATTGAATAATAACTTCTTTAGCTTTATCATAGTTTTCATAATTCAGCTTTTTATAGCTGTAATAATAACACAAATGAAAATATTCTTGTATCTTCTTTTTCTTACTAAGCATCTTCTGCTGGCCTCTGCAGTACTCATGAGGGAAGAAAAAGATCTTTGGTAATATTACCCTTCTCATTTAGAATTAATTTAAGTATGTAATAGAGGAGTGAGATACTGTGGTGCCTTAAAAAAAAAAAAAAAATGGCAATCTCATGTGTAACAAACAAATTTATAGAGACTGAATACACAAGAGAGCAGGAACTGTCACAGTCTGTGAAACAGAGCATCTGCAAGTAACATGATGCTTTACAAAATATATCAGAAAGTTTATTAGTATGTATAGGTCCATAGCAATGTATCATGCACAGAGTTGGAACTTGTGGGAAAAAATATGTCATGTTTCTGATTTAATCCAACAGAGTAAATCCTTATGGTCAGTACAGCAACACAGAACATATTTAAGTGAACCTCTTAACCCAAAATGATCACTGGTATTGTTTGATGACTCTTCTTGACAGCTGAAATGTATTGAATTTTTTAAGAGAGCCATCATTCCAATTACCCTCCAAATTAGTTACATATCAAGTGGTCAGTTTTTGGATAATCCTCTCCAAAATCATGATTTTCCATTTTCTCTTTCAAAGGTGCACGTGGTGACTTCCCATGAATTCCTTCCTTGAAGATAAATATTGAAACAAGAGAAACTCAAAGTAGAAAAGTTTCCTATTATCTCTTCTTTGTTTGAATAAGACAACCTGTAACATCCCCAGACAATCCTACACTGGTTGAGTTTAGGTTATAAAATCCCAAATGGTTTTTATAATACTAGATATTATAGAATATAGATATTATAGAATACTATAATTCTAAATACTAGAACATCTACTTGGAAAGGAGGTGTTGTCAAGGAAGATTATAGGCACTTGGACCACATTTTGCTTAGAAAAACTGCTAGTGGACAAAAAGAAAAGGCAGTACTGAAGAAGTCTTAGCCAAACACAGTGCCAAGCACTGAAATTAGGTAAATGATAGATTTTTTCACAACCCCAGGAAAAAAAAATCCGGAAACAGGTTACTTCAATCAACCCCAATAAAAGAATTCCATACACCTTATCTTCAGGCCTATCTCAAAGGACTAAAATGGTTGGCATCTTCCAGATCACAAGATGAGGTTTTCAGAACTACTGAACTAAGCACACATGAAACAAATTAAACCCTCCAGCATACTCCACTGGAGAAAAAATAAAAATTAAAAAAAAAAAAAGCTGGTTTTTTTTTTACAGTGTAACTGGAAATACAGGCAAAGATATAGAAATCATGTCCTTGTCAGCATCTCTCTAGTCAGATGCATCATTCTCTATTGTTCACAAAAGACAAATCACCACCAGCACCTGTAACCCTCCCATTGCTCATTCTGTCAAATCCAAGGTGTCAGCTAACACTTCCCCCAGTATTCCAGCCAACACCAAGCTTACTCTAACCAACACACAGTAATTGCAAGTCAGTCCTCAAGGATGCTCCACAAAAATAAAACAAAATTTCAAAACTCAAGAAACATTGGGAAGAAAATGTAACAGAGAAGAGTGCTAGAAAACCCTTCACAACAGCATCTGTGTGTGTACTTTGTGCTTAGCATTCATCACCACTGTATCTACAGGTCTATCATAAATTTAAAAAAAAAAGGTTGGTGAAGACAAGTTTATCTGATGTGGTGTGTTTTGCAACTATTTCTTTTAAAAGTTCTTAATTGATATAGAATTATGTATGCAATTAGGTCAGGAAGATAAACTGAAGAACACTCAACAAGGCAGATTCTGCAGACTGGAAGGGGTCAATCAGCTTCCAGGCAGAAAGGACAAACCCAGAGAAAAATCAAAATGTTCACAAAAGTGAACCATTTTAAATATTGTTTATGTCTCATTGACTCTGAAGCACTCTCAGAGAGGAGTTACAGCTAAGAAATCAAAACAAAGTAATCCATCACTTTAGATATCCCTAGGATATGAAAAGTTCTACCTGATTAAATAAAAAAAAAAATCTGAGAGGGATGTAGAAAAACATTCATCTATTTCTGATTACTTAAAAACTCAAATTATATTTGAAAAATGCTTTCAGTTCCATATACTTAAATTTCACCAAAATATTCCCCATGTTCACCTACCACAGCAAGTCCCAAAAATAAACACTGTACCACAGGCACTGCTGTCCAACAACCACAGGTTCAATTCACTATTTAATAGTAAGTCAGGCAAAAACATTCTGTAGCATTTCAAGTCATTAAGAACCTTAGGTGGCAATGTTCCCACACTGTCTTTTGAACTTCAGAACTGTTAGTGATGGCACAAGTGTAAGCAGGGGTACATCTTCCTCTCTGTGTTCCCAGGTCTGTACTGTCCAGAGAGTGGTGCTTACCAAAGAGTTCTTCTAAGTATCTGCCAAGCTGCAGTAAATTATTTGAACACAAAAGCATAAATGGAACATCTTTAACTGAGAAGCAGAGATTACTGCACAATTAGACTTGCCTCCAGCATATGGCAGCAGCACACATGGGCAAACAAATGCAATATGTTTGAAGCAGTTGCTCCCCAAAGCTTTCCCCATTTCCTGATGATGACAAGCAGCCACTGTTTCACACACAGAGGGACCTGGAACCTCCTGTCATCACAGAGTTCTCCCCACAGCAGCTCTATATACAGCATCAGGAGTCAGGCCAAGTGCAGCCAAGTTAATTTCTTGTGGTCAGCAGGCTACATCTCACCACAGCCCTTCCCACACTCCCAACTTGCTCTCATACAGATTGCCAGGATTTGTTGAGAACGTCAGAAAGAATTCAAAGATGGCAGAAGCCTGATGGTGTCTGATGAATTTCACTAATCACAACTCACTACTTTGCTGAAGTTCCAGAAGTTCTCTGTCCTCTGGCAGAGATTCTCTAGCAGATCATACCTGTATCATGTGTTTTCTCAGTCTCTGCTGACTCACAGCAGATTTTTTGTCATCAAGTGTCAGAAAAGGTACAAAGGGGAAAAATTTCAATCTTGCATGGATCTTTTTTACTTTACTAATTCAAGGACACAGTTGCCAATAAACTTAGCAGACCTCATCTGTTTTGATAGGCATTCCTGGTGGGAAACATGCCATGTTCTCTCTTAGCTGCCATTACTTCCATTCAAACTGCTGTCATGCTAACAAGGCCTACCCTGCTACCAGCCACATCAAGCATTTATGGGCAGTTGTATTATACAGTTATGCATAGCTGGACCTATATTATTTCCATATAAATTGGTTTGAAGTGCCCAAACATCTACATGGTGACCCCCAAGTCCACTGTTGATATGGTATTACACACCTCTACATCACTACCCGAGAAGTTTCTGTTTCCTTCAAGGAAGATTTCTCAAAACTTCACCTAGATAAACCTTCACTGCTGAATTTAACTCTGTTCATCTGATTCTCAACAGGTAATCTGAACTGCAGCATATGCCTCTTTCCTGTACTTTCACCTTTATCAGAATAGAAACTACACAGACTGACAGCAACCAATGAGTCCTGTTGTTCTCCAATTAGAGATAGTCAAGTCCACTTGTTCATCCTAAAAAACTGGAAAACATCTGCCTTTTTCCCTGCACACATGTAACTTGGATAGCAAATAAACAATTTAAAAAAAAAAGAAATAAAATTTATAAAACGCTTTAAAAGGTACACCCTTCATAGCTAGTAAAAACTAAAAGGCTTTGTTTTGTTTTTTTTTTTGAAGTACCACTTCTGGAGGGAAAAATAATTCCTACTTTTCTGCTAGGTTGGTTTCTAGATGTCTAAGGTTACAACTTCTTACTCTTCATGGAATCAGTTTTTCAATTTTTTGCCTTCGTTAAGCTCCCAACAGTTTCACTTGGTTTCACAGGCCCTCTACCTGTGCCTTTCAAATGAAAATCAGCTTGTAATTTCAGTCTTCCGTCTGACAAAGGCAGGACCATCTCAACATGCAAAGAAAATCATTAACAAACAGAAGACATTGGCTTTTCCCATAGGGATGCATCCTGGGAAGCCTGGGAAGCCTTTAATTTTATGAGCAATTCAATCTTTTACCAGAAGAAGGGAATGATGATTTAGCTCAGTGTCCTTCCTTCTCCTTTCAACAACCATCCCTGATAGCCTTTTCTCGACTCCCATGTCCTCCTGAGCATGTGCATCACTAGTAGGCTTCACAGCCTGGAGCTGTAACTTTCTGACCTCTGTCCCTTCACTTGAAAATGTTCAGCTGACCTGGCTCTCTGAATTACCTCTGTACAGGCTTGAAAAAAGAAAGTTATCCTACTTAAATCTAACTCTTAGAACAGCTGAAGGCATTTATTTCCTCCTGTTAGTCTCCAAAATGTGTCAACTAACCTGACGTCCCTCCCTCAGCCCATGCAGAGCTGGCACTGCCCTTCAGCCCTTTCCTCCTGTCCTCAAGGTGACTACATGGGATCAGTCAGTAAAATATCTCCACGAGGGCTGCACACTGGAAGCAGGAGCTGAAAAACTACTAAGAAATTATGTGCTTCAAGTCTCCAGAGAACACATCCACACAACCCAAGTAGGAATCTGTTTTGCTAAAATTATATTGAAGTTGAGGCTTGTAATAGGTGTAATAAATGGATGTCTTCATGCCAGATAGCTCCTTGTAACTATTATAAATCTACCATTATTTTTATTTTATGGTTAATAGAGGAGATGCTGAGACCTGTCACACCCAGCCCTATGTTTGAGCTCAAACAGGTGTTTCTCCACTGGAAATGGTTCATCAGTTCCCACTCCCCACGCTCTCCAGGAAAGGCAGCAACTTAGAACATTGAACTGAAGCCTGAAACCCCTTCACGCTCCAGGAGGTCAGCTTCAAGTCAGTCATTTATACAAATCATACAGAGAGAAGAGAGCTGGCTGCATTTTAATTAAAATGAATGGCTGTGTAGGCAGAATGAGCTGAGCTGTTCCTCCTCACCTGTTTTACTGAGCACAGAAGGCAGTACAGCATGTAACATCCACTCAAACAAAAGAAGCAGAAACATGTCCAAAATACTCCCTCAAAACAGCCAGTAGCAGAAAAAAAAAAAAAATTCAGTTGTGTTCAACCTACAGAAAATACTCACTGAACACCCCACAGCACTATGTTCAGTTCCTGTTTAGTCCACCTGGAGGACATAACCTTGACCTGACACTGGAAACTACTCTTTACTGTCAGAAAAACAACACCCACATCACACACATGCCTCTCTTGGCATCTACTTCTCCAAAAAGTTACCAGAAAAACATGAAGTTGTAACACTACATAATCCCACCTCAGGACACCTGAACGCTGGGAGGTTGGAGATCTTCATTTCAGAGCAGCTTTCACTGCAACAGGACTAAGTGTGGCCTTGAATAATTCCTGACTGTAGTTTGCATGGCAAAGGGTGAAAACTGCTATATAATGGCAACTTCTACAAAGAAGGATTCGAAACTAATGCAGATTTTAAAAAAATAATCTATGCAACCTCTAATTAGGAGAAAAAAACACTGCCACACCTTGGCAGTTGCTGGCATGGTCCAGTTTCTCATGTATTTTAGGGCTATCTTCATCTCTCCCAGACTCAGTAAGGAGAAATCAAATGAAAAGTGCTGCAGGACACCACCCAGAGCCAAGTTCTACATCAACTTTTGTTCAAGCTGTAACTTCTTGGTAGCTTCACTGTAGGATCCAGGGATGGGTCAGAACACATCCTCAAGGATGAGATGGGAAGTAGAAACATTATCACCAGTCACTAGCCTGGTTTCTGGCAAGATCTACAGAGACATTGTGAATTTAATGTTCAGCTTTTACTGTACTTTCTGGAGGGCTACCAGCTGTTGCTTTCACATCTCTGAAGTATTTTTTTACAGGAGAAGGAAGGGAAATGCATTGTGTTTCATGGGGAAGAGCTGACAAACTTAAAAATTAGCATGAAGCAGATCATCTCAGTGGCAATTTTTGTTGGCCAAACTGATTGTATGTCTCAGCATTACTTAAGACTAAGAGCACTACTAAACTAAATAAGTAAAACAAGGTTCAACACAAGGGATTAATTCCTCTACCCCTACTTCCTTTCTACAGTGTATGTAGATTGTCTGCACACAGACATCTGTCAAGACACAGAGTACAAACAATATTTTGGCTTAACAAGGCCCTCCAAAAGATAAGTATGATTATGACAGAATAAATCAAACAGATCTGTAAGAGGAAAAATACTGTATCAGAAAAAAATTATTTTTTTCCTACTGAAAGAATGGCATGCATAAATATATAAATATATAGTACAGATGGATGAATACATATATAAACTGCAGAGCTCTGCAACCTCCTCCACCTGTGTTGGCAGCAGGCTAAAAGTTCTCAGTGTAAGAGAACTGATATCCTGTTGCTGCAAAGCTTGCTTTGATTTTGAGCATGAAAAGTGGTCAGTAAAAGGTCACCATCAGCATATTACAACAATTATAGCCACATTTTCTCCTCTTTGAAATAAACATAAACCTTGCTTCACTGGTGAGCACTTCAGCCATTTGACAACGTGAAGTTACATTGTACTGCATTTCATATTTTTCAAAGCATATTAGGAAAAAGAACTTTATCAAGATGTAGTAGGAAACAAACATTTTTTCCTACGGAAAATATCATAGAATGGCTTAGAGAAAATGGGTCTTGATTTATTTCTTCCATATTTAAAACAATAAAGCAAGCAACCAGATTTCTCTCTGTAATGCTTGACCTTGAGGAATAACTCCCATTTCAGAATAAATAAATACAATATTAAAAGGCTGCCTTACTTCCCATCAAGAAGCCTCATCTACTAATGCCAGCCTGTCAGTATATCCCTACCAGTGTGATCACAGCAATGTTCAGTCATGTCAAACACAGGGCTCCAAGCACAAAAGCAGTTTTAAGTGCACAATAAGGGAAGAATGAAACCCACTAAAGAGTGCTAGGTGTATTTTGATTAATGTTTTAGAAGCAGCTAACATTAAAGAGGTCAGCCAGAAATAAACGGAACGTTAAGTAAATAACCTCTTAAAATAACATGATGGATGAATTTATTAAAAATAAATTTTAAAATAGATTGCTTTTCTGACTACTGCACTGGCAAAGGAAAGGGGAATAATTAATGGATTTGGCTGCTTCTCTCCATGGATGAAGATAATCAATCTGTGCGGGAAGGCCTTCATCTAGCACAGAGATAAAACTGGTACAGCAGATGGGGGGGAGCAAGGGGGGAGGGAAAAAAAAAGAAAAAACAATAAAGGAGGGGGAGAGATCTTTTACTGGCAGACCTCCAGAGCTGCTTATCAGCTCCTACCACTCAAACTAACTCAACTCCAGGTATTTGAAATGCTGGTAAGGTTGCCAATGATAATATCCTTTCTTTTATCAACTAGAATGAAGGAGGCTGGAGGAGGGATATGCTGTTGTTATTACAGTAAGCAAAGCCTCAAAATCCATCCAGAACCAATACAGATTATGTGCTTCTTTCCAGCAAGTGCAGATCTTTAAACAGAGAAGAATTTTTTGTTCATTTATTATACAGTTACAGTTGTACAGCCAGTGTACAATGGCTGGCCTGCCAACACACAAATTGCAGGCTTACCAGAACAAAAGGGGTTTTTTTTAGTTACTTATTTTACAATTGCTCAGTTCATTATCTTCCCCACAGCTGAGTAGTTCTTGAAACATAAACCTCATTTTCAGTGTAGGAGAGATACAAGTTAATCCATTAGTGCAGACAGCTAGTGCAATTAACACATCTAACCACATCCACAGCCCTGGATCTTACAGAAACACTTCTGTGAGTGGCCATTTTAACAAGTCTAATCCTAGATAGTTCTATAACAAAACAGGTTCCATCTGAAATTAGTAACTTTTGTCTTCTGGAACAAACTAACAGTGACTATATTTTTTCCCAATATTTCATGATTTAGAATTTAAAAAACTAATTCTGGCCAAAAAACTAATTCTGGCTCAAAACTGTCTGATTCTCTGACAGCAAGAGATTAAGACAGAAGGTATTATCTGATAACGTTGTATAAAAAAACAATAATGACATAACACCACCCAAAATAACCCATGAATTGAGAACCTTTGAGAACACAGAGGAAGGAACTCAAAAGGCTTCCAAAGCCATTTTAAGAAAAAATTGAAACACCTCAAAAGGAATGAGTTTCTCTAGGAGCTTAGAGATCTCCCTCCTTAAAGGAGGGCATAAAGCAGCTTCTTAGCATCACCACACCAGTGGTCTGGAAAACAACAGGAGAGTATCACTTAGCTAAATAAGCACTAAGATAAGCCCAGATACTGACAGACAGGTAAGTAGTGCTGATCTCTTCCAAATCACCACAGAGTTTTCTTATAAAGAGGGGAGTGTGTCCGAATTTCTTCTATCATCAAAACCCCACCTGTATTATCTTTTTCAATCATGGGGTGTTGGGAAACTCATTATTTCAAATTAGCCCAAATAACAAAAAGCTCTTAAGAAAAATGTAGTGCTACTGGTTTGTCAGAAACATGGTCATGATCTAACTGATGTAAACAACTGTTTACTTAGCAAAGGTCAAATCACCAGCTTACACCATTTTCAGAACCAGCAATGGCTGAATATATAAAATTTTGAAAGAAAACATAGTAGGGGGAGGAGGTGCTCTTCAGTACTTAGTCCACATGAAAGGCTAAATTCTGGAAGAAAACAGAGAAAGCAAACAGAAAAGTGATCAGCAACAGATTACCAGTCAGTCAAAGCAGAAAAGTAAACCTTAAATAAATTTACCTTACCATCTCCAACCCCCTACACTGTATATATTATATACAGTGTATGTACTACATATATACTACATATATATATATTTGGGACCATACATTTTGTTTCTCAGCTCTATTTCAGAAGCATGTGAGAAAACTTTTTTAGCTTCTTGAGATATAGTTGATAGTTTCATTAAACCTATTGTTTCTAAAATCTTTCAGTAGCATATAAATAATTCAGCATCACAAAGCTGAAAATCCAATCTTATTCTAATATTTATTCTTGCTGTACATCATACAACTACATTTTCAAATCTTATTGTTCTTCCAGTGAATGTTTCAGCAAATTAAACTCCAACCTGCACCTACTTTTTCTTTCTTCTTAGAAGTAATTAAGAGCAGGGGGAAAAATTATAATTTGAAGTGTAGATGTTGACATTAATAAATTTGCTATTTTGGGCCTAGAGAGAAAATTTATTTCTAACATAAAAGCATTAGTCCTGGCAAGAAATTTCAAACCATCCTCATACAGTTCCTCCTTTTTGGAGTGTGATTAGATCAAGAAGTATACAACATGGCACACAGTTTTCACTCCCCACTTCATCCTCATGGTAAGCAAACGTGGTTTTACATCCCATCACTGGCACTTCCTTCCCTTTCTTACAGAGAGTTCTCTCAATCCAGGCCCCAGTTTGGGTGATTCACACCACTGCCACACAAGTGCTGTGGCACAGCTGCAGCAGACTCCTATTTCACTCAGTCAAGGTTACAAAAATTGGCTGGGCTCACACACACATTTAACACAGCAGGCATCTGCACTACGATATCCTGTAAAAGGCTCAAAGGTCAACACAGCTGCACTCTGAAGCCAAAGGAATTATCAAGTGTCTATCAGTGTAGCTGACCTACTACTAGCCAGCAAACTTGCTGTTTCAACAACACTCATCCCATGCCGACCACAGAATAAAAATGAAGATATTAATTGTAACCTGAAACTCTCAAAAAGTGATCTACTCTAAGTTACATGTTCAGCAGCATTACACCTTCTTAGCTGGAAGGAGTCTGAACAAAGTCACTGGAAAACACCCTTCCAGCTATTCACATCATCATGATTACTGATATGGCCATCAAGTCAAGAGCTTTATCAAACTCTGAAGCACAAAGTTTGGTTCAAATAATCACTCACCTCTTAATAATCTGAGCAAATACTCCACTCAAAAACCTATGTTAAAATCACAGTTATTCTCTATTGTTCTTATTCTCTAAGAATTAAAATGTGAACTAGAAGCTAGTTTTTACATTCCATTCTATTCTTCCACAGTCATGATAATATCCCAGGAAATTCACACAAACACAAGAGGACACAAAAATCTCTGGAGTTGAGTGCTGTGGCAAACACTGCTCAGTGCAGGAGAAGGGGAGTGGGCTGTTCACATGCCCTAAGGTGTCCTTTTGGCTTTTAGTAGTAAGTTTTTAAAATACATGCTATGAAAAAAGCCAAGCTCTCTCAAGGGACTAAAAAATGATCTGAAACTCTCCCCAGGTAAAAATCCTGCAAACTAAAATTTTTTTTATACATTACAGTTTCAATGAAAACAAAAAGGCAGTATTTGATTTTGTAGTTAGAAGAATTTAAGTGCTGAATTCTGGAACATCAGTGGCAAAATGCAGTCACCTTCACAGTAACAACCTCCAATTTTGTTTTACTAAAACACTATCAGAGCTTGGATCAAAGTAGTTTTAAAATATTCCTCTAACAGACTGGGTCTGTTTGTTTTTCTTAAGTGTCCAGCATTGTTAGTCTAAAAAGTGAGATTATTCTGTGGCCTTTAGCCAGTTACCTGTGAGCTTCATCCAACGTGAAGTTTCAGAATCAAATTTCAGCTACAATTACTGGTATCTTTCCTTCCCAAGACAGACAGAGATTAGAAATTATAATGAATGTTAACAGGTGTTAACAACAGAAATATTAACTGGCATTTACTAACCATCATAAATTATTGTTCCAGCTTTCCAGAGATCTACTATAATCTTCCACAAAATCCCCAGAAGACATAAGCCTTAAAAGTCTGTCAGTATGAAAATATACACAATACAAACGAGTACAAAATATTAATATATTTGTGCTGTGCAAAATGCCAGTTCTACAGCATGGCAATCCATTTGGCTATCATCCAAAAAAAGCCACTTAATTATATGAGACAAGCTAAAGCTAAGTATGTCTTGCTATTTTTCAGGCTATAGTTAACATATTGAATCATGTAGGGCACTTCCAAAAAGTCAGCTCTAAAAAAAAAATATTTCTAATTTCCAAGAACAATTAAGTAGTTGACCTTCAATAAATAAATCAATCAGTAATTTGAGACATCATCCCTTCCAAACACAGTGTCAGAAACTATAAAGTCATCCACTTCACAGACAGGTTACAGATGGGTATTTGTTTGTGGTTTTGTTTTTTTTTTCCTCCTCACAAAATAAGCCCTACTTATTTACAGCTGGTAAGGGGTACTCTTTCAACTCAAGTATAAAAAGCCAAATCCATTTCAATACAATTTTGTCCAAAGTGTCAGTGGCTACAAGTACTTATATGCAAGCTCTCATACTGCAATAAATTCCATGGAAAAAATAGCATTTTAGGCCTGCAAAAAACCCCACAACCAATTCCCCACCCCTCTCTCTCTCTCTATATATATATTTTTTTTTTTTTTTCCACAGAATATTTAATTCCATCTGAATGAAAGACAGCTTTCAAGTTAGGAAAGAACAGGGTACCCTATATGCATTCTTTATTTGCTTTTTTGTTCTTGCAAATACTCAGGATATTTTCTATTAATATCTTTAATACTAATATCAAAGTATTAATTACTATTAATTAGTATCTATATTAGTATCTATATCTATAAAGATACCTATTAGTATCTTTAATACTCATATTACCCATTATATTCAGGACTAAACATCAGGCTGGAGGACCAACAAAAACAAAAAAACAACCAAAAAAAATGAGAGTACTATAATAAGAAAGATAAAAATCTCTTTTTCTAGGGAGTTTAAGTCCAAGCAAACCAAAATTCATATATGTCTATTCTAAAAAAAAAAAAAAAATTACATAAAGAGACATTAACATGTAAAGGTTCAAGTACATTTCTTTTCTAAAGATGACAGGCATGAGTCTGTAGGAGACCAGCAATGGCACACAATAGTCCAGGAACACAAAACATACACAAGGATATTCCAGCTAGCCAAAATCAATTCTTTTTTGTTTTTACCACTTCTACAGGCAATGTTTCAGACAGCATCTTGCTTCGTAATGAAGACCTGAACTGCAGACAAAGTGAGAGCAGCAAAGCAGAAAAAACAGCTTTGATTATCTTCTCCAAATGTTGTTAGGCTGGCATGGAAGTGTTTGGCTCTCACAATGCCTTTTTTATTATTTGAAACATGAGTAGCCTCAGAGGAACAGAAGCACAATGAGGACAATTCAGAACATCTTTCATACAGACACAAATCCATTGTCAGAGCAAACACTGCTTTCTCCATTCACCAATACAAAGGTCTAATAGGAAGTCCTTAACATGGAGCATATCAGCATTCCCCAGCAGTAAACTGAATAGTTTTACCAAGAAGAAATCAACTACAAAAAATATAATTGTGATTTGGGTTTATACATCTGAATCATTTGCCTCTGTGTGTGTGTGTATATATAATTACACTGCTGCCTGAATATCTATTCTGTTAGCACATATAGTTTCAAGAAATAATCCCATGAAAAGAGCTAGCATTAGCTTTTCTGGCTGAGGTACATCCAACAAAAGCAATTAAAAAAAAAAAGTCCTCTCAATTAAAAAACCCTACACTACTCTCACCATTAAATTTGTTTATTGCTAGTTTTTGCATGACTAATAGGGAAAGAAATACCAGGCCAAAATTCACAAAAACATTATAAGCGTTTCAATTTTATTTTGCATTCTTCTGCTACTCATTTACTTAAGAACACGAGCTCTCCCGGAAAAAATACTGTTTAGTATTTGAGATCACAGGTTGGTTGCTCCAAACAGCCAAATTCTGTTTTTTTTAAAAAAAAGGTACTTTCTCCATTCTCTCTTTTGTTTGACCATCTTTTCTCTATATTGTGTGCACTAACTAGATTTCTAATTGTCTCATAAAAATTGCTTTCTAAAATAATTTTTCAACTTACTCACTAATAGCTTTATGAGTCTCACTTTCCCCTCAGTGCCCCTGAAATACTGCCTGGCTATTCCACCTGAGGAGAAAACTGAGAATAGTACAGATCAAATCTCCACAGACCTAAAGTGTGAAGGATAAGCAAACATTTGCATTTCAACCATTCTGATCCACAGAAAAGGAAAGCAGCCTTGAGCATCAAGAAATAGATGCAGACTCGCTCTTGCCACCTGGAATCTTTAGAAAAAAATAACAAGTACATTTAGAAACCATGTCCTGTGCTAACACATACGTGCCACTTTAACTCCTAGGTATATGGTGAGATAGTGAAACCAGAAGTGGAACATACAGAATACAAATTTTCACTGACCTACCATTTACACTGTTCCTCTCACAGCTCACCTCCAAACAACAATGCTACTTCCCAAAATAAAACCAGGATGCCTCACATAATTTTCCTCAGCTTCATCTACAATTTTCAGAGCTCACACAGGCCACAGAAACAAGTACAAATGCAGCATTTGCTAGCACACAAGATTATAGCTAACGTGTGCATTAATCAAACATGTCTTTTCTGGAGTGTCTTTTGAGTGTTTATCCGTGCACATTTAGGAAAAAAGAATGAAGCATTCATGTAGCAAAATTATCTGAAGTTTCAGTTCCCAGGCCTAGAATGTACTACTATGAAAAACGTAATGTTTCCAGGAAGAAAACTACTTAACTAAATCAGTAAGCTGAAATATTTATATTGTAAACACAATAATCTCTCTTCTTCGAGAAGATACCAAATCAGTTCTTTCATATACTGCTCCAGTTTTGCAAGAGATTACTTTTTTTTTTTCCCCCTAGAGGAAATAATCTAAAAGTTCTTAATTAAAAATGTTACTAGAATTTTTGGTATATATTTTCATGCCTGAAAACACCCCATCCTGCCTCACTACTCCTGACTAAAACACTGTTGAAAATACCATTTGTTGTTCTTGTCTGACAGAATTATTCATCTACATTCGTTTTTTTAAACTCCTATTATGCTTAACAAAAGGAATAAGCATATTTTGACAAGGGATGAGATGACATTGATTGATCTGATGTCCACCCCTCTTCAGTCTTTTCCACTCATAACAAGTCTTTTCTGTCCTCAGTGTTTTTACAAAGGAAGATCTTAAACCATGGTCATGCCATGCTTCCTGTACTTCATGTATACTTTTAGAAAGTTTCTATACATAGGAGATTTACAGGATAGTTTGAAGAATCAGCTTTTCTAAAAGAAATAGTAAAGGTGGATGACTCCATATAAAATTTAATACATGAGATCAGAAAGTAAAAAATTGAGTTATGCACTATGAGTGATTACTTTGAGTCAGTCAAAAACTAAGGCAGGTTTTTATTTAGTGGTTATTTCACAGAGATTAAAAAAAAGGCTTTTTATACAGGTATTATTTTTAATCTCACAAGCATGAGTAGAGAATTCAATTCAGAATTTGGTCTTGTCCTACACAGACTTAACCCAGTATAAAAATCAATAGTCCAACAAGGATTACAACGATGAGACTGAAGCTTCAACTAGCAAAACTCTGAACAAGAAACATGATCCAACTTCTCCAGTGACACAGCACACTAACTGCAAACCAGATGGAAACTTACTGCATTGTGTCTTGGAATTCTAAGAGTTTAACTCACAGATGACTTTGGAATTTTTTTTTTTGTAACACTGTGGCTAAATACTGCACGCAGAAGTAAGTAACTAGCTTCTCTCTCCTAAAAAAGCCTGTGTCAAAAGAGCTTTTTAGTAACACAAACCAAATATGAAAACAGTGGAACATAAGGAAAAGATGAAGACTTTTATTCAAACATCAAAAAACCAAGCATATTCAATATTCTGTGGCACAAATAGAAGTAATAAAGACATGGAAATCAGGCAAAATGTGCACAAGGTTTCAGCCATTTCCATCTCAAAAAAAGAGTTACCAGTATGTTTATCAGTTCTATGTTTCAGAGGTTCACAAATCTACTCAATGCAAAAGCTTTCCCAGTATCTCAACAAAATACCACAAGCAAAATCTGCATGTTACTACAAATATTATTTTTTTCTTTATTCTCAAAAATATACAACCATGTGGACTCTCAGAAACAATCCAACCTGCTAAGCTATTTTTTCAACTACTCATCCCCAGCTGCCCACCTCATCACAAGTCCTGTCCACACAAGATTATCCCATAGTTGCCTACATTCTTACATAAAAGGTATTAACATGTTAAACATTCTTGTAAGAAAAAAAAAAAAGAGAGAGAGAGAATAAAATATTTACAAAGGTATCTTTTCACTCCTGTGCATTTTTAATTACTGAATAATAATGCAGGCCTTAAAAAGTATTGCCTGATAAATGATAGCTGCCCACTACAGAGCCTCTCAAGTATCCTGTCTGTTAAAATTTCATGGAGTCAGAAGCTTTAATGAGGCCTGAAAATTCTCTATTTTTACACACCGAGATTAAGTGGGAAAAGAAAAAAAAGCATAATGAAAGTATTTGCATCAGAAGGCTGGTTCAAAAAAACAACAGATAAAATTAAGAGCAACAATGAAAAGTGAGCCTTACAAGAGAGCAGTGAGACAAATCTGAATGTGTGACTTACAACTACAACAAACTTGTATCTGCTGTAATGCAGCAAAAGAACTTCTGCATTCAGAGAGAACTGGTGTTGGTTCCTCTTGCATAAACATCAGCAGCACTACTTGTCCACAAGGAAAGGCTTCACTGAAAGAAATTTGGTTTTATCAGACAATGTCAGCACCAAAAACGAAATGAAGGATTCCATGATGCAAAGCAGAACAGTGTTCTACAGAAGCACTTGAAATCACCACACCTCACTACATGTTTTCCCTATAAAACCATCTGCCTTTGAGAGAAAGGCATTTTATTATCTGATCATGGGGCCATGTGTCAACATCACTGAATAATCACAGGTGACCGTGAGTCTCCATTTCCTTCAGCAAAGCTTGATGGTTTCATCCATCCAAGCCAGGAACTCTCCTGCAGTTCTTAATATAATTTCATAGACACTACACATTCCAGAGCTTCTACAAACAATAAGCTCTGAGATACAATACAATTTTTTATTTTTCTGTTGCTCCAAACTGTCTTTCATTGCTTCATAACCTCTTTCAACAGAAAGACAGCCTAAGCTCCTCACACCAGAACAAAATTGATTCTCTAGCCTAAAGCAAAGGAAAATGAACCACATGAGAAAACAGATCTCTAAGAAAAGCAAGTTAACTGCCAAAATCAGCTTCTATTATGTTTTAATAATTAGTATTTTCTCTAATTAACATATTTGTAATAGATAAAATGGCCATCACAAAAAAAAAAGTAAAAAAATACTTAAAATTTTCAATAATGGAAACTTTTCTTCAGGAAAAAGAAAATAATCAAAAAACTGCTACATAGCACTGCTTACGACGTTTGCACAAGATCCTATATACTAATATTTAATGAGCTGTGTATTTTCATGAGTAAATTGTATTTTATAATTATACTTTGTAATTTTTCAAGGTAATATAACTTAATGAATGTAAGAAAAGAAGACCATCAATGTAACAGAAAAGCCAGAGGGAACTAAAACACAAAACATTTTATTTCCACCAAGTTGTTATTTGTTATTGTCTTTGTTGCAAGTGAATAACAAAAAAATACTATTAAAAACAGCCCAGAGAATAAAAAAATCAACTGTAGCGAGATGTCTCTCAAGTACCTGTGACTGTTAACAGATTAGAAACAACACTGACATCTGTAAAACTGGAACTCAACCAAACCTCAGAGTAACAAAGCAGAATAATTGTTACAGGAAAAATATGTCCTCTTAGACAACACAAACAATATGTTCTATCATCTTAGCAAAACAGTAAAATATTTCTTTGGAAATCTTATGCATCCTAAACAAGGTCTTTAGGACCTGGGGATCACTTCATTTCGTGTTCACAGCTGAGGTCACACACAGTTTTGCTGTTATTTCCCTTTAGAACCTATAAGGCTGTAGCACGTCAGGCTTTCTGACCTGGAAATACAAACATCTGTATTCAAACACATAAAATCCTGAAGTCAGCACCTGAAGATGTCTAGTTCAATTCAAGGCATTTACAGAAATAGAGGTTCCAAAATTTTCTTTTGTGCTTCATCTGAAATCATACATCTAGTAATCACACTGTCTCTTTTCCAAGGTAACAAATCCAACTTTTCAGTTTACCCTCTTTTAAATGCTCTGAATACTCCAAGACTTTTTTTTCATCCTACTTCTCTTTCAATAGCCCTGACTTGCTATTTTAAAAGCAAAAAAGCTTTACTGTCTCTTACGATTCCTACTGCATTGTTGCCTTTGGATTCCCTGGGTCCAAAACACTGCCTGTAGTTCATCCACAGTTCTCAGCAGGCAGAGCTCCAGTACAAGGTGCAAAGCTGGATTCCCCTCACCATGCCTTCTGGGTCTGAGTAGAAACATATCCTTCAACATCTATGAGGCAACAGAGGACACCCCTTCCCTCTCCCTCCTTTCTACATAGGATTCAGAACGAGAAGAAAGTATGAGAGAAGAAATTGGCTTTGTGCCACTGACAGCTCTCCCTTCACACTGGGCCTCCACTCCAAAACTCTGAATTTTAGTGGCATAAAGGAACATTTTCTACTGATGAAGGAACTGAAAATGTGGTGTAATTGCCATGGTCTTTATAACCAAATGTATCCAGAACAGCGAGGTATCCGTCCCACACTTTTCAGTTCTAGCTTTAAGTCCAAGCTCAAGAGTGTAATCAGAAAACATAGGACTATTTATAGTACCTCAAATAAGTAACAAAAAAAAGGCTCTGAGATACAAGTGGACTCCATCCAGAAGAGGGAGGGAGAGGGGGGGAGGGAGGGGGAAATCAGCTCAATAAAGCCAATAGTTACAATTATTCCTTCAAATATGAAGCTGGAAAAATTTCTAGTGACCACCTAGCAGCACAAAACCTATGAAGAGAAACAACTTTCAAAGCAATCTCCTCACTCTAATTTTAACAAGAGCTAAGAAGAAACAGCAAAGCCAAACAGAAATGTCACTTCCCCATATACTCTTACTGCTTAGATCTGACGAGGCACCTGCCACAGAATGACTGAAATTATGCAACTTGAAAGCAATCAGTGTGACCAAACACAAAGGAAGCAGATTACAGGCTAAGAAACCAACAACAAAAATGCTTCACCAGCAAACACATGCAAACAGTTCACTAGTGTGTGACAAGGATGACCCCCAAAAATGATCAAATTGTGGTCTGCAGACAACTTGTGGTTGTCACAACAAAACTGCTCTTACCAAAATCTGAAATGCAAGTATTGCTCTGCAGGCTGGGCACCACCTGCCTCACAGATACTTCTGGTACCTTCTGCAGTCCCAGGGACAGGAGAAGGTAAAGCCACAGCCTCTTCAGCAGGTCTCTCTTCTCTGCTGGCCCACCTCAGCCCAGCACACGGCAGACAGCCAGGCAGCTCCAGCTGCTCTGTTGCATTCTGCTTGCCACACTGCAGGGAGAGGAAGGAATCCTTTAGCTCTTCCTCTTGAGAGCTACTCGGGCATTAACATGATAGCAGGGAGCGATAAAGGAAGTTGTTTTGCTGGTTCTTGTGTTAATGCAGGTTAAACAAGCACTGGCACTGTTCCTGTTTGCTCTAGGCTGTCTGGTTTCCCATCTCTGGGATTTACTGCTGTAAATAAGCACATCCCAACCATATAGTTGCTTCCTCATCTTTTGTTGCAGATGTTGCCAAGAAGGAACCAAGGATCTAGTTACGTTAATTCTATTCCTTCCATACACCCAACCTCTGCAAAAAAATATTTGCAGAAGGAACTGCAAGCAGTTTCAGAATTAATTTCCCCAGAAGAGCAATACAAAGCGAACAGGGCACCTGCCTCAACTAATACCTGAAACTTACTGACCTTGCTAGAACACAAAGCAGCCTTCAGGCTAAAGGAATTGTATCACTGATGCGAAACAAAAGGTATCACCTGAAGTTTCATTTAGTCTAAGCAACCATTTACTTACTTGCCAAAGGACTGTCCAGCAGGGAACCCAGTGAACCCAGTGTCCTGGCTCCGCACACCACCTAAGCCCACAGGCCTAGGGACAACACAAGCAAACACGCCTGGAGTCAGGGACTTCTCTTCTCAGCACACCGAGTATAAACTGCCAGGTTTTGGCAGCCAGGGGAGCGTGGAGGTGCTCTGTGAGAGGAGGCTGGGCCAGTTCCACCACAGGCCAAAGCTGAGCCCGCAGCACCGCAGCGAGAAGACACTGAGGAAATGGCAGGAAATACCTCAGCCAGGGACAGCAGCACCACGGTGGAACTGGTGACACACCTGGAGGGACACCAGAGCTGAGGAAACGATTAAGAAGGAAAGAGCTGTGAAAGAGTGAGGGACAAGGACCAGCAGAACCGAACTGCCATGTCCTGACCCCAGCCCCCTTGCTCCCCCCTCACCTCACCCAGGGTGAAGTGCAACCCCCAGCAGCAGCCAGGGGAGGGGAGGAGAGGAGAGAGCTCTGCTCAGGAGACAGCACTACAAAGGGGAGGACATGGATTTTCCTCAAGTGTGTCCGTGATTGTTATCTTCGGTTCCCAATCAGTAATCAAAAACTTGGAATTAATTTAGATTCCCTAGGTGCAGTCCTTGCCCACAACAATAATCAGTGAGTGACCTCTCAGTCTTTATTTTGAACCACAAGATTTCTGGCTCCTGTTTCCTTAATTTTCTCCCCTGTCCCACTGAGGGGAAGGAGCAAGTTAAGAAACTCTGCAAGTTCTTTGCTCCCAGCTGGGGCCAACCCACCATACCAAGGCAGATGGCCAAGGAGGATGAAGTGATGGTCACTTCATCAGCCCTATTCCACAGAGCATACAAAATCTCTACCATTGACAGAGCAGAACTGCAATTACACATCCATGGCTGGAAAGCTCCAAGGACACGAATAAAGCCTTCAGTCCTTCTCCCTTTCTTCCAGCAAACCATTGCAGATATAGCTTTTTGGCTGTCTGCTACAGACTTACCAGGTATCAAAGAGTGTTTGTACTCTCTTGTCTACAGAAGAGGTATCCTGTAGGCAGTTCTACAGCCACAAACCTGTTATCTGGATGTTACCTCCAACCAAAGTGTTTAGCTCTGCATGCAAAAGTAGTTTCTTCTAGTCCCACATCCCAGTTCACACCAACAGACAAGGCTCAGCTTCTGCTGACAGAGCAACCAAGGGAGGGACAACACTCCTGGACCCCATCCTGCACTCACCCCCAGCTGTGGCCTGCACCAATACAACATGTACTATTATTTACCTCATGTTACAGCTGTTTGGCTTTGCTTACAGAAATAACAACTGTTTAAACAGCATGAATCCAATTCTCAAACTACGTTAGATAATTTGGTACTGTTTTGGAACACTTTTTCCAAATCATATGCCACCTATTTTCTCTTCTAACGTGCTTCAGATCTTGTTTATCTTGATCCATAACAATGAATCCTACCTAGAGGATCTAAAAACTTTTGTTTTAGTATCTTCATCTCAAAGCTTTCAAGCAAGATCATCAAATTTTGCAAGCTGTCATGAAATCCCTCAGACTCAGCTGCCTTACTTACCTTTGAAGAAAAAAAAAAAAAAAAAATCAGCCAAGTCCTTTGTTTACTGAGTTACCAGCACATGTAGATAACACAGTTGTTGTCAGTATTCTTTTTTTTTTTTCTTCTTTAAGGAAAACTGCATAGGCCGATAAGTAAAATAAATCCTCAGCATCCTGTCTTACTTTCGCTACAGGTCAGGGTGAACCAAAACCCAAAAACCAAAATGGCTATTACTCCCTGGACTCACTCTCCCAGGGGAAGGTAAGGGGATAAAGGACGAGAGATTTCAGAGTTGTAATCTGAGCCTAGAGCAGGTTCACTGGAGCAGTTACGTTACTGAGAGGAACACCTGGGATAATAATGAAAAATAGGAAAACGCATACAAAACCCGATTTCAGTGATCGCTGATATAAGTTATTTCTTTTTTTCAGTATATTTCTGGCAATATGAATCTAAACTTTTCACTGGAAATACATCAAAGACAGAAGAGAAAGTGTATCTCCCAAAACCTGTATTTTACCTGCATTTAACTTTGTCACATTTAAGTGCAGTCAACTTGGCAGTGTCTGGCCATGAATACCATGGGTCATGGTTTTCTGAGAAATAGCAATTGAAGATTTATTTACAGGATGTAGCCAACCTCGTGTTTTGAATGCAAAATGCAAAGTATTTGTATATACACCTTTGTCTATGGCTTTGCAATTTCCTTCCTTTTATTTACCATCAATTTTTCCAAGAGCAAACAACCAAAAGGTATGCTGTGTCAGCACAGCCTCAGTTGGAGGGCTAAGATTCTGTTAAGTGAAAGACAATCAATGGGTGAAAAGAGGGGAAAAAAAGACTGAATTAATCTCTTCTTTGGTTTGCTTTAATATTAAGAAAGTATCCATGAAAACTACTCAGAGTACTACAAGAATCAGCCTGCAGAAATAATAATCTTGTTTTATTTATAGTCAGGGTCATGGGAAATCTGTCCTGGTACATGAAAAAAATACAGCTTCCCAGATTACTGTTGGTAACAGAATTCAAAGAATGAGCAGCTATGGGAAAGTTTAAGTTGCCAACAAATACACCTGAGTGTCCTTGTTGGAAACAGTTTATACTTTCTGTCACTCATTAAGCACTGAGGAAACTGTTAATGCTAGTGTAACCAGGACAATTTTTTGTAACCTGGTGTTTTACTAAGTGCATGCCTTTGTAGTTTTTACAGACTGCAGTTTGTGATTGTGGCTAATTATGGCATGATTAAGATATTATCTGAATAATTAAAATTGGCTTAAAAAAAAAAAATATATATATATATATATATAAAAGCAACCACTAACTTCTTGTTAAGGATCCCACATAGGTCTGCTGCACGTGCTATTGAGTTGGCTGTATACAGCAGCACTTCTTTCCCCTGAACAACTGTTGATGGCAAGAGGATGCCTTTCTTGTGTACTGCTTGCTCTGCTTGGTGCTTACATAACAGAATTCATCTTCTGTCACCTGCTTCACAGTTTAAAAAGCTGTTTATTCCAAGTACTGCGTCACAGGACAATATCACAAACAAAGCAGTATGGAACTAAGCCTGAACCCCAAGACAGTCACTGACCTTGAAGAAATTATTCTGTCTTGAACCAGTTTGAATTCTTACATGCCCAGTCATTTATCCTGGTGCTACACTTGTCTAAGTGAAGCAGTTCTGTCCCCTGTGGTATCGTAACTGGAAGGATAAGATCTCTGTTATTAATACACTTCTGTAGGGATTGTCATAGTTTGTGACTTCAGACAATCTCTACAGAAATGCTGCCATACTTGAGTTACCTGTGTCTTGGAACATTTGATTACCCTCACAAAAAGAATTCACCTTACTGAGTAATCATTAATTTTCCTTTGGTAAAGGTCTTCCTTGGGCTTCGGTCTTTAAGGCAAATCAGTCACAGAAGCTAAATCTTAAAAGTAAATACACGGAGTAGCATATTCTCCAGGGTATCCAAGATCCAGGCTTACCATTTCTGGAGGCAGCTTTCTGCTTAGCACTTGCAGAATCTGGTAGATTGTGACCAGAGCCTTGAATGTAAGACTCATTTAAAATAACAGTGGTGGCATCAGCACGTTGTAGCAGGCCCTCATGTCCTAGACCATAAGCAAGAGGAATAAGGATACCTTTGGAATTCTGAAAAGCAGATTCATTATATTCTCTGCATCACATTCAATAATCCACTCCCTTCTTGCTGGCTCCCTGCAGGAACTAAATAGACCCTAGGTGTCAACTCCAAGATCTGTGTCACAGAAAACAGGTGCCCACCTGCACTGAGGTGCCTCAGGGAGGAATCCCCTTTGTGCTGACTGCCACAGAACTGGTTTTTTTCTCTTCAGAAATGCTGCAATTATCTTTTTCAACACTGCAGGTAAGTAAAATATTGGTGTCAGGTGGCAGCCAGCTGGAATGCAGCCTGGAATGCAGCACCTAGGGTCCCAACTGTCCTGTATCTCTTCCATCACATTCCCAAAGACAAGCTTGGCCACTGCGAAAGTCACAAGCTTCTTTAGTAAAGTACATTCATTAACCACTGAGAATCTGCAGCAGCACTCAGCACATGGTCATACAGCACCATATTGAGATGTATTCTTTCTCAAAGATACAAACATATAGCATAGCTCATTTCCTTTATTACTAAGATTTCTACATACCTTTTATATCCCTTTTCTCATCTCCCATTTTTGTACCTTCATCAAAAATAGAGTTTTGTGTTAATGCCTTCATTTGACTGAATGTGTATTGCTACTCAGTTCATGTATATGCTATTTACCTGTAGATTCTCAAATACAAACATATAAGTACTTAATTCAACAAGGATAAGTTGAATCCAGAAGTGCTATCCAGTATTTTACTCCACTGGAGAGAGAATAACCATGATGATAGAATTTCCATTGCTCTGTGCCACCCACTCCAACCACTGGTACTTCATTTTGCCTGCAGTTAGCCAGACTCAGGGGGTATGGCACTGGTTTTGGGTTGGTTTGTTGGTTTTTTTTTTGCTTTGGGGGAGTGTGGGTGGATGGTTGTTATTTGGGGTGGAAGAAGTTTGCCTTGTTGGGTTTTTTTTTTCTTTTCGTTGGGAGGCAGGAAATTTAATGATGGAATTTGGCATTTGCTTGAAAAAATTTGGTTATTTAAATATATATTTAATATATGTATTTTACCTACATTATTTAAATGTAGGTAAGCTCCATTTCCCTGAACAAAACAAAACCCCCACCAGGTAAAAAGTATCCTGCATAGAGCACAAAGCCTGTTTCATGCACTTCTCTGCCCATTTCCAATGCCTGTTTCTCTGGGTCACCAGATTCTCCAGTCTATTTGATGTTTCCCCTCCTGCACACAACGCAGAGCTCCAGAGTACAATATTCAGCCTCCAACATTGGCACTCCTCCTCAGATGCAGGGAGGGAATGCAATTTATAAAAGGACCACAGACTTCACAACATATTTCAAAGCAAATATCACACTCAAACAGTAACTGCATTTGTTTCCTTGCCATCTAAATAGCTGGAAGAACTGTTGCTTTGCTTAGTAAAAGCACACACTCAAAGCCAAAATTTTTTAAAGTATATATTCCACAAACTTAAAACCTTATAAAACTGAATATAAAGCTATTAAGAAACTATTATTTAAGCTAGAAGTTCCAGAGCTGTCTTTTTTAAATGACGACAATAAAAAAACAATGCCTTCCAAAATCTTCAGTATTATCAGAATCTGTATTAAAATAACACAAATGTGTCATTATCTCAACACAGATATGAACAGTGGACAACACACATTCACCTGGCATTTTGGCCAAGTTTTGCCTCAAAAGCATTCAAGGTAACTCCCCAAGTGCCTGAACAATAGAACCTAAACTCACCTAAGGTGGCAAAATCTCTTGAGAGTTTCAGAAGTGTCCACATGAACAAATCATAAATTTTCTGAACACACAGAGTGGAAGAGCTCACAGGCTTTGTTGCTTCAGCAGTCAGGCTGACAGCAAAAACAATCTCAGCTCCTGAAACTTTATCAGTTTCACAGGAGACTTACAGCAACCCTAAACATTAATCAGTTAAACATTAAACATTTATCAGTTGCTCCTCTTCACTGTTTTAGAAGTTCATGGAAACTGCTTCTCCTCAACAATTCCTATTTGGTCTTATCAGCAAGGAAGCCAGAGTAGCAAATGTTGTGATGTGAGTACTAATTGATTTGCTCTTCATCACTCCTACCATTCACTGACCTGAATTCCTAATTTCTTTTACTGCTTTTCTTACCTTCTCTAATCATTTGTCCTTAACAGTGCTTGAGCACTGTACACAGCAAAGGACTTCTCTCATTCTTGCAGCAGGCCAGGACTAAGCAACCTTTTATTACCTCTTGTTCTCTGGCACCACAGGGGACTGCCTAGAGACCATGGATTTTCTATCATCAGCAAAGTCAAAGTTCCTCCTGCTGACACAAAGACAGCTTCCTTGGTTCCTGGAACTGACAAAAAATCACCTACCTGAAGTACCTAGCTTACAAAGCAAGGCAAACAAAAACACAATTAAGATGATGCAAAGTCCCACACTTGATGGATTGCCACCAGCCCAACACCCCCTCTTCAGAGCATCAGAACAGCTCCACATCCTCCCACATGAATACATCAGAGGAGCAGGAGGCTGGAGTTGCTTTGTACAGAGCTGCCACTTTGCCCTGCAAAGCTGCAAAATGAGGGCTGAGCAAAACTGCCCTTGTTCCCCATAGCTCAGCAGCAGGTTTTTTTCCATCCAGGCCTGTTCAGAAGCATACATTCCCAGTCTTACCTTCCAAGACACACAGACCCACTTGAGCTGCACAGATGCATGACTTCATCTCATGTTTTTAGGACCACAGGCTTAGATATTGCACAGTGTCAGTGCTGTCACTTCTCCCTCCAAGGAACACTGCTGTTGTCTCATTTATATAAATGTCATACTGTAACAGAGTTCCTGTATTTCATCCTACTCAGAGACAGGTAAAACAGACAGATTTCTTCTTTGCCATAATGTTTGGGAAGGCTATCCAGCTCCTTGTTAACCTGCATAGGTTAAATTTTAGACATGAAAACCTAGGCCTTTAAAACATAACATTTTGTGAAAGGTGGATCATGTGGAAAATCCAAATTTAGATTTTCTAATGAGATGATCTGGGAAAACATTTGTTTCACATTAACACAACCATGTCCAGCCTGATCTTCATTTCTATCAAGTTGTTCTATGTGTGCACAGAAAGCCTTTAGAAGAACACGCTTCCTTTTGCTTCAAGTATTCTAAAAATATTACTTCCTAACAAGGATCTCATTTGCATGACAAATTCTCTGTGCCATGTCAGAAGCATCTTTAAACGACCATGTCACGCTTACAGGAATTATTCTGCATGCAGATGAGTTCTCACCAAACTTTGCTTGTGACAAGTTTATTTCATTTTCATCATCATGTGCTTTGGCAGTAAGAGAATCATAGCTTTTCCCTGGAGAGAATCCTTTGCTCATATATTAATTCAAACAAAGGAATATAATCCAGCTGAGTTCATCCATACTTCCCTGGCTGAATATTTGAAATCACTAATTTATAAAGCTAACAGGCAGTATGTATATTACCCTTGTTTGGCTCTGTAATTCTCACTGGAGTTCATGAAAGTATTAAGGAAAAATAAAAAAAGCACTACAGGCTTTTCCTCCCCCTGATTTAAATTAAAGAGCCAAAAAAACACTAAGGCTTTAAAATTGGAGAACAATATCATAACCCTGTCATTAAAAAAACAACAACAAAAAAACACAAAAAAACCCCCCAAAACAAAACAAAAACCCCAGCAAACCTCCAAACAACAAAACTTGCTATGTCTGCTTTGCAAATACTCAAGCCACTATTTTTCAGCTCTTTATTCAGCACAGAGAAACCTGGGTACATTCACTGAGACCTACATACAAAGTCTTCTGTCTTGACAGAAAACAACCCTTGGAGTTCCTTCCTCCTCCAAGATGTGCAGAAAGCATTCCACTCGTCAGGAAAGCCTTGGAAAAGCAGACAGCAGTGTGACTTCAATCACAGACTGAAAAAATTTCACTTTATAACCCCAGCTTAAAGCTGTCTGACTTTACAGAATAGATTGTGCTTGTTTGGGAGTGCTAATTGGCATGGGAGAAAGCACTCCTCTGGCTACTCAAACCTGACTACCTGCCCCTGCCAGCCAAGGCCAGGCAGGTGGATGGTGACATGGAGGGCAGAGAGCTTTCAGTCACCCTTCCCTGGGAAAAAAAAGTCACCAGATCTTCACATGATATGGCAAGAGGTGGAAAATAAAAGACATTTTTTGCTGCACCTCAAGTCTGAGAATACGCGAGAGCTTTGCATCAGACAGCTCAGAACCTGCACACTTGTTTTCTCCCCTCAGCCTGAAAACTTCAGGGGTTTATGATTGAAGTCATGAAGAAAACCTGAAATAGACTGTTTCCACCATCACCAGACTTACTTTCTCAGATTTTATCTGCTTCAGTTTCCCACTCAAATCTTATATTAGATTTTTTTCCCTTCTTTTTCTTTCTCCACCTCCAAGCTTTTCCATTTCCTTACATAATACTGAATAAATATTTTATAGCCAAAGAGGATTTCTACCTGTTATGTAACTCACATTTTGGGGGGCAGTTTCCCCACCTGATTTTTACTCCTGACCCTTCAGTGAAGCCAGAAGCTGTAGTGAGGCAAGTGTCAGAAGAGTATGCCTAACCTTGATCAAACAGCTATAATTATACTACTTGAAAAATGCTAAACAGTATGAAAGTTTCTTTCATCAATACGCATACATATCATGTACATCCTAATATATTAAGAAAATAAATTAACATATGTATATAGACATCAACAAAACTGTTAATTGTCACACCATAAGGGAGTAGTTTAAGAGTAACAAGCAGATGCATCACAGCTAAACAGGAAAGAACAGTCATATTCTAATTCTGAAACAGGACAGGATACATGTGTGTGCTTTGGATGTTCCCCTGGGCTGGAGATTTTGAACAGCCTCCTCCAAAATGTACTCTGAACAGAGCTCACAAAAAACATCAGATGAATTTTTCAAATTTTGGATTGCAATATTTGTCCAAAAGCTAAAAGCTGTTTCTTTAGCTCTGTCCACAACTTTTAAATAAAAATAAAAATCCACATTTCCCCGGCCACCTACCTGTTCACTAACAGAGTAAGCTCATTATAGGAACTGTAATGCTGGATGTATCAGAAAGGTGCCTAAATTATAAAGTTGTTTATGCTCACCAACATACAATCAGGTCATCAGTAGCAGACAGCAAAAATGACATCAGAGAGAGCCTGATGCTTCCAGACAGGACAGCAGCAGTGGTTACAGAAAGAGAGCAAGCTGAGTGCTGGTAAATTCTCATCTCTCTCACCATAAAAAATGCTTTCACTATTCCATCTCAGCAAGATGTTGAGTTTCAGCACTACAATTTTCTGAAGAATAGTTAGGTTAAAAAAATTTAGAATATTAGTTGTGGTTATCTCCCCCTCCACGTTAATTAGGATTTAATAATAAAGTGATGTACCCTTAGCAGTAACATTCAGAAACATATTTAAAATACTGGCTTCAAGTTTGGTGACAGGAGCAATGATACAAAGGGTACAGGTGTTACACTGCTATCATCTCCTCTCAGTGTGTCCTGAATGTGTAATATTTTAAGAAATGCAAAGAAGAATCCATAAAGCTACTAAGTTGTAATTGGATTTAATATAATCAGCTGCTTTCACTTCCAGCTTTTCATTTTTATGCTAGAAAACACAGATTACAGAAAATAATTCTTCTTATGTGTTTATTCAGTTACTCGAATCATTTCAAGGAGACCTTGTAACAGTCAGAAAGGTGAAATTTCTTCCATATGGTGTTAAATAAATGGCAACAAGGAGCAGTGTAAATGGTGTTTTTAAATGGGTACAGCCTTGTGGGTTTTGCATCCTAAACAAACGAGTATGAAGCTCTTTGCTCAACACTAAGTGCTTTACTCCACACCATGAAAACAGGGTCTGTGGGAACCTGGCGATTACCAACACAAAACACCATTAGGATGGTGCCAAAAAGAATGGCAGGGGGGGACCTTGAAATGTATACTTTGAGTCTGGCTGCCTTTAACAGCTTTCCGTTCTGCAGCCCTCCAGCTCCGTGTCTCTCTCAGGGAGATGAGCAGCAAACCCATGACAAGAGCCAAGCACCCACCTTCTTACAACCTCCTGCCAGGCAGCTGCAGAGAGAGAGAAGGTCTCCTCTCCTCTCCTCTCCTCTCAGCCCCCTCTTCTCCCGACCAAACAATCCCAGTTCCCCCAGCCACTCCTCTTTAGTGGTTGGACCTGTGAATTATCCTCTGGTAAGCCAAGCACTTGGGCTCCTGCACCGGCAGCCCTGGGCTTTACATCAGAGGAGGTGAGGTCCTTGGGGGTGTCAGTACCTTTATAATAGCAGCAGCTGCTGAGAAGCACTGGAATCTGGAGTAACAAGCAACAAATGGGAGAAGAAGCAGCAATGTGGGCTGAGGGGAGACCCGGAGCAGCAAGGGATGGGAAACCCAAGTCCCCACAGCCAACAGGCAGCTGCCGTGTGGGACAGGAGCATTGGGCACAATGCTGCGGGGTGGGGAAAAAAAAATAAATATATATATATATATATATAGGAAAAAAAATTATAATATTGTAATACGTTACACATTTTGTACATGTAACAAACGCATGAAATACACGGTTCCGTCGGGGCGGTTTAATCTAGGTCTGTAACGTACCCACATCACGGGAAGGAGGGGGAAGAAGGGCCGCCACGCCACGGAACCCAGCGTGGGGCCGCCACGGGGGCACCCCCAGACCCGGGGCAGCCACCGGGGCACCCCCAGGCCCGGGGCCTTGTCCCCTCCCCTGCCGCCGCCCAAGGCCCGGCTGGGACCGCCCGTGTCGCTGTCGCCCCCTGGCGGCCGCGGCCCCTCCCNACCCCCAGCCCCGGGACCCCCGCACACACACACACACCCAGCCCCGGGACCCCCGCACACACACACACACCCCCAGCCTAGGGGCCCCCGCACACACACACACACACAGAGCTCCGGGACTCCCGCACACACACCCACACCGAGCTCCGGGACCCACAGACAGCCTCGGGACCCCCGCACCCACTGCCCCGGTTGCCTCGGGGGCGGTCACTGAAGTAGTAAGAGGTGTAGTAACAGGGTGGTGCCCAGCTGCCACCTGCCCAGCAGTGAGGAGGCAGGACACAGCACTCTGGACACGAGTTGTGCCCAGTCTCAGCCTCGGGCCACCCAGAAGGAGCAGCCCTGCTGGTTTCAGACAGGGATGAGGGCTCTGGCCATAAACCCCCACAAGGGTTCCAACTGCTGCCATTTGGTGGTCCCTCAGCTCACAATAAGCAGCAAAAAACAGCCCAACGGATGAGGTTGAGCACACCTGGGTTGTCTGTTCATGTTCAGGCTCCACCAAATGCAGCAGGATTTCAGAACCAACAACACTGGGTGTCTGGTCTGCAGTCAATAAATCAAGCATGGTGGAGCCCAACACGGCCATCCAGACGTGAGCAGTAAGGCTGCACCTCCTGCAACCCTGAGAGAAAGCAGCACCCGGTAAGCACCCTGAGTTCAGGCAGCATTTAAGAGAAAAAGCAAAACAAAACCACCCTCTCCACACTCAGCCATATCAGAGGCTACTGACAGAGTCTGGATGTCTTATCTTCATTTACCCTGAGCAGATCACATTATCAGTACTGAATGAATTCTCCAGAGAGAGGGAGGTTTAACATCCAGTCTTTTGTCCTGGATCTTTAAAGCCCCGTTTAACAAAAGCAGCTCAAACCCCATATTCTTGCTATCTTAAATAGGAAGCTCAATATTTGAAGTTTTAATACAATCTTCCGTGGAAGATCATTCTCTGAACTGATAAGGCAGAGGACCAAGGATGAGTTGGTCCTCCCCTTGTGAGTGCCCTATGGCAGCCTAAAGGCTTTCTGTAGAATGCTGAGAAAATGCCATCCAGTAGAGAAGGGGGAGTGAGACAGATAAATATTAGTACACACACACACACACACACACACACCTATTTATAAAAAAAGAGGATACCTGGCTGAAGTAAAGAGCATAACAGCTCCAGAATATACAGCTACTAAGGTCAGGGACAAACCTACTCATCACCTGAAGCCCATGTTTTCTGTTCATAGTTAATGGGATGGAAAAACATGTACTAAACAACCATTCACTGTCAAGTGTGAGACAGCAGGGTGCACATGTACTCATTTTGGCATTCACAAGTGATGGGTAGTGATATTCCAGTCTTGGGATTTTGAACCACTGTTTGGATATGACATCCAATTCCTTGAAACCTCAAAAAAACCCCAAACAACAAACCAAAAAACCCACGTTTCATTTATTAGTTTCCAACTGCCAAAAGAGGATGTCTTCAATGTCTTCAGTCTGAGGGCAAAGAGAAAAGATGGAAACAAAACAGACATTGTTCAGTGACTGAGCCAATGTAAGCACTCGGTTGGGTGGCACCAATCCCTCACTTAGGGGCTGGTTTTTTTTTTGTAAAAAACGTTTTTCAAACAACTTTCAGCACCCGCAAATAAGTTTGTAATCAAGTGAGTGTTTGTACTGCCCATGATATAACACAAATTATTCCTGCATGAGCAAAGGAAGCTCATCTTTTGCCTAGACAGGCATTGACTTATTTTTGGGTAGTAGCTTGAGAGGCCAACAGCAAAAGAGCAGAACTGGCCCAGTACTCCCAACGGAGAGCAAAGAGCAGCATTACAAGCAGCAAGGCCAATTCCCAGGCACAGGGCAGAATTCCAGCTGAACACATGGTGTCTCTGGTTAAAAGACAGATGTCCAGGGGATGAGTCAGTCTCAAATATGAAAACAAGTTTGGTGACACAGTTCTTTGCATGTCAGTGTAACAAGTTCCTTTGATATATGCCATAACACCACCCTGTTCTGTAGTTATCTTGCTCTCCAGGTGTGACAACCACCAAGGCATATTTTATACCAACAACTGCACGGAGCTCAACCTCCCACTGGGGCAATGAACTCCATTTACAGCTCTTTTGGTTCCTGTATTAACAACCAGTGGTGCTGAAGGGTTAGAAACCAAGACAAATCATTTAACTCTTCAAGTACATTTTGCATTATGTCCACCCAGAGACAGGCAGCCATGGTTTACAGACACACTAATGTGCAAATGTAATATCACATTAACTGTTCACAGAAAGAGCTAAATACCATTTTTATTCTAAGGAGTGTTTAATGTACATGTAACCATGCTTGTTCATTCTCCTGTTCACTCTATACCTTCTACAGGCATGATAAAATCATACTGAGAAGGTAGTAAATTCAGTGTCCCTACACATGGCAGCATTAGCATTAAAATTTTCCATGTTGGCAAGAGCACTGGGGAAAAACATTTTAGTGACACACTAAATCTGCAGAATTGGTACTTCATCACTAGCCAGCAAAATTCACAAACTTGAGCACAAATTCTGACTGGTCATGTGTGGAATTCTAGTACTAAAGAACTGGAAGCTTATACAAAAGATGCTTTGATCCTTCATAACAGCCACTTCAACATTTAGCTGCCACTTTCTAATATTTTTGTCTGGAATTCCAAGAGAAGCAAAACTGCAATATAACTAGATTTTTTTTTTTTTTTTTTGGTCCGAAATAGAAACTTTAAAAGATAGGTTGTACCTAAAGGTTAAAAAGAACAAGAAGCATTTAAGAAGATTTCAAAGCTATGCAAATGAGGTTTTAATCTTGTTCCTTACTCTATCCCACTCCTGTTAGAAAAACTGTTCTAAGCAAGAAGAGTTTCACAGATTATACTTCTCTGGGAGTTTAAAAAAAAAATAAAAAAAAATTAAGGCCATCCATATGCTGTATTTAGTTCTGCCTACCCTGCCCACTCACACACAACACTTCAAAGTTACAAGTTACAGCAACATCAACTGCTTTGATAAAATTTATTCCCCCCTCTCCCCAACAAATCTTCCTTCTCTTTAACCTTCAGCCAAGGCTGTTGTTATTATCAGGTGCCAAACACACACTGAAGTCCACCACAGTGATTAGCAAAGTTCATTTAGAGCCTATAAGCAGCAAAACACAAAGCAGATGATGATGTAACCCCTCTGAAGGGACGTTTTTGCCCACGCACGTGTCTAGACACAGTTCCATGAAACGGGTTCCAAGACACACTAAGACATTTTGAAAACATCATCTTTTGCAGCTAGAAATACCAAGATCCCAGACAAGGCTGTTGTAACCAGCACAGATGTTTAGTCAGAAAGCTGAGTGTGCTCTTGACAAAGTTTTTAAGGGTGCTGTACAGCAAGCTGAGGCACTGAAATAATATGTTCATCATGCTCACTGTTCAGTAAAAAAGCAACTCAGAACAAGCCTTTTCTAACACAGCAGTATTCCCCCACAGTAAAATGAACTTTTCTCAAAGGACTGGTAGCTCCTCAAGGCTACAGTGAGGTAAGTGGAAAAAAAAGAATGTAAGAGGAAGGGGAAGGAGGCAAATAAAAATAAAAGCCTTTTTTCCTCTTCTGTCTGTGTTTTTGCTCATTTCAAGCAAGACCCCTGAGGTATTAATTCTGCTTTCCAGAGGTGACACCAACAGGCAGTTTTGAGTTATCATCACAAAACATGGGCTAATTTTAAGATGAATGACATGTTATTAACTCCAATTAAATTATACCTATTTGCACCAAAAGCAAAATATAATGTGCTATTTTAATGTTTTCAAGCAAGTATTTGGTTGAACTGTTTTTCAACAATGCACTCAAAGATATTGTAAAATAACAACATAACACTTTTGTCAGCTACAGTATTCATTTAAATAATTTTTACATAAATAAAAAACACCAGAGAATACCTGCAAGGGTCCTACATTAGAGGCTTTCAAGAAATGCATAACCAATCCAAAATTTTAAAATATTTGCTTTGTTTTTTTAAACAAAAGCCAAATCTTCTGCATTACATCTGCCTAGCAAAAATATCTTTGCTTCAAACCAACTGAAACCATCCACCTGGAGCTAAAAAAAAAAGGCACTTGAGAAGAAAAACTAACAACAACAACAAAATAAAAGTAAAACCCACTAAAAATACAGCTTACCAGTCTGGATGCCTACAGCTTATTCTGCACAATAATTCTCAAACACCAATGCTGTCTACTAGCATTCTACAAGAACCACTAAAATCCTTCACTGAAATCCACTGACTGGAAATATATGGTGTGAACAGCTTGAAATTACAACATGAACAGCCAACGAAGGACAAAGTCTCATAAAACATTCTGTAAGCAGAGAGAAAAGGGGAGAGCTAGCCATGAACAGCAGAGACCAGGCTAAAATCAGAACAAAAACACCTCTAAGTCTCAAGACTTGTAAGACTTTCCCTGGCCCTCCTTGCTCACTGTTGGGCTTGCATCCCCTGGGAAATAGAAGATGGCATCTCCTGCACATCCTTCTGTCATCTTCAGTTTGGAATCAGAATATTCAAATTGCTCAACATTTTGCACGTTCATTTAAATGCCCACTGTAGCCTAAAAATTCTAGCTTCTATTCTTAGTGTCATTAAGGTTGGAGAAGACCTCAAAGATCATTAAGGCCCCTCATCAACCTAACACCACCACACTCAACTAAACCACGTCCTGAGGTGCCATACATACACGTTTTTTGAACACCCCCAGGGTTGGTGACCACCACTGCCCTGGGCAGCCTGTTCCAAAGCCTGGCCATTCTTTCAGTAAATAAATTTCTCCTAATATCCAGTCAAAACCTCCACTGGCACAACTGGAGGCCGTTTCCTCTTGTCTTATCACTGTGAACTTAGGACAAGAGCCAAGCACCCACCTTGTTACAACCTCCTTTCAGGCAGTTGCAGAGAAGGTCTCCCCTCAGCTCCCTCTTCTCCTGACCAAACAATCCCAGTTTTCCCAACCACTCCTCTTTAGACCTCTAAAGGACCCTGTGAATTATCCTCTGGTAAGCCAAGCACATGGGCTCCTGCACCTGCAACCCTGGGCTTTACATCAGAGGTGGTGAGGTCCTTGGGGGTGTCAGTACCTTTATAATAGCAGCAGCTGCTGAGAAGCACTGGAATCTGGAGTAACAAGCAACAAATGGGAGAAGAAAAAACAATGTGGGTGAAATTCTGACCCAATTCAAGTCAGCTGTGATTGATTTAAACACAAGTGAGCAAAAATTAACTAGCCTCTTTTCCTGTTTTAGATCATTCAGGGAAATAAAATCTTCTTTCACCATTTTGATTTTAATTATTTAGGGCTGGTTTGATTTTTCATCCCAATTCCTTGCCTCAGAAGCCAGATACAAACAACTCCTTGGTCATGTGTTAGTGAAGGAATCTCTAGCCAGTTAATAAAAAAGGCTCTCTCCTTTTTTCTGTGCTGGTTTTTAAAGAGGGTGTTTTTTCTATGTTCTGATCAGTTATTTACCTGAGAGGCCTCAACAGCTCACTGGGCTAGTTTCTCCTCACCAGGCTAAAATGACAAAGCTCCTGTTCTGGGGAACTATCAGCACATCTCCCAGAGACAACAATACTCCATGCTTTATCTCTGGCTCCTCCAGGTGCCCAGAGCCCCCGGCTGACGCCTGCATGGGGACAAAAGTGTTTGTTGCTCTCTAACCATATCCTGTTTCCCCTTTGAAAGGAGGTACCAGAGAGCATCCTCCTCTGGTTCCAGCCCACCACGGCAGCACTTTCAGTGCTAGACATGTAAAGTTGTTGTTGCATCTCTGCCTGCAGCTTTCTCCCCTTCTGCTCCTGTTGCTGGCCATGCTTCATTTTTCATTTGCTGGATAGAAAACTTCTACAATGTCTTAATTACTGGGGGGTTTTGTTGGTTGGTTTTTGGTTTTTTGAGTCAGCTGAGCACACAGCTGTTGGTCTGAGGGTCAGATTAAACACATTTTGACTCATGCCTTCTCTCCAGAATTGTGAGGAAGTCACTGCCTGAACTCTGTTGCAGAGCCAAACACCTCCCCCTGCATCTCCGAAATTCAGCATCCACATGGTGCAAGCAGGGGAGGCAGAGAGAAAAGTCCAGGAAAGGGGACAGACACATCTTTTCCTTCAGCATCTGTGCAGAGTCCAAGCTGAGCTGAAAATACTGCCCCGTACAGCACCCCACAGGCTGTGTGAGAGGGAGGACTCCTGAGACAGAGCAGGTCTCCAGAGCTGGTAAGATGGAGTAACTCAGACTTGAAATATGAAGTTATTTTTTCACTTAAAAACAAAACCAAAAAACAAACAGTGGCATTTTGACTGGCACTTGCAGCTGTCACTCATAAAAAAAGATTCCAGTCCCATGTGTTCCTCATAGGAGGAGTAGGAAAAGCTGCAGTGTTTATAAGGTATGAAAAAGCTTCACATCAATCATGTGAAATCCAGCTAAATATATGCTATTAAACTCAAAGCTGATGGCACTTAGCCTGAGGTCAGTACTGTGGGATCAATGCAAATAAACCTTTCCTGTCTTTAGAAGTCAGTCATGTCTACCCAAAGAGAAAAACGTTCAAGGCAGAGTCCCCAAGTGCTCTATAGTTGGTAGCATCACCTAATTTAAATAAAATATTAATTTAACAACACAAAAGCCATTTCCTCTAAGCTGACTTAAGTTTTCTTTAGGAATTATTAACCTGATAAAACATTTTCCCCCTTTTCACCTATACTGCCTCAATCCACTTTGCATTCCATCTAGTTTATATTTGTAGTTTGTTTCTACTAAAAAACCAGAAACAATCTCTCTCCTAAAGTGTAGACTTGACAAAATCTGTATCAGTGGATACAAGCTGTCAGGTAATGACAGATCCCTTTGGACTGCATTCAGAATCAGCCAGAAGCTAGCCTGGGTTTCAGAAGACTCTGGTGGGAGACCTGCTGAGTTATGTTTCAGACTTTATCTTCTGCCCACTATGGGCCAGGTGTTGCCTTAACATCAAGGGCAAAGGCAAGACAACAGAGATTTTTAAGAGTAACTACAAAACCATAAGAAACTGTGGGTAGGAGCTTCACATAGTTTAGGAGAACATGGTACAGTGCTCTAGGACAAAAAGAAAAATTACCACATTCCCAGAGTATTATTTCTTTCACATTAATAAGTGTGGGATAAAAAACCATGCTTGTTGATGGATGCTGAATCCTTGACAGTGCAAGTGAAAATTGTACCTGGGTGTAGGAGAAGGCACACGGAGTATTTTTGTTAATGTGAACTTCCATCAAATTGGAAGTGGAATAAAAGCCAAGTAAAACCTATTAGGCAAAGGAAAGGAATCGTTCTGAATCACTCCCCCACTTGCCAGAAGCATGACAGAATCTTGTGGAAGAGTACTGGGGAAGCATTCAATGCTGTTAATGCCATTTTTCACCTTGGGGTTAATACACAAATTAGCTTATGGGACAGTGGGATTTAAGGAGGTTTACTTTTCTCCTCCATTAAAGAAGGTTGCAGAGAAGGATGGCTTCCTATATACCAATACCAGGAAAACAAGTTTTATTTACAAAAACCATGCACAGCAACACAACATCCTTTTCTCAATAGTGATGTTGGTGTGGAAATTTAAAATGCTCCTTACTTCATTTTTTTCATTAGTTCCAAATTTTTCCTGTCTTCTGGACCCAATCTGAGACATGTTTTGACAGACATGTCACAGTTTGACTCACTTACACTTTGAACCAGGATTACAGAAAGAGCAAGACACATCTACCATACCTCTGCTTTCTCTAAATTACAGAGAAGAGAGACCAAAGCCAAGATGAGTGTGCACTGCACAACATACCTAGAACCACCACAGCTGAAAGATCTCAAAGTACTGTGATCAACTCATGTAAAGGGATTTTTTCAGTGCTGGAGAGGAGAATGAATCGCAGCACACAAACCCCACACAGGCAATGTAGCAGATGGCTGGCCAAGTTCTGCTGGAAAATGCTCAAGTGCAAAAAAAGGGAACAAAATGCTTGTTCTGACACCTGTAACACTGACCCTGTAGTTTATTTGATCTTTGACCCTGTACGTAATGTGAGTGCCTTCAAGAACAGCCAAAATCCTCAGCAATGAGGCAATGTGGGTGGCACTGGGAGAACTTGGAGAACTTTCTCAAAGAGCCTTTTCAGAGGGGATTTGCCACTTGAACTTCCCTGGATGTCTACCATAGTTGAATGTATTTTCTAATGCAGTTCCAACATGACTGACAGACAGCCTGACTTGTGCTGAGGAATCTGGAAATGCAGCATTATCCCAGGAAAGGAAATGTTCATTTTTTAATGCCTTCTCTAGATGAGCTGAAGCAGTGAACTTCATTACAGGCAAGCTTCAGGTTTTTAAAAACACTGAGGAAAATAACATGCAACCTGCTACTAATGCAAAACATTCCTACGGTCCCAGTGCAGAGAGAACTTATTCAGAGAATGAAGCAATTGAGACAAACTGAGCCCCATGCTGTACCCTTCATGCTTTCTTGTGCTGAGGGTAACAAACACAAAGCACTCTGCAGGTGCCACGAAGACTCCAACCTTCCCCACACCCTGGGGATGTGGGCAATTATTTAAAGAGGTCTGCAAGAACATGAGGGGACTGAGAAATCTCATTCTCTCTAGCTGCTATCTCCAGGATAAAATATCTGGAACTGTGTCTTGGTGTGGCACATCTCAACAATTTTCCCCATGTCTTGTCATTCTCTTACAGCTACTTGAGAAACTCTAGCAGAGACACATGCTGCACGGCCCACAAAACAAAACACATTCCCCTTAAAAAATAAATTAAAAAAACCACAAAAAACCCCCTCACTGTTTAAAGAAAACTTATGATAAATTAGAAGAGTATTTGCCATACTCCCATCCCATCCCCCTCGCAATAATTTGTATTTCATGTACTGCAAGAAGCTAAGGAAATTGAGCTCCTTGTCTGTAAAAATACTGTACTACTTTTCTCAAAGATTTGTCTCCAACAACAACCAAATGTCATTAGTGAAAGTCTGAATGATATTGCACTCATGTGATTCTGTTTCTATGCAGGCTAAACCTCTCTTTTCTATTTTGCATGACTCCACAAGCTTTTTTGAGATTTAAGAACTAATCCTATTTCACCAAAACATTTTTGTTTGCCTCAGATCCAGTTCTCTCCCTCTCTCCTTTATTCACAGTGGAAGTTTGGATTCTTTTCAGTTAGCAGGCAGACAGGGGGGAATACATACACATTTTTTAAAAACTTTTTCTCTTGTGAGAACTTTAGGTCCTTAAGTCTGTCTCATAGGTGTTCTGGTTTGGAGACAACTTACTTCCAAAACTGTGGCACATTAGATGGTTATTTCAAATGCTTATAAAACTAGAAGTGAGTTAGCATTCACATGCAATTGTTGTTTCAGCAGAGAATACCCACCACAGTTGTGTCACCATTTTTTTTTTGACAGCTACCATTTTGTCTGACTATGAAGTGTGTGAAAATTACACAGTCCTTGCTGCATTGCCTTTATGGCTAGTCAGTTGTTGCTCCAGTCTCTTAGTTTGTTATTACCTTCCAACACAGGAATAATCATACAGGCCTTTAAAAGTAATATTTTGGGGATTATCTGATGGAGAAAGTTAGAATTTATTCCTCCTCTCTGTTAGGCTTAGAGGTGTTACAAAAACATTTACTGGAGAAAATTCTAATTCAATCTTCTGGGTAAGTCACTTATCCCTTGCTGTTCTTCTAAGGGTTCAACTTTGGGAAAAAAAAATCCTCTTTTTCTTGAATAGTTTTTGATAGACAGGTAAAAACATACCTGCAGGTTCTGAACCTACCAGTGAAACTCTGGTCTTATTTTTCCCATGCATCACTGGGAGACAAAGTTAATTGGATAGCTGAATAAAAAAACATGGCAGACAATACAGATTATCCACAACAGTCAGCTGACTTCAAGCAGTGTTGAGAATTCACAGCAAGACTTTCTCTATGTAATTCAAGCTATTTCTCCTTTCTTTCATATTGGGAGTCCTTGAGCAGATCAAAAGATGAATCATTATTAGAGTTGCAGCTACATTACAAGAGTGTGGCAATCAGCGATGCCATTTCAGTGATTTACACAGTGATTCTTCTCCAGAAGAAAGAGAGAGAGGAAAAGTGCTGCAGTGACCTCATTGCTCAGCAGAAGAGTTTAATGGAAGGAAAAGAAAAAATCCAAGTCCGAGGCAGGAAGATGCACAGATGAATACACAAGTAAGAAATTTGTGGGGAGACATTTTCTCTGGATTTCTTGACAAATTATATTTGGCCATGAAAAGCCTGCCTAACAGTTACTATAGGCAGGGCTGTGGGAGAGCAAGGAGATCAAAGCAGAGACTTTGCATTCAAACCCAGGAATGATGATTAACAGATACACAGAAAGTCTTCAGAGGGAAGGACAGGAAACGCCACTGAGAGGCACGGTCACTGCTGTACATGAGGTATGACTAACAGCTTTATGTTGCATCTTTTCTCATCTCCTACACTGCTATCTCCCTGTCTGAAATTTCAGTTCAGCAGCTCTTCATTAAGTACTTCCTCCAAAGTTAAACAATTTAAATCTAAGTCTGCAACAGCAGAATTTCTAGCAGCTACAGCAAAAGAAACAAAAAGCTTTCAAAACTCCTCAGATATACATATGTGCATACAGCATATGAGAGCAGACACTGCTACTGTAACAATCAGATGGAAAGGCCCTGGATGAAGGAAGAGCTACATTTATTTTAGATGAAAGCCACTGGCACAGAGTGTGGTTCTGCTCTGTTCTGAATTATGTATGCGTGCATTTCTCAGTGAGCCTAAAATAATACATGCTTTAGATTTTTAATCCAGTTTGAGAATTAGAATATGAAGGAACTAATATAGACATCTTATATATTCCTGCTTTCAGCACTTAGGGAGGGTCTCGTCCATATCACTTATCATGCACTCTGGAAGTAAATGGACTGAGTTTTCTTCAGGAGTCAGTCAAACTGCAGTCGATTGAAAACCTCAGTAAAGAGCATGTCAGTCCTCAAAATGACATTCAGGTAGCAGAGAAACATTTAGCAGAAGTCAGAGGAATTAGTAATAATACAGCCAGCAAGCTTCATGGAAAATTAAGTGTGTCTTGGGGATAGGTAGGGAGTGCAGGAGTAGGAGAAGGAGGCCATGACTAAAACTCTTATTTGAAGTCATATTTGACCAAGGGGCTAAGCTGGAAAAAATGTGAGAGAAAAAGTTTCAGAATACAAAAAAATCTCATTTTGAAATAAAAGTGAAGTTCTTTTTTGGACAATTTAATGTTTTATATTAAAATATTTTTATAATGTCAAGTTTTCATTTCAAAAATCATCTTGTTTTAAGAAAACCTGGAAAACATTTAGTTTTAACTGAACGGGCAAATATTTTAGACTGAAAAGCAAATCCTTATAGATTGTTTTGCCAACAGTTTTATAATTGTTGTTTCACTTCAGTTCTGGTTTTGCTTCTTGCAAAATATTTGGTTCAGCCACTAGGGGTATGAAAGCAAAAAAATTTACCAGCTTTTGCTCAGCTGACCATTCACAGTGATTTGAGTCCAGTGTGGAATGCACGTGTGCACCTCAGAGCTGGGTAATCAGGTAAGATGTACATGATACAGGTGCCCATATGGTTAACATCAGAACACTGCCACGAGCTGGTAGCCAAGCTGGCTGGCATGGTGAAGAGGTACCTTTCAGGGCTCAGGTGTATCCATCTTCTCTAGGCCAAAACCAAAACCACAGCAGGGATAAATATGGGAAAGAACTTGCCTTGTTTATGGATTGCTGTTCCTGAAAGGGCAAAGGAGCAAGACTCCACAGCTTCCTCTGTCTTGGATGCCACTGAGAGGAAAACTGCCTTTATCCTTTTGCCTCGCCATACAGAAGGATGAGCCAAGGAAATTCTTAGGAAAAAGACAGAAGCAGCAGCAGAGTTCCAGTGAGGTTGATTTGTACAGTGACTTCTGAGGTCTTTTCTCTTAGTCTCCTCCCTGCCTCAACAATTAGCACTTGTACTCTGTCTCCTTTGTGCACAGCTTGGATTATTGAAAATAATTAATATTTCAGCGAGGATAAAAGGTTATGCAGCTTGAGGTCTATTACTTACTTACTGAAGAGGTATACCCCAGAGGGCAGCTGTTTCACAAACATGCCTCCAACCCAGAAGTGGAGGGACTACTTCCAAGGATGAGAAAGCAGCTCAGTCATTATTAATTTTTATTACAGTGGTACCCAGGTACTGCATAAATATTATTTCTGTCTCAGTAGTCTCTTGCTGAGCCAACCAACAGGATGCCAATTAGCAATCACTTTCTAGTCTTATTTTTAGTTCTCTACTTTAAACATCTGTTTACTGGTAAACTGACTGAGATCTCTTTCACCACTTGAATGGTTTAAACAATATTCAGCTGAAGAATCAGCAACAGGATTGGGAATAGGTTAACAGGGATGCAAATAAAATAATGATGCCTTGTTAGTAAGATGTTGACCCGTCAGCATGTTTTTCTCTCCTTCCTGGGGAGCTGATATCAAAGACAACAAAATACTCAATTCTGAGATCAATTACAACTTTTCTGATTGAATACTTTATCAAATATGTTCAGGCCTAATTTCCTACAACCAGCTGTAAAGATACATAAAGATAAATAATAATTATGATACACAACTTAAATAATTTATAAAAGTAACACCTTAGGAACTAGGCACCAGACAGGCCTGTTACAGACTTTATTTATGAATTAGTATCAAACTCAGCATCTGCACCACTTCCCTCCAGCTCAATTTGTATACATTCTTAGAGGCAGCTAGAAAACTTATAAAAAACATTTTAAACATTATCTCATGCAGGCATTCTGCTAATTCCAGTTCATATGAGCTTGATTATATGTACTCTTACTAACTCTTTAGTTACTAACTTAGTAAGAAAAATATAAAGACTAAAAATTAATAAGAAAACCAGAAAGCTAGGTACAAACATATGAATATGTGTATAATAAATATGGATTGTATTTCTACAGCACCTAGGCCAGATCAAATTCTTCATTTTCATGCTGTATATGCAAATGTTAAAACAGGATAGCAAGATGCAGTGGAGACACACAAAACAATTTCACACATTCCCAAATATTTAGATGTCAAGAAAGTGTAATGTATTTCTAATTTTCACAGTCACTTCTACTGCTTTTTTTTCTATTCTGTAGTCAGGTATGAATTCACATCTTTCAGAGAAATAGCCAACTGCCACTAAGACAAACAAAACAAAGGAAACATTCCTTTTGTGCCCTAGGATACGGAAAACAAAGATTGTTTGCTCTGGGTGGTAATTAAATGATACTGAGGACAGCATGTGTGTGTTTATGTACATGCACACATCCACCATTTACTTGGACTTGTAATTAAATGATGTGGTGTTTCTATGCACACACACTTATCTTTGCCAAGTCAAAGAGCACAGAAAAACAGATGAAAGAGTACAGGAAAATCAGCTGAGAGACAGAATGCAGAAGGTTTTAGGCTTTTCTAAATCTTCCATGTATGAAATGTTAGTAAATAATACATGATAACTCTTCAAAAAGCTCAGTTCTGTCCCAGCAACTGTGATTCTTAAGGCTCCTGACTTGTTTGAACACATTCACACAGGCTGACTCGTCCCATTCATACCATTTACTTTAACACTTGAAATGAACTAAACTTTGCCATGACACTGTGAAACACTTTGAATTACTGACATAGCAGTAACAATGTGTGCAGAGCTGTACTAAACAAAACCAGGGTTCTGCTAAGAGCATTTGATGAATTTAAAACAATCTCTAAAGCTGTCTTAAGTTTGTCCTGGTTGCACCTCCAAGCAACTTACACTTACTCTAGAGAAAATTAATTTTACAGTTAAAACACACAATCAAGTAACTCCTTAGAGAATTTTTGTGCCTGTGTTCAAAAGCATTTATTTATACAGCAGCAATATGTCTCTATTATTATAGAGATGTTTTATAGATGTTTATAGCTTATCTTTCAAAACACTTAAATAAAGAAGAAATTAACAGAAAATTAAAGGTAGTTAGTGCACACAGAAAAGCAGAAATTGAAAATAATGTCTATTTTTTGTAAGAGCTGTTAGGGAAGGGGAAACAGACTCTCCATCTAAATGGACTCCAATTTTGATCACCATTAGAACTAAGATATATGGACAATTTTTTATATGTACTCCATAACTGCATTCAGCCTTAGCTGCTGTGTTTCTACCCTGCTACTCTTGAATACTTGTCTTCTCCTCTGTTTCTATATGGGAACTACAAAAGGTCACAGCAGCAGCAGGGTAGGCAGAAGAACAATATTCTGAGGTTTCCTAAAAGACATTTGAAACAAGAATGTGTTTTTGACACATACTACTTATGTCTCTGCTTAGCAGTATTATTGAATTAAAATATTGTCAAAATTTTTTCAACATCCTTGACCTAATTTTTTATTTCATCCAATACTTGAAGTAATTGAGCTAACTTCTGAATTGAGATTAAAAAAAAAAAAAAATCACCCATCTTATATCACAGATTTCATCTTGGTTAAGGTGTTTTCTTTCCCTTGCCCTGACCCAGTTGCCTTTGATAGCAATACTGTCAGCTCCTGTGACCTGGTCAGTCCTAACTTTCTAAATGCTAATTTCCTTCCAGTTTCCAGTACTGCAAGATAGGGGAGATAAAGCTGGATCCTGAGAAATAGTCTCTAAACCCACTCCACTGCACCTGAGAGTGTAGCTTCATCCTGAGTCAAGGATTTCCCTGCATCCTGGAAACAGTTCTGGGAATATGCATCATTTCTTATGCTTTCAGCCACTTCACACAGGTATTACACCTGAAACTCTTGACAGTGAAGACATACAGAATACACTGAACTCTCCTGTCTGTAGAAATACATATTTGTAGCACAAGAGGACAAAGAAGTCAGCCACATTGTGCTAAATACCCACTTCAGACAGCATCCCCTTCACTCGTGAGCCTGCTCAGAGTGTGAGGATAATACAATATCCTGATCTGGGACTACCTGATTTTATAACCCTGTTCTTTACAAAGTCTTTTGCATCTGTCAAATATTTTTTAAAATAAGCCTTCCAGCAAAGCTGAATCTTCTTAAGTTTAAGTCTACAATTAGAATTATTGTTTGAAGGATTTATTCTAACCTCACTTTCTACTCACCATAACTACCCCTGCAGTTCAAAATAGCAGAGCTGACAAAAATGCTTCATTCACGGGGCTTTGATTATTAAATTTGAGCTTATCTAACAGAACCTGGGTTTAATTCCTAGAGGAAAGAGCTCTTTGGGGGAAAAAGTAAAAAAGTACAGAAAAATGATGAATACTACCACTTCATTCCTGTAATCTGTTCGAGTAAAATGATACCATAGAGCATATCAAGACTTAAACTTAGTACATACTTTCTTCATTTTCAGACACTTTTCTCAAGTTCATTAAATTATTCTGTGTCTGTAGACCTGCTGGCAACTGAATACTCCACTTCACAAGCATTTCCTGCCCCAGTGTGTTGAAAAGCTATTTTATGCTCTCAATGGAACGTTAAAAGGGTGATGTTCCACCAGGAATTTTATGCATCTGTATAAATGCTGACTCCTGTAACACAGAACTGGCTTTCAGAGCAGCCCCAGCACTATCTTCTATATGTTATTGCCAAGAAATTGAAAAAACCCTAATCAGATCACTTCTTCCAAAAATGAGGAACAAGGCAAAAGAAAAATTGGGGGGTTATTTTTTTTTTCATAGAATCATAGAATAGAATCATAGAACTGGCTGGGCTGGAAGGGACCTCAGAGATCATCAAGTCCAACCCTTGATCCACTCCCCCGTGGTTCCCAGCCCATGGCACTGAGTGCCACATCCAGTCTCTTTTTAAATATCTCCAGGGATGGAGAATCCACCACTTCCCTGGGCAGCCCATTCCAATGCCTGATCACCCTCTCCATAAAGAAATTCTTTCTAATATCCAACCTAAACCTCCCCTGGCACAACTTGAGACCGTGTCCTCTTGTCTTGCTGAGAGGTGCCTGGGAAAAGAGACCAACCCCCCCCTGGCTCCAACCTCCTTTCAGGGAGTTGTAGAGAGTGATGAGGTCTCCCCTGAGCCTCCTCTTCTCCAGGCTGAACAGCCCCAGCTCCCTCAGCCTCTCCTCATAGGATCTGTGCTCCAGTCCCTTCACCAGCCTGGTTGCCCTCCTTTGGACCTGCTCCAGCACCTCAATCTCCTTCCTGACCTGAGGGGCCCAGAACTGGACACAGGACTCGAGGTGTGGCCTCACCAGGGCTGAGTCCAGGGGCAGAATCACCTCCTTGGACCTGCTGGCCACGCTGTTCCTGATCCAGGCCAGGATGCCATTGGCCTTCTTGGCCACCTGGGCACACTGCTGGCTCATGTTCAGCTTCCTGTCAATCCAAACCCCCAGGTCCCTCTCTGTCTGGCTGCTCTCCAGCCACTCTGTGCCCAGCCTGGAGCTCCCCATGGGGTTGTTGTGGCCAAAGTGCAGGACCCGGCACTTGGCCGTGTTGAACCTCATCCCGTTGGGATCAGCCCAACTCTCCAGTCTGTCCAGGTCCCTCTGCAGAGCCCTCCTGCCTTCCAGCTGATCCACACTCCCCCCCAGCTTAGTGTCATCTGCAAATTTGCTGATGATGGACTCAATCCCCTCATCTAAATCATCAATGAAGATATTAAACAGAACTGGGCCCAACACTGATCCCTGGGGGACACCACTAGTGACCGGCCGCCAACTGGATCAGCCCCGTTCAGCACCACTCTCTGGGCCCGGCCCTCCAGCCAGTTCCTAACCCAGCACAGGGTGCTCCTGTCCAAGCTGTGGGCTGACAGCTTTTTCAGGAGAATGCTGTGGGAGACGGTGTCCAACAGTTCTCCAAGTTAATTGGCCAGTGCACGATGTGCAACTTCACAGAAAACTTCACAGAAAATATTGTGCCACTACATCTTAGATCATACCATTTTCCTGTGAAGAAAACCATCCTTCTCTCCAGGTCAGTCTGAGTANTTTTGGCTGTAGTTGTGATCTTAAGTCTCCCTGCTCCTCTCAAAGGCAGAATTTGGTATCTCCAAAGAATAGTAGTTAATGGATGCAGCTTAGAAGCACTTTCATAGAATCATAGAATTGTCTGGGCTGGAAGGGACCTCAGAGATCATCAAGTCCAACCCTTGATCCACTCCCCCGTGGTTCCCAGCCCATGGCACTGAGTGCCACATCCAGTCTCTTTTTAAATATCTCCAGGGATGGAGAATCCACCACTTCCCTGGGCAGCCCATTCCAATGCCTGATCACCCTCTCCATAAAGAAATTCTTTCTAATATCCAACCTAAACCTCCCCTGGCACAACTTGAGACCGTGTCCTCTTGTCTTGCTGAGAGGTGCCTGGGAAAAGAGACCAACCCCCCCCTGGCTCCAACCTCCTTTCAGGGAGTTGTAGAGAGTGATGAGGTCTCCCCTGAGCCTCCTCTTCTCCAGGCTGAACAGCTGATCCACACTCCCCCCCAGCTTAGTGTCATCTGCAAATTTGCTGATGATGGACTCAATCCCCTCATCTAAATCATCAATGAAGATATTAAACAGAACTGGGCCCAACACTGATCCCTGGGGGACACCACTGGTGACCGGCCGCCAACTGGATCAGCCCCGTTCAGCACCACTCTCTGGGCCCGGCCCTCCAGCCAGTTCCTAACCCAGCACAGGGTGCTCCTGTCCAAGCTGTGGGCTGACAGCTTTTTCAGGAGAATGCTGTGGGAGACGGTGTCCAACAGTTCTCCAAGTTAATTGGCCAGTGCACGATGTGCAACTTCACAGAAAACTTCACAGAAAATATTGTGCCACTACATCTTAGATCATACCATTTTCCTGTGAAGAAAACCATCCTTCTCTCCAGGTCAGTCTGAGTAGATCCAGCCCCTAATTTAACAAAGCACTTAAGCCTGTTGTTTAATGCTTTATTTCAGCAGGATTCAAATGCACATGTAAGTGCTTTGTTGAACAAGGAGGGATTTAGACATATGCTTAAGTACTTCACTGAACTGAGACCATACTTCTATTTATAGAAAGCTTTTCACTCTTGTTTTATTTTGTTCAACACTTAAAGCCATCCTATGGCTTTTCCTTCTGTGTACCTTGCCCTCACAAAGCAAAAAATTCAGGGCTACGGATTTCTTTCATAAATCACAGATTTAAGATAAGAATGGACATCATAAGCTCCACTAATCTCAATTTGTTTTCACCATATTTACACTTCAACATGCAAAACAATTTAAAAATCAGGCTGAATCATAGGGAAGTTACAAAGTCAGAAATTTAACAGGTTGAAAAAGCCTCCCCCACCTGATACTGAGGAAAGCAGTCACATAGGAACTAAGCACTAATGTCTGCACCTGTAAGTGTTCATTTTAACTTCTCCAAGCATTCTTCAGCATGCAACACCCTGTTCTGCAGGCAGAGACATTCAGGCAGGGTCATGCCTGAAGCAGAATGTTCTTCAACTTGAAAATAGTGTTGCATGTCCATTGCTGCCACAGAGCACCACGCTGCTAAAGGACATCAAGTGGTGCTGTGAGAAGACAAAAATACCTCCAGATTACCTCTAGTTCAACACCAGTAACTCCATATTCTCATGTAGAAAAATACTCTCTCTGGAGAGTATATGGACCTGTTATCTCCTCTTTCAGTGTTAATGAACCTATCTTCACAGATATTGATAACAAAAATGCCACAATGCCCTAAAAATCTCTAGAAATTATGCATGCTTTATTAAAAATAATTGTGATTCACTCTTATTCTGTTATAGATTGTATGCCCCCCCACAAGTATATACATGGGGTTTCTATTTTTCATATTTATACACAGGTTATCCAAAGACAGTGCTGTGCTGCTGGGGTGCTTGAAAATCAGACTGGATAGAACTGGTAGATTTAATTGACATCTCTCCTATAAAACAGCTGTAAAAGGCATGTTTCCATCCACAGCAATATCTAATAGAAAACTCTCTAGGAATTAAAATGGTTTAAGTGGAAAGGATTCATACAGATATTTTTTGAAAATGCAAGGAGAAGTAAAATAAAAGTGGAAAGGCAGAGAGTAAAGGACAAAGAGAAGGAGTGATGCAAACAGCCAGCTCCTCAGTGGTGTGTAACAGGGAAGGCTGGGAAGGCAGAGCTCTGCTGCTGGGATGGGTGATTCAGAGCCACCTCCCTCTCCCTTCCCAAGCATATCCTTTCCTTTCTATGGAAAGCTGTCAGAAACTCCCTTTGCCTGATCCTTCCTGCACTGAGGTACATAAACACCATCATAAAAGACTCCATCATCTGCTCCTCCTGTAACTTAAGGTTTTCAGCTCTGCCCACCTAGATGGGTAGAGGCAAAATCATCCCCCAAAAGCACATTGTGTCACAGAAGTGCCCTAAGATCATAATCCAAAGCCACTAAAATCAATGAGAGAAACTTTTCCACATTTTCAGGAGGTACTGAATCAGATTCCAATTATCTCCAGTTGAATTATTAATGGTAACTTGTAAGCCCTTTATACCATTATCGTGGGAAGATCTCTATTACTCACCAATATAGAGTGCCACTTTCAAAAACATCCAACTTCTAGATGCAGACATCCTACTGCCAAGCCAACAGGACTTAAGATTCCATTTGGCTTCCATTCCAGCCTTTTAAAAAATCCTGCCCTTAACACACTAAATATTTCTACTGTGTTACCTTTAACTTATTTGACAATCAGGCCATAAATGTTATTTGGCAATGGTCTCTTGACAAGAAGGCAACACGTAGTGCTAAGTTATAAATGTGATAGTCCCTCCCTGGAGCAGGATAAAGTTTCCACTGAAAGGGTATTCTGCTCTAGGCAAGTTCTTCTACTTGAAAAGCACTGGTTCTCAGAGCAGTGCCTGCAAGATCACCACCAAAAAACTGATGTTTTTACACATGGAAGACACTTGGTTTTTTGTATGTAAGTAAGACCTGCAATCCTTCACTCCTACTAAAAGGAGTGGCTTTAATACTCTTTTTGAATAACATTAGAAATACCTTGAATGTACAAACAGTGCTTTGCATTTCCAACACTATTTTCTATCCCAAGTTCTCAGTACCTTTACAAGTAGGGATGAATTAATGCTTGAAATGGGCAGGTTAAGTGCATAATGTACCAGATTAAGTATTAATCTGATTCAACGGCCCAGCAAAGGCAAGCAACTTGTGTGAAGGCAGAAAACATCCCCTAAAAAACCAAATAAAAGCACAGTCTTCGTTTCCTTATTCCCTGCTCTAGCCATCACATCTATGTGTGGTTTTCATCTTTTCATGCTGCTCCCTTGAAGAGGAAACACGTTATATTATGGAGGTAGAGCAGTGCTAAGAAGTTCTATGAACACTGAAGATGTTACTAACTGCAGTTGAATTTTATCCTGATTTATCAGGAAAGGGTTGGCTGAGATTTTAAGGGCAGAAACACATTTCAAGTAAGCACTATCACAAATCAAGAGAATTCACTAACGCTGAAAGGAGGACAAGAAAAAAGCACAAAAAGAAATGGGATTCAGGGCAGCAGCTTCAGCAAACTCAACCAAATCATTTGTAACATCTCTCGAAGAGATGATCAAGGAGTTCAGGAAAAGATTGTCATCAACAAAGCCTGTTTGAAATAGTGCAACAGATTATCTCAGTGCAAAGGGAATATATAGGAAACATTGTGAGAGACTATTACTGTTACATGCAGAGACTTCAAAGGCTTAGACTATCAGAAGAGATTGTAAAAAAGGAAAACCAAAAGCATTTAACAAAGAACAAGGAGGAAAGAATGGCCAAAACATCTCCAGTGTGATCCAGGTGGGCCAACACACAAAAGGATCAACAGCTAATGAGGGACAGAAAAAGGCAATAGGAAAAGATCTATAAATACAGCAGAGGTAAGCAGGAGACAAAGATAAGGAGAGGTTCTAGGGTTCAATGGGAAAGGAGAGGAAATAAAAGATGGTTAAGAGGAAGCTGAAGTTTTCAGTGCCTCCTTCACATTCTTTTAATGTCTACATCTAAAGGATAATGATAGGAAAAAAATAATAATTCTAAAGCGATTCTTGCCAAGACAACAGGACTACAGGCCTGAAGAAAATAGGCTAAAAAATACCAAAAGCAGCCAGCCATATTCAGTCTGATAGGAAAGTATGAAGTTCACTGCAGAGTACTTAGGGAATTACCTAAAGCCATTCCCAAACATCAGCTGTTACATTCAATAATGCACAAAGGAAGAGTCAAGTTCCCAAAGGACTGTGGGGAGGCAAAAATAGTATGCAGCTTCAGAAAGAGATGCCACTGCTTGAAGGAACTGCAAACCAATCCACCTCCCTTCTGTTCCCAGGAAGATGCTGAAACAAGTTAAATCATCACAGAAGCAGTTTAAGGATTAAGTGCCTGAAAATAATCAAAATGTCAAACCAATGAAATTTCCTTTTCAGCATGGTAACTGGACTACTAAAGGAAGAAACCCCCATCGTAGGCAATTTATCCTGTCTACAGCAAGGTTTTCAGTAACTCTCCAACATGATATTTTCATAGGATGGTAAGGACTGGTGTGAAACCATATTGTACCAGGGGACTGAAACTGCAGCTTAGTGGGTACACAGTTTCTTAAAAAGCAAACCAAAAGTGCTGCACAGAGTAAAGGTGAGCACTGAAATTCAGTGTCACTGGAATGCAGCTTCATGTGGCACACATACATCTCACACTGGCTGTGTACATTAACAAATTTCAGCAGAGAAAAATGTTTGTGAAGTAAGGAGGCAGGTTTCATACCACATTCAGTTCACAGGTGGAACAGATCAGAATTCAAAATAAAACTTAATATACTTTAAAAACGTGTTGAAAAATAACCTGTGAGCAGACCAAACGCAAATCTAGAAACCAAGCAAAATGCAAAATAGAGATAAGCTGAGTTCTGCTGGAAGGGATTTAGCAGCCATTGTAGACTAGAAGTAGCAAAGAGTATAGTGGTATTTTTTTAAAAAGTATATGTTATGCCAGGATGTGTAGCAGGAGTGCTGAACATAAAGTAACCTTTCTATTTTGCTCTACTTTTCAGAAACTTGCAAAACCTGAATTAAAAAAATTAAGACAAGAGAGGGGAGAGGAAGAGAGGGAGAGAGGGAGAGAGAAGAGAAGAAGAGAGGAAAAGAGAAGAGAGGAAGAGAGGGTCACTCAAAAAGCTACATAATACCACATCTGGAGGAAACACTTACAAACACCAAGTCCTCACAGACCATAATGGCATTTTCTTATTCCTATTACTCTCAAATTCTTTAGTGCTTGACACAGAATCAGCAGGGCTACAGTGCCCTGCTACATACTAATTTCTCAGAATATTTAACCTCTCAACAAGAATCATTCTACCTCTTCCAGAATGATTCTTGTGTCATTTGCACGTTTAACCAAAAATAGGCCTACTTTTTTGTCATTTTGGGGGGGCACTTAGTACTTACTGTAATAAAGAAAAAATCCAGCAGCATGGAATAGATATTTTCCAGATAAAATTTTGACATTTTTTTTTCTCCACGTAATTACTTTCTACTATTTATAGGGCTAAAATCATTCCAGTCTTTGATTTTTAGTCTGTAGAAACTTATTTAAACCTATAAAATACTTCACATATTAGAAAAATGATGGTGAACGTGTAGATTTTGTAGAATAAAGCAATGCATTAAAACTGCATTTGAAGTGAAGACCACAAGTTCAGTGCTGCAAAACAGTAGCATAGACATCTAATACTGCCACCAAGTAGTTTTTCTTCTCTAAGTTCATCCTCAAAACAACTGTTTTTCTTTTACTGTGACTGTAGGACAGCACCTAAAAATACACATACCAATTTACCCAGAGGACAAAAAGAATTTGGTTTTTTTTTAATACACTAAATTTACCTTAAGGTTCAGCAATTTTTGTCAACTTAACTGCTAAGTGATCTGCTGATAACAAAGAATACTTCTCTGTCTGTGATTATGATAAATCTCTTCATTTCATACTGCTGCTTTAAAACACTTTGAGATGCCCATTAGAATATTTCCTAGGAAATCATCAGCCTATTGGGAGTTTCCAACTTTGATTATAGAGAACATTGCCTGTAAACAGATTTCCTGTTATTACAAGCCTCCTAAAGATTATTATCCTGTTTAAATAATCAAAATGTTACAAAAAGTGTTTAAAAGAAAAAAAAAACAAACCCCACCAACCTGTATCACAAAAACTGAAATGCTGAAGGGTCTAATATATGGACATATTTTGTATCTTCTGTTGAATACAATCGTATCTTCCATGATGGAAGATTTCCCATTATTTCCACTGATGAAGAACTGAATATATGTGATCAACAAAGGCATTCAAGGTGACACTGTGACTTCTGCACTGTAAGCTACCCAGAGACTTGAAAATTATCTCCTGCTCATAATGAGGAATTAAAAAGGAATATTAGCCTCGTGGTCAACAGTTAAAAAACAACAGGCTTTTGTTAGCCCAAAAAAAGATCACCAGAAAATTCCTGAATCCTACGAATATTTTAAGAAGAGATGTATGTCATATGGAGTGGACCTCAGCAGCTGCAACATTTTTAAGAAATCTTCATTCCTGCTGGATGATTTTATAGTAGACATATTTTTCATGAAATTCAATTTAAGTTATTTTAAGCATGTTACCAAATAAATTAGGCTCACAGTAATTCCCCAAACACTATGGGATTAATGACTTATTAATCTTAAGAATATAAACACAGACTAGAGACAGCTTCAGTATTCTGGGTTTCATCCTACAGATAATTTTTCAAGACTTGAACTGCACACCCAAGATCAAATTGCTGTGAAGTTTGGTGGGTGAAGGAGGCAAACATGTCTCAGTCTTGCAGTCCCATCCCTTCAACAATTAAAATCCATCCTGCCTGGTTGAATTTGCAAACCCATGTGATAGTTTCCACAGACACAGGCAGTGCATAGACCATTAGACTGCTACATGCAGGCGTGACAAAGCACCTCCTTCACCAGGGGCAAGCAGTTTTGGTTCTGCAGAACCCAGTGATAGTACTTTTTAAAGGCATTCCACTATAGAATGACTAAATTAACTGTGCAAACAAAGGTTCTTGTGTTATGACAAGTGTAGTACCTAGTACACAGTATCACTGCTGCTCTTTCACAGACACTAGGAAACTGCACCACAACATAGGCTCCACCAGCATCTGGCACTCCTAATACAGCAGCTTCTGGAAACTGAGCAGCTCTTGGGACGTGTGGCCTTGAAACAGGAGCAATGGGAAGGCTGAAAAATCTGGCAGCAATGCAAGGCCTTTAGATCAGAGAAGAGAAATGGCTGAAAGCAGATAAAAAAGTCTCCGTAAGAGAAAGGTGGAGGCTCTGAGGGCACTTACCTGGGCATTTAAATTGGAGAAACTTGGGCTCTTCAGAAATTATTTCTTTTTATGCACACACTTAAAGGTATGCAAGGAACCCTCCAAAGTGCTTTTTCTATTGTAGGTGCTAAATGCAGAGCACCCTCAGGCTCCAAGAACCATTTAAAGCCTTTTTGGTGAGGAGGGTGCCCCTGCGGCGCACCAGCTATTTTATTTATATGTTACAAAATATTCAAGAATTCTGAACGTCAGGTTCAAAATATGTGAAAAGCAGGCCTTTTGCACAATGACCCTTAGATATGAGCCTCAGCTGGTGCATGTGGGATCACCTAGGAAAGCTCCAGTCAACACATCACTCAGGATATGCTGTATTAGATGCAATAAATTGGAAAGAGTTGGTCACGCCTATAAAATGGAAGTCTGAAATACTTCACTACTAAAAAACTCCATTTGTGGAAGATTGAACTTTTTTTCAGAGTAGGCTTTGGGGAAAAAAAAAAAAAAAAAAAAAAAAAAAAAAGAAAAAGAAAAAAAAAAGCCTTCTGGATTTAACTGATACTTTTCAGCATGTATTCATGCACATGGCATGAATATAGTGACACCAACATGCATCTCAGTCATGTAAATGTTATTTGCCCATTTGCTCACTTTTCTTTTGGCAAAAAGATTTTAGGTATTTTTTCCAGCTAATTAATTAAAACTTTTTGGTTTTGCATTCGTCGCTTCTTTTCTTAGAACAGTCTGCATTTATACTCTGTTTTATATATATTTTTTCTTTCAAAAGACAACTGAAGTTCCATTTTCAATTTTGTGAACTGCAAATATTTACTGCACAGTATACTATGTGCAAAGCTTTGTTTTTCAACAGAATTCTTAGGTATGTCTGACACGCATACCCCTTCAAAGACTGAATTTCGTGCAAATGTTTATATTTCAGCAGCCACACAATTTTGTTTAAATCTAAACATACTTCCCTCTCCCTATTATCTCCTCCACTGTTATCTCCCATCAGACTTTCACTACAACAATGACTTAACTCCTCTAGAATTACTCTGCTTTTCCTCATGGACAACTCACAATATTTTTCCTCAACTGTACTCATTATCCTGCACCTATTCTAAAGTTACAATGCAAGTTTTAAGGTATTTTGAGCACCAGAATTTTCTTTTTAACCTCACTGTATATACTTTAAACTGTTTATTATAAGTTTTGGACAAATAATCATTCTATGGCAGGTTTGCTGATGTATATAAACTCTAACACCTACAGGATTATCTATATTCAGAAAAACACTCCTATTTTCTAGTCACATTGCTGAAGTGCTAAGTGATCTGCAGTGCTTTATTCCTAGATAACAAAGGACAAGGAACCAGACAAATGCACCAGGCTTGACTTAGTTATATACAAAGAGGTAGCTAAGAGAATATATACTTAGCTATATGCTAAGCACTGAGGTGCCCTGTTGTGTCTGATTTATGACATGGGACACTGGAAACTCACAGTCCCCTGAAGCAGTGTAAAAGGCCAGAAGGGGTACCCTGAGGCATCTCAAATTACACCCAATGCCTGTTTGAGGAGAACCAAATCAAACCCAGTGGCTATTAAAATGGTCCATTCCCTCTCCCCACTGCACATCCTACTGAGATGATAGCATTAAAGGACACCATACAAGTAACCCATTATCTGCCCATGAACCATGTCAAAACCAATAAAATGTTACTTCATCAGGCAACAGGCCATTGAATGGTTGGAAGATATGGCTTGGGCAGAGAGAAAGGCCAGAAATTTGGATCAATATCACATTTGATAATCTGAATAGCCAAGAGGTTGTTGTCCTGGATTTACAGCATCTGAGCAAAGGACAATACTGGTCATGATATCAAATATGAATTAAAAGTAACATAATATCCAGCACTGTAAGATTAAACAAAACATTCATTCCATTAAATGGTAACATGAACATGTAAATATTGACACTTAACATTTAAGTAGAATTAATTTATATCAACACTCACTTGGAAAACGGAGCTCACCATCAGATCATAAAGTAATTAAAAAGACTACTGGAATGGTTTATTAGCAAGATACACAGACGTACACAAGCAACTGCTTCTTCACATTAAAGTCAGGAAAATGTCGATTTCTCTTTGAGTCACCACATGACAAGCAGTGATGTGTAGGTGAGTGGACAGGATCAGAAAAAGGTGCTGCCTGGGAACATGACAGTATGCACCAAGTCCCACTCACTTTCACAGAACTGCTTACGTAACTAAGGGCTCACAGTACCTACCACCAGGACATCAGTATTCATTAGAAGATTTCTTTTTACTCTTTGGGAGTTGAGTTACAGCAGTGTCAACTTTCACACTGCTTATAACCTGACATTTTAGTTCATTTCACCAGTGAAGTCCTACTCTACACCACTGCTTTCAGCTTGCCTATCTTCCCAGCACCTTATCTTGTTATCCATGCTTCTCAAATATCACTTTACTACAAAATGCGCTTTAAAGAAAAAGAAAGTAAAGAAAGTATTAGTACAGGATTCAGCTGCGTTGGTGGAATGTGATAAAACCACACAATAAGACGGAAAAGATTACAAACAAAAAATATCAGCAAGAGATACACAGAAAGAAATACACTTTTTGACAGTGTAAGTAAGTAAAAGAGGGGCTTGCTCCACCTACAATACAACAGGCTTTTCAAAGAGACGTAACGGAAGACAGTATATTCCTTCTTTCGGATTTCTAATCTTTAAATCAAAAGTTTAGAAAAATTATCCCTTGTATTCAGTGACGATAGGAAGGCACATCTTGACGACATCCGTCGTGTGGTGGCGGTGACGGGGACTGCAGCAGTCACCTGAGCCGGGATCCAGGGGCTCCTCGGCGGGTGGTGTACTGGCTGACCTAAGGGAAGTTACCTCCTGCAGCAGTTTTTCCTCGGTCTCGGAGGTGCTCCTAACGCTTCACTGCGAGGCTCTGAATGCCGCTTGTAAAACGTATTTAAATCCCCAAGTGTATGTGTGTGGTTGTGGGGCGGGGGAGAAGAAAAAGAAAATGCCCCGACCCCGCGGAACCAGAGCTCACTCACCGGCGCAGGAGCTGGGGGAGTTCCCCCACCCCTGGACACGGCGGCGACGGCGTCCCGGGGGGCTTCTCCCTCCACCAGCCCATCATCCCGAGCAGCCGGGCTGAGGAGCTGAAACCTCCTCCTAACTCTCGCAAATAGGTATTTCTAAGAAGAGCGTCACCATCTGCAACTTGACCACCAGAGCCCGGCCCCGGGGTTGCTCGGGCTCCCGCCGGGCGCGGTGCTGCGAAGGGCGGCGGCGACGCCGCCCGGGGACCGCGGTGCCTCGGGCAGCCAGCTCGGGCTTCCCATCCCTTCCTTTCCCTGCAGCCACCCAGCTCCCAGCCCTCGGGCTCCCCGAGCCGGGTACGGCAGAGAGCGGTCACAGCCGCCTCTTGCGCGCTCCTATTCCTCTCACTAAAGAAACCTCCGGGCTGGAAGCGGACTCAGACCGAAGGGTTGCCTGAAGCGGGTTCCCCCCGCGGCAGAGCAGCCGGCGGCCGTATGGCACCCCCGTCCCGCAGAGCGATCCCTCGTTAGCGCCGTCTCCATTCACCGCTAAAAACATCCTTCAACCGCATCCCCACTGTCCCCGGCAGCCCTCCGGGCTTGGTCCCGGCCAGCTCCCGCCACCGCCGCCCCAGGCACCGCTCCCCCGCCGCCCCTCTCGCCTCAAGGTCACCTCAGCGCGGAGGAGTCCCGGGGG
>JAAWXA010000016.1:1154106-1273719 GCA_038090715.1 Florisuga fusca | reverse complement strand
CCCCCCCCCCCCCTTTTTTTTTTTCCTTTGGAGCTCTCTTTGTTTTACTACAGGAATTCCAGGAACTCAGATTATTATGTATAGGTAAAGTATGAGGCTGTAACAATAACAATGTCATAGAATCATAGAATCATAGAATTAGCCGGGTTGGAAGGGACCTCAGAGATCATCTAGTCCAACCCTTGACCCACCGGAGCAGTTGCTAGACCATGGCACTGAGTGCCACATCCAGTCTTTTTTTAAATGTCTCCAGGGACGGAGAATCCACCACCTCACCGGGCAGTCCATTCCATAGCCCAATCACCCTCTCCGTGAAGAAATTCTTTCTAACATCTAACCTAAACCTCCCCTGGCACAACTTAAGACTGTGTCCTCTTGTCTTGTTGAAGGTCGTCTGTGAAAAGAGTCCAGCTCCCACCTCGCTACAGCCTCCTTTCAGGTAGTTGTAGACGGCAATGAGGTCTCCCCTGAGCCTCCTCTTCTCCAGGCTGAACAGCCCCAGCTCCCTCAGCCTCTCCTCATAGGGCCTGTGCTCGAGTCCCTTCACCAGCCTGGTTGCCCTCCTTTGGACCTGTTCCAGGACCTCTACATCTACCTGTTCCAGGACCTCTACATCCTTCTTAAACTGGGGGGCCAAGTAATGTCAAGTAATCTAGTATAGTTTAACACTTTTCACTATGTTTCTCCTAACTCATGTTATGTTTCTCCTGAAATTCATTGCACATTCTCTCACCTAAGGTGAGGTTTAGGTATTCCTTTAAATTTTTCCTCATTTTCCTGGTTAATGGAGGAATATATGCATAGTGGAGGTAACCTCCCTTGTCAAACAGTGTAAAGGAGAAGAGATCATGAAATCACAAAACATTTTGCCCCTATGCTTGCCTCCAGTATTAATAATCTAAGAGTGAATGATACTTGTCAGGCAGTTCTCTGGCTTCAGCTTCACATAAATATCACAACTTGGACCTTCATTTCCACACAAACAAAATGGAAGAAGAAGTCAAAGGAAATTTCAAAAAGAAGGAGAGATTGGATGCCAATTCAACCACTTATGGTTTGGTTGCATTATGTTAAAATGAAATACCTGTTCATATTTCAGCATCCTTTATGAAACTTCCAAAAACAGGTGTAAGTATTAAAGCATCTAACTGGGATGGTTTTGTATCACATATACACATCATCTGCCATCCTGAGGAACCCTTTTGCAACTTGAGGAGTTTACCTTTGAAGGCTGCCAAATGGCAATGCTAAGAATGAAACTGAAGTACTGGACAAAATAAAAATGTAGCTGTTTGCAGATTAACAGAGCAAAGTGCAATCATAAATCCTGTCATCATTCTTTACCAAGCAGGCAGAAAATTTGTACGAGGACTTGTTACACAACATTACAAAGCTTAGTGAAATATGAGGACCAAGATGATATTTGACTCACAGCCATCAAGTCCTAGTCTTTTATAAGGAATTTGGACATTTAATTACCAGAATGTTCAAAGTCAGACTTATTTGCTATTAAGGAAAAACTCCCATGGTATCATATGCCACCAAACTGTGGCATTAGTCCAGCATCTGATACAGTAGAAAGCATATCCCTGTGAATCACCAGTGAGATCTCCTGCAGTAATTTCACACCCTCACATCACAGTTCCCAGTGAAAAGCCACTCAGTCCTAAATCTTTATTGGTTTAAAGAGGAGAAGTAATGACAGACAAAGGCTGTGACAGTAACACATTCTGTGACATGGCCATGAGGGTTTATAGCAGTCAGCATGAGCAACTTGCTTTTTGCATTTAACATTTGAATGTTATATGCACTACAGGAGAAGACTAGGAGAAGATAACAAATATCTGCCCGTTCCTTTGTTTTTTGGATTGTTTATTTCATGTTTTTTTGGTTGTTTTTTGTTTTGTTTTGTTTTTTTAAATCCAACCAGAGGACTATTAGATATACTGGAATATTCTGCAGCCATTGTTTCACAATTCTAATTTAGAATCAAAGCAAAAATAGTCAAGTGCAAAGCACACATTATATTTCCACTGAGATAAAACGACCATGGTATGGCCTAGCTTCAGCTATCCAAAAACTAGAGGGACTTCAACATCCACCTGATGTTAGAAGCAAGTGTTTTAGGCCAGACACAGACTGAACAAAATTTCTGCACTGGCCCTATTGGCATCAGTGACATTGGCCCAAAATTAGATTGACTAAAAGTCATCAACTGACCCTCTACAAAATAAATCTGGCGCTTTCCTGGCTAAAAAGAATTCTCAAACAGTAAGCACTGTGTTAAACAGCATAAAGCTGATGATCTTGCACTCAAAAGCACTTAATCAAAGTGGTGTAATAGGCCATCTTCTCCAGCATTTAGAGTTTGATGGAGGTATCCACAACACTTTTGTTCTGAGAAAAACAAACAAGAAAACACAGCAAACAACAAGAAGTCTGCAAACAGAGTACACAAAAACCACCACAACAAAAAGAGACATAAGAACATGGCAAACAGAACAAATGTAATATTATGATTGTGTATTTTCTAAAAGGACCACAGGCTGGTTTGCCAGATGTATAATCTGACTCTGTTTGTTGTCATCTACTGAATTCATGTGCATAAATGGAGGCAAAATAACTTTTTTTTTACCTCTGAACTCATTAGCAGTCACAAAGTTCTTTTATGTGCATGGAATGCATTGTGAGAAAGAGCTTTGTGCAATATTCAGACCTTTTTGCATCACATGAGACAATCCCCTTAAGATATGCAGGAAGTCTGCTTCAAAAAAATCCAGATTCCTATACAACACATATTCCACACGTTACTGTGAGAAACCAGTTGGCATCATAAGAACAGCATAATTGTGAGAACAACCTATATATTTTGATGAAATATTTTATTCCCAAGAAAGACAAGGGAAAATGCAGGGGACACAGTGTTGAATTAAAGCCCCTGAAAAGTGCAGATGTTTAGAAACAGAAGACAGTGAATGGTCAATCAGTGAATGTTAAAACACAGCAGTCATTTTGCAGTTCAGAAGGAAAAAAAAAAGACAACTTTTAGCTGTATTTTGAAGACAGTAGTCATAATGAATCTCAGACACACTTCTTTCAGATAGTTCAACAGTTTCACTGCATTTTCTGAGAAAAAAATATGGTAAAATAGGCAACGGTTTGCATAAAACCCTTAGTGCTAATAAGAAAGATTTTGAATGTGGAGGATAATTAAATACTTGGATATGGGAGGTGGGTCATTCCAGAAGCAAGCATGAAATCCGAAAAAGGAGCAAAAACAGAGCAGCATCTAAAGGTCAGTACTGGAAAATAAGCTGAATATTGGCAAACTTGTCTCAACATTCCTATGAATTTAAAAGTCAGCCCTTGGTTTGTACAGCAGTTACCCAAGGGGAAACAGAATAATTGATTTAAATACTAGTTGTCATCAATGGTTTCAGTAGAACTGTCCAGAAAAAATACTACGAAGTTTCTAAAAGAAAATATTTATCAATAACAGAGTTCATATTGCAAATAAATCTGGATTTAGCAAGGCAAACAAAACCTGGGCATGGCCCCACTGGTCATTGTATAAATACCAAATTTACATTGGGTAAAAGTAATTTATCTGCTTTTAGAATAATACCATTTTAAAATATCTTCTTTGAAGGTTGTTAATGATACTTGTGCTATTTTGTTGAGAAGCCCACCTACCCTTCAAACTTAAACCTTTAATAAAAACCAGCACAAGGGCAAGGCAAATCTGCCAACATGCATTCTAAGTAAGTGATTGCTTCAAACCATAGATGCCAGGAAAAACAATCAGGAAGTCCTTGGATCCACTCAGAAGACCCATGTCACTGCAAAAGGAAGTTAACAATGCTGTTAGACTGCTCTGCAATTTATCAGCACTGAAGTCTGCTTTTTCACTTCTTTAGCTTCTGGCCAAAACTTCTGCTAATGAGCATAGTACTTATTTTTCCAAGGTACTCTATAAATAGTCACTTGAAATCCCTTAGCAACTACTACAAACGAGCTCTGAGGTGAGATGAATATAAGCACTCCTGTCAGACATGGACAGACTCAGGTACCTGCAAGCCTACTTGCAAATTAATCTCACAATTACCAGCATGCCAGATACAGAGTGGTGTCTCAGTCATTTGTGTGGTTAAAGGCACAGGAAAATGGCAGCAAGAGAGTTCGTATTCTTGGCATGTATGGCCTAACATTTGTGTGATCCCACCTGCAGGCTTTAGTTCTTGAAAGAGTGGATTCTTACTTGCACAGTTAAGATATCCTCAGGATTCCATAGGTTTAATTGCTTTATACTGAACAGCAATGCTGAAGCTTGGAGCATTCTTCCTGGACTCTAGAGTTTGCACACACACACATATACACACACACACAAACACACATATGTATATAAACCAATGAAAAGAGGTAAGTGCCTCCAGATGGCATTCTGTGTCTCCTAAGACCTCTTCTGTGTCACTACTTGCATCTTTCCATTATCTGGAGAGCAATTTCAGGTGACTGTGCACCTAAACTAGACACGTCAGTAGGATTAATCTCTTAGATTGTTTTATAATGAAATCCATATATCTGTCTAATGATCCTGGACAAGGATTCTAGTGATGAGCACAAACAGCAGAAAGGGAAAAAGGTAGACACAGAAGACATTATGGATGGAAAAAGTACAAGACTTTTTTCTTACTTTTCAGGGGGCCACAAAGATGATCTGGGGACTGGAGCACCACTCTTTATTAAGACAGGCTGAGAGATTGTTCAGCCTGGAGAAAAGAAGGCTCTTGGTAAAGCTTTAGAGCACCTTCCAGTGCCTGCAGGGGCTACAGGAAAGCTGGGAAGGGACTTTTTTGAAAAGAGCATGGAGTGATAGGACAAGGGCTAATAGCTTTAAAGGGGAAGAGGAGAGATTTAGAGACTATGCAGAAATTCTTCAGTGTGAGGGTGGTGACACAGTGGAACAAGCTGCCCAGGGAGGCTGTGAATGCTCCCTCCCTGGAAGTGTTGAAGGCCAGATTGGATGGGGCTTGGAGCAAGGAGGGCTAGTGGGAGGTGTCCCTGCCCATGGCAGGGGCATTGGAGGTAGATGATCTTTAAGGTCCCTTTCAACTCAAACCATCCTGTCTACCATTCTGTTAAACTTTTAAACTTCTCAACAATTTAACTGACAAAGAGCATCCAAACCACTATCTCTCAATCTAACTTTCTGCACAACTTCCTATTAGTCACAGATCAACAGAAAGATGAATTTTATTTTAAAATACTTTTCTGGAGTGACCAGAGTTTCTCCAGATTTATTTATGGTGGAAATGCTACCTTGAGGATTCACTGGTGCTGAATGGCTCACAACTACCCTGGGGATAGTGTTTGACACAGCATACCAATGCTGCACAAAAATATCCCACCTAGCCACTCACGTCCTGAAAATTTCAGATAGTTCTCTCTTACAGATATTTTAAACTTTTTTGTACATCTATGTGATATCCTACTACAAGCAAGACATTAGGAGAAGTATTATTCTCTCAGGATGGAATTTGCATGTTTTAGGTGACTCTGCAACACCTATGCAAATGATATTTAGCTACTAGTCAGATATTGCTTCTGGGCTGATGCATATTCTGTCCTTACTTATAAACACTACTTAATGAGACAAACACTGTTTTTATGTATTACATTACAATTTATATATCTGACCAAAATACACAAGATTTTCTGACTTAATAGCAGAAGGAAAAAAATCAGTCTAACGTGCCACGCTTCCTGAGTATGGCAACTCAAAAGGTTACTACATGCAGCTAGCTGTCCTAATTGTGCTTAGAAACCTTGGATCTCAGCAGCAGGAATGATCTGGAGTATGTTGGAAAACATAATGTTTGAAAAGATCACGGTGAGTGGTCTGCCAGGCCTTCCACAATGGCTTGCTAAAACAGTTCTGAGATGAATGGTAAAACTAAAAATCTTTAATCCCCAAACCTTTCATAAAAACTCCTGTTTGCTTGCTTTCTCCAGGAAGGAGCAGTTTGGGATGACAAAGATTTTCTCTCTAATGCAAACTGTTACTGCAAACTGTTTTCTTTTCTCTGTGGATGAAGAAAGGAATTAGGTGACTGCACAGGATGGAGGTACCAAAGATAGACTGTTCTGTTCACAGCAGAAGGAGGCTAACAGGGGTGAAGATACAATATTTGAAAAAAGGCTGGTTTATTATACAAGCCAACAGTAAACTCACAAAGGCAAAGCAACCATCTTATATAACACAGCAAAAAAGACACCAGCAAATCTTCACCAGTTCCTTAAAACTTTTCACAGACTGTGCATGAACATCACTTACTTTTCATGAACTGCAGTGTCACATATTAATCAGAAAGTCTACACTAAAGCAGTAGTTATTGCAAAGTTCTACCACTGTAAGCAGGTGATTGAGTAGATGTACTTAGTACAGATTAATATTCTTTATAGTTACATAACTTACTGGGAGCTGAATAAAAATGAAGCTACACAGTGCTGTGCATCTGGGGTCAGCAGCTGCAGTGGTTTCTCAGTGGTATGCATGAATGACAAACCTTCACCAATCTCATCTTTTCTCTCCCACCCCCAATTCATTTATCATATGGTTGCACAAAAACACAGCAGGGAAATGAACTATGCATTTTTAGCACACTGAAAAGTTAATGAAAAGTTAAATACAACTTCCAGTGCACAAAGCACTTATTTGACCTTGCTAAGCTTTAAAAGACATTCTAAGATTAGCCTGACATGTATTTCAAGTGTACAAAAAATACAAAATTGGTTCTTAAAATGCTAGTACAGACTGTTTCATGCCTAAATCCTCATTATGTTCACTGTATTTATAGGAAATGACTCAACTTTTAAGTGGGTAAAGACAAGTAAGCCCTCCTTTCTTGTGGAAAAGTGGTGCTCCTATATTCAGATGCTACCTCATCAAGCAACAGCTACAGCAGTAGATCATGTTTTGCATAGGAATGAACAAAGACTATGCAAATGTTTCCACATATCAATTCTTGTCAAAGTGATTTTGAAACATTGCAGCAGTTTACAGCTGAGCAAATTGGAGGGAGGGGACAGAAAGAGGTGGAGTGAGGGAAAGGAGATCCCAACCCATCTACCCCTTTTGGTCTCAGGGTTTGCGTACAAACTTGAGTTCTCCAGAAAGCCCATGATGATGCTTACATCCTCCAGCTCACTTTTGCTCTTCCATGTTTCATGTCATTGTAAAATCAGGCCTTGATTTTCCTATTAGCCATAGAGGAAAGCAAATTACAGGAAATTTAACAGCAATACCAAGGGTAGAATAAACTCTTATGCTTCCAGCAATACACAAGCAACACAGAAATATGTTTTATCTCATGCTTTGTTTCCTGTTCTTGTGCAGCAATGGAAGACACAGCAGTTCAAGATCTTATGCACCATGCTGTACCAATTCACCAGCTCTAGGAGGACAGTGGTAAGAGTTGCTTTTGTTTATCCATTTGTGAAACAGAGACAATAGTTTAGAGGAGCTGAAAAAAAAAAAAGTCATATTTAGTTTGATAATTTTAATAAGTTTCAAGGTCAGCAATTAAATATTCTTTGCTTGAGAAATAAGGAAGTTATTTCATCACTTCAACCCTGCTCTGCTGAGAACTTTAGGGCCTGAGTTTCAGCCTCAGCTGTTAGAGGTATATCAGCTCCAGGTTTTATTTACTAAGAATCTTTTTCCAAAGGATGAGGGGATGAAGGATATTACACTGCTGTGGCTCAACATGCTAAATAAACATGAGCTGGGGAACTGATTTTTAAATATAATCGTTATATTAGAAAAACAACAATAGGAAACCATAAATGACACTCAGACAGGTGCACACATTCCACCAACCACCTTACTAAGTCATACTGACCTGAGGAGCTGCCTAATCCTGAGGAACTGGGATCACTCTCCTTCAAGTTTTTTCTGCTTAATGTCCCCTGGATTCTTTAAATGCAACAGCTGTTCAACCTAGCAGATCTTCAGAAAATATTGGCACAGCTTTGTTTTTGAAAGACAGAAACTCAGATCTTGATCTTAGAAGCAAAAAATGGTCGAGTTCTAATTTGAAATGATCTTTTGCATTCAGCCTTCATCATTACAGATCATACCTTTAATGTTCAAGTTTGACTTTTGATACAAGTTTTACGGTGCTGAAATAAAAAATTAAATAATAAAAACTATACTTTATGTGCTCAGGTGATTATTTCAGCTATTGCTGACAATGACTGGTATGACCCCTTCCCAGGCGAGGGGATGTACTCAATAAGGCTGTAAAAATTTCTAACCCAGTTCTGAAGTATTGTAGTAAGGGACATGAGCAGGTAGAAGATTCTGTTACCATTACAGCTATGCACTTTGCCTTGGGCCCCAAGGTGGAATTAAATTCTTTTGTTAAGATAACCAGAAGATAAAGATTACCATATTATCAACCTCCTCAACCCCAGAAAATAGAAGCACCACCATAACTGCCCTCTACTGATAATATCCAGGAAAGTGCCAAGACCCATAACACAAAACTGCTACCAACAAGATATTTGAATAAATCTTTTTAAGGGAATAATACTTCTTTTTTTTTAAACTGATGCTTATTCCGTGTAAAAATAGAATTAAATTGGCAATATTTTACACCTCATTACAAATGTGTACAAAAATGGGTGTTAGAGAATCACAGAATGGTTTGGGTAGGAGGGGATCATCCAGTCCCAACCCCCCTGCCATGGCCAGGGACACCAAGCACAGGACCAAGTTGCTCCAAGCCCCATCCAACCTGGCCTTCAACACTTCCAGGGAGGAGGCAGCCACAGCTTCTCTGGGAAACCTGTGCCAGTGCCTCACTACCCCCACAGCAGGCAATTTCTTCCCACTATCTCATGTAAATCTCATTCAGAGAGAAAGAGATCTCATCCTATCACTCTCTGCCCTTGTCCGACGTCCCTCCCCAGCTTTCCTGTAGCCCCTTCAGGCATGGGAAGGTTCTCTGAGCTCTCCCAGCAGCCTTCCCTTCACCAGACTGAACAACCCCAACTTCCTATGTCTTCATGAAAATCACTTTGACCTCTGGTGGTTCTTAATACCCCAAACCATCTACTTAAGGATACAGTCTTGCAGTAAAGACCATGTGTACCCTGTTACTGTTCCCTTCATTACATCTAATTGCATTTAAATCCTCTACTTTGTTCCAGCTTCATTTCTTTTCTCTTTCTCCTCCCTATTATGATGGAAAAATATTTAAGAATTAATCTGCTGGTGGTGGTTCCTGGGTTAGTTCCTCTGTTTTTGTTTTGACATCATATAACAAAAGATTAATTTGGAGCCAGGCTCTGAATGGCAGCTTAGGGAGGAATGAAGCAGACAGAACTGATACTTTGCTACTGAACTAAGTAGAAAGCAGGATAAGACCCACAGACTCCAAGTTATTAACTTCTAAAAATGCAAACCTACAAAAAAATTGGATTATGTGCCTTAACAGAAAACATAGGTTTGGCTTTTTTTATCCCTCAGTGACTTCACTGTTCACATCACATATGCATGATGTAATTAATGGCTAAAATCACAGTTTCATTTAGCAATTCATGCTCATCACAAAAGGAATCTTAAAGTAAGAATTAACTCAGGACAGACCAAGAGCCAAGTCTTCAAAGAGATCCTTAATGTCCAAAAATATAAATATACTTTATTGAACTGTGAGCTGCAAAATGACATTCTGGAAAGCAGCAAAGTGACGTGACTACCATTCTTAAGAAGTTCAAAGTGTGTCAGTAATGGGGGAAAAAAAAAAAAAAAAAAGTTAAGCCTAAACCCCCTGGCAGCAGTCACCATGTCCATGATGTTAAGGTTCAGCACAGACATGTGTCCTGCTTCAGAAACACAATTTTGAGCCCAGTAACCCCTTGTGTTCATACATAAGAAGAGGGACTAGAAGGGCAGGACTGAAAAGCTGCTGTGCAGCCAGTTGCAGAAACAAGCTCAAGGTTAAGCAGCACAATGTTGCAATGTGCAGGGTACAACCACAGGAAATATGGAAAAGGGAAGCAATGCTTTGGGATCCTTACCTTAATGATGTGCTGTGCACCTTCAGCTTAGAAATGCACCTGGACTGTAGGCCTGTGTGTCCAGAGGGACCAGCTGAAAACAACATTTTGCAGAATAGAGGCCAGTGCTAAATACTTAACAATTTTCTCAAACTTAGCTTTGGTAAGATTGCTGTTACTCTTCTTTATAAGCCTTTTGTCTGTGTGTTTTGTATTTGATGATAACACCAGAAAAATGTCATTCTGACACAGATCATTAAGTCTACATTTGCAGTACCTTCTGTAGATTTTTCCATTTTTCAGTGATGAATGTTACTGGTTCTTTGCTTTGTTTCTTGGGGGAAGGAAAACAGCTATTTGGATTATGTATAGCCTGAAAAAGCCAGTGTTTTTTGGCTAATGTACAGGAGTTGTAAAAGTGAAAGGACATATTCACAGGGAAGTGGCTGTACTCAGCTGTGGAGTGGGAGAGACAAACCCTTCAGTAAAGTTGAGATTAGAACTCTGTATCATAAAATCCAGAAAGTCTAGCACTGAACATCAGTTAAAAGAGAATACTAACTGCAGTGTTGTCCATCTATCCACTTGAAACATCACAAATATAGATGTTCTGATTTAATATCTTCCATTATCACTGTGTAAGAGACATTACATGGCTGCCTTTTGACTGTTTTCTTCAAAGAGATACTCAAATTTTCCTTGATTTTATTTTAGGGTGGGGAAAAGAGACTCTTATGCCTATTTACCAGCTTTTTTTGAACTGTAAATTTATGCTACTGAACAGAGGACAAAGCAGCTGAGAACAACATTTATTTAAAAGACCATTAATAAAAGGGTAAAGGGAAAAGGACATTTTTCTGTGCTAATTCATTTTGAGAATTAAGATCAGGAGTCAGCTTCTCCCAATTCCTCAAGACTAATGGTATAATCCAATGAATTGCAAAATAACTTAAATGTTCCAGTCTGAGTTTGTCCCCTCTGTTGCCTTTGGGGCAAGTAGCCACTGTGTGAATAGATAAATATAACCTGGGCTGTCATTTTTTAAATCCCCATTCTAGTCTTTAATACAGTCACCTTTATTCCCTAAGATGATCAAGTTAGATGCTAGTTGCTTAACATCAGGTTAATGACAGATTCTTGAAGGTAACCCAAATATTTCCAGCACAATTTGCCAGTGCAGATACAGCATTAATAGCTGATATACCACACACAGAATAGCTGACTTCGTGTATTCAAATGCAGGGCTGACTCACCTGAGCAGCACCCGTGAGAAATAGAGTGTTGTCATGTTTCCTTCAGATGACATCAGAATACAGACAAATACAAAATTAAATAAACTGCAGTGAAATCATTTAAGGTGCCACAGAGGTGTGCAGACATAAGAACAAGGGACACATTATTACAGACATCTGAACTATACCAATAATTTTTTGAAAACTCATCCTTGGGCAGAAATTTAAAACTGGGTCAGAAAGAGCTTGGAAAGGTTTACTCCCAACTCCAGGAAGAACAACCTATATTCAAGCTATTCCTTGAAGACATTTTCCTAACTCCTTCTTAAACCCATCCTTGATGAAAATCCTGTCACATTCCTGAGCCACTTGTTCTAGGGGCAGATTATTCTTACAATAAGAAGACTCTTCCTCATGTGTGGCCTCCATTCCCTTGCAATTTCACTTCAACCCTCTTGAAACTAGCATTACTGTTCTCTTTGCTATTATGATTTATTTATTAGAAGACTTGTCACATCTCACCCTCAGTCTTCTCAGACTAAACATACCAATTTTTCCAAAGTTGCCCTGCAGGTCACGTTTCACAGAGCTTATTCCTGCTTCTCCTCACTGGCTTCCCTCCAGCATCTTCCTCACAGCATGGGCCCCAAAATTGGGCACAGTGCTGCAGCAGGAGCCTTATCAGTACTTGAGTGGAAAAATTACTTCATCATCTTACAAATAGTCTTGTTTATACAGCCCAGTGGTTGCTTTTTTTGGACTTGTGTTGTTTGGCAAGAGAATGAAATTATTAATTCATGCTTAATTACTGATGTGTTGCAACTCCCTTGACTGTAAAGCTCTTGGTTTTGAAGAAGTTTTGGCTTTGCTCAGTTGACACATTGAACAACTTACCTTTCATTTTTAAAAACATTCACCTGTCTTCAGGAATATTCAGGATCCTTCACCCTCATTTGGAGTTTATCACCCATCAGCAAGATTTGCAGAGGCAGCTCCTATCTTCCCCCCCTCAAACCTGCAACACCTGGTCTATGATATCCATAAGCAACTCCAAAGACTCCAAGATTCTGGGGGTTGCCAGCACTAGTAATCAAAGAACACATGATCTACCTCTTAAATTTTGACAATTTTCACCTTTGCAAAACTGACAATTTGAAAAGGAAATTTGTCCTCGAGGTACACTACAATTGATAAAATTCTTCAAAGACTTGTTCAAAGTTAGCAACGATTGAGTGCCAAGGTACATTTAACTTATTTTGGAGATTTCAACTGCGACGTTTGTAACAGCAAAAAGAAATGGAACCAGCTGCAAAATGAGGATAATGTATAGGGAATTCCCTCATTTATAGCCCAAAAAAGTAAAAAAAAAATTAATATCTTTAGGTGTAATTTTATTATAAATGTATCTACGAGGAATTTTAGGAGTCTTCTGAGGAGGTTTATGACCCCTAATTAGAACTTTGAATGAAGACTGGAGATTAACTGAAATACCCAGACATAACTGCAAGAGGAACCTTTTTTCCCCCCAATTACATAAAAGCTATAATTATATTGGTTACATACACATTTTAACTGGAGAAAACACTAGATAACTGAAGACACGCCCTCCCCCAGCCTCTGTCCACCACCACTCAGAGCACAGCAAAAGTAGAATTAACTCAGCAAATAGTTTGTGCTGTAAAGCTGCTTCTGTGCATGGATGACACTGTGCTGCTCACTCTTTTGTTCCATCCTTGAAAGAAGGAAACTAAAGAAAACCATCTGAAACTATTTTGAAGTTGACCTTTTGTTACACAGTTGCATACATTATTTTTTTCAATCTGTTTAATCAGTGTCAAGAGTCTGTCCCACAAGAAATCATAGAATGAGCTAATAAAAAACACCTTGCTGACAGAAAAATGGAGATTCTGAGTTGCAGAAGGGCTGTACAGATTATCAGCTGCTGTTCACCTTACAACACTATGAGGAGGCACTGATTTTGTTCTCTCTCTCCTTAAAGCATGTCTTCTCTCTGGAAGGAGGTTACTTGCAGAACAAAACCAACAGTCACTCCTTTTCTACTGCATTGAAGGAAAACAGAAATGCAAGATTGTCTTATGTACATTCAACTGAAAAAGGAAATCAAATGAGTATGGTATCTAGCTAGCTGACCCAGCCTTAACGTTGATTTATTGTGAGGAAATAGAGAAATTGGACTGACAGGGAACAAACAGCCCTGTTTCTGTATTGTCCATGCAACTTTGCTCGTGCACCTTGGTGTGGCCTGACAAAGATGTCATCCTGTCACCAGTCTTGGTCAATGCCAGGCCCTCTGGCCAACAGTGCTGCCCAGAGTGCCAAATTAGGGTCAGCTAACGAGTTCCTATCTGGTAAAAATGGTACAGATAGCACACCAGGGGTGAAACTTTCATCCCCAATCAGGCACCACAGATTCAAGGGGTTCTTGAGACACGGAGTTGTTAAGAAAGGGAAGAGAAATGAGAGTCCAGGGGGAAAGGATGTCTCCAGTTTTGTTTTAAAGCACAGCACAACGATTTCTGGGTATTGCTGTAACAACAGATCAATTCTGTAACAGTGCCTACTCCCCAGCAGCAAAAACCTGGTTCAGCAGAGTCCAGCACTTAGAGCTGACTGGATGCTGCACACATTTTAATGAGTCTGAGATCCAGTGCACTGTCCTGCTGCTCTCAGGTGAAAGGCAACAGCAGAAGGGCAGCAGACTGCATCAGAATTCCAGGATACAAACTCCTACAGAGTACAATAAATGCTGCAGCACAGTTGTTGGAGTGCCTAGGTAGTGTTTTTCTCTATGCAGAGACAACAGTGGTCTGGGACCTAATTTGTATAACAAGCTATTTAAGAGGAAATCTAATTGAAGTACATCAATCTTGAGGAGCATCACATCAAACCAAAACACTATTATTAGCCCAACCTAGATGAGGTTATAGAAGTGCATTAAAAAAACCTCAATAGAAAAATTAGCAGGAAACATTCCCCACATCAAGATCCCATGGGATNACATGAGCAGGTAGAAGATTATGTTACCATTACAGCTAGGCACTTTGCCTTGAGCCCCAAGGTGGAATTAAATTCTTTTGTTAAGATAACCAGAAGATAAAGATTACCATATTATCAACCTCCATGACCCCAGAAAATAGAAGCACCACCATAACTGCCCTCTACTGATAATATCCAGGAAAGTGCCAAGACCCATAACACAAAACTGCTACCAACAAGATATTTGAATAGATCTTTTTAAGGGAATAATACTTCTTTTTTTTTAAACTGATGCTTATTCCGTGTAAAAATAGAATTAAATTGGCAATATTTTACACCTCATTACAAATGTGTACACAAATGGGTGTTAGAGAATCACAGGATGGTTTGGGTAGGAGGGGATCATCCAGTCCCAACCCCCCTGCCATGGCCAGGGACACCAAGCACAGGACCAAGTTGCTCCAAGTCCCATCCAAGCTGGCCTTCAATACTTCCAGGGAGGAGGCAGCCACAGCTTCTCTGGGAAACCTGTGCCAGTGCCTCACTACCCCCACAGCAGACAATTTCTTCCCACTCTCTCATGTAAATCTCATTCAGTTTGAAACTGTTCCTCCTCATCCTATCACTCTCTGCCCTTGTCCAACGTCCCTCCCCAGCTTTCCTGTAGCCCCTTCAGGCATGGGAAGGTTCTCTGAGCTCTCCCAGCAGCCTTCCCTTCACCAGACTGAACAACCCCAACTTTCTATGTCTTCATGAATATCACTTTGACCTCTTGTGGTTCTTAATACCCCAAACCTTCTACTTAAGGAGACAGTCTTGCAGTAAAGACCATGTGTACTCTGTTACTGTTCCCTTCATTACATCTAATTGCATTTAAATCCTCTACTTTGTTCCAGCTTCATTTCTTTTCTCTTTCTCCTCCCTATTATGATGGAAAAATATTTAAGAATTAATCTGCTGGTGGTGGTTCCTGGGTTAGTTCCTCTGTTTTTGTTTTGACATCATATAACAAAAGATTAATTTGGAGCCAGGCTCTGAATGGCAGCTTAGGGAGGAATGAAGCAGACAGAACTGATACTTTGCTACTGAACTAAGTAGAAAGCAGCTGAGAACAACATTTATTTAAAAGACCATTAATAAAAGGGTAAAGGGAAAAGGACATTTTTCTGTGCTAATTCATTTTGAGAATTAAGATCAGGAGTAAGCTTCTCCCAAGTCCTCAAGACTAATGGTATAATCCAATGAATTGCAAAATAACTTAAATGTTCCAGTCTGAGTTTCTCCCCTCTGTTGCCTTTGGGGCAAGTAGCCACTGTGTGAATAGATAAATATAACCTGGGCTGTCATTTTTTAAATCCCCATTCTAGTCTTTAATACAGTCACCTTTATTCCCTAAGATGATCAAGTTAGATGCTAGTTGCTTAACATCAGGTTAATGACAGATTCTTGAAGGTAACCCAAATATTTCCAGCACAATTTGCCAGTGCAGATACAGCATTAATAGCTGATATACCATACACAGAATAGCTGACTTTGTGTGTTCAAATGCAGGGCTGACTCACCTGAGCAGCACCCGTGAGAAATAGAGTGTTGTCATGTTTCCTTCAGATGACATCAGAATACAGACAAATACAAAATTAAATAAACTGCAGTGAAATCATTTAAGGTGCCACAGAGGTGTGCAGACATAAGAACAAGGGACACATTATTACAGACATCTGAACTATACCAATGATTTTTTGAAAACTCATCCTTAGGCAGAAATTTAAATCTGTGTCAGAAAGAGCTTGGAAAGGTTTACTCCCAACTCCAGGAAGAACAACCTATATTCAAGCTATTCCTTGAAGACATTTTCCTAACTCCTTCTTAAACCCATCCTTGATGAAAACCCTGTCACATTCCTGAGCCACCTGTTCTAGGGGCAGATTATTCTTACAATAAGAAGACTCTTCCTCATATGTGCCCTCCATTACATCCAATTGCACTTAAACCCTCTTGAAAACCAGTTCATTACTGTTCTCTTTCCTATTATGATTTATTTATTAGAAGACTTGTCACATCTCACCCTCAGTCTTCTCAGACTAAACATACCAATTTTTCCAAAGTTGCCCTGCAGGTCACGTTTCACAGAGCTTATTCCTGCTTCTCCTCACTGGCTTCCCTCCAGCATCTTCCTCACAGCATGGGCCCCAAAATTGGGCACAGTGCTGCAGCAGGAGCCTTATCAGTACTTGAGTGGAAAAATTACTTCATCATCTTACAAATAGTCTTGTTTATACAGCCCAGTGGTTGCTTTTTTTGGACTTGTGTTGTTTGGCAAGAGAATGAAATTATTAATTCATGCTTAATTACTGATGTGTTGCAACTCCCTTGACTGTAAAGCTCTTGGTTTTGAAGAAGTTTTGGCTTTGCTCAGTTGACACATTGAACAACTTACCTTTCATTTTTAAAAACATTCACCTGTCTTCAGGAATATTCAGGATCCTTCACCCTCATTTGGAGTTTATCACCCATCAGCAAGATTTGCAGAGGCAGCTCCTATCTTCCCCCCCTCAAACCTGCAACACCTGGTCTATGATATCCATAAGCAACTCCAAAGACTCCAAGATTCTGGGGGTTGCCAGCACTAGTAATCAAAGAACACATGATCTACCTCTTAAATTTTGACAATTTTCACCTTTGCAAAACTGACAATTTGAAAAGGAAATTTGTCCTCGAGGTACACTACAATTGATAAAATTCTTCAAAGACTTGTTCAAAGTTAGCAACGATTGAGTGCCAAGGTACATTTAACTTATTTTGGAGATTTCAACTGCGACGTTTGTAACAGCAAAAAGAAATGGAACCAGCTGCAAAATGAGGATAATGTATAGGGAATTCCCTCATTTATAGCCCAAAAAAGTAAAAAAAAAATTAATATCTTTAGGTGTAATTTTATTATAAATGTATCTACGAGGAATTTTAGGAGTCTTCTGAGGAGGTTTATGACCCCTAATTAGAACTTTGAATGAAGACTGGAGATTAACTGAAATACCCAGACATAACTGCAAGAGGAACCTTTTTTCCCCCCAATTACATAAAAGCTATAATTATATTGGTTACATACACATTTTAATGAGTCTGAGATCCAGTGCACTGTCCTGCTGCTCTCAGGTGAAAGGCAACAGCAGAAGGGCAGCAGACTGCATCAGAATTCCAGGATACAAACTCCTACAGAGTACAATAAATGCTGCAGCACAGTTGTTGGAGTGCCTAGGTAGTGTTTTTCTCTATGCAGAGACAACAGTGGTCTGGGACCTAATTTGTGTAACAAGCTATTTAAGAGGAAATCTAATTGAAGTACATCAATCTTGAGGAGCATCACATCAAACCAAAACACTATTATTAGCCCAACCTAGATGAGGTTATAGAAGTGCATTAAAAAAACCTCAATAGAAAAATTAGCAGGAAACATTCCCCACATCAAGATCCCATGGGATAAATTCTCTCAAGCTATGATCAGGTATTATCCAGAATAATAAAAATGGATACTAAAAATGGATATGGAGAATGAAGGTAGGAAAAGCACAAGTTCACCCAAATAGGTCACAGCATGTTCCTAATGTTGACTATCAGCACATTCTAGAGAAAACAGATCACAGCCAACTAACAGAGTGACACTAAAATTAAAATATAGTTCTGCAACAAAATTATTTTTTTATTACATGCTATTTATGCAGAAGGTTGATGTAAAGTTAACTGACCCAGAAGCATTTTCATCAGTGTCCTATTATAATTCTGGTCTCATTCTCCCGTTACCTGTCCTAAGCATATTGAATTTTACCCTTTGACAGCTTTTACTGGTCCTACCAAAGACAGACACAGCATTTATGCACATTTGCATCCTTGTGATATGATCAGACTGGAGCATGCAGAACCACACCTCTGTTTCTGTTCAGCCATCACAACCCATAAGGAGTAAGAATGTGGACAGAAAGTGACAGCTGAGGAACTACAAACAGCAAGGTAAAAAACAACAAAAGCCACAAAAAGGAAAGGAAAAGGAAAATGGAAAAAAAGAAGAATAAGAAGTGCATGCAGTGAAGAAAGAAGGCTGAGGTGAAGCGGGGTATAGGAAGCACCACTGAGCTCCACACACTATTTCTGATCCTGGAAATTAAGTCCATAACCCTGGAAAGAAACAGCTAACTTTATGCCAATACACCCACTTCACTTTAAAGATAAATATCTTAGAAAAAAAGCACAATCCAACTACACAGAGACAACGTAGTTCACACTGCATGCCCTCCAGAGCAAGCACATCTACTTGAAAAGCCTTCCTTCTCTAATTCTTAAGCTCAAGCCTCATCTGGAGAAGAAAAACAGATCTTACTGAAGGATTTCGTTCTTCTCTAAAGACAGATGTAAGGATTTCTGTTTTCATATGGAGTTGTAGTGAGAAAGGATGAAAACCAAAACCAAAACTAGGCTTCATGTCCAGTTTGCAGTTTACCATCATCCCCTTTTTATACTGCTCTTCAGAGTAGGATATAAACTCTATTATTCCATAAACACTCCTGAGAAGTGATGCTAATGAAGCAGCCTTCATGTAGCCTCACATACAAAGGAACCAGAGTGATTTTGGGTCTCTGCTGTCTTTGTCTCAAAGCCTATGACCTTAGCATAGGTCTTGAAGAACTAAGGGACACATGCCAAATTACCAGCAATATTTTCCCTTCGTTCCTTTCCTGTGAAGTAATTTAAATCTAAGTTTTATCAGCATGCCTTGGTCTGTTTTCAGAGTGTACCACAGGCAGTGCTACTCTGCAGAACATCTTCACAGATGTATAAAGTCCCGGAAAAAGCCAGATTTCATCTTCAGTTTAAAGCAGTCATTTACTTGAAGAAAATCCAGGAAACCCAATTCAACTATACCTCATATGAAGTATGAGACTTCTAGTGACTTTCGTCCAACAGTATTTCTTCTCTCAAGGACAGATTATTTTTTATGCTAAGCAGCTATAAATATATCTGAAAAAAGAAAAAAAGTTCCGTTGAGGATTATCTTCTTCTGTTTGTAACTCAGAGTGAGTTCACAGAGCTCAGCTGGGCTTTTAATCCACTGGAAAGCATATATATATATATAAATATATATATATATATGTATTTTATATATTTTTTTTATTTTTTTTTAAAATATATTTATATATATATAAAATCTAATCCAGTCCTTCCATGAAACTTGTCCAGCCAGCATCCTTAGAAACAAAAAAACCTCACACATACACAAAATGCAAAATCCCAAATAACCCTTTAAAAATGCAAATAATGTAGACCCCTTAAATGGTCTCATTAAGGCTGAAGTCAGATTGACATAATTTGCTATCTTCATTTATTCTCCATAAGTAATAAAGCAAAGTTACTCAGCTTAGGACCAGCCATCTTACCTTGGCAGAAGACATCAGCTGGATATTTTAATGTGAGAAAAAAAAAAAAAAAAAGCACCAATACAAATTTGATTTGCATGTTACTACGTCAATAAAGAGATAAGCAAGCTGATTTACAGGGAAGGTAGAGGGCAATGTCCAATATTCATGTAACTGAGCAGGCCAATTATTCAGTAGGTTCAGGCACTGACGTTTTTACTACTGATAAAAATAATTGTATGTTAGCTTAATGCCACAGAGAGTTGATTTACTTCAAATGAGTGCTTACAATTTTGGTAGAGTCCACTAGAGCACAGTAGTTACACAGAACATTTATTTATAGTTATTCCCACTAACACAGTGTTATCACAAAAGAGCTTTGGTTTGCATTCATAGTGTGAAAAAGAAAACCACACAGCAATGGAAAAACATGCTAAGCAAGACTTTGCCATTCTCTGTTAAGACTCTTGTTTGCAGTGCATGTATCTTGTTCTCAGGAAGCTAATACAGGCAGAGCAGAGAAGGCAGATGCAGGCACGTTTATCTTCAAGTTGAGTGTTTTTACAACAGCAAGTTAACACTGATTACCAGCACTATGAAAATGCAGTGAAACTTAAGTGTGCTTAAGTTGCTAGTTTAAGTTAACTCGACAAAAACCCACCTTCAAGCAGGTTGCCTGTTAGTTCACTCCTCTACAGATGCACAAATTAAAACTAAAACATTTGGCAAGGTATATTGACTGCTATAAAAACTAAAAATCCACCACTAATTTAAATCTAAACCTGCTTTTAAATCAGAAACCAAAGCAAACACTCCCCCAAAACCCTAACCAAACAAAATTCCCAATATCTGTCACTATCCCAGCAGGAAGATTCACTGGCATTCAGAATGGACATATCCAGATTACAAGCTTCTCCAGGTTTCCTTAGCTATGCTGTGTACTGTGCATTATCTCCTGTAGAAAATGTGAGGAAGCAAATTAATCTGAACTCAGGGAAACACAAGTTTGGATACGAAGCAAATTTATTGTTCCAATTGTTGAAATTAGGGAGTATTTTAAATTAACAGCTACATACTTCATGGAAATCCAGCTAGTATGAATGAACAAAGCCAGGTAACCCTTAAATAAGTTTCAAAGCTACTGTAACATGGCATATATGTCATAGAGCCTCACAGGTAACCATGGTTTAGAAAAATCAAAGGATGCCCTCCACATGAAGGACAGGCAGAGAACAGCATCACTGAGGTACTAGTTCTGTTTCTTTCAGGCAAATTACTGCATAGATATCTAAAGGTTAAGGAGTTCTGATAGTTGTCTGATCAGCTTTTACAGTATCAAGAAGGGTAACACAATGAAAATACATTGTATTTAAAACCAAAGAGCAGCATTTTAGACATGCACTGGTAGAAAACATCCTGTGTGCAATCTGAGATGTTGAAAGTACCATACACAACCTGGATGTTACTCTGAAAGCATCCTAATTTCATTTGACTTCTTTTTTTTTTGTGGATTGAAGTCTACATGGGTTCATAAAAATGGAATTCTTAACATTCAGCTGTGGTGGGTATAACATGAACATAGACAGTCTTCATATTCAGGTTCTTCATGGAGATGTCCTTTGTGATCTCTGAGCCAAGAAAAGAAGAGACATAGAACACAGTTAGTGCTCTTGCTTACAGGTAAAAATGGGAACAAATTTTTTTCTTCTCCATGGATTTCCTTTATTCAACCAAAACAGGATTAGGGCAGGAACTGCTCAGCTCAAAATGCCCTCCTGTTACTCCCTCCACCATACCTCAGGATTGCCACAGCTAGAGTTGAAAACACTATTATAGCTTAACAAAGAAGAATGATTTGAAAGCCTGTGTCAGCCCCCAGGTTTATACCCCCACAAAGTACTATCTAGTTCAGAAAATTATTTTATAATGTAATGATATGAAGTCAGTATCAACAATACAATGCACTGAAAAACAGAGGCCATACTGGAGAGACTCATCTCCTCTAGTGTTCCACCTCTGATAGAAGACAAAATCTGTGAAGGAGTGTAAAACTCAAGATAAAATTTGCATGCTCATCCATATAAAACAAGGATTGACTGTAGTAGTATCTGCTGATAAACTCACATTGCAATCTTGTCAAATATGCCTCAGGAATTTTATACCATACCAGCTCGACTCCTTAAATCTTTCCATAGCTGTATGCATATGGTTTGGAACAGTAATAGGATAAAGGCTCATCAACAAACCTCTTTCAAGGATACACTATATTATCAACCAGTTCATTCAGGGTTTATGATTATTTATAAAGCACAAGCACAGAGTAATTGGACTCTGCAGCTACAGAAAATGTACCCTGCAAAGCTGGTAGGAACTGGGAATGTCTTTAACTATTTCTGCCACTGTGTGTTTTGCCCAAGAAGGCAGATGCCTGCTAGCTCAACAGTTCTCAGCTCCCATCAGCTGTAGCAAACTACTTCAATAACAGAGCAGATTCCTTTTGTTACAAAGCTTTACCTCCCCATGTTCCAAACAATCTGGATAACAACTACCCTAGAGATCTCTTTACTAAAAAAAACTTCCAAGTGGGCAGAAACTTGGAAGTGGTAACCAGAAATACATTCACTGAAACCAGAGCAAAAAACTGTATCGGGGGTTCCAGTATTACTCTGCACACCAGAACCCCTATAGACAACACAAGCAAATAAAAGATCATTTTAAATTTGGCACTAGTGTTAGCACAAATGACAGATTAACACCATGCCTGGGTGGTTTTTTCAGTACAATTTTGTAGAGTACTGCACTGTGTCACGGGGCTGAGGTCTGATCTTCTTGCTGCTCTGACTGGGGCTCATCTCCAGCTGACAGCAGGCAGGGCACAGGGTGTGTGGTGCGGGGGGAGAGGCTCCCCTGTGCAGCCATGGACATAATGTAAAAGCAGCTGAGTGTTCAGTTACATGATGTCTGAGTGAAAACTGATTCTGGAAATGGCAGGAAGAAGTTGTTTTTCCATGTAACAGTATGCATGCTCCTTCTAGCATTAAGGCTCCCATCTTTCTTTAAAAAATATTTAATTGTTAAACTAAGCAGATATACTCTGCATCAAAGCTTAAAAGCCACCTATTAACTGAAGAAATAAGAAGCCCTTATGGATCATGATGGTACCATCTTTAAGGAGTTCTCTTCCAGTGTAGTGATCTGCTTTAAACAGCTGAAAACCCATTTACAGAACTACAAGAGTGGAGGGATAATCCAATTCAGCAATTAGGGCTTTATTCCTTCATTATCCTTCCTTCCCTCCCCATGAGAGTGATGTATCAGTGTGTTAAAAAGTTATTTTGGTCTGCAGAAGCAGCCACATCAACTACGAATCTGGTCTCCAATCTTTTTAAAATTATTTTTTAAATCCTGAAGAATTAGGAATTACATTAAGCTACTATATTTACCATTATTTAAGAAAATAATTACTATTGGAAATTGGAAACCCGATTTATCATCAAAATGTAAGGACAGCCTCTTTTCTGTGCCCAGGCTCTGATGGGAACACATCAGGAGGTGCTGCCTCCATGCCCAAGGTGTCTCTGAACCAGCTCCCTGTAACCTGTGTTTCAGTCTCATGAATAAGCAACAGTCACCACTCTGACATTTATTTATGAAATGTTTTCCCAGTATTCCAAAAGGGGATGAAAACCACATCTGTTTCTGAAAGGCTGGCAAGCTTTTGTGCCATAGACAGCAGATGCCCAACTGCCTGTACCTGTCAACGTTAATGAAAATAATATTTTCAAAATTGATAACTCATTTTCCTCCAAGTGATTTTATTTTTCTTTTTGTAAAGCCAGGCCTTGACTTTCCAATTCGTGGTTTATTTTGAAATCTTTCAAATGATTAACATAAAACATTTTATTTTTAAATTTCTCAATAAAAAAGTATTAAAGAGACCAAACTTATATTAAGACACCTTGAACTATATTGATACAAATGTGACCAGAAGATTACAAAGTTGCTAAAATACAAATAAACATAACTTTAACTAATGTTTTGCAGAGGCATCAAAAGATTTGTTTTATATGTAGTCTTTTATCATTTAAAGAGATCTGAAGATAAAGTAAGACTGCTTCAGTCTTTATTCCATTCAAAATGCTATTAAAAGAGCTGCATGGTGAGAACAAAGTCTGAGCTTGTAGAAGCACAGCTATATGGCATAAACTTTTAAACTATGCAAATAAACCTCCAGGACCAAGTCTACATCCTGAGTCTCAAAAGGATCAAATCAGCTGTTTTAGCCTTTGAAGAGTTACCAAATCTGATCTTTCACATCATCATGAATTATTACTTTATTTAAAGTTTAAGTGGTTCTGGAGAATTCATACTAAAATATGTTACAGTGATTTCCCTTTTAGGGAAAGGACATTTTAAAAATTCTTACTTCAATTGAGACTTAGAGGCTATATGTTCTCCTGCTTATTTCTCTCTTTCAAAGCTCAAAACTTGTCTGCAACAGTTATTTTAGTATCTCAACTAAGTCATATGCTGCTGTGAATTCTTTTGCCCTGTAACAATGATAGAAACCAAAAAAGAAGTATTTATAATGTCCATTGCTGATCCCTCCCCCAAACAGCTTGTAAGCCAGATGACTGTAATAAACTGGAGACAGGATACTTTATCACTTCACTTGAAGAGCTGAATTTTCCTGAATATACCCAAATATACCTGTTGCTTGTTTGTTTGTTTTTACCAGGTAGTTTCCATCTGTCAAATAAAGCCCCAAAACTTTCTTAGGCCCAAGTACACTGCTGGGGGCTAAATCTTGAGTGTTACCTTTCTCATGAATCAGATGCTTGTTTCTGAGCCTCACCACTCAACTGCAGTTTGGGAAGATTCTTTAATATTTCAGACATGTGACTGGTAAAGCTTCCTGCTTCCCTGCTGCTCTGCATGCATTGCAGCTGCCCCACAGGACCTACATCACATCCACCCACTCCTGTTCTCCACAATGAAGGAAAACACCCCAATACATGCAAGAAGATGAATGTCACAGAAATAGCAATTTCAACACATTCTTGAAACAGACTTCAGACTTCTAGGAGCAGATTCACTCTCTCTGCTTAGTCACAGTAGCATGTAACTACTATTTACACTGCTGGTTAACTTTTGTATTTCAAAAGGAAGGAAATTACCTAGAACTTGTCTTAGCAAAGGGAAGGCATCATAGTTTTGAATATCTGTGTTTTGTGTGGTTAAAGAACTTTATTAATTACTTACGTAACTACTTGGCAAAATTAGAAAGCAATGCATAAATAGTGTACATTTATTCATTAAACTGGATCTCAGGCTGAGCTGCTCCTCAGCAAAAACTTCCACATATCCTCACATAAGTAAACCAAAAGTTTGTGCTTACCCTGAGTCTGTGCTTCATCCAGGAACAATTTTACCCTCCTGCTTCTAAGACCAAAAACTTTTGCTGTTTCACGTAGAAGACCTTGGTATGTTAATCCATTCTGACCAACAGGGTTCTCCATGAGGAGAGTTCCCACTGTTCCTTTCTGACATTCTGAACAAGAGAAACAGATGGGTCACTGGAGAGGAACGATATTATTTATTTTGGTAAGTTGAAATTTAGGATTTCTTCTTCAATTTCATCTCTAATTGCTCATAGTGCTCAGTAATTACCAACACCAGCCAATGAAATTCACAAAATAATTCAGGAATTACAGAATGTGATGTATAAGTGATTACTAGTGGTGTAACAAAAGTTACAGAATTCTTTACAGCATATCCTGGAGACCAGGAAACATGCAGTACTTCAACAGGACACACAAACCACTAACAACTAGGGGAGCTCACAAAGCACTTTCTCATGATCAAATCCCCAGTTAAAAACATCTTTTGGGCCCAAGTAGATTCCCAGAAGCATTAATGAGATTCCATATAGACTCAATCCAGGAAAGAGTCATACCAGAGCAGATATTAAAAACCAGTTACTATCAATGTAGTTTTTTCATTGGGGTGGGGGTTTCACAGTAAAAGTTAGAGTTAGCAACTGTGAAAGAGAATTACATGCACATGCCTGAGCAGGTTAATAATGCAATTCATTTGTCTTTTGAATAGCACTGAGAAACATTTAACAGGCTCTTTATAAGGTCTTGGTAAAGAGCTGCCTCCTTCTTAATATTTATTCACTTCTAAACTGTTAAAATAAGGTGCACAGGTGAGCTGATGGTCAGAAACAGAAAAACAATGCTAAAGGGCTCATGTTTAAATGCCACCCCTTATCTCAAACTGGCCCTCCTTTTTCTTTTCTGAATAGAAAGAGAAAAGCTAAACACAAGCACTATGGGCTTAGTAGAAAGCACATAGTAGGAAAAAATAAGCAAAATCACCACCTGCCAATGAAAAAATCTGCACTTATCTTCATCAGTAAGCAATGAAAAAATCTGCACTTATCTTCATCAGTAAGCAATGGTGTCCAAAACTTCTACCACAAAAAGCTGCAGCTGTAAATGAGGAGAGATCAGTATCCTAAATACCTTGTGGTTTTGCATTCATTAACTGCAAGTTGATATACTGGCAGAGCAGAGCATCAGGAGAGCTGATCAGAGCAGGTGCTGGCCCTGTTGTCACATGTAGAGTCTTTCCACTGAGGCTAAGCAAGTCAGTTTTGTTTATCAGTTCTGAAAAGAAAAGGAGAGCAGTCAGGCCATTGCAGGGAAGAGGAGGTCCAGTTCTCCCTGGATTCACTGACAATGAGGCTCTCTAGCTACTGATTCCACTGCAGAAGCATTTCCCTCTTTGCAATTCCTTGCTCAAGAAAGAGCCTTTCTCCAGTTTGAAAAACAGAATTTGTGCAGAAGCATTTTGCTTTCTTACTAACATAAAGAACTTTTTTTGGGAAATTAGCTCCTATGTACCATTCCTTACACATATTAGACTCAATTACTTATGCAATAAAGATAGTAATATAACTGAAATCAAGCAAGAACTTACTCACTTAATCCAACCATTCCTATCTCATTAAGCCCAATGACCTCTGCCCCTACCCTGACCTCCCGAGCTGAAGCAGCACTGGGTATGTGTTACTGTGTGACACCAGGACAGTCCCCTCATTCAGCTCCAGGTGACAGTAACTGTACTACCAGAAGCTGGTTAGCTCATGAAAGGGGCTCTTTCCCAGGCAACTACCAGCAAGACAAGAGGACACGGTCTCAAGTTGTGCCAGGGGAGGTTTAGGTTGGATATTAGAAAGAATTTCTTTATGGAGAGGGTGATCAGGCATTGGAATGGGCTGCCCAGGGAGGTGGTGGATTCTCCATCCCTGGAGATATTTAAACAGAGACTGGATGTGGCACTCAGTGCCATGGGCTGGGAACCACGGGGGAGTGGATCAAGGGTTGGACTTGATGATCTCTGAGGTCCCTTCCAACCCAGCCAGTTCTATGATTCTAAATATTGATATTACTAATAGATGCACATTAAATATTTGTGTTCAATGTCAACAATAGCTGATGATTCAGCAGATGACTCCAGCTGTGTGTGTTTACAAAATGGTGAAAGATCAGACCTAAAACAGGATCCATGTCTCAAAGGATTTTAGAAGTAATACCAGCACCCCAAAAGCCCTCAGATGAGAAGCTAATGAGGTTTCTGCACCACACATGAAATATGTCAGGCTGCATTCTGCACTACCTACATGAGCAGCTGCCTGCCTATCACAGAGGTTAAAAAAAGCAATACATTATAGATACAGAGAAAGAACATCACTCTTTGCTACAAAACTTCTGCAGCTACAAAAGAGCTCCAAGGACCAAATTCAGGAAGAATTAATACATTTAATTTCTTGCAAGAATCAATCACTGCCTGCACATACAAAACAGGCACATCTGTCATCTCTTCCCAGCAGGTTTTCATCCCTATCTGCCCTACTCACATGTCACCAAGCTTTACAAGGCTTATTTTCCATTAGTCTAGCTGAATGCATTTTGAAGAGGCAGAAGTGGCACTCCTGTTTCCAAGGATGTTTGTAAACTTAAGAATCAAAAGACCCCAAAGAAACCCAAAACCAAACCAACAAAAAAAGATGAAAAGTAATGACAGGATACAAGCTTACAATATTTTGCCAACTGCCACAAAAAATCAAAGCACAAGTAAGAAGGCAGCTTTTAAGATTTATGAGGATAAAGGTTTCCCATATCTACCCTTATACTGCATCTAAAATTATAAAACAATACCTTTAAATAATCAACATTTATAGAAAAGCTTTAAAGAAAAAGGCAAAACTTGAGTGTTGCTTTTAGAATTCAGTTTTGAGTTTTCAAGAATCAAGACTTTCAAATCACAGTGGACATCTGCCCAAAAAAGCTTTGCTTTTGGTTTTACTTACAGGAAAATAAGAAAATAACTAAAAGAAAAGGTGGAAAGGAATGAACAAGATTTCATGCTATGGAAAGGGAGGCAGCAGCAGGTTTTCCCTAGCATAACCCTAACACAGCATCACTAGGTCGTGGGTAGGAGACAGCAGCAGTGAGCAGGGTGCTTCACAGAGCAAGGAACATACAGCTCAAGGAGCTCCCACTGGACATGGGTTGCCATCCAGCTGCTTGCCAGGATCTGTGCAGATCCACACAGGGCAACAGGGCATGAGCTGCAATAATGGTGATTGAAGTATTTAACAACTCTAGCATTGTGCATTACAGGACTGATGGCATTTGCATAAGGAGGAGTTCATGTGCAGGGCTGTCAGTACAGTCAGCTCATCTAAACCTTGAGTAAGAGCAAGCAAAAAACAGAACATCATTTCTTTATATATAAAGATACACTTGAAAATAAGCAGATACTACAAGTGCTCATCAATATTAAAATCACTTTTCAAGTCAGCTGAGATATAAGAGCTAATACTCTTCGAAGCTACCTCAGAGCTTCATGGCCTTTTAAAAAATTAAAGATTAAAAGAAATCCTTTTATACTCTTGGAGAGAAAACAGTGCTAGGAATAGAACTTTTTAAAAAATTAACCATCTGAAAATAATAAACATTAAACAAGATGTGGACTGAGATGTTTTTAGGGGGAGTTTTGCCTCTCTTTCCTCTTCCCCCTTAAAAAGCCCAACACGATTTACACCTTCATTTATTCCAATAAATTTTTTTTGTTTGTTTTGTTGTGGTTTTTTTTTAGTTAAGCTAGGTCTTTTTCCATATGAGTTATTCCCATGAAAGTTGAGCGTATCTCAAAAAGCACTCCTAAGAAGTTCAGAAAGTTTTTCAGCAACCTAAAGCAAAAAGAAAGGCATGGACAGCTGTTGTTACCATCTAACTTGAGCCCAACTTTTTTTTGAAATTCGAATAAAAAAATAATTTGAAGAAGAGACAAATTCTATTCTCAGTCTCTGAAGATCAGTACAAATCCCAGAGCCTTGCTCAGGACTTTTGAGTTACTCAAAATACACTGATACACTGCTGGGGAGGGAATGTTTATCCCATTACTTCAAAGTTGCACTGGAAAAGAGGGACAAGCCATATTTTATCCTGCCTTAATACACATGAACTGCCTGATTTTGTGCCATTATGCAATCCAAAGTAAATCTTCATTACAATTAGAATACAAGATAATAAATTACTGCAAGTAAAGTAGACAGCCCTAAAAACCACAGGAAGGAAAATAAGGAGCCAGAAATACAGTTTTACTGGGTCACAATTTTATTACCACACATGGGAACAATTCAGCAGCAATTTGTCTGGAGTGCATGACCTTCCTTTGCAGCTCCTCTCAGAGCAGCTGATCCCAACCCCCTGCCTTACCTAGGGAACCCCTGCAGCTACCATTAGGCAGCACCTAAAGAGTCCCTGGAACCACCATTAGGCCAGACACACATTTCCCCACGTGAAGCTTGGGCAGATAAGTGAAGGGAACTGCACCTGAACTGAACACCAAGGATTCAGGGTCTATTCTCTTTACAACTCTAAGAGGTATTTTCTTTGAACATGCCTTCATCCCTGACTCTCCATGGAGCTCTACCTCCTGCTGAACAACACTTATTCAAGACCTCTGCCAAACTGTAAAGAAAGTGAATTGGATAATCTCATCTTTATAAAAGGAATTTTGATGTTGTTAATAAGTAGGCACGGAAGAAAACCCCAACACTCTGCCCCAGATCACACAGAAAGAATGAAAGCTTATAATCAGCACACCAAAATGGAGTCCCTGAATGACACCTTCACAGCAAAAGCAACAGGGAAAGGGAAGAAATACAGCCTGTGTTACTACTGCAGGAAAGAATCTTTGAGGAAGAGGGAAGGTTAAAATTTGCTTTACCACTGCCTCTAGGAAGTGAGCATTACTAGACTGATCCTGCATCCTTTTGTCCTTTTGTGTTAGTGGCAGAAAACAAACAAAATAAGGAGTCAAACTGCTTATAATCTTAATGAGATGAGAGTTTCCCAACTCTTCTTGGCCCTTCCCAGGTCATTTCTTAATAACTGAACTGAATGGATTGCAGTAATTGTACTGTAATGAATTGTAGCAGTATTTACCCACCTCTGCAGGCATGTGCCACACTGATATGAGGTGTATCACTAACATTGGGAAAATTATTTCAAGGAAAACTCTTCCCTCCTTTAAAATATAATTGAAAATTGAGGCAGATACTGAGGAATCCAGCATTTCCTTTGAACCATCTATGACTGGAAGCAGAGAACAATCATTTTGCCTGATAGAACTATAGGAAAAGGCTTTATGACAATAAGGAATGCACATTACATGCAGCAGGAAACTCCCCTAAGAAAAAACTTCTAGAAGAACTGTCAGCAAAAGACAAGTAACAAAACTAAAGCTGGAGATGGTAACAGTGACACTGTAGACTCAAGTTCAGACTATTTACCTTCTGATACCAAAAGTAGCCTTGAATTGATCCTTATCAGTCATACAGGCAGCTTTTCACAACAGCCAAATTATCTCCCTCTTAGACATGGCTTCAGTAATATTTCTATGAAAACACACTAGAAAAAGTTTCTGTAGTTGCCCAATTACCACTGTTGCATTTTTGTATATTATCTTCCTGATGAACAAAACTACAGTATCACCTGTAAATCTCCAGATAATCTCTCCACAGGATTTTATATTCTCATGCCCTAACAGAGGCCAAGTTCAAGCTGCAAAAATATTCCATAGGTTTTTCTGAAAAGAAGATATGCAATTTTCTCTAGGGTGAAAAAGCATCATTTCCTCCCCCCCTCCACAGACAGCAGTTTGCATTCAATTTAAACTCTCACTCTGCCTACTCAGGCATTAGGGTAAAAAAAAAAAAAACAAAAAACAAACCAAAATGCAATGCAAAGGCTGATGGCAGTTTGCCATCAATTTATAGCATTGTCTGGACCCAATGGATAACTTTCTGTAATAAATCAGATTCTGTCCTGATGAGAACTGCAGTGGAAAAAAGATAACAGAAGAGATGAGGATCATTTGGCAGCAGCTTTTGGAAACATTTTGATGTGACTATAAAGAGTCTCATAAGCTAAGTACAGTAAAATAGAATACTTCCTTAGGCATCTTCTTGTCAATTTTTTATAAATATAGAAAAATCATACAATATATAACTCCTAACTGCTGCTAAAAGGACTTTCAATTTTCCTTGTCATACTCCATTTACCTGTTTTTCCATTAAAAACTGTCAGCTTTGAGTTTTTAAGACCAAAAATGCAGGAGACAGCGTCTACAAGTCCAGTGAAGTTCAAGGCATTATCTCCTTTGGGATTTTCCAGCAGCAAAACACCATCTAAGACCAAAATTAAGATATTAAAATGCAGTTTGAAAGCAACATACAAGTTTCAGTGATTTGCTAATGACTTTCTTACTGTTTTCAGGCAGTTTCTAAGCTAAGTTCAAACTGGCAACACTGCATCTTCCTGAAATGTTTTATTAAGAAATGGAAAGAAGAAAGAAAATAGGGAAACTGACTCAGGAGCACTTGAGATGTAGAGTACAGAAGTTATATTTGTTTATAGCAAAGCAATCACATTTTTATGTCACTGAAATAAACAAGAACTATATTGATGAAAAACTGGCAGACTGTGTGCCCTCTGAGGTGTTGACCAGCTGTACACTTCTGTCCATTATTACTCTGGAAGTAGCTTTGTGACCATGTTAAACAAGGCACACACTTGTTTTGACACACAAACTGTAAACAGATGTAGGAAAAACAATCCAGAGTGGATTTACTTCTCTCTTGTTAATATATTACCTCAACCCTGTGAAACTTTTATCTTTTGCTGCTAATAAATGCTCTAGTTTAAGTATTCTTTTCAGTACCTCTTCCCAGAAAGAGTATTACCAACTTGTATAGTACTACAACAAGAGTTAAAAATTCTTACCAGCCCCACTTCTAAGTGTGGCTGAATGTCTGTGCACAAATACTGAGTTGTACACTTCCATGCAGATATTCACATGAAAAAACCCTCTGCAAAATATAAGTAATTTATGTGCATGCTTGCCAATTTAATCTCAGGTCCACATAATGGACACTGTATGTTGTACTTTCAATAAACTTAATTCTCAAGAAGTACTTAAAGCTCCTATTGGGAGTTTGCTCCCCCTTTCAAACAGATTTGTGGCTCCAACATTTACTACACCATTTTTGAGACACAATTTTACCACCACTGACAAAGGAAACCCAACACATCCCTACCTTGCTCTGTCCCATTAACACAAACTTTGAGGTTGACATAGGCACAGGCTGGACCAGCAGACTGACACAAACCACCCCTGAGGAGTGTAATTTCAAGCTCTGATCCCTTCAGCTGAAGAAAGAGAAACATGATGATTACTTCAGCATTGTGTTATGAAACAAAAAGAGATTATTTTCCTTAAACACTTAGAATTTGACTTATTATACAAAACATTACTTACAATAAAATAGCAACTTTTGCCACATCTTCCTTCAGAGTACTTCAAATATTAATTTGTCTTTAATATATGTTAGAGATACAGCAGTATTTAGCACATAAGAAAAACAAAGTGGAATGAACAGCCTGAGTTTCACAAGTGATGAACAGTGATGACAGCCTTCCAAAATAAAATCCTATGGTTCATGCACTTGAGAGAAAGACTTTCCCAGAGGTAATTCAGAGTACTTGAAGACAAGACCCTGGTCTGGAGAAACCTTCATTTTGGCTCCAAGGAGCAAATGAGAACATCAGGGTAGAAGATGCCTTGATATCAAGTCAGCATTTGTGAACATCTCCTCACTAGCAACTGGGGAACCAACTGATACATACCCAACACCCCAGCAAGAAAGAGAACAAGCATCTTCCTTTGCAAATGAGAGAAAGGATGAAGAGGCTTGAGAAATCTGTAGCAATACTACAGAAAGAGACTTATTTTATAGAGGCTTTAAAGTACAGCTTTCAGGCTCTGCTTTTCCAAGCCCAGGTCTCTTCCTGAGCAAAGTACAGGCTGGAATTACTCCTGCACTTACACCCATTTCCAGAGAAACAACACTCTAAAATATCTCTGAATTAAAATTTGTAATTCACAAGTATCATACAGAAATAACTTCTGATGAACAGCTTATACTAAGTGGCTGTTTCAGCCAAACCTCTTATAAATTTAGAGACAATCTTTGGAAAAGTCAGAGTCCAAGGGGTGAATACACTTGGAAGTGTCACTCTTTGCTGAGTTCCTGTCACAAACTAGGGAAAGTCACTTAAGAATCAGCAAATCCCATTTTGTCTTTATCAAATTCTACCTGCACTTAAAAATTGGTTTTTCAAGTTGCTGCTTTTCCTTCCCAGCGTTTCCTGAGTATTTTCTCTTTTTTTTCTCTCTCTCAGAGCAAGTCTGAGGAGTTCATAGTTGAGCCCTTGTACCAAAAGCTGATACAGGAGACTTTCACAGATACACTGATCCTGAACAATATCAAAATACTTGCAGAAAGACAGACTGCATTACATGTGATGTCCCAGTCTTCCCACATATTCAACATGATGCAAACTTCTGCTAGCCCTTCTAGTAACTTCCAGAAATTTGGTACAGAGATCCCACCACAGTTAAGCTATGAACTCACGTGTAGAATTACACACTTCATTCTTTTACCTTGCATTAGATCTGACAGTGCATTAGATCTGGTCACACTAAAGCATTTCCTATGGCCTTGCTGCTTTACTTATCAATCCCCACCACCACAAGAGAGTTGATGCATAATTCAATTTCAATTCATATTTTCATAGTCTGGGATTGCTCATACAAAGCCCAAGGCAGTTGTGACCAGTGAAGACAACTAAACACAGGCATGGACTAAATGAAATTCACTGCAGCTGCCCACAACTCTCCTCCATAGGCCATACTTCTGCACTGAACAGATTGCTAAAGAAGGGCTTTTTCATTTCAGATGATTTTATTCACTGCTCCTGATTTGACAAGCAGAACTCAAAGTACAGAGTCAAGCATCAGCCCCAAGCAATCCATCTCTACATCCCACAAAGTGCAACTTCTAAAGAATATTTACAGTTGCACTAAAATCTCAGTCATCTGCAACCTCTTTTGTGAAGTCTGTGACTAACAACCCAGAAACACAGTGAGTCTGTAAGCACAATAACCATCTAAATTAGCAGAAGGCAACCCACGTGGTAAAGCCCACAGGTGAACATGTGGTAGTGATGGAAAGCCCTTAAAGCACACTAAGAAACAATTCTGCATTTACTTACAAAGTTTTTCCCTAGGTACCCTGTACAGCTTTGGTACAAGAAACCCATAATAGCTCCCTGCCAATGGTTTTGTTTGCAAAAACCTATGTGCCCAAGAGGTGCAGGTAGGCACTCTCAGCTTTGTATCCATTCTGAGATGATTGCAGCTCTATCACCTCAGCCACCAGCTCCAATAGCCACACAGAACTGTCAGATACAGTCTCATTTCAGCTTTAATTTTTTAGTTTTCAGTCTGAAATCTGACAGTTCTGCAAATGCACAGCCATGAACCTCCTATCTCTGGTTTACATACAATCTCATTCTTATGAGATCTGAAGGGATGTCTGTTTTTTGCTGACATCCAGACAACAGCTATCCTTTATATCCATAATAGCCAGCACCTTCTGTCAAGGCAAGATTTCACCTTTATGTAGACAACATTATTTAAAACTAACCCAATAAACTCATCTTTCAGCTTTCCACAATGTTTTTCTTCACTAGCATCTGCTAAATCAAAATTGAGAAAACAGAGAAAAAATACTGGGGGGAAGCACACTTGCACAAGTGAAGTCACAGTGACCAACATTAAAGTACCAGGCAATTCCAGAGGCAGGCAGGCAGATGTTTCCCAGCACTCTGCATTTTTTTTTCCAGCTACTTTTGCATTCTAATTTAGTTTTGATGGTGACTTAACATCAACAATATCCCAATCAAATAAATACTTGGAATCAGTTTCCTGGTTTCTCACTAAATTAAATGCCTGGTTGTGAAAAAGGCAAACCAGTGCTTTGTTTCAAATCTGTACAACTTTAGAAATGTAATTAATAAGTATAAAACATTTCTCTTACACACTGATAGTGCTGTGGATAAGATATGCCCTTTCTTTTCATATATTCAGACACTCAAGCCCTTCTGTAAATAAAGCTCATTTGCTGTACCATAATTTTTTTTCTTTCTGGTCAAGTGCAAGAATCTTTCATACAAAATTTTCCTACAAATGCCTTTTGAATATACCAAGATAAAGCCAGGGGAAAAGTATTCTCAAAACATGTCAAAAGGAACAGTCAAGCAAAAGAAAGAGTAGATAGTTGGAATCTGCTGCTGAAAGAACAAGCAATCTGCAAAGCTGCATTGTTACAAAAGACTGAACTTCAGCAACACAGGGGAGAAAAAACAAGCATCCTCAAACGTTAGTAACTGAAGTTGGTCATAAGCCAAAAAGAAAAACTCAGCCTCCAACATATCTAATACAATTAACAAAAAATCAGAGCAACAATGTTGTTGCTGTCTAAACAAAGCACTCATTGGAGTACAAGTAACTGTCTCACCCAAACAACTACCTAAGATACTTGGTTTGGTACCCAAGCAGCTTCACTTTCAAAAATACTACAAATACAGAACCCAACTGGTTTTTTTAAATCAGAAAGACTAATAAGGACATCTACAAATACGAGACAATATCCACAATATGCCACAAATAAATACTGATGTACAATTTTCCCATAAATGAAGGACTTTGATCAGTTAAAAGCAGGTAACAGAATGAACTATGCAAGGAATGCTTTTTCTTTCTCACTTGGGTCGTTTCCTGGATGAGAACTTCCTGAGAGGTAGGCACAGGGTAAGGCTTCAGGGCAGCCTTTATTGTTGCAAAAATGAAATCCATATGTTCCTTAATAACAGTATCCAGGTAGTCACCTTCTGGCTGGGATCTGTAGTACACTGTGATCTCATCTGTAGGAACCAGATTTCGCTGCAGGACACACCAAATGTGGCATTAATGACAGCAAGAGGACTTTCACATATGCAAACAAAAAGGATAGTTTTTAGGAGAAAATATCCTAGATATTTACCTGGTATTTGTTACAAGTTTCCACACAAAAAAATTTGGAATAAACCAGTTTTTTTGTTTTGAGGCATTAAAAGATGCTCGAAACATTTTTTTTTCTGCATAAAATACAAACCAAAAAGTGCACCTTACTCTAAAAATCTTACTTTCAGCTTGCTTTATCAACTTAACACCCTTAGTGAGCTGAAAGCCTACTAAATTTATTAGCAAACTTTTCTTGATGGCCAAGAGTTTTACTAGCATTTACATGTTAGCCTGAAATTACACCTTTAGCTCTTTATTCAGCAATTGCTCAGTCAGTGACATTTTCTTAATACTGAGTAGTCTCAATGCCTCAAAATGTCTCTAAAGACATTTAGGTATTTTTTTGGAAGGTGGTGATCAGGCTTAAGTTTTCAAGCTACTTGCATACTAAAATATAGTTCAGAAAAAGAGCAATAAATTTGAATGGTGTTCTTATTTATGCTGGATTGTAGCCAAATTCTGCTTCAAGTAAGAAAATGGATTCATGGGGAAAAAATTTGCAGCACTAGAAAAAATTATTTCTAAAATCTGCTAAAAATAATGCTTTGCCCCTCATGCCATCTCAACAACAGTTACTGTGAATCCAAAATCTGCTAGTGTTTCTTATTACATGTTCACTGTTGTAACAACAGTCTGAATGGAAGAATGACAGAACAAATGCATCTTAGCATCACAGTAATTTTTAGGCAAGATTAAGTATTTTGATATTCATTTAAATGGATAAAATAGGACTTTCTATCACTGCAGCAGTAAATTTATAACTTCTTAAACATATGAGTTTTATTTTCATTGTTTTACTGGCCATATTCCTTCCTGGTTTTATTTTATACAGATAAAATACAGGTTTTTATTTTGTACAGATATAAATCTCTATTGTTTTTGTGTGTGTGTGTGTGTACATTTATATATATAAATGTATATTTATATATTATATAATATTTTACATATTATATTATATATATATATTTAAGAACTATCTGGGTACAGATTCATGTTCCATGGATGCTTATACTGAAAATTCAGAATGTCCTAATGGTAGAGATCTCTTTTCCCAAAAACACATCCCATGAAAATTTTCTCTACATTTTATTTAGAACTCTTGAAAGATTTCTTCAAGGTATATGTCTGAAAAAGATTCAAACTCTAGTGCATTGCCACCAGGTCTGTCAAGTAGGAACCCCCTAATTCTATCATGGAACAGCATGGTCCCTGTGTACAATGTCTGTGTGCATGAGAGGATGTGGGACAGTTTTGCTTTGTGGGGTTTTTTGAATTTGCAGGTTTTGAAATGTTTGGAATTCTTTGTACCAAGTTAAATATTACTTAATGTTCTCTTCAGATTAATGGCTTTTTAGACTTGTCATTACCTCCAGAGTGCCCATGGTTTCCTGGCATGAACATAGTGCTTTCTGAATTAGTATTGTGCAGACAAGTTACATCGGTTCAAAGTGCATTAAGATACAGGTCAGGCAGCACCATTTGTGTGATAAGAACAATTCAGATATACAAATCATGCCAGCAATGCCTCCTGCAATTTGCTAAGGCACAAGTTTGTTTCTTTTAGCAGCCTGAGGCTCAATGTCTCAGCTCTGCAGTCCAGCAGACATAACACCCCAGAACTGAGACAGAACAGAACATAATACTTCACTACAAGCTGCTCTGCTGGGACTGAGCCACTGCTATGTGGCTGAAGATGGAAAGCAAGAGGGGGGTCCAGTCAGTTTGTTGGCTGAGGATGTCCAAGCTCACTGTTCAGCTCTAGCTAGCTAGTAATGTGGAAATTCAGTGTGAAAATAACGATTGGTAATCATTTATGTCCAACCAGAAAACTACGTATTAGGATAAATGATACATAGTTTCACTTCATGTCAAATCAAAAAGGTCAGTTTCTGCTGCATATAGCCCAAAGACTTCTTAAAAGTGAATTAAAATCTCTTCCTCCAAGCCATGGCTCCCAAACCTTTTTGCGAAGCTTCTGGATGCGATTAATCACTTCCCGGGCGACTCCCTCATCCACCATGGACTGGTCTGGGGTGACATCGAGCAGAACTAAAACCTGAGGTAACACACAGACAACAGCTGAACAGGTGACAAATTTGAAAGCTGTTACTATGAGCTGGCTCAGAAACTCAGGTACATTTTTATAGATCTCCTCACTTACAAACTACCACGGTGAAGAGAGTACTTTTAACATCTCCAAAATTCCAAAGATAAGCTCCTGGCATTTTTGTTGAATCACCTGAACAAAAAAAACCCACCCCATCTTTCACCTCACCATTTTCATGCTATTTCTAGATGGACTCCTCCCTTAATTATAAATCAATATCCAATAGAATACCTGGGCATCAGAATGAGCTTCAAACTGGGCAGATCCTCCAGCAACCTGATCAAAGGTATACATGAGGCGAAGATCTTCCTCATGAAGTTCATGTCCTTCTACAACAATGCTGCCTGCAGGATTGACAGATGGTGAGCATCTCTTACAGTCAGAAGGAAAGAAAAACGTCCCCAAGTCCAAAAGCTTTAAGCAAGTATCAAACAAATACACGAAATGCAGTATATTTGCAATACAATTAAAACAGCTCTTCAGCACTAGTAAGAAATGCTGAACTGCCCCACATTCAGATTTTTCATACAAGCACCTCTGTAGGCAGCAGAACTCGCTCAAATGCAGTCACTTCAGAACACAGGAATACTTTTCCATCTGTCCTGCAAATATTTGATTAATCTACACAGACCAAGAGCAATTATTTGATTTTTTTCTGATGAGCCAAATGGTTTTGGATGATCTTTTTTTTTTGGTCAATATTGCCCTCATTCAGTGGTTTGTACCACTATGTACCTGTCTCCTGGAATTTCTCCAGCTGCTCACTCTTCAGCTCTTTGATTGCAGCCATGACAACCTTAAATGCCCCTTTCAGGCGCTTCCCAAGCACCATGTGATCTGGTTCTGCTCTCAGACGGACTCCGTATTTATCTTTATTCGTAGACAATGTCACTTGCCGTACATTAAGCTCCTATAAAAACACACAAAGAGAAAAAAATGAAGCTAAAAAACCCAGCCACCTCTGACAACTGTAGAAAGGGAACAAAACCAGAGGCCACAGCACCAGGGAAGTTTGAAATCTCATGCTGGAAACTGTTTACACGGCAGTCTCTATGAAGTAAGTCATTTGTCACAACTTCAAGAGCAAATAAACCCAACCAGTACCCAACTGTCCTACAGCAGGGGATCCTACCCTCCTCTGGGGCCTTCAGGCAGACATTCTCTGTTACTAAGACACCAATCAGCTCTCAACTCAAATCAGATCCCTACTCAAAAGCCTTTTTTACTTCACTGCCTGAAGACATAAACCTACTGCCTTTGTTTGGGATGACATTACAACCTGGTGTGACAGAACCGAGAAAGAAAGACTTTGCTGAAATGCTCTTTCTGGTATGCATTTAGCCAGAAAACTATCACTGACAACTTGCTGGACTGGATTGTATATATGCCTCATTTTGTCTCTTACCAGCAAGTCCAAATAGGAATTTAGCTTCTAAAACCAGGGACTTGAACTTCTTTTCAAGGCAATCTGCAGGCACATGCCTTTAAATATCTTTATTAAAGTAGCTGATGGCTGACAGTCAGGAATCTGCTGCAGAAAGTGTCCAGATCTTGTGCTTTCTCTAGACTCTAACATTGCAGGAGACAGCACGAGGTGCTAGATGAGCCATGAGTCTAAGCCACAAAGTCTAATTACATTGTTAATTATAAATATTTTCCTCATCACATAAACACATAAAAAGCGCCATAAAAACCACCCAAAACCTTCACTACACGACCCAACCACCATACAATGCCAAATTTGAAAATGCAACCTCTCTGCTCCACATTTAATTCCGTCCAACAAAAAAGTGTATTAATAATGCAAATTGTTAAAAATAAAAGAAATAACACTTTTGTATAACACCTGTAAATGAGAGCACTGTTTCTCAACCTTATTTTGTGCCTTCAAGAGAGTTTCTTTTCCCCCTGCTCTGTAAAGCCAAGTAAGAAACACAGACAAGGCAGGAGTTGATATTTTTATTTCCAGTTTTACATAGTCTCAGTCTCTTCACTCTTGTTGTAGCATACTAGGGACAAATCTTGGAGAGTTTTAATTGCCAACATGTAACTCTCCTACAGGTACAATCCTGCACCCATCTGGAGCACTCTTCACTGTAATTTGGAAGTTTTTGTCTGTCAGACTGCCCAACTTGAAGCATTTTGTGTTTGTAAGTCGACTGGAAGGCTGTTAAAATTTATAACAAGATGATACAGAATCACCAGGTGCACTTGGCAATCATGCTACACCAAGTCATTCAGGAAGGAGAATTAAATGGCAATGTCAGCATGACAGGACTAGCAAGTAGCCAAGCATTTAGACTGAGAAGTAATGCTTAAATACAACCTCTGAGCTGCAGTGTAATTCCCTAGGAAGTCCCACTGACATGAGGAGCCAAGAATACAACTGAGTCTAAATTTAGTTAAGACATCCTTCAGGAAATGTAATGAAAAGTACCTACTTCAGAAATTCAGTTTTAATGGGGTGCTGTTGGAAATGAGCCCACAAGTGGTAACTGACAACCTCATAGTCAAAAAGAAATAATAATCAAAAACCCAGCACAAATTCAAAGATGACTTTGGGCTTAATTAGATAAATTACATAGAAGCCAACCCAATCAGGTCAAGTTTTCTATACTAATTAGATTAGAAAACCACTCTTGTGTATACATTATTAATAATAAAACCAGATTGATTCTTCAAAAAAGCAAGCCCATATCTTAGGTTTGTTATTATCTGCCTCAGTGTAGAGTTTTGACTTAGAATAGTTCTTAATCTTAGTGTCTCAATCAATCAAAATCAGCTCCATGACACAACTTTCAAGTCCCATACACACAAAGAGAGGCAAACAGTCCTTCCAATTGCAGTTGAACATCTGCACATTCAGGCACTCCTATGTACAAGGGTCTTTAGTTGATATCAACCAGTAACCAGATCAACCAGTAACCCGAGCTTAAGTCTGACACCAGAGAAAGAATTGTCAGTGCTGGCTGGGGCTCTCTGAGCAAGCATTCTAAAATGGAAAATAAATACAGATTCCATAATCCTGGAAGAAATAAAATGCCAAAGGAGCACACATCACCCCAGCCCATTCTATCCCCTACATTACTGTAACACCATTTATGTTCTGGAATTTTGGTGGACCTTGAAATTGTTGAAGTCAATTTTCTGTTTTATTATAGCCATACATAGGGGTGGGAGTTGGAAGGATCTGCAAAGGTTGGATGCAAACAAGATTCCTATAGAATCTACTCCTATAGAGTAAAATTTACTATGAGAAAGCCTTTCAGTGGGAGTAGTTAGAAAGCCAGGTCCTGAACTGGGCTAGTAAAAAGCCCCAGATCCTAATGGATAAAATGCAACTGTGTTCTGCTGAACTTACTTAATTTTGTGGGCCTGGCTGTTTTTGCATGACAGCTGCAAGTCTATACTCTTGGACACTTCTAATACTACAATCCATTTATTTCAGTTATTTTCCATGTTCTGATGATAGAGTAAGACTGCAGATGACAGAATACCACTACTTCTGAGAAAGCAATGAATTAAATTTTCAAATACCTGACAAGTATATTTCTCAAATTCTTCTGTCAGCAACTGTATGAAATCAAGTGGTGTAATTTTTCTCACAGATTACCTCTGGCACCTGCAAATTTACTACAGAAACATTTTTTTGCAATAACTCTCTCTCTGAATATGTAGGTGACTGATGAACAAAGCTGCAAATACAGCTCATGTATGACTACCCAGCATGCCTGTGTCTTGACCACTTTAGCTCTGAACCATCCCAGTAAACAACGAGACTGATTGCTATGAAATGCAATAAAACACACAATAAGCTTCAGCATCATCTTGTTGAATTTTAAGATTAAAAAAATAGGATGATAGACAGTATTTTGAATTTGTGCTCCTGTAAAGGTATTTGAGTTTATTGTAACTAATCTAACTAATTCTCATAAAAGCTTAATTTTATTCACATTAGCAAATGAATATAAATTAAAACTTTTTTTGCATCAGTTCTGTAAGAATTTATCAAATTGTTATGTTGCTTTGTTACCTTTAGCAGGAAATTTTGTGAGCTATCTTTCTGGAAGTACTTTGAGGAAGCAAACTCATCTTCCTTAAAATTGGATTCTGTGAAATCCACAAGTCCAGTTTTCAGATGAAGATAACGTGATAGACACTAACATAAATTTCACAAAATTCTGCTAGTGAAAAGACCTGGGTATTGAAATTACTAAGAACAATAATTCTGCAGTGAAACAGTGTAACTGCCAAGTCTAAGAGAAATAATACTAACAAGACAGAAAAGTCTTACAATTCCACTTGCAAATCAATTCAGATTTTTTCCTTAAAATTCTTTTAATACACAATACTTAACAATACAAGAATTTAAGTTCCATGGTACCTAAAAGCAAGCAGCAGACATCACTGATCTGTAAGCTTTGTGTGTTGAGCCACAACTCCCTAAGTCAGTGCTCTTCAGTTGCCCCAGCAGCATTTGTAGCAGCCTTGCTCAGATGGGTATTTATACTCAGATAGGCTTGGGGAAAGATGATATTGCTGGAGTAACATCATTAATCTCAGAGGTCCTCTGCTGCTTCAGTCAGCTCTTGAATTCTTTGACTCTGCCCTCACCAAGACAAGAGAGTTGATCTTAGGTAGATGCAGATTTTTGTTCTCTTTGTCAAGGCACAGCACCTGATCTTACCAATGACAACTTGAACTAAAGATGTTCCACCGCACCTGAAGCATCTGACTGGACCTACTGTGACAGAGCCCTCTGTGGATACCTCCCTGAAAAGAACAAATAATCCTCAACCTAGCAAGGACAGGCGTGTGGTAAGGGCCATGCCATTTCTGGACAAAGGAAAAAATACTTGAGACACTCTACTTTTCCTATTATAACAGAAAAAGAACTTACTTCACTTATGTTTGAAGACCCATTTCACTGGCTTTAGAGAATGCAAAAGTGTTACAAACACTTAAGGAAGGAAAAAAAATCCATTAAATGGATTGTAACCTTATGCATCACATACAGCCAGAACTGACTCTGTCATGGACCTATATAAACCCATCTGGAAAGGGACAGATTCTGACAAATTAAAGCTGACAGGAAGGTCAAAGGTCAGTTATTAGTAGAAATACATTTTATTTAACAATCCAGAAGCCACTGAACAGGAATCCAAACTGAAGACAGACTGTTGAACCCACCTGTGCTATATTCTATCAGCTCCAAGATGTACAGAGACCCCAGAGTGTTATAACACAGTAAGAACTTCCTGGAGACAGAAATGAGACAATGTTCCTCTGCAGTGTCATATTCCAAGCTTCAGTTCTGTGGATGGAGCTGAAGGAAAGGAATCATGCCAAACTGTGGAGAATCCCTACACTTCCCCCCTGACTACTGTACTTGGATACAGAGAAACTGAAGATTTAAGTCTAACAGCAATCTGATTTAGTATATGTGCCACAAGCTCTTAAAATACAGGCAGAGGACAGACTTAAGCAGATCATGCAGAGTGCACCCCACAGGTCAAGGGGCACATATCACAGGAGGGGAGTCAAGTCTTTCATAAGCTGTGCAGATGTACAACTACATTGATGGGTTTTTTTCTTCACTCATTTAAACCAAGATAGTTTCAAACTACTGGTACTGGACTTGAGAGGGTAAAACAAAAGAAGGCAGAGCTTGCAGTTCAGAGGCATTCAGCAACTGTATTAAGACTTGTACATTCAATTTCTTGCATTTCCAAAGTGAGTCACTATTCTGGAGAGTTGTTAGTTCTGATATTATATTGTACTTAACTTCTTTAATAGGGTCTTTGCAATGAGGCTCATTTCTCCTCCCCAGAAACCCTTTTTATCATGAGGTCTTGAATGGAGAAGATCATGTGAACAACTACCTAGGTGATTTTGTTTTGTAAGACCACTCCTTCAGTTCTCAGTCGAGAGCAAAGCTGGCATGGCTACTGCCTCACTGAGTTAAGAGCCACAGACAAATACAAGACTGCATCAGGAAAAGATTCAAGTGAACATAAACACAGATTAATACACAGAAATTACTGTCATAAAGCAATCCCCAATTTATAGTCAAGTCTAAGGCATGCATTCTTCCCAGTATCAACACCAAATCAGTTCCTTTAGAATTCTGCTGTCTTAGCAAAGAGCTGCTGTTCAATTGCTATGCAATTCTTTCCTCCCCAAATTATACACACTTTCAAAAAATGAAGTCATCAATAACTCCCCAGGCAACACAATGAAACATCTGGGTGAAAACTCAACATCCCTATGAGAGACTACTGCAGCAAGAGGAAATGAAGACTGCTCAGAAAGAACAGTATTGCTTAACCAGTCTTTCTTCTTCCTTCACTGCCTCCCAGAGTGGTTCTAAAAGGCCTCCAGTTTTATAAGGGACAGATTATACCCTCTAGCTCCCTGTTCAGCAACGTAATTATAAAACCCCTAGGCTGAGAAATTCCACACAGCATAGCTCATGACATCAAATGCATGATCACGACTGATTTAAGTGGTAAAAACCACTGATCTGCAGGATGTTTTGAAGGGCCTAACACCTTCAAAGGAACACTGACTTGGTAGCTTTCTTCTCTGTTCGTTTTGAATCAGAACACCATGGCTCATCACAGCTCAGCACTGTGGCTGGAACACTCCTCATTATTCCCTCTTACTGTTTGATTTCTCTTGTACATCACAGAAGTGAAAGGAGATGTGCATAAAGTCTATTTGTGATGAAATTTAATTGAACATAGACTGAAAAAGCACACTCCACAGCCTTTTTAGCAATCAAAAAGCAATAGGCTTTGTGCCTTCAGTACATGACAGACTAAAAGCAGAAAGTGCAGCCACTTTCAGGAAGTTACACTCAAAAATCCAAGAAGAGCTACTTTTCAATGATGGGGCTTTTATCCAAACAAAGATTGAGAAGTAGAACAAGTGGTGTTTCTCTAATGGACACACATTAAGAGAGTACAGCAGTGGCATGCAGGAGCAGATGAGAGTAAGAAATCATATGGATTAATATCTTCTCTATTTGCCATTTTACATCTTAAACAAAATCCTGCAAAAACTTGACCAGTCCCTCATTTTCCCTTACATGGAATTCTCTCTCCACCAACCCATCTGCTGCCAAACTGGTTTTAATGACCTTTAACTGGAGGGGACTACACAGTTTGCAGTCCATCTCTAATACAAGATGTAGTTGCACACTGTCTTATTTCCAATCATGAAATGTTTTTCCCTTTTACTGATCAAGAACATTTAGAATTACTACTTCACCATTAGAGAACTGCTCTGTGGTCAATTTTGACAGCCTTAAGAACATTTCCCATTTACCTTTGTTTCTTTACACAGTACCAACTGATATCCCCTCTCATTACAATTCCCTTTTAGACTAGTTTCCCCTAGTCAGTTATTAATATTGTCACCATGGAAGGCTTAACTTTCATTTATTCAGGTAAGTAAAATACCTAGCCCAGTCAAGCATCTTGTTCATGATGTTCTTACCTCAAGTATGTACTTCTCTAAAGACCTGATGTTTTCCAGAGCCTCTGGATCCTGATGAATAACAACTACTTCTTTTAAAGGATACTGGAGAGAACAAAAAACAAACAAAAGAACAGATAATTTTATCTAAAAATGGACTTCAGATTATTATGTATCATTTGAAGCATTTAATTGCTGAATTCTGTTTGCCATTTCAAACTTAAATTATTCCATGTTCCCAGGCTTATCCCAAAGTTAAAGCTATTGCACATTTCCAAGGTATTGATAAGAGGTGTTAGAGAGTTCTAACCTTCACTGGAATAGTTTTTCTGTCTCTGATGACTCGTCCAAGTTCAATAACAGACTGCAAACAAGAAACGGCATTTTCAATTTTTTTGTCGATGAGATCCTCCCTGGATTAAAAAAAAACACATCATATTGTTTCATTTTCATTGTATCTGGGCAAATTGAAAACATTTTACTCCCTTCTCTGAGAATTCCTACTAGAGCCTCAATTATGCCCTGGTTGGGACAATTTGAAAAACGAACAAATGGGTTTTTCTTCTCTTTTGTGCAGAACATGAGGAAATCAGTTGCTAAAAAAAAAAAAAACAAAAAACAAAAAACTATTTTAAAATAATCTTTTGTTAGCAGCTCACAAGATGGAGATGATGGACTGAGTCATACCACCTATTCTATTAATATCCAATAAAACTAAGATTTCCATCAATAATGCCATAAAATATGCAAGGAGATATAAATAGGATATTTAGGATGATAATGAAATATCTAGAATGCAACCAACTGATTGAATCTCAATTTATAATATTTCAGCATGATGTTTTCAACAGTCCCTCCTGGCCTCACCATTTTAACACCCTTCCATTTTGTGTCAAGGCAGGATTGGTGGGTTGGGGGGTTTTTATGCTGACATTGACATCTTGTTTCAAAAGTACTGGCAGCCAACAACTCAGAAATATGGCTTTCTTCATTTCTTGAGCTGCTGCATCAATTGAGTAGCTCCTTTGAAACCACATGAGTTTCATGGCTCCAGTGACAGTTGTGAATAAAATTCATGAAGGTCTTTGCTGTAATATTAGTAGGGAAAGTATTGGAATGAAATTCATGCACTTAGTAAGGCTTGTCCCCCCCAAAAAACCCAAAAACTGCTGGTAAAGTAAAAATTAAACCAGAAATATCCCCATATTTTGCTCTGGGGCTTTGAATAAGCTGCCATTATCTACTCTGAAGCTGTAGTTCTTCCAAAATCCAGCCTCCAAGATGTTACTCCAAAAACCTGGAAACATGCAAACTGGGACAGAGGGGATTTTGCTCCCAGAAAGGTTCATGTAGTATAATGTGGCCGTATTTCAGTATTATTTGCCATTACTTAATCACATTGTGAAGCCACAAAATTATCATCATCTTCATGGATTGCACATTCACAGGATTTGATGCAACCGTGTGGTTTGTAACAGGTACTGAACAAAGTTCAGCTGTGGAAGTGGCCAAGTCCTTTAGTTTTATCTATTCACACCCATCATATTGTTAAAGTGGTGTTTTCTGTAGCTGCATTTTAAGAAGTCTCTTTATTAACTGCCAATATTGTCCTTAAGCAGTCATCAGAAAAACATTCAAAGAAAAATGCTGGGATGTGCTTAGCAACTCCAGGTATCAATTGATGCACAGGCAGCCCAGTAAATGACACAAAGTAGTAGCAGAGAAATCAAAATAAATTACATGGAAAAGAAGAAAGCTCCACAAGCCACTCAAACACATGATATGATGGCACGACGCAGCAGCAAGTCAGTCAGCACTAAGAATAAAGTCACTAAGCTGCTTCTCAATGTCCATGCCTTAACTGAGCTCCTTCAAGTACCTTGCTATCCTTCCACTTCTCCATCCTGTAGGAGCTCAAAACCATTTCTGACAGCTCACTGACAAGTTTTGCACTCCTTGATTACATATTCTTTAAAGCATTCTCCCAGGGAACAGAAAATCAGCACCATCATTATGGCAATCCCAACCTCCTCACTGCAATAACCCTCATGACTAAAGCTATGAGAGAGAACATACACCCTCCTCAAAGGACATGCTGCCCATATCCATAAAAGAAACAACATTACTAGAAGGTTTAAAGTTTTAAACTGGCATGTAGCATCAAGGTCAGCCCCTTTGTCCTTGAGGGTTTTCAGACTGAGCTGCAATGCAAAAGGATTTTGCATCTCCTACTCAGATGCCTGCAGTGCAGGCACTAACTTAACCCTCTGACATAGCACCAAGGCACAAATGAGCCACTGACTGCTGCAATACCAGTGTCTCCTTTGGCTGGACAAAAAACACCCAAACAACAACTTCACATGTTCTACCTGGGCTGAGCTGATGCTATGGATAACTAGTAGCCTATGTCTAGTACAACCACCAAGGATCCGAGTGTTGTTGAGGCACACTGAAACTTAAAAGAAATCCTTGCTCAACACCAACCAAATAAATGATCTGCCTGGAAAGCTCCTTCTTGTATGATATATCCTCTTACAAGGAAGGAGCAGTCTCTGGACAATAGTCTGAATTCTTGATCTTAAGCCAGAAGAATTCTTTGCTTGCTCTGTATGTGGTCCAGACAAAACAGTAATTCCAACCCACATGGGATTTGGCACCAGCACTCACTAAGAAAGCCCAGAGATGGGGGATGCACGTATTCCTGCACATGGAGGGCCCACAAGTCAGTTTTATAATCCTGGGCCCTTCAGAGGCAGGCACCATAGCTTCTAGCCAGCACACATTTTGAAGAGTACAAAGGATACTGCAAGCCAGAAAAAGAAAACATGCTGAGATGGGAAAACAGATCCCTTCTAACCCTTTTCTAACTCCTATCTCCAGTCCCTACAGCACAAGTGTACTGCCTAAACATGGAGGGAGAATTCCCAGCTAACAACATTAAGAGTGGAGTGTAAAGTGTAGTCCTAATGAGATGTTCTTCTACAGCTAGGAGACTAGCATTAATCAGAGTTCAATCAAAACTTAAGGGGTTTTTTTGCTTATATGAAAGCATACATTAACTATCACACAAAAGCTTTTCCTGAGACAAAGGAATATTCTTATTATCAAAGCAGCTTTTTTCCTTGTTATGCAAAACCATTTTAAACACAAATAAGTGAAGGAGCATGTTCTGCAAAAAGAAAATAAACAAACCAAAACCCAAAACCAACCAACTAAAACCCAACCAACCCAAAACCCCATTTTGCCACGTAACAGCTTTCTATTACCTTGTTTGGGGAAGCATGAGGTAGTGGATGCTTTCAGTGTTCTTTTCCTGAACTGAGGCTGGATCAATAAGTGTCTTCAGATTCTGGTACATCAGCTCAGTGATAAATGGAGTATATGGTGCCTGTAATGTTGCTTTCAATCATCATCTTTTCTTTAATGTTTGTACATTATGAATCAGTAATGCTTATAAATTGCATAAAGAGAGTTCAGTGAAAATAATGCTTAAACAGCATCTTCAATGCAGAATTGTTCATGTTCAAAACATAGACTGAAATAAACAATGAAATTGCTACTACTTATTCACCTCCTTCCTGGTATTTATTCATGTTACTTTTGGGCATCAGATAAGAAATCTTAGTCTTCTAAAAAGCAGGTGAAATTTGCCTTCTTTATAGTTGCATGGGGCAGACAGGCAAATTAAAAGGGGAGGTGGAAAATGAACTGTGCCACACGTATCAGCAGCAGCATGGTTTTTTTCTCCCTGTGTTCAGTTTCTGTATCCCCAGACACAGAGAGGCATGCTTTTAATTATCTATATTAAAAATACCAAAAGTGGGGTGAAATTCCCTTACCATAAGTCTGCACATGGAGAACAAAACCCTAAATAAGGTTTCCAAGGCCATAATGCAGTCTTCAGTTCCATTTTCACCCTATTTGAAGAATTTGGCAAGAAAACAACTGGTCATTTTAGAAACAGTAAATACCCTTCAATAAAATTTTAAAATTTCCTATAGTAAAGCAATAAACTGTTTTTCCAAACTTTATTCAGCTTGCTCAGTCTCACCCAGCCAGTGAAGCTGGGCATTTTGTTTGCTTGGTTTTCCTCAGAAAATAAAAAGAAGGAATAAAGAGTTAACATCTCATGGCCACTACAAGGTACAAACTGACATAATTTCAAATGCTGCATAAAGATTTTGTCTGACACCATAAAGCAGCTAGGCATGCAGTTACCACAGCCCACTAGGATTTTGTTTACAGTGCAGGATCACAGAAGTAGGTACCCACCTTGAGCCTTCTGCGATTCATCCTAACATACCAGTTGGTCAGAATATCAACAAACTTCACTAATCGAGGCACTACAGTGTACAGTCTGTAAGCTAGAAAGGAAAATGTTTACTGTAGTTAAGATTTGTCCTCTTTACCAAGCTCCCCTCTTAAGAAAACACATTATCATTTGTAGCTCTGGTGGTAAATGTAAAAGTTGAGCAGCAGCATGTATGTTAGGAAGGTCCAAAAAGTCAGTAGCCATACTGTTATGTTAAAGCTGAATTTTGAAATTGCATGTCATCAATTCTCATGCTTCAAGAGAAACACATCTATCACCAAACTGCTTCCCTAATCCTACACAAACATGCATTATGGGAGCCTTATGCTTTTATCTGACTCGTAAAGAGGATAGTGGATAAGAGACTATTAATCACAAGGGATTTGGCAAATCCTAGATTTGCACATGCTGTAAATGCAGCCAACTCCCTAGAACTCTAACGAATTATTGTAGAAACAGAGTAAAACTGTATTAATTAATGCCAACATTTTCTATTTTTTGTTTGCCAGATTTAAAATAAAACACCTATTTCAGCCAATTCTCCCTGAATTAATTGCAATCTTAATTATTTTTTAATGTAACACAGTAGGCTGAAAGAGTCTAAAAGTAACAGCAAGCCTGAAGGGGTAAGAAGATAAACATCCCTGCATTTTCAAGTTCTGTGCAACTTAAAAGCATGGAGGACTGCCAACATGAAAAAGCAGGTCATCACAGGCATCACCATGCAACCAGCAAAATAAATTTCAGGTGCTCATGACAGAATTGGAGGGAGCGAGGGGGTAATGATGGACCTTAAAGAGGACTTGGTTTTTTAAGGAAAATCCTCTCTATGTCTAAAAGCAAAGAGCTTTTTGATCTCTATTCTGAATCAGTCTCATTAATCAAGCAGCTACTGAATAAAATGGATCTTCACTCTAAAAGCTCCACCATACTTTCCATTCCATTTTCTAAAATAGAAGTCTTTCTAAAGGCAGAGTACTGGTATTTAAACCTAAAAAGGAAATGCTCAGAAGATTCATGCCATGGCAGGGAAAGCATTATTTATGTGAGAATCTGTATTCCTAAAAAATTCCCAGCTCTCCTCTAGCTGCATGTTATCTCCTGTTAGGAGACTGGCTGAAACCAACCAAAAGACCTCAACCCCAGCCCCATCTTTCAGGGATAATTTATCTTTAACAAGAGATTGAAGTTAGCATGGAAACACATGTTCTCCCCTCAAAAGCTGGAAGCCCAGGTCATAAACCAAATGGTGAAATCTTACTTTTTCATGACTCGAGGAAAAAGGAAATGTGCATACCCACAGGCACACACAGATTGCAGTCATAATGAAAAAAGTTGCCTTGTAAAATAATATCTTGTATTAATTTAAAAAAAAATAAGAAAAAAGAAAAAAAAGCATAACAAGACTTACTGGTTTTAAATAAAGAATTTTAATCTGCCCTTAAAACACAAATGACCATTTGCCCTATTGCTTCCCATAGCACCTTTCCAGCTCTTACTACTTGCCTTATTTACCAAAGGGCCCAAATCCCCAAAGTTTCCATCATAAAAGATGATGATTTAGTGGAGAAACTATACTACTATATAGTTAGTTAAGGTTGTTACTACCACAGTGAAGCTAAATCACTGCTGGTGCTGAAAAGGTTCCTGGTTCACATCTCCCTGACTTGCAGGACATCTGAAGAGAGCCCATCTGCAGCCCCAGTTCTGGGCACACATTAAACCAGGGTTAGCACACAACAGCAAAAACCTCCTTACACATACAGACGTGTACAGCCTCAGGGCAGTGACTTTTCCATCAGTGATGGAAATGACATGGCTTTCTGTTTCACACTGTCTCCCTTCTCCACTTGTGTATGTTCTAGGAAGTCAAAGCTCCCCTCCATGCCAGGATTAGACCTTTCCAAAGTTCTTCTAGGCTCTCTAAGGCATCCTGAGTTTGGAGTGAGCAGAGGCACACTCCCCTTCCACGTCAAAGCTCATACTGCACTGACAGGGACTCTATCCCAGCTGAAAGACTGCTGGCTATTCAAGCCACTAGAAGAAACTGGGGCAGAATTAACATAAGTTTTACCTAATGGAAACATTTTTCAAGAGGCAAGCAACTGGTGTAAAATTTAGCTCTGCTACAAAATACACTCAGTTAAATGGCAGATGCTAAGCTGAACTGCAACACTTTTCAGGTTAGTGGTGCCTTGTGGCCATCTTGAGTTTCCAAATCACCTGTTCTTACTGACAATCACACCCCCAGGTGCAGGAAGAGCCCATTACAGAGCAGACTGGGCCACTCCTTCGACAGAGAGTGCCCAAATATGCCCTCAGCATCCCCTATGTTTTTGACATGGCAGAGACAACATTTTTTCATGCACGTTGCAGGTACCAAGAGTTGTATGGCATTAACTGGTGAACCCAAGAATTGAATTTTTCTCCCATCGTGCCCTATCTACATCTTCTGCATTTCTTTTTTCATCATTGTTATTTTCAAAGTCTTGCTTCTACCATGAAGCTTGTGTAATGTATTTGTGTCCTTTACCCATCATTTCAGGTTATCAGTTCCTATGCTAACCTTCCCTTGCCTGATCCTGATGCCTTCCCCTACAACAAATCATATGGAATAGGAAGGCTTTTTTGAAAACCCCAAACTACTTTTCTTTAAAGGGACTAAAATGAGAGTATCACATCACAGTACACAAACTTAGTGCATCTCATTATCTGTCTGACTGAATCAGAGCCTATGGAGAAAAATAAATTGAAAAATCATGCTTCTTCATCACTTCCAAACAAGATGTGTCACTCGCTCAATGAGCACATCATGTTATCGTCATCTAGCACAAGTCAGTAACATTTAATATCAATACTACAGTTTTAAATTGTCATTTTCCAACAATTTTTTTCCCTTCCTTTGAAGCATCTTCTTGCTCTATAAAGATGTCAGCCGACACATCCCTTTTCAGTAGCTTCATCTTCCTCTTAGAAATACAGAGCAGAGAATTCAAGTTCCTGCCTCCATGATCAGCTTCTTGCAAACATTATTTCTGTTTCAACTGTGCAGTCATCAGAGATCTCAGGTACACATTCACAAATTAACTTTCCACTGTCCCTCAAAATATTTTTCTTCTTTAGATGCAGCATCTAAACTTGCATAGCTCTGCCTACTTCCACTTGGCAACACATGAAACTCAACACACACCATCACCAAATTTCCAAGACAAAATTCCAGGAAGAAGCCACATTTTCATCAACCACTGACAGCTTTTATCCTATTCCTACTTTGGTACCTTGAGGAGTTTTCTTCCTTTAATTAAATGTTCTTAGATGACCTCACGTGAATTTTGTTATTACCAAAGCAACCTGCTTCATCTGCTGGAGCAAAATAAATGCATCTTAGTGGTCTTGGTGCCAGTGAGCAGGCAGGTCTGAGAGGGGAATTGTAAGAGATGACTGTGTCCTCCAGCTCACATCTGGCACCCAGCCATTTCCTCATTATCTACTACCACCACTAATACTTTCTTTCCCCAATCCCAAGTACATCTGAAGAGTAAAAAAAAAAGCTTTCTAAAGTTCTAAAACTTTTTCAGAGTGCAACTTAAGATCGTGGGCATGGGGTTGGGTGGTGTTTGTTTCTTCATAAACAGGGTATACAATGGCAAAAGCCTCCTGCTTTCTGATAGCCAGGTTTCTAGCACCCTCTGAGGCACCAAAACCTTTCAAAATCCCATTCTGGCTTCATTGCAAATCTTTATGCTTACTGGTCAAGATTAAGGACTTTAGGGGACTCTTGCAGCACCTTCTCTTTGCAATTAATGTTTTCTTAATACAAGAAGAGCATTGATGAAAAAAACCCAACATGTATTAAGGAAAACCAGGAGAATATCTTTTTACAGCCATGCAATGTCCTAGTCCTATTCTGTCCTGATGTACACACTCTCAGAATTATTAAAAAGAAACCCTCTCCACAGAACTGTGCAGGGGAAAATTTAGTCCTCATGCTCATGTACCTCTAAAAATTTATTTATTTTTTTTTAGCTGAAAAGAGCACTGCCCATTTTATCTCTCTTTTTTACAGCTTTCCCAAATTCTATTTGGCTTAATTTTCAGTGCTTGTTGCTATTGCAATATTATTAATTGCTCCAAGCACTGCAGAAGATGTTGTTACAGCAACAACCTACATCACTGAGCTCATAAAAAAAAAAAAAAAAAAAAAAAAAAGCCTCATCTGTTTTTGAAATCCCCATCAAGCATAGTGAGATCTGTATTAACACCCAGGAAAGCAGCATTCCCATCTATTATGGGAGCTGGTTAAGGATTTCCTTCCTTTTATCAGAACTGTAGAATCTTATGTGGAATCTGGAAACCTCTGGATGAATAAACAAGTCCTCTAATGAAAAATTAAACACCCATACATACAACCAACCAAAGGTGCATACCTGCCATCTCAGCTTTGAAGAACTGAATGAGTGACTGGGTGAAAGAAAGAATCCATTTATCCATGATGTTATTGCTCTCCTTAACTGTGTTCTCACTGTAAAGGAATTCTCTTCCCTCATCCTATCATTAACATAAAAACAAAAAAACACATTGTGTAAGTCATAAGGGTATACATTGAAACCTCTCTCTCAATCCACTCTGCAGCCACTAGTACTTTGTCACCTTCACTGCTTGCACTTGTTTCCTACCAGAGAACAGTAAATTCCCAAAACCTGAGTCCCACTGCTCTTGACTTCACCACCCTATGCCTTCAACTCCAAAGGAGGTCAGTTGTTTGGATCTGTTCAAACAGACCAGAAGTAGTACAGCACACAACAGTATGCAGCTGTTCTCTCCCTGTTGGCAGCACAAGTCACAGCTTCCTGACACAGGGAAGGACTCTTGGATTTACATAGCTCTTTCATCTAGGAGGATCTGAAGCATTTACAAGAAGATGAATTTACTAGGAAGATGAATTCTGTTGGGAGAAAGGGCACATAAACAATGCAATTATTTTAAAGGGCATGTGACAGTATCAACAGATTCAAAACATGCAAGAGGGTAGCAACCCCCACTGAAAAATCTAGGAGGAATTTCTGGTCACCCAAGGTGCAAACAATGCATTTTGTTGCACTAGAATACCCACGGTTGCACCCATCACAAAAATTCTGTAACACTTTGCTGATTCTGTACAGCACTGCAAGCAAAACCACAAGTAAGCACACCTGTCAGTGCATACAGTCTGGCTCTTCTCCAGATGCACAATCTTCTTCAGAACAGGGTGCTTTTTATTTTATTTTTTTTCAGACTTATAAGCAGTATTCAACACCTGGCTTTAAGAGTCCGTGGACTTCCCCTTCCCTTAAGGGTCCAGATGAGAAATCTGTTTCATTATTCAACCCAGTAATTATGCATCCACTTACTTAGTACAAAGGAGAAAATTCTTAGGAAAGAAATGCATCTGCACACCCAGAAGTGCAGTAGTCCCACTGTGAGGTCAACAATCACTTCAGGAACTACAGTTACTGTGATAATTACAGTAAGCATAAAACTATTGGACTTACTCCAGGACACTGTGATTGGAGTTTCTCTCTTGCAAGAAGCAGCATTCAATGAAACAGTTGTTTAAGCCTGCATATGAAATCTAATTTAAGCACTATCACCTCCAATAGCACATTCTTTTGCCTAATATGGTGCATAAGAATGATTTCACTATCTATTTAGAAAGACAAATTACATGTGCTGAATTACCAAAACTATCTGCTTAAGCACTTGGATTTTCCACTGGGGTTCTTCCATCCCCAGACCCTGGCTGATCTTGCAGGATTCAATGGGATTACAGCAAAAAGCTTCAAAGCACACAGCAGATAATTCAAAGTTCAAACAGGAAAAACTGGAATAAATTGGGGGGGGGCAATGAATAAGTTTGTCTAATGAAAGATGTCTAGGGATCAAGATTCATTAAATATTAGGTTCTGAAGTTACCAGACTTCCTCCCCAAAAGGGGTTATTGAAAAGATAAAACCATTTATTTGTCAGCTATTTACTATTTCTTGAAGCCAGCAGTGTTTATTGCTACAAATGGCAGCTCTTCAAAGTGATTGAGCTGCTACTGGTATATCATGTATACTCCAAGGTCTAAACTTTTTTGCTTAGTTGCCACCCTTCCACAGAAGTGTGCATGAAGTGGTAACCTCACTCAGCTGGAAGACTGAAATCAGTCTGAACAGCAGCTATCTAATGTACACATCAAATTTTCAGCTTAAATGAAAAATTTCTGTAAGAAAAGATTTATTCTTGCTTTCACTCTGAAAGTGTGGAAACTCATGTCGCTCATCCAGAGTTTTTTAATAGACTTCAAATGTCATCTACAAGTCTAAAGCACTGTTGCAGATCATTTACCTCATTTACCTTCGTTCCCTGTTGCATTTAAATTTCTATCTAAAAAATTAACTGTCATGTTACAGAAGGCAATCTTCCTGCTGTGGGTAATGTATTCAGTACCAAGTATTCCCAATTTAAACATTTTTATGCATATTCATAATTAAAGTTACAGTAAATGAGTTAGCTTGAGAAATTGTCACAGCAGACACTACTGAAAATAACTTTCTTTTCATTACTCATTTGCAGTTCTATTTGTGTTAAATCTGATGCTATTAAGCAATGCTCTCAGTGCAAGGGAATTTGCAGCCCAGATGCCATCCTCTGACAGCATCCTGCCTGTGCTGTAGCCACGCCTGACTCCACATCAAAGAAAAAGCAGTGGCAGCAGCCAAGGCAGTGCCTGTGACCCCTGCTGCTTCTAAGCTATGACACAAACACTGGTAAGACAATTACTAGAAAGCCAGCAAGGCTTACTGTGGACATCTCAGAAGGATTCCCTCAAGCACAAGCAGTTCCTGGTTTTTAACTGGGCTTCTCAGTAAGGCAAGTAGCAGCAGATAATTGCTTACTGTGCATTAACCCCACAAACTGCAAGTCCCTAACTGCTACAGCATGAATGCAATAGCATTTATCCCAAATAAAAGGAATGGAGAACACCCTCATTTGAGAAATGACAGTTGTTATATCTTGACAGCCCCCTACCTTCTACTCCTTCTTCCTAGGTAATAATGTTTGGTCAGGAAGAGAAATAAGCAGGGTGATCAGCTTTACAAAACAGGGTACAAACTGCAAATAACACAGATATTAGCAGCAAGCATTCACCACCTGATTTCATTTTGAAGTCAGCACCGAACAAGGATGTAAAAGCTCAGATGACCTCCTGAGGTCTCTTCCAATCTAAATTGCTCTGTGGTACTATTTCACTCTAACAGAGGAAAATGCACCAAGTCCCTTCCCCTCTGCCCTTCCATGCTCAGGAGATCTGTACCTTATGTTGCAGGATCTGAACATTCTGCACAAGAAAGCGATACGCGTTGTACCAGGGCAGAAAGACATCCTTCAAGATGTCCCTCACTCCTTCCTCCTTAAATCTCAGGTTTTCTGCTCTTACCACAGGAGAATTGATCAGGTATAACCTGCAAAACAAAAACACAATACTTAAAAGCTAAAACTTTCCTCAAATCAAACCAGCATTATTAAGTTTTCTAACAATGTAGGAGAATCAAAGCAACATCCTTTCAGTCCCCCTAAAACAATCTGCTGTGGCATTGTTATTTCTTCTGCATTTTTAGGAACAGACTGAGAGATGCAACACAGCAGTGCTCACCTCAGGACACAGGAAAGCAGAGGACTTGTCAATATAACAACCAGTCAATTCTCCTTTGGACATACTTCAAGTTTTACACTTATCCAACCCAAATCATCCATCTTAGGAGTACTAAAATAACAGGTTTGGACAATTCTGACAGCTTACACACAGAATTCAAACTTCAGCTAGTCTGAAGCTGGATTGTCAAAATTAACTGCGCTGATATTTCTTCTCTTTGCCCTTTCCATTCCATTCCACATTCATTTAAACAATTTACATTTTGTGCTGATCTATTTATCAAGCCACTGCTGAGAATACTTCAAAGCTGTCATTAAAAAAACCACATATGTGTTCTGGAAATGCTAAAGAAATTCTAAAGGGAAGCAGTGCAAAGGAGAAAAAAATGAGTTGTAGCTTTCTCTATAAACAGAACACCTCAAGTGCTTCAGTGAATAAGCAGAGACAACTGAACCACAGAGCTCCTTCCATAAATGAACCTCATCTACAATGCTTTTTACTCTCTCTGTGGGTGTACATATAAATAAACGTGAGATTAAGGAATGAGTACAGAGGCAGAAAAATGAATTAGCTTCTAAGAAACATAAAAATGACAAATAATGGAAGTGTAACTTCTGGTACTTGAGATTTTTGGTTTTGTTCTGCAAGAAAAGGCACATTTTTTCCAACTGAAACATCACCTGCCATTTAAAAATCTGAGTGACTTCAGCACTTTTCTTTCATATTGTTTCAGCTACCAATCCACTGTTATTCTGCTAATGCACTTGTATTATTTTTAAGGAACAATATTGATTAAATTTAAGAAATCCACCCAATTCTCCACTGTAAATATTTAAATGTTAAAGCAAGAAAGAACAAGGAGCTTCACATCTATATTTTTAAGAAATTATGTAGAACAAGCAAAACAACAAGCAGAGGACAAGCAATTACACAGAACCTTTCTCAAACAAAAAAACCCTAAAAAGAAAACAAAATAAATAAATAAATAAAATAAACAAAGAACCTAAGCTTTTATTCAGCCCAATCATTATGCTGTATCATTGTAACATACAATTCAATGTGTGTGATAGTAATAAGGTTTTCTTGTGTATAGCAAGAATTACAGGGCTCTTGAGATAAGTGTAAGTAGTGTACTCATGCAGTTATTAAAATGTCTTCTTTGTCCCCTTACCTTAAGGTACCACTTCATACATGTAGTAAGTTCATCTAGCTGAAGAACCAATTCTCAACTGCATAATTACATTTATACATTGGTATAATTTTAATGAAACACTTGATCTGTTTAACCCCTGTTTCACCAGCACAATACCAGGCTGGTTCACTTCAGCTTCACTGCTATTGGTACATCTTGGATACTTTTACAACCAAAAATAAACACTTCCTTTAGAAAATGTATAGTATAAGCAGCAAACAAACATTTCTGTGCACTCTACAGTAATCCTCACCCAGCACAAAGACTGAAGAGTCAACTAATTTTATTATTCTCAAAGATTTCATTCAAATTTTCACTGTGTCAACTCAGATGATTGGCTCCAATTGCAGGCAGTGCTGGCTGAAGTAGAAGCATTCTGTGCAAACTGGATACACATTTTCTGACAAAGGGCCTCCAGTCAGCACGTCAGCTTTGGCTGTTACCAGCCTTCAGGAAGATAAGATGAGGGCATGGGAAGTCATTCAGTCTACTGCCAGCTCTTTTGAGTCATCCACTCTCTCAGATATTTGGCTGCCACAATGGTCTAGAAGTTTCTAAAATCATCAAAAGCCCATGAGCAGCCCTCCAAGTACATGTCTGCTATGAACAGAAAGCTAACACATAAAATTAACTTTAAAAATCCTACCTTAGTGCATCAGCTCCATAACTATTTACAATATTCATTGGATCAGGATAATTCTTCTTCCTTTTGCTCATTTTTTGGCCATCACTAGAACACAGAAGAAGGCAGGCATAAATTTCCAGAATTCTTGTAATAAATGGATCTTAAAAAGGTCCTCCAAATCTAGCTTGATTTCCTGACCTACTATGTACTTGGTAGCATAGACATGATGATGTATTAACATATCATTTCAGTATGACTGCTAAACCCATGAAAGCAACTGAAAAAAAACTAACAAAAAAAATCAAGAGGCTCCTATGTTAAAAACCAACAAAAAAATCAAGAGGCTTGTATGTTAAAAATCCAAGCAGAAAATCTCTTTTCTATAAAAATAGAGGGAATATGCACTTGTTTTAAATCAGTCTGTCCAGCAATTGGCAAAGCTAGTTTTGAAAATAAAGGGAAACAAATCTAATCAACTTATTTAAAATTGCATCTAAGCCAATAGCTCTAATACCCTTTACACTGCATATCAAGTATCATTTATTTCCTATCCTTTCCTATACAGACTTGTTATTCATTTTCTCTCTCTTTAGGAAGGACTAAATCTGCTGGAAATAAACAAGTGCAACAGATAGCTGGGATATATAGTGCTCTCAGGTGCCTCTTACCTCCCATAGCACTATCATTCTGACAAGGCCCAAGAGCTGTGAAGTCCACTTATGACTTAATTCCCAGACTCTTGTATGAAGTGTTGTTTGGCTAAAAATTTGTTCAGGAAAGCACTGACAAACACACAAACCTGGCAAGAACGAGGCCATTCACAATTACATTCTTGAAAGGAGGTCTTCCAAAAAGAGCAGTGGACAGCACCAGCAAAGTGTAGAACCTGAAACAAGCAGCAACAGAAACTTGGCTTTCTAAATACACCAAGGTAAGTCTGCATGTCCTTTTCCATCACTGGAAAATACAAGACTGTAGGTGCTCCCCACAACAAAGGGCAGCAGGAGGCTTGCCCCCACCCAGTTTGATGTATTTACAATAATTCTATAAACTCTCTGGGACACTGAAGAAATCCCTGCTGGAGCAAGCACAGGAACCCATTGTTCAGTATCTCAGTATACAATGGTATCTGCAAAATTAAATGGAGGTGCCAGATGATGTGATTATTTCCTACTCAGGAGTCAGAACCTTTACCAAGAAGATTATAGATGAGCTTCTGTAACTGCATGGATAGTAATTATTTTAAAGGAAACAATTGGAAGGTGAGCCATAGCTTTCCTGGTTAAAAATGAGTATCACACTGATGATTGCTTAGCAACCTTAAAAGAGCAGTTCATTATACAAAAGCTAATTGATTTAGAAGAAAACACAGGAGGCTGTGCCTCAGAACTAGGCAATTTGCATGAAGGTTCAGTAGAGAAACTCTTCAGTGAAAAAATAAATAAAAACCCCAACACTTCACCTGTATATTCCAAAGTAGTTTCTGTCCAAAGGCTGCCTACGAGTGTGTAAGCATTACTCTGACACTTGAGGGTCCAAAGCTCTGTAAAGGTTTATAAATGCAGTAATGACAACTCTAAGACAGGCTTTGAACTCTCCAAATCACCTCAGTTCACACTGTAGGATACAAATTCCCTTTATTAACTTGCACTGTCATTTCATGAACTCTAACACTCCTCCACCTGTACCCCAAAATGTGCCTGGTAAATCCCCATTTTCTAAAAACTCCTCATTTTTAACCTTCTTAAAAAAAAAAACAAACCTTAAACACAAACACCTGAGCCTGTGCTCTTTCATTTTTTACAGTCAATGCCCTTTTATCTTTATAAAAGGTAACAGGAAGAAAATGACTTTCTGGCCATGTCTTTTACATGGGTTTCACATGTTTTTATCATGTGTTCTTTCATTTGTCTCCTTTACTAAAAATGGCTACACAACATCCCCACAATTTTTTCTTTTGTTGATGGTTTTTTTTCTTGTTTTTTTTGCTCTGTTTTCTCTGATTTAAGAGAGAAAACTAAGTTTTTAACTCTCCTTTTTTGGGCATAATGAGCAATGTTACAGAAATACTAGCACATAGAATCACTAGTATTATTACTTTTAAAGCCCTTAAGTGGCAACTATGCTCCAAGGGAATTTAATTTATTAATATTAATAGCTCAGCTGGGTGGAAGAATTCTAACTTGTACATAGTGAAATGTACTAATCAAGAAAACAGAAAAATTCATCTTAAAAATCTGTCAATTCTCACAGCCAACCTCAAGCTTTAAAATGAGAATAAACACTTAAAAATGCCAAAGCTAAAACTATGTGTATGTGTGCATACATGTATGTATGAGAACATTACCCCGAGAAAACCTGAGCTCAGAGAAAATATTTCATCTATGACTGAAGAGCATTTGACCAGAGAGGAATCAGAAAAGCAGGAAAAGCTTACACTTAGAAAATTTGGTTCCTGTAAGTAAGATCTTAACAATTGAAGGTTTGACAAATTTCTTTTTCCCCACAAATTTAAACCCAAAAATTCAGACTCTAGGGGGCAAGAATTACAAGCCTGTACATTGGCTTCAACTCTTCAAAACATTGACTTCCAGTTCAGCTAACTCAATTGCTGTTCTGTTTCAAGTAGACAACTGAAAGTTCTGTGATATTTCAGTTGCTGAGATTCCTCCTGAGCAGCAATGTTTTTCAGGAGGGTCAGGAAGATTGCTTATTAATATGTTGTCTTTCTGCAACATTTTTGGGACTAAGCTTTAGAATACCTTGCCTTATAGTGAGAAAATTTAATTAAAAAAAAAAAAAATAATCATACAATTACTGATCTCTACAATATTAAAGGACCACACACACGTGATAGTGTTAGACACAAGGCAATAATATCACATGAAGTGGCAGAAAATTACCATCCTCGGGTTTGGTCAATGCCTTCAGCAATGAAGTCAGCAGGGAAAGCATCTTCAAGTTCTTTTTTGTTTTCAAATGGATAATGGACTTGTGCATAAGGCATGCTGCCACTCTCAAACCAGCAATCAAAAACTTCAGCGACCCGGCGCAGCGAGCCCTTGCCACGGCGTGAGGGGATAGTCAGGTGGTCAATACTATGGGAAAGAAAAGGATTGACAAATTCTAAACAAAAAAACCCTAAAATTAGCACAAAAAAAGTTAACATTCTTATTGCACATTAGGTATGTCAAGAGTTTGGGGGTTAATTTTAATGATTTCTCAAAATTGTCAGCATTTCCTTTAACAATTTTTATAATTCAAAGCTTCTTTAGAGATTAATTTTTTTTATTAAGTGTCCAAGACAGGAGAAAGGAAAATTTATACATGTGTAATTTAATGTCCTCTTACTCTTTTCTGTTTCACAGGGTTTGGGCAAAGAAAAACACTAACTTATGTCTGATCAACCATTTTTAGGAATGAGTTAATAGTCTCTAGGGCCAACCTTTCTCGATGGAGATCAGTGACCTTCACTCCAGACAGCTCTTCCAATTCTGCTATTGAACCAATACAAACTACCTGTAAGAGAGACTCAAAAAAGTTAGTTATTTGCAATCTCTAGCAATTCCTGTTAGACAGGAGATTTGTAGGTGAGTGAGTATCTTCTGAAGTATCTGATAAAGCTGAAATACAACAAAAAATTTTGTGCAAGGTCCCTTGCTTCAAACTAACAAAACAGCAAATTATTTTAGAGACCACTGCCCTGATTCAAGACAAATAATGCCAGAACAGTTGGAGAACTGAATGAAGTAGGATATTCTCCAGATAGCAAAAAAGGTGGGGTTTTCTTATCTGTGTTTGTTTGGCTTTTTTCAAACATCCCACAACACCATCACTTCAGAAAATTCGGTGATCCTGACTTTTAAACAGGACTTCCAGATCACAGGTTTCTCTTCTGAAGCTAAAGTAAGCAGCTAAATTGCTCATAACTGTGTGTGAGTGTTCCAGCCCAGGTATACTAAACTGCTCAGATTAATGGCATCTTACTTAAAGTGAAAAATAAAGTGTCACAGCTAGCAAAGTGGTTGTTATGAAAGGTACAGAATTCTCCTCATTTTATTGCATCAACAGACGAGAACGCAACAAGTTTCAGCAATACACTTACACCAACATCATGAAATGCTGGTGAAACAAGTGATATGGAGAAATTCTATGTAGGACTGAAGGTAAAAAGCAAAACTTTCTTCACTTTACATTTTAATCAAGTTCATCCCTCCCAGGGCCCTGTGGCCCTCTCTCATCTGCAGGATCCACAAGCCACAAGCTGCAGTACAGATCTGGATTTTGGCCATCCAGTCCCACATTCTAACAGCCCAGTTCAGAATGATCATGAAAAAATTTGGTTTTGATTGATCTGACAGGGAAGGAATTAAATGTACCAAAGCAGAGAAGCTGTGAGTAGGCACTTCTTATATAAAATAACTTTATAGCTTGCTCTTAGGTTACAATAAGTAAGTGTACTAGTCAATTCTTGGAGCTAGTCTTAATATGCATATGCATACACACAGCAACTGTGACTGACCAAAAGGTTTTGGTATACTTAATTCCAAAAAAACTTAGGAATTACAGAGATAGAAACTCAGTGTGATTTGGTTTTTAAGCCACAGTTTTCCCAGGCTGATCTGCACCTTCTGTATCTGCATCAATCAACATCTTTTGGGGGTAAAGTACTTTGGAAATCTAACTTTTTCATTACTTGTCTATTTAAGTTATTTTTCTATAGAAAAGAAAGCACTACAATGTTTATGAAAATCCAATAGTCTGCACTGAGGGACTGATCCCAGTTAAAAATACACCTTTATCAACAAACTATTTTTAACCCAGATCTGTTCTTCATTCACTGCGTGGCCCCATGAGCAACCATAGAAGCTCTAGTGAGGAGGCAGTAGGTGCTGAGTTCAGCACTGCTAGCAAAAGAAAAGATATCATTAGCAGTAAAGGTACAAAATACCCTCACATGCACTGTTTACTCATCTTTGCTAACCTATATATTTGAACATACCTTCACACCATGCTCTGGGTTAAAAGTTGTTGATTTTTGAAGCAAGCAGTTCAGTACTCAAGTGAGATTTTGAATCTTGGATGCATTTACAGAACTGCACACAGCAGAATATATTCATAGAAGAAATAACTCCCAATCAACAGGAAAAATCTAGCAAGCACCAGAGGAATGCAGGTATGACCAGCAAACAACTGCCTCTGTCCAAGTTAGTCAGATGTTCCCCCAAGGGTAGATTATTATATACTGAAAGGCAAGACAACAATACAGAAGTAGATGCTCAAATCTGATCCCTCATTAGGTCACACCCATTCACTTGTGCAAGAAAAAAAATCTGCTTTATGCTCTCAAATGGAAGCAATGTCTCCAGTTACATTTCTTCAAAAGCAATGACTATTTCAGTAGCCTGGCCCCATCCCCCAGTCACTTGTTCCTCCCCTCTGCTTTATTTTTTTGCCACATCAACTACAAAACCAGCTACAAAACATCTGCTAGTGGACAGCAAAGACTGAAATATCTAGGCTGGGACTAAGCATCACTGGGACAATGTGAAAACAGAGGTCAAGGTAAAATACCCTTAACAAAATTAACATTAGCATATATCCAGGATTATCCATGTAAACAGAAGAATAAAGCCATCCAGAGGCATTTGTGGATCTCAATGCTCCTGTGACATAGTTCTGTACAAATTAAGTACAAATGGTTGCTATTATTGATTTATAACTTTAGGTCTTTTAAGTACCTATAATTAAAGAGTGATGACTGTTCACAGAAAGAAAAGTCCATGCAGTGTTTCAGAGAGAAATTCTGGGATCTTTAGAATGAATGTTCTGAAGAGTAATTAGAAAAACAAATGACTGCTGAGGTCAGCTAAGATGTAGGATTCTTAACACAGCCTCACAGCAGAGTGGAAACAGACTAAAGAAGTTTGCTCACCCTTCAGGAGAGCACAGTCAGGGTCCTCTCCTTCTAAATCTTACTCAAGACTGGGTTCACTAAAACCAGTGGTGGGTGAGGTGACACAAGTGGCAAACAATGAAACAATCAGAATTCTCATAATATCATTGAATAGTTAATATTATAATTTGTATGCAACTCCTATAAAATTAACCTCTGCCTGCTTCACTAGCTTGGGTGATATAAAGAATTTTATTATTTAATCCAAATGAGATGTGTTCCTTCACTTGAGTAAATTACTGAGATTGGAGAACAGAAAATTATAAACCTGCACAAATGTGGCAATAAACACAAGCTTCAAAATTTAACTTCAAAATAATGCATCTCTACCTGATAATTATGCTCAAGCAAGACTAAAACAAAAGCTAGAAAAAAACTTGGAAATCCAGATATTGATTCCTAATAAAACTCACTTCAGTAACAATTAATTCACCTTATTGTGTATTAAATAAGGATCTGTTATTACTTCTCCAGAATATAATATGTGCAGCATAACTGCAGGTGACAAAGTATACTTTTGAGAACAAGATATGAAGGCTCTGCAACCTCACACAGCACTAGGCTGCTCTAAAACTAAGAAAATGTTGAGTTGATATTTCTCCGAGAGCAGATGTCACGCCTCAGGTTCCACATTACTTCCAAGGATTTGGGGCTTTTATGCTACATCCTGCATGCATAAATAGATAGTGAATATTAAAAAAAACCTGGCTTGAAATTTAGCATGGTCCAGAAGGTATACTGGACTACTGAAACATGGCATTGATTTGAGTGTAAATAGAAGTATATAATATCTATGGACAAAACCAACAGACCTGTTGGTATTCCTATTATAGAATCACAGAATTGTCTGGGCTGGAAGGGACCTCAGAGATCATCAAGTCCAACCCTTGATCCACTCCCCCCGTGGTTCCCAGCCCATGGCACTGAGTGCCACATCCAGTCTCTGTTTAAATATCTCCAGGGATGGAGAATCCACCACTTCCCTGGGCAGCCCATTCCAATGCCTGATCACCCTCTCCATAAAGAAATTCTTTCTAATATCCAACCTAAACCTCCCCTGGCACAACTTGAGACCGTGTCCTCTTGTCTTGCTGAGAGGTGCCTGGGAAAAGAGACCAACCCCCCCCTGGCTCCAACCTCCTTTCAGGGAGTTGTAGAGAGTGATGAGGTCTCCCCTGAGCCTCCTCTTCTCCAGGCTGAACAGCCCCAGCTCCCTCAGCCTCTCCTCATAGGATCTGTGCTCCAGTCCCTTCACCAGCCTGGTTGCCCTCCTTTGGACCTGCTCCAGCACCTCAATCTCCTTCCTGACCTGAGGGGCCCAGAACTGGACACAGGACTCAAGGTGTGGCCTCACCAGGGCTGAGTACAGGGGCAGAATCACCTCCTTGGACCTGCTGGCCACGCTGTTCCTGATCCAGGCCAGGATGCCATTGGCCTTCTTGGCCACCTGGGCACACTGCTGGCTCATGTTCAGCTTCCTGTCAATCCAAACCCCCAGGTCCCTCTGTCTGGCTGCTCTCCAGCCACTCTGTGCCCAGCCTGGGGCACTTATTTCTGAATAAATGTTATAATTTAACTACTCTAAGAGACCGAAGCACTTGCTCTCCCAGTAATTTACATACAGACTCATAGCATAGAAGAGAACACAAATCCCAAGACTATACATTTTCACAGTTCTAATACAGTGGTCTTGCTTTTAAGCCTTCAGCCATTCTTTTGGCTCAAAGTAACTGAGCATCAGAATTTTGTTAAGAGGCTTAAAGAGAAAAAAAAAAAGTCTTCCTTGCCATTTTGTCATTGCATTTTTATTTCCATTAGATCGACCATCACTGCATATTCTTTCAGGAAAGATAAAATTAATCCTGATTTAAAAAACAAGAAAAATTCCTTGCCATTTTCAAGCAAAAGTAAAGAAAAGGTGTACAGACACACAAATCCATGCACAGAAATGCACAAATCCATCACCTACTATACATGTACTCTTAAAACATTAGTAGAACTTAAGACTGTGGCAGCCAAAGATATGACAGGCTATCAAAATAAGCAAACACATTCAGATATGGGGGTTTTGTCTTAGAAATACAGACAGGCTACTAGAAAACTTGGTTTTCCCCACTCACCTCTTCAAAATCATCACTGACCCAGAGAGGGATGGGTGTTCCCCAGTACCGGTTTCTGGATATGGCCCAGTCTCGTGCATCTTTAAGCCAGTTCCCAAAACGCTTCTCTCTCACAAAATCTGGAACCCTGTTCCAAAAACAAGAGAAGTATTCTTTTAGCACTACATTCCACTTAAAAGAAAGCTAGTAAGAATGGCTGTACTTTATTTCACTCACAAAAGCAGTTCATTTCAGCACACTGCACATCCCTATTACAGACCTGCCACCAAAGATGTAACTTGTCTTCTGCCTCTCCATCTTCACAGATTAGTGAAAACTACCACGTTTATTTTACTCTAAAATAACCCAGTAAAAATATGTGCAACATACAATAGATGAATTAAGAACGAAAGAATGTCAAAAATCCTCAGGACAGTGCAGCATTGGAGGATTATGGCTAAGCATGGGTAAGAATGCTACTGCTTTATTTTACAAACCGATACAATACCAGGGACTGGTTTTGGAGCTGAATGACATTACAAAATTTCAAAAGCCTGGATTAATAGCATCAAAAGGCACTTTGCAATATACATGGGCATCCAGGGATCTGCATGTTACCTGTAGGCTTGGAGAATAAAGAAATCCCAAGTTGAAATATCCTACAAAAAAGCCTTTTCATGCTGTTTATCACCTCCCGTTTTAATTCTCCCATTGAAAAACAAAACTGCCACCTCCACCAAACACAAAACCATATCAATGCTTACTGAAAATTCATTCTGAGAAGTACTACCTCTGAAGGATGCTAAAGACAAATTTTCATCATATGCAAGTGTCTTGGAGCTCAAATATTAATAGAGTTTGATGCCTAGCAAGTATCCTGGATATGACAAACAGCTTCATGGCTCAATCAGAAACCAATTGTTTTCTCTTATGATGTAAACAAATAGTTAACTATTGACTAGTTACAGTACATGAGTTGTGACTAACTAGTACATGAGCTGTAATAAATAGATATACATATATTATAATAAATACAGCAGGTAAGAAAAAGCAATGGGATTTGATGTCAACAATGTACCCTTTTCATGCCTAAAGGTGAATTTTAGAAGACCAAATGAAACACAAAGGATAAAAAACCTTGAGATTGTGTCATAGATTCACAGAAGCTCTAGATGAACAAGAATACAAATAACCCTACAATTTTATTGAGCAAACCATGGCAAGTTTTTCTGTTTGTTTTTCCAGTACAACTAGAAGGACCCTTCCCAAAGTATGACCTGGCTTTAGAGACCCTGTGAACCTAACAAAAGGAGCAGCCAAACTACAGAAAACATTTAGTCCCTTCTTTCTTTTCAGAGCTCTTGGTTCTCTATCACATATGTTTTTCTGAAGAAGAATAAGAAGAATGCTAATCACAGACTAGCCCCAAGAGTAATAAAAACTAAAGAATCCATTAGAGAAAAATAAAAGAATGGATTCATAGGACACTTTTAAGTAGGATTTGGTCCGTAGGAGATTTAAGAAGTAAACGTGAACATCCCCCAAAAAATCTACTGATAAAAATGAAAGCTACTGTCTTTTGAAAAAGTTTTACCCATGATGACACTATTTGGAGATCTGAAGGTGGATAAAAAGTTCCGTTAAAAGACACCAGCTTGAAGCTCCACAGCTTCCCTAGCCATGTCTAGATACAATTTTGGCTTCAAGGTTTTGTTCTGTAACATTTCTTAAGCAAAAATGTAATATAAAGAATTTTAAACAAAGTCAGTGACTAATGTTTCACATGACATCTTTATCCCTGATTTTATATTTAGAGGCTTTTGCTATTTGTTTTAGAGTGGGACTCATTACTATTAACTTCTTGTGGTGACCTTAAGAGACCCTCTCTCCAAACACAAGTGGAAACTGTTCAAAGATCATTAGCATTTGCTAACATTCCACTAATGTGGAAAACTTCTCTTTACATCACTCCTAAACTAGTTTCCATTTTTCAGAAGTTGTTAGACACTGATTAGCTGAAATTATTAGTCCCATTTAACATAGCTAGAGGCTGAAACAATCCCCCAATGACATTAAAATGCTAAGAGTTTCAACCCTGCCTTCTCAACACATGCATGAAAAATTAATTTTATCCCCAAAGTGGACATTAACCACAAAAATGTACGGGGGGGGGTGACCTCTCTCTCTGAGCTATGAAAGCACATAATTTACCTCTTCTGGTAAAATTGTCTGACCCTGCTGCCAATTTTTAGTGGAACATAAAACACAAACGACTTCATCTACCAGGAACTCCATCTGCAACAATGATTTATGGCACTTCAGAGGTATGACACAGAAATAACATGGACACAGCCATCAAATAAGAGCCTGTATAACTCAAACACATTTTGAGCCCATCACTCAAACCGTCATTTAAAGCAATTGGTTCCTACCACCACACATGCTGCCCATACAAGCTATCCAGATACCCCAGAGCAGATAGAGTCTCCAGGTGGGAAGCTAGAGGAACTTTCTGCAGCAGAGACCAGCCTTGCCAGTCAAAGTTCAAGACTACTGCCTATTCCTTTTCTTTACTCTCACTAGAGTTGCCTATGGATGTCTCAGTCTGACAGATCTGACTTACCTACACAGCATAAGAAAAAAGAAAAAAATTAATCAGTGGCACCCTCTATTTAAATGACACTATGACAGAGCATTCTCAAAAGTGTTTTTACTAACTAATACCTGATCATTTTGTTATACCAACTCCAGGTTAGTGTTTCTGTATGGTTTTTTCCATTTTTTAAAAAATCCTGTCCTCTTAAATAATTCTCTTGGCACTTCTCTTGCAAAATTTTAACAGAGATAACGTCCTGCCATGGGTATACATTACTAATTAAGGAAGCTTTTTTTTTTTTTACCCTTCCCTCTACCCAAAATCATGATTTCTTAAGTTTGCAGAAAGCTTTAAAACACTCTTCAATTAAGGAGAATGAGAACAGCCTGAGGAATGCTTCCTCTTCTCCTGTGAAGTAACTGTCTCACCCTGAAACTACACAGTAATGTGTTTCATCTACCAGCCCACGGTGTCCTTCATAATCCCCTGTTCATTTTTCCATCTGTGTTCCCAAGTGCATTGCAGACAGACCTGTGACACTGATAAGACTGCAATAAAAGCATGAATCACTAACGATGCTGGTCTGTACCTTCAGAAAATCTGGGGCTGTGTTAAACACTGCTTGCCTAAGCCCAAAAGCTGCAGCAGTCCCCTGAAAGTCAAGGGCTGCACCATTTGCCAGGCACTGACATCTGTGCACCAAAACTGTCCTCAGAGCATGGCTACTGAGAAGCTCTGAAAAGAATGAAACAAGACAAAAACAAAAGCAAGACCACCCACATAAATTTTCCTGTTTTACAAGAGAAAGGTGTAAGACAAAAAAAAAACAAAAAAAAAAACCCTTTCCCATACACCAATATTCATTTCCATGTTTAACCAGGTATCTGGAACAAATCCCCTTCAGTTTCCTGCTGGTGGCCACTGAGTTTGCAGTTGGGTGTGACAAGCAAGGCAACCAGTGCTGCAGCTCCTAAAACCGTGCTGCTCAAAACACTATTTTTATTTCCCAGCCAGCCTACAGTGTGTGTTGGGTTTGACCTTCAAATTTCTCTGCAAAATGACACGGATAGTTTTTCATACTTCTTTCTCAAACATTTAGCAAGGTTACAGCGACTGCTGTCTCGGCAGGTTGGGAACCTCTTGATTCATGCCAGTTGAATAGTGTGGGAGAGCAGCTATTTCTGCTTTCTTGGAACCCAGGACAGTGCACTAAATAAGCTTCATTTCAGCAGTTGAGAAGTTCAGGGAACTGAACTTCAGAACACAAAGGAATTAATACTGATTTGTCACATCATAAACTAGAAGGATTTGGAATCAAAGTGCATCAGTGTCAACCTGTTTGACTGCTAATTTCCATCTCACTCTCCTAATATCAAGACCTCAATCATAACAAGCTACAGATGAAAATTATTAATTTGCTCCCAATTTGTAGATCCATTTTTGGATCCTATTTTTGTTCCTAGTTTTTGAAGCATATTTGGAGTTTTGCTAAATTCAAGCATTGCTCAGACCTCTGTACAGTGAACTCCCACATCCTTTCTCAGTAGCTACTCACATAGTGTCTAAAGTAAAAATTCCTTTTGACAGGAAAGGAACCCAATGAAGAGCAAAACTACAGCTAGTCCTTTAACAACATTTATTAGCTTATCACAAGAGCACAAAGGGGTGCACTAACACTAAGTTACCACAGCTGCTGACCCAGTGCCTGCCCACCATCAACTGATATTCAAGGAACAGCATCAACTAAAATTAGTCTATTTGATTTTTGATTCTTGTCTCCAGAAGAGAGATGTGCAAGGCATAAAAAAACTGTTACACAATCCAGAAAGAAATTTAGAGAAAGGGTTATTTTATCTATTCCTTTTCTGCACCTGTATTTTGAAGTCCCCCTCTTGTGCACATAACAGAATTGCAAATACTGAATTCAGCTTGTTCCATTTCTAAGCTCAGATGTGCTCTGGATGACTCTGGGAGTTGGCTCACCACAGGATGTAGGACTTCTGTTTCCAAGCACTACTGTCCCTCTTTTCTGTAAACACAAATATCACTGCTGAAAACAGCTGTCAAATATTGCAAGAGCCTCACATCTTCTATCACCAATTTGCCATTAAAAGCTGTTAAGATGTTACATAAAGATATAATCCTTTCTCACTCTTCATCATCATTCTCATCAGCTATTCAGGACATTCTTTGCAAAACCACAGACACTTTATGTATTGCATAAGATTTACTGTAGAATTACTAACTGAAGGAAGCTCTCAGCTTATTAATTATTTCAAAAATAGTCCCAACAGAGTTCTGATATAAAGCCAACAAACAAAGCATTGCCTTAACCAGTGTGAACTGGGAAATCTAGTATCAGATTAGCATACAGCATCTGATATGTTTGGCTCTCAGAAGATCTACCCTTTCATTTGGAGAGCTGGTAATTTGACATGGCACCTGAAACCAGGAATCACATCTGGAAAGATAAGCGAGTTGTAACAGCAAAATCAAAGCTGATTAGGTAGATATCCCACATCATTTAACTGTGTGCAGATTTGTGAATTCACAGCACAGCATCTGATTTTTTGTTTTAGGTTTAGAATTTGCTTTTCTTCTTAAACACTAACCAATCCTTCGAAGACAAAGTCTAAAATTCCATTATGTTAATTTAGTCTAATGACAAGCCTCCTTCCACATGCCCTCAAATTGATTTTTAATGGTTCTTAATTCAAGGAGATAAAATAAGCAACTACTTGTGCCCTTATGACACTTTAATTAGCACCAATCCATATCAGGGACCTAATTAAACATTGGGGGAGGAGGAAGAGAAGAAAGGGGGAGAGAGGAAAGGTCAGGTGTTTGCAAAGCACACAGAGTTTCCACTGCAGCAGAGACCCTTTCTCCTCCTTGCTTCACAAAAGCTTATTAGACCAGTGCACAACCACATACCCCACACAAGTCCTGGTTGCCTCTACCACTGCAAGAGAATTTTCTCCTTATCCACAGCTTGCATTTGCCAGATGAATAGTGCTGCCAGTCATCCTGATACAGCAATGTTTGTCTTTGCTCTTTTATCCGGGTTCCCATAGCAACAAACACTTTAGCCTGAGACTGCAATGCTGCTGCAGACTGCATCACAACCCTGCTGTCAGCAGCCTACAGCTGGCTGACAACTCAAGATTAAGTGAAGCCTTAACCTCCAGCTTCCAGATACACACATCATCATCAAATCCTGAGATATTATATTTGCATGACGCAGACATCACTAGCTAATTGTTATTAAAATTCTTAATCTTACCAATGATGGCAAAAATCCCTGCATCCTGCAACCAGTGAGAAACTAAGCTGCTGCTTTTCTTCTTTCTGCACAGGCTCCTTTCAAATATTCTAACATTTACAGTTACAAAGTACTTTTAAACAGCATAACCATGTCAGAGTTACTTCAATTCAGAGATGTTTGCAACCCTACAAGGGTGGCAGACATGCAACATGCTGCATGTGCAGATAGATTTACCAAAGACCAAGGTACTGCCACTGCTCAGTGAACTGACATTTGGAGTCTTTATTTAGTAAACTGCTACTTGAACTGAAGAACAAGGTTTTGATGAGCATCCACAGGGACTGAAAGGATATCTGCTGCATTCAGTACATAACTGTCAGTCTCTACTCAAGAGGCTTTGGGAAGAAACAGCAAAATTAGGATGTAGCAGAGCACAAGCCATCAAAATCAATTGGCACAAGCCCCAAAATTCACTTCTAATCCTCAACTGCATCTGATAACAGCCTGTAATAAAATCTTCTGACTGACGCTGCTCTAAATTAGACAAACACAAGGCTAACCCTGCAGCAATTTTTTTTTCCACCTTCCTACTGCAGGCAATGACACCAGTTGGAATTTTTCCTCGGGAAATGTTGCCACCTACTGACTGCACGTTGCTATGCACTTCACAACCGCTGCTGGAGAGAAGACATGACATGTATTTGCGTTTCCTGACTAAAACCAGTGTGACTGATGATTCAAAACGAAGAGTAAAAATTGCAGTCACATACGAGGAAAAAAAAAAAAAATCCTCCCACACGCACATGATACATTTAAAACTGTTCAGATGAGATGAAATGTATTTATTAATGCCAAACTAGGAAAGAAAACAGGCTGTGAGATAACCTTAAAAAAAAAAAAAAAAGGAAAACAAGGAACTTGGTAACTGATATTCCTCCATTGTTTTATAATTCTACTATGACTCAAAATTCTGTTGCCTCTGCTCAGAGTCAAATTTCTCATCTGCCTAAAAAATACATGTTTAGTAGGAACAAACATTTGCTTTCTATTGAAGATGGGCTCTACATCACAAGATAGGCATGATTTATGATCAGATCTTTCAAAAGGTGGGAGGCAGTTAGCTGCTCAGCAAAGCAGGTGGCTGGTGGAAAATTAGAAAGACTAAAATTAAAAGTTTCTCAAAAGATCAGTATGCTTGATGCACATGAAAAAACCACTTGGTTTTACAGCACTCATACAGGAACAGCTGGAATTGTGTGCATTCTGTATTCATACTTTGTAATCCAGAAAACTCAGTTCTAGCAAAAAGGCCTGTCAGGTATGTTCTGTGTGATATTTTCAAATGGGAACAGTTTAAATGAGAAAAGTTAAAAAAAAAGGATACCTTCAACTCAGGACCTATACATCAGAGCTCTTTATAACAATGCTTCAATTCTTTAATGCCAAGACGTTGCAGGAACAGGGCTTTGCTTCTTTGAAGTCCATTACTGTCTTCCATCACTTTCCTTCCACTGATGCTCATTTTTCCACTATACTTGGCATTGTACATCTTGTGTAAACAATGGCAAAACTGTTCTCTAACACTAGAATCTCAGTTGCACATAAATCTTGTAGGAGTTACTGAAGCAGAAATTGAAGCAAAGCAGGTTTTTTAAAAATAAAGAGTTCAAAGCTCATATTTAAATAGAATTTAAATAGAAACCATACCATCTACAGCACCTCTTCTACTGATGTGCATGCAAGTATAAAAGTATTACATGCACTGCCAGAAGCATGAGCTACAATAGTTCAGGAATTAAGTACAAACTGCACTAATTTACTCTTCACAGTAACTTGTGAATTTGTTGTTTATACCAACATTGAACTGTTGATAATTGGAATTACTCCTATTTTGTACAACAGAGTCTAAGGCATGGCTTGGTTGCTTGTCTGCAGTTTGAACACCCTTTCAACAAATTATTCTAAAAGATGAACAACAAAGGTTGAAATCCAGACAATTTACATCAGCTTTGGTGGGGCATTTGTCTCTCCACACTGACACAACAGGAAACCAAGGCCTGACAGCCCTGAACAGAACAGCAGCTGAATTTGGCCCTCTAGCTCAAGGACCACAAGTAAGTTGTCTGAATTCAACATACAAGTTATCTTTTATTTATTTATTAATAATCTCTCCTGCCATTTTGTGTGGTGAAGAGAACATTCAGTGAAGTATCTTGAAGACTGAAACACAGACTATTAAATACTGTTCCAATTCTACATTTTCAGCAACATCCAGCACAAGCTGCTTTCCACTCCAATCAAAAAAAGGTTGGGAGAAAGAAGGTAGGTTGGGTTTTTTTTTGGTTGTGGTTTTACAAGAATGCTGGCACATTTTCTCACGTCATCATTCTTGAAAATTAAAGTTAATTTTGAAAAATGCAGATAATCTCTGGATTTAATATATTTTGAATAACTATGGCTTTACCAGTAGGCTAATTCATTAAAAAACTAATTAAATATGCAATCAGGTTGCAAAGCTTGTCCAACTATGTTTAATCTATTTAATAAAAAAAGATAACTATAAAGAGTGCACCTATTCTTAAGGGACAATATACTTATCAGTCATTTATAGGAATAAAAAAAGCAATTCAGTCAAACTCATTTTCCAAAGGTTAATATGGTCTGAAATGCATTTATCCCAAATATTCTCCTTTTCAGGACATGCTGAAGCCCCAGAGAGTCCAAAAATAGAATTTTTTAAACGCTGGGTATTATTCCTGTAACTCTTTTAGAGATCAAGTCTCTTCCAAGGCAAAAAAGTAGGTTTTGAGAAGGATGGAGTCCCCAGAATTTCAATAAATGCATACTGAAGAAGGCCAGCATCCTCAACCCCAGCCTAAGAAATTACACCTTAAACAAAACAGACATCACTGGAGAACACAGGAAGAAAGCCTTAGAAGTAATGCCTGTTTCTTTTAAAAAAAACCCTAGATTTTAGAAGCCATCTTTATGTAACAAAAGACACTGAGTATTCGAACTAGTAATTATCAAGTCACATATGGCAAATATAGATTAACATAATTTTATTAATCATTTAGAGATAATATAGCTCTGCTTGTGGCCATATTCTCTAAGACTGTACTGTTTTGAGACAAATCAAGTCTTATGGTCAATGCCAGAATTATGCTGAGACTCAAGAATTGCCAGAAGGACAAATGGTTACATGAATTCCACTCATGATGAATATCCCCAGTTAATACAAGGGCCTGCTCCTCCTCTGCAATGACAGCTCTCACATTTGATTCCACTTGTACCCTCAGTACACTTAGAAAAAGCACCATTTAGAACTCAAACATGTGGATGAGATAGGGTTCAAGCTGTTGACTAATTCTTTCTGTCTACTGGACGAGTGGGGGTCCCTTCTTGAAGCTTTGTTTGTGGAAAAGCAAAATTATCTCAACCATTCAAGAGTTCCTTAATAGGACTGTTACATTTTTCTGCTGTTCATGTGAAAATTAAGTATGCAGGTCTACTGTCAGTCATCAAAACAGTAAAAGCATCTTGAGAAAGCTAATTAAAGCCAAGAACAAACACTTTCACCCCCTCTCCAGATTATTTTTTTCCCTCCAAAGAAGGATCACAGTATGTTCTCTTATGGAAAACATAAAGCAAAAACTTACTAATCTACAAGATCCTCTTACATATCCAGACTGGGCATGTGGTAACACCAAGCCAACACTGCAGCAGTTCTGGGCAGTCTGTATCACGGATCACTAACTTTTCCCACAGATTTTAACATTTACAGTGCTTCTACCACGTAAGCATTTATGCAAAAGCTGCTCAAGGAGAATTTAATTGCCAACAACTGCCCATAAAAAAAAAAACCACAGCATAAGCTGTATTTGTTCACTGAAAGGTGAGTCATCTTCTTAACACCATTTCAGTTCCTAAGCAGAGACACATTGTGGTGGAACCCAGTTCTCCTACAGTCTTCATAACAAAGGACAGAATAACCATCTCCACATTTTTCTTATCTGGTCTCAGCTTCCCAGGCACAAGTTATTTATGACAGGAAAGGAGAGAAAGGTTATATAGGTAGAGAAGATTGGGTCCTTTTGTTACTAATGCATCATAAACCCATGACTGACTCAAAATAGCTACTACTGCCTATAGTTCTGTTTTACAGCTAATTTAATAGTGTATTTAAATAATCTAGAATTTAAATGTTATTTTCTACATAAATTTCACATTCCCAGTAGGCATTTAAATATATGTTTACCACTAGTAGAAAAGAAAATTATTTAAACCTCTGAAAGTGAGTTTACTTACAACTATTATACAAGCTAGGGCAGCTGGGGTGGGATTTTTGTGGGTGTTTTGGGGGGAGTGGAGGTTTTTTTATTTTGGTTTTTTTTCCAAATGCACCTATGGCAATCACTCTTATCTGTAGTAGTTAGACAAAAAGAAAAAAACAACATCTAAAGATTAATTTGGAACAATAAATACTCAGAGTTTACCTGCCAAATTCTCTCTAGTGGACATCCCAGAAGGCTTAACTATGCACTGCCACACTTCCACACTTTGATTTTCCTTTACAGTTTCCCTCATGATCAATTTCTTGGGTTTGTATAACATGATCTGAGGATGCTTTTAATGAAAGTGTAATGTATTCCACTGTAAATTATTAGTATATATTCAACCTCACAACTTAAAAGATATTTCTCCTTGGGATTTTATACAAGCAAAGGGCATTTTCTCAACACAAGGAAGGAGAAACAACATGCACAAACATGTTGAAGCACTGGCCTGATATGCAGTAAGCAGGTTCTCTCTGTTCATCCAGGAAGACTATCCCTTTGCTCTAACAGTTTGAGGAGTATTTGTGAAACCTGAGATAAAACACTACTGAAAACTGATTAGCAGCCCTCTGCCAGTAACAGAGGCTCAGCAAGACAGAAAGGAGAGATGCAGTTAGTGCACAGTGAAATCAGAGCTTTGCAGAGTTCTGGCACACACACTCCACCACCCAAACTCAGACAAAGAAACAAATGATATGCAGGAGACATTACCAGTAGCATTGGGCATTATTCTCCAGTAGCTTCTCCACCATGTGCTCCACTCTGACAAACCAGCTTGGCACAGCTTTGTATATCAACGGAGTATCTGACCTTTCAGGGAAGGTGGTGAGGAAGGGAGCAAATGAAACAAAAACATTTTCAGTTCTACATGATTTATAAAATACACTTTAAAATGTCTTTTCATACATGACAGTTCCCTTTGCACATACAGAATTAATTGTGGTTCCTGAAATATTATCACACACAAACAGTGGGGTTTGTGTTGTTTTTTCTTCAAGTTATACAAACTTACACTCACATGAGCAACTACTTTAAAATCAAATCCTTAGAAAAATAATTTAGAATCCTGCAAACCCAGCAAGTTGTCATTCCTATGAGAAATAATGAGAACAGTGAAACTATTGTTCCTACATATTACATTCATATGAAATTCAGTAAATATTGAGTCATATTTAAGATTTCTACATTGGTTCATACTGTGTCTTATGTGTACATCAATCTGAAAAGCCAGAAAACATTATGCCATGTTTTTATTATCTATATATTTAATAATAATAAATCATAAAGATGAAGTAACAGTACCCAGGGCTAACTAAGAGTGTCCCATTCCAGAAGGAAAGAGAAACACATAAAAGTGAAAAGTTAAAGACATCTTAGTATATTACTTACTTCAACATTCCATGAAAGTCACTGGACACTGATAGAAGGTGGAAGCAGATTGAGAACTGGGGATTGCTTAGAAGTGGAACACCATAAGACAGAGTATGGCCTGATAAGTTCCCTAAATTATGTAGTTAAATTAATATCTTTAAGCATCTTTCTGCATTGTGTCTCAACTCAGTCTCTCATTTGTCACTTCCATAATATAGCTACCTAAGTTCTTGAGAGACTGATCAAGCCCCATGCATCATTCTGAAGGAACCAGTAATCAAAAGAGTGTGTAAAAGGCACTGCAAGGAAAGTTCAGACATTTCTAATCCTTCACATCCTTTCCATTAGTTCAACTTGTAAAGGGAGACTGAGCCCTAAATCCATCTATGGGTACAGAGCAGCTTCAAGAACACTGGGACAAGCAGCTCATTCTCCCTTAGTATCAATCCATCCCACAAAGTTTCTTACCATATTTGAGTCACTTTGCCTCAGAACCTGAAAATACTCTTGCTCAACAATAGCTTGCAAGAAAAGACTCTGAGAAAACACTATCTTCTACATGAAGCTTAGTGTAAACAGCCCATCTTAAAAATTTAATTCATTTTACTTATATCCATAGCAAGGACTCATTTGAAATGCAGAAACTTCTGGAGATTATGTTGTAAATCAAAATTGCTACTGTGGAGGCACCTCCTAAAGGTACACCTGCCTAAATCAACAAAAGCAAAGAAACCCAGAGCAAAGCCTATTCAGATGTGAAAAACTGTAGCTCACGTTGCATAAATCCCAGTAAGAAAAAACAGATCACTGCTTTTAATACTGCATTTCAGAAGATACTTCCTTTTAACTGTGATACACTTCAATCAGTGTTGACACTAACTTTTAAGAGTTAGAGTGTCTATAACCTTACAGGAAATGGTAAGAACCAAAAGCAATAAAAATGTAGCAGTGCTCCAGCTATTAAATGCAAGTGTACTAACCCAGGGGGTTCTGCTTCTCAAATTTAAGTTCTAAAATCTAAAAACAGGAACAGCTCAGTTAAGCCCTCACAGAGCAGCAGCAAGTTCACCTTAAAAAGAAAGTATTCTGCATGCTACAAGGTACTCAGGAAGCATTTTAGTTTCACTGAGCTTCTTGTTTGAGCTGTGCTGGAGAATGATGATTTGTCACTACACAGATGATCTTGAGCTACTAGAAAAAAAAAAAAAGAATAGAACCTGATAATAACAGTTTTTCACATGGTCTTAACATATTGCAGTAAGAATGCTGGAACAAACTGGTACCCAGCTTCTACCAGGAGTAAGCACCTGACAGATGGGGCTGATGGAAGACAAGCTTTAGTGAAAAAGGAGCTTCAGACACAAAGGATCTATGAAACAGACAAGAAGATGAAGCTGCCATCACTTCCCAGGTTTTCAACCTCTCATTTTAAGTTATAATACTTGCTAACCATTCCAAAGCACCCACAGAACACTGCTTCCACCTACATGAAGGTAGCAAGAAGTGGGAGCTGGCACAGCTTTCATGAAGACTTTTCTCTAGCTGTACTGCCAAGCAACAACTCAGCAGGAGACAAAAAAAAAAGAACAATATGCTGAAAATCTGCCCAACCAGTAACATTTTACACATTTCTGACACTCATGACTGGTGAGAAGGTTGAGGAAACCAGATTCAATTCTTTGCTCTAGAATCAAACAAGAAATATCCATTAATGGGTTGTTTTTCATCAATACAAGGGAAAAACTACCTAGAGAGACCTTAAATCAGAGACTGATGCTTACAGAATTCCTCCCTAAACATTCCTCTGTCTCAACTGACTGATGTTTTGTTCCCCTAATAAATACACCCTTTAGAGTTGCATCAGAGAAACCAAATTATCTGAGCAAACTGTTAGTCCCTCTGCAGTGCCACCCATGAGCATTCTCTGAAAAGCAATCTTTATACTTGAAAAGATGAAGTCTGGGAAGTCCATCCTCTGTGGACACTACACACCACTAGTAGTTTTCTCATACCTGTTTTGGACAGCAGAGCTGTTTCAAACAAGTTAATCCAATTTTCTCATAAGATAGGAAACAAATGACAACTGACCACGTGCTACAAAAGCAACTCTTTGTTCTGCATCCCCTGGCTTTGGAAAAGCCAAAGCTCTGTCAGTGGCAGAGCTTCCCCACAATGTTTACCAACAGAGCAGTACACAGTAGCAGTCACAGACCTCCAGCTGTCATGTGAGTCCCCTTTGCTGTCATCCAGATTGGCTGAATTGCTGCCTAGACCACAGACTCTCCAAATCTCACATCTACAAAGAGTGGTTTTGAGCAACCATCATGATCTTCAACAATTCCAATGAAGAGGACTTCCAACTGAAGACTATCTACTGTGGATTTACTAAGTCATTACTCTTTTCCTCTCAGATTTTAACAAGTTTAGTTGATAAAAAACTAACACATATCACAATAGGAGAATATTTCAGGGAAAAGCATGAACAGTAGTGTATCAAGGATAGGTCTGATTTCAAAGTTTTCTTACAATAATCAAAATCACTGATAACTATATTCAAAGTTAAGAACTATTCTACTTTTAGAATACTCCAATTATGGTTTGATTTCTGATGGCAGTGAAATGAGCTTTTCAAGAAGAATCCATTATTCTGTTCTTCCCACCAGATAATTTTACTGCCTGCAATTTATCATCAATCAACAAAAATGTCAGAGTGGCAGGATTAAGTATGTTCTACAGAATCAGCATTTTTACATTACTGGCTTGTCTCAGAAGGCCATGACTGTACATCTGAATTGCTACATAAGAAAAAGATAAGCATTGGTTGGTTTGGGGCTGCCACTTTTCAAAAAGTGTCCCAAATTATCAAGGGTAATTTCCCTTCTTTCTCTGTGAAGCTGTTAGAAACAAACCAATCATGCTGTTTAAGCAAGTCAAGGCTATTCTTGCTGTAGATGAAAGATAAATGCACAGTACTAAAACATTGCACCTGGTAGCACTAGAGCCAGGCAGAGAGAAAAGCCTTTATCACAGTCATTTCAGTCCACACAGATGACTCCAAATGTTCAAGCCTCTGCAGATATGCAATTAGATATTTTACTGAACTGTGTCTTTACTTGTAGTAATAGAGTTCAGCAATATTCCCACTAAAAGATTACTGGAGTTTCTTTGTTTGTTTGTTTTTTTTTTTAATTGACATTGTTCTATGATTATTTTTTCTCTATTTTGCAATATATTTAAAAGGAGAGAGGACACTAATAAAAAAACCTTTATTTCTAGATTAAGTGTGTCAAGCCTGTACTTCTCATAAAAAGACTTCTTACATTAATTTATGACACTGAAGCCCATGGAGCCCTCTTTCAGCCTCTGTAACATAGCTATTTACCCAAAACATGGAAACTTTAAACAAAGCATATAAAGACATTCTGTGATACACTTATTTGGATAGAATTCAAATGGTACCAAAACATCCTTTTCTGCTACTCAGTACTCAGCTGTTTAGAAAATTAACATTCTCAGACTTATCTTCAAAAGGTAGTTAGCAGAATGCAACACTAAGAAACAGGGAATTCAAACTATAAGAACACGGATGTAAAAGCACAATAGAAAAAAATTTTCAACACTACACTTAATCATACTGATGACAAAATAATTTACTTCTTTTCAAAGCAAAAACTGGAGCTCTCCTAATTCAATATTCTTGATTATCTCTTCGAGTCTTGGTAAAAAAGTTAAGTAGGTCAAGGGAGAGGAAAAATGAGACAAGCCTGACTCAGTTAGAAGCTCAATCTTAAAGCCATATGCACTTCTTTCCTTACCTCCAGCAGAAGGGATAGCTGTGCTTAAAACTACTGCTGTGAACCAGTCTGCCTTTCTCTTTCAGTAATTTAATGATGTTTTTATCCGCATCCTAAAAAGACAACAAAAATTTTCCTTGGAATACAATATTTCCCTGTTTCAGCAAGCTACAAGTAGTAAACACCTACAGACAATCCAGTGTTCACACACACACACACACACAAAAAGCATCTATACAACTTATACATTTATTGCAGAAGCACTGTAAAACACAATGTAGAAAATTATTTGCCCCTCAAATCCTAGCACACAGCATCAGTCCCTTTTGGCCCTCAACTGTTCCCACATACACACAACTGCATATAAAATTAAAATTTTTTTCAACACTAATAGAAGCCAGATATTAAATAGCATCTTTTATCTTTTACTGAGTCTTCTGATTTTGGCCAGGAAGCCACACAGTGCTTCTTACCTAATATTCAGATTTCACAACAACACGTTGCTCCAATGTGACTACAGTTACAGAAGCTGATGCACCTGTTACAATTCCTTACTAACTAAAAAGGATTTACCTTCTAAGCTGGAAGTGAAAGTTGAATGTTAATAATTCAAGACAAACTACTGAACAAACAAGTGTCAATGTGGCATTCAGAAAGGGAAAAAAAAGAACGTACAAAGATTTATGATCCAGCAATATTCATAAGTTAAGAACCCAGCATCATAAGAATATATTCCAAGAGCCTGAAGTTTAGATTCCTACCAGCAAGAAGATAAACATGTAGCCTCCATTGTTCTTTTATTTGCTTTAATATACAGCAGGAAGCAATGACAGCTGTTTGCATTCAAATGCAACACAAGATTTTTAAGTCTTTAAGTAAATTGCATTTACAGGAACATACTTTGCTATCAAACTGGAGCAGCAGGAAAACAACTAAAACCAGTTTGTGTTCTTAGCACATAGAATTAAAGTAGCACTCCTTTCTATGGATTTGTGCCTGCAGCAATCTGGAGTTCTGTGGGGGATTCTCTTGCATCTATTGGCAAGTAAATTCACATTGCAACACATCCCACACGTGGGAAAAATGGCTGGATTTCTCCCCTCTGAGAAGTCATGTTACACCAACTGGATGGTATGAAATTAATGATGACATCTGTGGATTCAGAAGTCATCCAGAGGTAAAGGAGGCCTCTGCACACTCACCTACAGATTGCATACATAACATTTCCATAGGAAACAAGGGAAAAGTGAGAGTCTTTCTGCAGTAGATGACAACAGAAGATACTCCTTGCCCCTTTCACTGCTATATACACAGTATTACTGCAGTTTCAAATTCTTTATTTTTCAGATACTGTAATAAGCATTTGCAGGTTTTCTTTTTCCAGATACCAAAGACACATTGAAGACAAGCCACTCAGGAGGAACACTTCTGTAATTTAGAAAATTTAGCTTGAATAAAACAGTATTTTACTTTCTCCAAGAACACTGACCTTCACATACTGCCCAGCAAAGTCAGTCACTTCTGCTGTGAAGCACCCTGATGCATCAACAGGACAAACAGGCACAGAATCTTTCTGAATAATATTAAAATCCATGCAGACTCTGTAATCATCCTACAAAAAAAAAGACAATTGCCAAGTTATAGAATTACAAACTACTGGTTAAAATATCCATCCCTGGAAAAATAAATCAAATATTAAATAGAAAAAGGTGAAAACAATAACAGCAAAACATTCAGCCTTCACTAATCCCAAATATGCACATAAGCACATATTTTATGTGTGTACATACAGATGTACATACATGTCAGCAGCAGCTTCAGGCTACTACTGCACAGTAAAGAAACTGAAGACCTTGGCACCAGCCAGAGACTGTCTGTCAAGCACACAAGCCTACAGGGTGCTTTTCAACAAACGGGATGTTTTAATCCAACTAATTCTGGAACTCCACCTAAGAAACCTCATTTTCTGAATGTCTTCATGATCCAAAGCCTTCAAGTCTGTATTTTGCAATCTTTATTGGCCCATAGGCAAGACTATTGACCAAGAACCACACATGGACATCATCAGAGTTTATTTCCTGGTGAGCCTCTATTTAAATTGTTGACTTATTGTAGCAGTGAGGGGGGAAAAAAAAAAAAAAAAAAAAAAAAGGTCACGTCAGACTTTCCTGGATATAGCTGAACAACAATGGTTTCTTATAAAATATTAAACTATAAGGGGAATAGAAAAGTTCAGATTTTTTATTTCAAGCCTGAAGTTAAAAAGTCTGTATCTCAATCAATTATCACTCCAGATTTTTCACTTTCTTGCCTTAAGGAAAGAGAACATTCTTGGGGGTGGAGGAAGAACAGATAAGGAGACTCAGCACATTCATAGAATCACTTCATTTGCCTCAAAAAGGCTCTGTTGAAGCCTGCATCAAGTCAGGTTGCTTTTTTTGGGTCTCTTGAGGTTCCTATATTGCTGCTCTGACAAAAGGGGCAAACCCCACACTAAAGGAACAAAAACTGAAGTTTTGTGTAGCATGAAACAGAACCTGCAGCAACCTTGCCCACGAGAACTGGCAGCATTTGAACTGTTGCCCTCCTCTGGGCATGGAGCTCATTGACCTTTTGTAACAGGCAGCAGCTATTTCACAGGAGCTGTGCTCTAAAGCAATTTGTACACCTTCATCAAGGAGATGACACCAGAAGCAATAGTATAAACAAGCAAATGTCCCAGAGCCAGCTGAATTCTCTTTGCCTAGATACAACCAACACAGGCAAGGCAACTACAGAGTGACAGAGGGTTTCTAGATCCCTTCTGTGGCCAGCACCCTGCACTTCCAACCCTACCCACTGGTCTCTGCAGTTGCCAGCTCCCTCAAAGCCCCAACAGATGCTGCCAATTGACCCACAGGATATTTTTTACAATGATGAAACTAATCCACAGCGACAGTGAAGTTGGGTACTTCATGTACCAAGGCACCACACCAAGCAATGAGAAAGCACTGCAGCTACAGCACTCATTTACTCTAGACCATAGCCTCTTGCCTCTCTCCAGCAGCTGTAGACAGCCCTCATGATTATTCAGCCTCCACTGGGTCAACCAGCTTCTTCAGTCACAGATTAACTGAGATAAGCCCATGAGAATGGTTACCTTTCATCAGCTCTTACTGCTGAGATACAGCAAGGATACTGCAGTGTTTAAAACGTAGGCCAGATGACACAAGTAACATCAACATTTGGCAGTGACTTGTAAAAGGCTTTGAAGAAGCAGCCAGCAGAGACTACAAAGCTTGGCATGCTCACAAGCCAGCTAGAACATAATAACAAACCTTCCACTTGGCAGGTCAAGAGGTGGTTCAGTCTGATTTGCATCAGTGATGGAGCTGATGACATACAAAGGGCTTTGCTATTCTGGTTTTCTACCAAGTGAGCTCCTTTCCTTTGAAGAACTCTAATTTGAACGTAAACATTTTCCAGACTGACCTGCCATTTGATTTAATGAAGATTTGCTCCAGTAACCACCAACCAAGAATATACTCGGGCACATACAGAAATCCACAAAGTGCCACTAGAAAGCCAAGACAACTTTCAATTCTTTCAGGAGAAAAGTCAGTGCTCACTTTTGCACCCCCTTGCCATGATTAAATCTCTCAAAAGATTACACACAAAAGTTGTAACACACCAAATGAACGAAACAGACTCTCCCTGAGGAGAGCACAAAGCCTTTTTATCTGAAACTTAAAAATACAGCAAAATAACAAAACAAAGCATGGGAGTCAAAAGGTTTACCTTCAGCATAGGGTCACAAATATCAAGTATACTTTTGCAATTTATTAAAAAGAAAGTGCAACAGAAACATAGCTATGAAACTTCTGTGCCTCAGTCACAGCAGGCACAATAGGGCTTGTGTGCAAATCCAGATCTTGCTCAGGCTGTGTAAGCTGTCTGTAGATATATCCACATTTGATGAAATGCCTGAGCAGCTGAATTTTACTGTCACGTTAATCTGGGAGTATCACGAGTTTTACAGAGTTTTTAATCCAGGTTTGTCTTGTTCTCTGAGCTTTAATTCTGATATCTTTTGAACTGCTAGTGCTCTGATTTGTGTAGCAGCTTGCATTTGGCAAAAGCATCACATAAGACAAGGGAACTTCATAACCTGACACTAAATGAATGTGCATTCTTACTTTAAATTTTGTTGGAAAAGGATATATTTCTAAGCTATCAGCAAAACAGAATATGCATTATTAAGTAGAATTCTACTTCCATCTATATTTATCCAACAGACTGGCTTATGTTGAGGGGAAGGGATAGAGTGAGACAAGGCAAGACACTGCCTGTGAAGGACTGTGCTTTGTTTCTTCTCCTCTGACCCTGTCCTATTCACCTGCAACATGACAATAAAGAAAGCTGCAAAGAAGTCAATTGCTTAGCAAGCCAGCCCTGCCTACAACCAGGAATTCTATCCCTCTCACCTAAGCTTGTCCAACAGCAAACATTTAATGCCAACACATGTCACACAAGTGTTCTACCTACTATACCATGAATACCTGAACCTAAACCAGACCTTTTGCAAGCATTTCTGAACAAAAATAATCAGTGGGCTGTAAAAACTGAACTACATGCATCCCAGAATAAAAAGGCAGTAGCATTAAGGGCAATGTAGGCAATGAAATTGCCCTCTAAAGGCAGCACAGCCAGTTGACTCAAGTCTGTGCTTCATGCCTTTTGAAGCCAATCTGCTCTTTAGCTAACAAACACAAGCTTTGGTGGTGATGTTGGTGCAGTTTTTTCTCACACAAATATTTGATGCATTTTTTTCATAGCAATGCATTTAGCTGATGCTCTTTTGGTTTCCTAAAAAATTGGTTTAAAGGTAATTGCTGACTTCCCAGGAGCAAGAGACAAAAGTTATTTCCCCCCCCCTCCCTCTATGTTTACACAAATCTCTGTGGGCTTGTAACAAAATCTGATAAAAAGAGGGCAAATAATCCCTGCTCAAACTATCCAGTCAGGCTTTCCAACAGTTTCCAACAACTAAACTGTACTGTGCAAATACACAACAGAACAAGACAGCAGGCCAAGGGAAAGGTTCTTCCAGAGCTGCTTCTCTCTTAGCAGCCTATTGCCTTCCTTTATTCCATCTCCTACAACAAGAGCTCCTGACCCAAAATCAAGTCTGCTCCCTAACCCCTCCATCAAGGCCTTGAAAGATTGAGATCCATTGAGTGTGTGAGGGGGAAGTAGAGTGATAGGACTCTTAAGACTCCTTAAGACACTTTACCAGCCACCATGGATTTACTAACTGATAACACACAGCCCAGTTTTATTTTTCTTTATTCACAGCTGTAATAAAAGCTGGGACATTTTTTCCAAGGGAAACACCATCACAGTGGATGCACCCTTCAGAAAAACTCAGAAGAAAAAAGGATGGGATATTTTATATGGATACAAAGAGGCCTATTACTAATGCCAACAATTTGTGGATATGATGACAGAGCTCGTGGTCCAGGGCTTGCTAATTGCTAGGCACTGGCAGCTCTATTGGAAGTTTTTTGAGGGCATCTTTGGATAATGGCTGGAGACAGGACACCATACAAAAAGGACAATGTGTCCAAACTAGTCCATTTAATTCATGTGTCTAAAAACTGAAAAGATTAAATCCATGAAAAATTATCCCTCAACCTTCAGAAGAATAGACAGAGAAAGGACAATAAGGACAGGAAAAGAGAATAGAGTGCAACAAAATCCTTTCACACCAAGGGATAAAGTCTCAGTACAAAAGTAGTCAAAGCACTTTTTCATTCTCTAAAAGCCCAATGAGTAATGACATTGAAACACTGAAGAGGAGCAGAGTGCTGAGCAGAACTGCTGTTATCATCCAAAATTAACACTTAGCACAGCCAGGTTTGACTACTAATACAACAGATCATTTCTTCTTAAATCTGTAAATTTAGACTTAGAGAAAAGCTCCCATCAAAGACACTCAGAAGATAAGGTGGTGAGTTCATTTCACATACCACAGCAACAAGCAAATCAAGGGACACCCCCAATCTTCAGTCTAGCACACAAAGGACAAGGACTCATTAGAATACAATGCTACATTGTATTATTACATTTGTAAGCAGTAAATAGGAGGTTTGTTAAATCTCAGTCACCCTGTCAGATGGTCCCCAGGAGCTGCAAAGCCAAGCAGTGTGTGTTGGAACAAAATAACCTCACAGATACATAGTTCATACTCACAGCACCAAAATAGGGGGCCTGGTGTACAACACCTGTGCCTTCCTCCTCCTTGACGTAGTTGTCTACCACCACAGTAAAGGCACCTCTGTCTTTGCACTGCAACACAAGAAGTTGTTTTCCATATAAATGTGTACACATATACAAAGCAAAACAGCAGGCTTAAGAACTTGGAAGAGCCACCCATACAAATAAAGAACTGCATCAAGAGTAAGTGACACAAAATGTGGCATTCCAAACATTATTAAATAGTTTCCCATAGCAAAGAGATTGTCTGCTTCATTTAAACAGTGACAAAAGTGATTGAATCTAAGACCTCTCCAGAAGGCCTCAGAGTCAATTATTCTTCCAACCACAGATCTCCACAGTTCCCTGCTTAACAGACAGTTAATACTCCTGTAAGAATTATACTGGGATCCCATATACAGAAGTCTCTGGGCATTTTTGTATGTCCACTATACCTTCTAATTTTAAAACACAACTTTGCTTTTATAGCCCATATATTCTCTTTACTTCCTCCAGAGAATGAGGAGAAGGTAAAAAAACCCAAAACAACAAAACCAACAACACAATAAAAAAAATTCACAAGAACTGACAATTTTCTGTGGGTTCATTATATACATAATGAAAAATGATATATAGTACAGATAATTTTTACTCCTTAATATTAAAGTAGTAAAAAAAAATAAATTATTGCAATCAAAGTCAAACCCAGTATGTTAGAAAATATTAGACTTGGCCTGTTCTGAAGAGGGGATATTTTGAGATAAGACATCCATTCTAAAAAAAAAAAAAAAAAAAAAAAAAAAAAAAAAGGCAGATGCCCATCTCCTCCTTAGAAGTGCAGCAGGACTCAAAAAAATTATCCATTCCAAAGCTTTACACTTGCAGTCCTGTCTTTCAGATTCAGCTGTGTGTGACCTTTCTCTAGAGATCCTGCTTCCTACAGAGGTTTTCTCACCTTTGCTGACATCAGCACATGCTTCAGAGCAGATGGTAGCCAAAAATTACCAAATCCCTCATGGGAGTTAACAGCTGCTTGCCCAGCAGTACTGTAATCCACTTCAAGTCTTTGAAAAATTTAATCCATTTTTAATCAGAATTTTTTTGAAAAATCTATGTAGGTTTTTTACCCACTCTATTATTGCTATATACTCTACCATCATCAGTGGTGCTATTAACTACACTAGACTTAGGTGGTGCCTAAATGCTGCACAGGAGGATATCCACAAAAGCCAGACATATCAGCAGTTATTTTAGCAAAGGCTTTTAAATTCAGTGAAAAACACTGTATGTCTGTGACTCTTATCCATGGTCAAAGTCATGTTGATATGAATACAGAGTTTGTGGACTCAACAGGCAGGCAGCAGAAGCTCAGCAGATGAAAAAGTAAGGGAATATTGTCTGTTTATTCATGCATATTGGAAATTTCTCTTCAATGTGCAATCTAGTTATTATTTATCACTGAATTGTTACTCCAGGTGTATTTAAAACTTAAGAGAATAATACAAAAAAAAGTCAACTTTGGTTTTGAGCCTTTCAATAGGTTTCGAAATACCTGAATTCAAGCTGGACACAAGATTTGTACAATATAAACATGGAATAATGAGAACTGCTTTTATTTTGCATCCTGTATCAAACACTAGACATGTTCACCTTACCTGAATAAAATACTCAAAGATTGGTTTATATTTCTTGCCTTTCAGAACAATGCCAGGAAACCTGAGGAGAAGGATTTACATGAACCAGATTAACAACTTGGAAATTGCTTAGTCAGCTGGCAGCAATGCTGTGTTTTCTATTTCACTTTTCCCTACCCCTAACAGAATTTGACTTCATAAGGCAAAGAAAAAAAGAATTTTCTCAATAGTGTGCACCTCATTTCTACAACTCTTTGACAATCTGAACTTAAACAAAAACTATAATATGTCTTAATGCATCTCTGCTAACAGTTGAGAGGAACACTTGTATCTGACAGTCTTTCAATCAAATAATCATTGTAATCAATACAGAAATTAAGCATTAATAATAATAAATTTTTGGTAAAGCTGGGCAAAGAAGATAAAAGACAATTTCAATTTAATATTCACAGCTCTATAAGCTCATCATGTTCAGCAGCACTAAACACACTGATCCCAAACACCTACAAGTTCCATGCTGAGAAGACTGCAACACAGGGTACTGCTGTGTTTGAAGTCTGGATGTCTCATTCCTTATTCTAAAACTAGGCATCCAAACTCTCCACAGGTGTCTCAGAGAAAGATCCAACACAAATAAGACAGACTGAAGAACCAGCTGAGCCAGACAAGAAATACAAGACAGAGACAGAGCCTGTAGATCTGGCTCTCTTCAGGCTTCTGACAACAGTTGACAAAGGAGGTGATCAGGTTGGGATTCACTGCTCAGAACTCTCCTTAAAGTGCTTAAATCATCTATTTCAGGAAAAGGTTTGATGAAGTTATTTTTCAACTAATAGATGAGACAGCTTTCTCAATGGGTCACAGCTGTAGTCTTTCCCTACACTGTTCTTGAGCCACATCTTCCAAAATAACAGTTGAACCATAAAACACTTGACTCCTTCAAAGTGGGGAACTCTTTAAAGATGTTTCATTGCACAGAAAGGAACTCAAGCAGAATTTCAAGCCAAGTTCAAGAGCAGGACTCCTCAGCTCAGCATACATAGCATCCACCAGGAAAAGAGATTTCTATTTCAAGCCCCAGCTTTGGGGATGGTTTATGTATTTTATATTGCAAACAGCCTTAGGAATGTTTGAGGAGCTTAATCAGGATCAGATGAGAGAAAAGCATCCCAGTGCTCAGCCACACAGATGTGGGAATGCTCAGACACAGAACATGAACCACTAGAGCTGGCTTTAAAAAAATTTTTTTAAAAGTAGTTAAAATCTTTTTTAATACAAGTCAGTGAAAGGTAAAGGGTTGAGTCTCACACTCCTGATTTTCTCTTTTGAGATTTGAAATGCTTTGCTTATCAAAGTAAATGAAAATTTATTCAGTGATACATTCCTGTGACTTAACTTATAACAGCCTCTTAAAATCACTATAGTCATGATTATAGTAATCCCTCAGTCTCAAGAGATCAGAAATCTTTTCTTGGGATTCTCTAGAATCCAGAAAGAAACAGAGGTGGAAAAAAACGTCCAAGAAATTAAGTGCTTAACATGCAAATAGACTGAAATGTCACAAACAGGAGAGAACAATGTTCATCAATTATGTCACTTGTACCACTACTAAATAAAGCAACAAGCCAATCAATGGCCAAAAGCAGAGTAATATCCCCAAACCAATCAACTTGTGCAATGCAGCCAAAACTATTCTGATGGGGATGGCAGCTATTTCATCAGTGAAAGAACAAAGCATTCTCATTTGCTCTCACAAAAAAACCTACCATCTGCATCTGGGAGGAGAAGGAGAAAAGAATCAGGTTTGAAGGAAAATGGGAAGGCTGACAAAACTTAAGAAGTTCAGATGACTTCAGATACAGAAAATTTTCAATAAGATCATTCCCTACCTCAGTCTGCCACCTGGTACAGAAAAAGCACCATGAATTTCTCCCCCGAGTACCTAACTGCCTGAGAATTTAAAAGTGAGCTCAAGAGAGAAAAAAGAGCAGCAACAAGAAAGTTCATTTCCATGAACTTACCTACTCATAAATCTCAATCTTTCCAAAATCCATTCAATTATTACTTCACATTTAACATTTGAGGGAACTAAATCATTACAAAACATAAAAATTGGAGCATGGCCAAAAAAAAAGATACCATCTTGAGAAGACTGTAGTCCTAACACAGAAAGAATAAAAATATACTGCTCTGCAAGGAGAATTAAAATTCCTAGCAGTCTTATGCATAGGCACAGAGAGGTTACAAGAAAAATAACCAGAGACAGAAGAAACACAGGACATAAACAATGACAACTGGAACCTGTGTACCATCATCTTAAAGAGCAGAGCTGGTAGCTCACAGTTCTGACAGAAGCACTACACCAAAAAAGGCAAAAACATGCAATGCAGTCCTGGACACAGAACAACTGCAACCAGACTGAAATTACACTGGCAGTATTGCATGAAAAGAAACCTTGGAACCAAAAGGCAATAGATCAACAAAAAACCTACCTTAAATTTTTTTAAAGTCTTAAGGAATTTTAAAATATTTAAGAAAATAGAGTGATTTTGGTAGAAATGTTGATTGTTAGACATGAAGACATTTTCACAAGACTGGAAAGGAATATAGCATGTATCCTTCAAGAGAGAAATGGAATACTGATGGACCTGAAAACGAGTCAGACTAGAATAACAACCTGATTCAACTGTAAGTGACTGAATGGTTTTTAAAAAAGGAAGTGCTGAAGAACATATAATATCAATTTGTCAAAAACAACTCACACCAAGCCAAATGATTTCTTTTTAGGCAGAGGAACCAGCTTACATAGCAAGCAAGTCTTAATGTTAGGAAGGGTGACTGTACATTTACATGGATCCAAAACCACTTTGAGCAAAAGAGTGTTTGTTAACCTAGTATCAAGCTGAAAGAAAATTTCCAGTGATATCCTGGCAGAGACTATCATAACACTGATGTTATTCAGTGGTTTTAGTGATGACTCTTAAGGGAACTAAAAAACTGGGTATCAGAAGTTCTGTCAGCCCTGAAGAATGAGAGCACTAAAAATCATCTTTATAAATTGAGTCCAGCTCAAATTGCTAGAGTGACAGATGAAGAAAACTCAGCTGGGAGGAGAAGAGGAGGGGAGAAATCGATGCAGAAATAAAAAATACAAATTACTGTCTCAGTAACTCAGAACTCAGCTGTCCCAGTATGAAGCATCAGAATAGACAACATCTTAAGCAAGCATTCTAGTTCTATATTCCCCTATTTCAGTGACTAGATATAACTGCATAACTGAAACAAGCTGTATCCTCCTTTTTAAAATGTTTTTTACATGTAAATCTTTCAACTGCTTGGTGAAAAAACCAAGATAAAAATAAAGAAGTGATGTCAGTGAAGAAGGGTTGTCATTCTCAAAAAAATGTCTAATCTTAAATTTTTTCTGTTTTATTGTGTTTTTGTGTTGTGTGGGGATTTTTGGGGGGTTTTTTTCTGTTTGTTTGTCTGTTGGGTTTGGTTGGTTTGATTTTTACCCCTGCATGGGAGTGAATAAAGCAAACAATTAAACACTAATTGTATTTCACCTCTTTAACAGGCTGATGGTTTATACATAAGATTTAAGAGATGTTTGTCTTATTAATATTTTTCCACTAAATTAAGATGATTAAGCATTCTTCAGAAAGCATTAACTGCCTCTGACCATGTAACTCAGACCATCCTACAGAAGCAGTATTTGCTTGTCAAAGCCAAGGGTTTTTCTTTTGTCCATTTGCCTTTAAGCATTTACATTATGTTTAGGTGTTCAGCATCTGGACAATCTCCAGGGTTTTTTGAGTCTTTTAAAGTAGGAAGGACTAAGGGACCTTTTTTTCCCCTCACTGAAATACAATGATCCAATGAAATTTTAATTCTCTTCATAGCTTCATGTACAGGACCAATTTGTTCTAGTAAATTTCTCTCTTTTCTGTAGATTTTTGCAAGACACACACAGAAAGTATCACCCTGGAGGGAAACCCATCTTTAGAGAACTGCAAAATCCAACTTCTTGAAACATGTAGCTTCTTTTCTATAAAAATACTGGAAGCTAACGAGTGTGTAATAATTTATGTACTTGCCTGTCAAGTATCTCATATTCACTGTCAGATTTGTACAGTGCTATCAGCCTGGATTCCATCAAAATGTAAATCTTTCCTGTGGCATTATCTGGAATGTAAAATAAAACAAAAAGTTACATAAATCTCAATTTCATACCCTTATTTGCACCATTATGAAACCTTTCAATTCATGCAAGATGATATCATATTAGCCTCAAAATGGCCCAGAATAATCCTGCTGATCAACCACTAGTTTTCAGTTAGTTCTTCCCCCTCCAGACACGAAGCAAACACTTTTCAAACAGAAAGAAGAGGAGGAAAACCCGTGTTACAACTCAGCCAGGTACAACCAACTGGTCCATGAGCAAGCCAAGGCACTTGGTCAGACTCTTATATTGGAAACCACAGTCTGTACCTCACCTTACAAACCACACTTCAATCAGGCTGGAGACAAGACCATGACATCTTGGGTTTGTTAAGAGTACAAAAATCTCCAGTTACTGCAACTTAGCTGATGTGTAGTAGGAATTTGCTCTCAAGTCTGAGCCCCAAGAGAAAAGGTGGGGGGGAAAAAAAAAAAGCTAGGGACACCCAGTCACACTTCCCTGCCTCTCAAATACAGTGTGACTTTTAAGAACACAGATAAAATATTTCATCTTGTTCTATGTTTCAGCTACCTGTATTTTCTAGGTAACAGTCCTCATATTGCATGTAAAATAAGAAGAGCACAAGAGCTGGAAATCATCAGCCACATAGGAAGTAAATCTCATCATTCAAAATAATACTGATCCAAGCCCAGCAAAGTCCTATAAAGTTGGCATAAAACAGTCTAAATACAAAATAAGTACATATTCACAGACACTATAAAAAGAAGTGTTCATTATATGTCATCTTTAGTTAAAACTTGCCTCTCAGTTTTACATATTGCAATTCTGGATTAACACAAAGGGCCAAATTACTAGGCAAGGTCCAAGGAGTAGTGGTCCAAGCAACAAGAGAAACACTTGCATCCTCATCCAGGGGAAAGCTCACAATCACTGAAGGATCTTGGACATCCTTAAAACCGAGATAAAAAACAAAGGGGGGGGGGAAAAAATGGGGAGGAAGGTTGAGTGCATGTATTAATAAGAAAATACAAATCACAGAAGTACTAACTATCACTGCCCTCTACCAAAACCTATTTTGCACCTAGACTGCTTCATTACTTCAGTAGAAGTGAAGCAGCAGCAAAAAGTTTGAAGAGAACATCAGCTACAATGTTCCTGCATTGTAGCAGTGCAAACTGTCAGTCCAAAGCCACAGGGTTAAAAATTCAGGTTAGCAGGGCAATTTGGGGGATTGGTTGCCAATGAGTGCCAGTTCCCTCAAGCACTTCTTATAATCCCATTTTAAAAGTTTACAATATCAATCTCAACTGTCAAGAAAAACAGCAGTTTCTCCAAGGCTTTTTCCCACCATTTCCAAAGCCTTTTCCCACCATTTCCTCTAGAGTCAGGGAGCAGGAAGAACAGCCACCACTTCACAAGATGCAATCTCAGGATGATGTGTTAACAAGGGAAAAACAGGGTACTTAAAAACAAGACAACAACAATATTTAGGAGTTAAAAAAAAAGTAAGGGAAAGAGAGCTTTGTCAGCTACTCTATAAAACTTTGCCTTCAAATCAGTCAAAAGAGTCCCCTGAGATCAGGTTTTTCTTGCAGACAAGTACAATCCTCTTCAGTCACTTCACGTTATGAAAAGCAAGGCTGAAAAAGCAAGTCTGAACTTGCAAATGACATTTTCACTATTAATTTGAAATGCCACATCAGAACAGGCAGCATGCACACAGCCCCTACACATGGACAGGCCCTGCAACCTCCCAGTGTCCCACACAAGGCTCTCTGGTTTCTGTCCAGCAGCATGGGACAGGCAGCTATTTGTGTCTGAGCTAAGGGCTGCTCCAGAGGGAATTTTCTGTGAACATCTGGTGCAGTCAGACATAAATATTACATAACTCTGGAACAGTGCTCAATACCAAGCAAAAATCAAGCTACAGCTATAGTTCTGTCCCTAATAATTGTTCAAAAACACTGAAGGCTATTCCCTTCACTTTCTTCAACACTGAGTTGACCAGGTAGATAAAAACATCTGGGAAGCCACAATTAAAAAAAAAAAAAAATAAAAAAAAGCATCCAGGCTGCCCTGCCAGTTGTGAAATCTGTGAACATATATGAACACAGTTCTGTTGCAAATGAGAAGCTGCACCCACTATACCTACTTTTAAAGGAACATATTATAAAACAGTATACCATGCACTGCATTAGGAAAATCATCTATTATTTCCCAATCTAAATTAATGATGCTTAGAAGTGCTATTGTGCTCCTGTGCCAACAACCAAACGCAGCCTTTGACAACTATTCATTCCCCCACAGAAGATTTCAGCTCTGCCAAAGATCATCTTTTTTTCAGATCTGCAGGGACAGCAAGAACTGCAGCTCTACTTTGAGTATTTACCCCAGAAGGCCAAAACAGTGCAATATTCATCCTAGGAGCCCATGAAGAAGTGAGAGTAATTTACTAGAATAACACAGAGTATGTACTTTACATATGTGTAAGGAGTAACAAAAAGAACAGGGAAGAAGCCTGAGATCCAGTGATCCAAACAAATACAGGTAAATGGATTAGTTTTTATTATATTTTGATAAGATTTTACTATCAATCTTCAGTTTAGTAATATGCTTATGTATCACCAAAAAATACTAAAGCTTTCCAAATCCAAACTGAAGACAGAGAAATCTGTCTGAACACATAATGTAGACACATGTTGACTTACCTTGTAATTCTGATGGGACTCAAAGTTTGACAGTGGGGTGTTGCATGCAGTTGAGAAAGGCATGACCTTAACACCTCTATACACCAGCCCTTTGTCATACAGCTGCTTGAAAACCCACCTGGAAGTAAACAAGGAACACAGAATAGCAGTATTGAGAAGCCTTAAGGAAAGAGGTAAATATTGCAACTGTATTTTTAAAATGTTTTTTAAAACTGTGATTTTTAGCTTAATCAATTCTGCCAGCTTGGTTTTCCATGCACTGGCTGCACAGAACATAGCTTTTGATTCCAACTATGATTCTATTCAGATGAAACACAGATTTGTATTGCTGATTAATATTTCTTGGATCTTTTTAATACAAAGACCACCTGAAATATAAAATATTAACAAGGCTTAGATCAGTCATAGTTTAGAGAGAAAACACATATTGACATGGCTGCTCACTTACCACAGGATCTTAAGCTCCTACTACAGCAACCAGTCCTGCTTAAGAGGCAGATACAGGCTATAGATACCTGGAACCAAACCCAAGTACATCCTGACAATCTGAAAACCTTTTTTCACCAGGCAGCACAGCTAACAATGCAAAGTCACAAATTTAGTTCTATGGTCTCAGGATTTACAGTAATATTCTGCTTTATTAGAACTCTTCTCACTCTGGACTCTGTTCCTGTTCAAGACCACAATTTCACAGCAATCTTTAATTCTGCTTATGAAACCTTCAATAGAGCCTGGAGCATATTTGGATCATTCCATGTTTTTGTCAGAGACAGCACAAAATATTACATGACAAATTGACTCAATGCTCAAGATAATCAAAAGCTAGAAGAGAAATTTACTTCACACAGCAATTCATCAAGTGCCCACATGATGGACAAAAGCCTAGAGCCCATGGGTTTTTTTCTAAATACTGCAGGGTTTGCTAAAGGATAATCAACATTTATCAGCTCATCAGGTCTCTCTGACTTGCATGCTTAATGGTACAGTCTGCAGGACAGCAGACCAGGGCAGGAGAGGGCAAGCCTTAATAGAATCATGTCAAATTCAACTCAAAAATCAGATATTCTGCAGTCTGGTCATTTCAAATTGCAAATCCAAACTGATAAATACTGCCAACTTTAAAAACTCCTTTCCTCAAACTATGTTTTCAAACCATCTTGATCACTTTTCTGGGTTCCTTTCCACATCCATAGCTCATTGCTAAGCAACCAACCTCATCCCAGGAAGCACCACTTTTTTCTGCAGGCTGTCATTTTTTGCTTGTCAATCTGGACCTGTATTTAAGTCAATGTCTTGCCTTCTATATTTGAAATCCTAATCTACAAGACAAAATCCAGTAGATTACTGCACTGACTTCTATCAAAACATACACACTGGTTGTCATGGAAGTCATACAGTATCTTAATCAAAGTAATTATTATCCTGCAGATCAGACAGTTGGGAAAAACAGACTCATACAGTGAAGACATGAAGTTCACTCAGATTAATTCATAGGCCTCTAGTATAAAGCAAAGAATTTTCTTTGAGTGGTCACTAGCATGAGGAAAATTAAACAATCTGAACTTAATGGTGGATAAAGGCTAAAAGAACCTGAGCAGCACAAAGCTCTTCCAGAAAGAAGCCAAACCCTGAAGTCTCTTGGAGTTGTGCACTGCAGCAAAGGTGCCTTACCTCTCACCCACAGCTCAAATGGCACTTGGTTAAAGAAATTAATGTCACCCACAGGCAAGCTGCAGCTGCCTGACCCTCAACTCAAATTCAAGACATAGCAGTGCAGGCATGCTTCACAACACAGACTGTATCAACTTAAACCACTTTGTTTATTAAAAAAATAATAATTAAAAAAATGTATTAAAAAAAAGATTTGTGAATAGTTTCATCAGCTTTCAGCATACCCATTTGAGATGGCTAATGGCAGAAGTTGTCATAGAACTTTAAAAACCCAAACATGTTTTAAACATATGCTAACCACCTCAGAGCATAATTAATGCAGACTGTGACAAGTGACAGCATTGATACTGAAGGTGTTCTTCTTGCCTTTCAAAACCAGTTAATTAAAGTATCTATGGAAAAAAAGCTCCACTTTCTCCATCCTTTCTGAAGAGCACTGCCTACTAAGAGCATAGAAGAAAACTGCTCAGAAAACACTGAATATTTAATTCAGCTGTAAATATAACTGTAAACTTCAGGCAAGGTGAACACTAGATGAAGCAATTTAAAAATCCAAGCCAGCATCTCCCTCTTGTGGTAATCCTGCCCTGTTGCAAACTCAGGGCTCCATAGTTGTTCCACTTCTGAGCCAAAATACAAACTTTCAAACCACAGCACTCTTCAGAGCTCTCACTACAGCTCATGACAACCTTCATTTGTGGTTTATCATAACCTCTACTCTCTGACATCAATTCCCAACAAAAGCAGATGTAATATTCCTTATTATCACAACAAAAAACTCTTCTGTTATCTTGAAAACACCTGAATGGCTTCCTGAACAAAAAGGCTTCTGAGAACAGTTCTTGTGTGGCCAAAGTGTGTAGGAGATGATGCCCAAAAAGCTTTCTGCTAGCACCACTACTTCAAAGCAGCTGCTAAAGCTGCTTCTACCTACTTCTAACTGTAAGAGTTACTTACAGGTGGGCAACATGCTCTGCTTGAAAATTCAACACAAGACTATGGACAACAATGCATCAAAACATGCTTTAACCCTTATGTTTGAAAAAGGTTGACAATTTGTGAGAAAGAGCTTCTAGGTTTGTAAGCCAAAACTGAAACAGCAGTCCTTGCTGAAAAAAATAAGCTGTAAGAACAACAGAGCTCTTTTCTGACAAAAAGGCAAAGCTTACTGACAGATGCTAGAGATCAAACCTTGTCCTCCTATTTTCCTACATTTCTCCTCAAGTGTAAACGACTTCAGCTGCATCCTCTTAGCTGTAGGATCAGCACTTACCTCCTCCTTTACTCAAGAAAATTGGTTAGGCAAAAGGTGAACCTAAGATGCATACTTCAGCCACTTATGAACAGAGAACCTGGTCCCTAAAGATGCAGATAGTTTTAAGTTCTAAAAAGCATGAAAAGCTGAAAACACACATTTGTTATCCCTAAAGTGTCATGAGGGGTTGACACAATGGGTTTGAGCCCACACAGTAACCAACTGAGTTACTGTGAGTTACTCTCTCCTTTTTCCTTTCAAAAAATTAGAACTTTGCTCCAGTATTCACTGTTCACATACACACCATGCAAACACCACATGGACACAACACAACTCCTACAAAGGGAGTTTTTTCTTTCAAAAGATATGGCATAAACCAGTGAAAGACCCTTGGCATCCCCCACAACATCCAACATCCCACAGTACCCTCTAGCAGATGTAAAAATCCTGCTGCCATCTTCAAGCACACATATTCACTTCATAGTGAGCAGAAGGGATGGACCACAGAAAGCTTCTCCAGTTCTGAATGCCATTTCTCTGGGGCACCAAGGGATTTCCAGTGATCAAGTGGTTCTGTTTGCAATGACTCAGAAGCTGAGTCTTTTCTAAGGGTCTGGAAACCCCTAGATTTCCAGAAAGTGAAAGTATTCACTATTAGCAATGAGAAATTACTTTCAAGCTCATATGAAGTGCTTTCCCCTCCTTCTTTTTAAGGAAAAACAAACAAACAAAAAATCCACCATGAATTGTAAACTCCCTTCCCAACAGACTAAAACATCACAGCAGTGGAATCTAGAAGGATATGATTACAACAGCCATGGTAGCATAGAAAACAAACAAAATTATTGCCCAGTTCATGTCAATATAAAATGCCAATTTAGCAGTCTCTGAAGACTTCAAAAATAATCACAACCAACACAGGATGCAAGAGTTCCTGTCACCTACACAGTTCAGTAAGCAGACTGCATACAAACAGCATCATAAGCAGCAGAAATTTCCAAGAATAGGGTTCTCCTTTGACACGAGCACTGCTTAAAAGACAAGAGGAAATAAAACAAATGTGCAAAACCAGAAGCACGGGGGTAAAAATCAGACACACAAAAAAGTATCCGAACAACACTGGATGCAAGTCAAAAAAAAAAAAAAAAACAGCATGAAATAAGAGGAACACTAGGTCCAATAGCACAGCCCCTATCTAGAATGGTAGCTTTGAAAGACACCTTCATAAGAAAGACAGGGGAAGCATTTGTTCTGGGGCACAGGAATCATAAGAACAGAAGCTAACAAATCTTATGTTCAACTGCCAGTGAAAATTCTAAAATCCCAGTGTATATATACAGATCACTCTGTTCCAGGTCTACCCTTCAACCTCTCAAGCAGCACAAATAAAAGGATTTTCTGATATAATCTTTGGACCAGTGTGTTGAATTATGCTGGATCAAGCCACAGGTCCAAAATACCCATATAGCAGAAAATATTTAAATATTTAAAACTCCTCCTAGACTTACCTCAAAGAGCACCCAGCTGAGTAAGAGTTAAGTGTTTTCCTCCTTCAAAATACAGGTAAGGAGATAAAACAACAAGTGGAATGGTAAGAAGATAACAAGAAGGGGACTAGAGCACTAAATGCACAAAACAAAGTATGAGAACAAAATGCAGACAGCTATTTCTATTTTCTAAGGGACAAAACAGATTTCTTACGAAAAATCTCTCTCTAGTAATCTTGAAAGAGTCATGGAATACACAAAATGCCACAGTGTTCCCTATCAGGACCTAGAGATCTGTTCTGAAATCATTCTGCTTTACCACTGGATAAACTCCACACGGAGAAAAAGAAAAAAAAAGTCAGAAAACAACTTTTACTACTTATATACAGAAAAAAAACCCCAAAACAAAACAGCAGAACACTCCAGTTGCTTTGATCTTTACAACAAACCAGTCTTCCTCACAAAGGGGAGTCCCCATTCACCTTCTCACCCAGGACTGTCAGATAAATCCCCACATTAGTGACAGAGCTCATCTTGAAAACACAGGAGTATAAAAAAACCCTCACACCTAAACAAAAGCAAAGCCACACACAGGTAATCAAGCAACTCAAGGCAAATGTTCCAGTTTCAGGAGCTACCTACAACCTCTTTAGCTGCAGCCTAGAAGTAGTGCAGTGGCACACAGCCTGAAGCCACCACTGAACATGAAGGGCAGGGCTCTGAGGCCCAAGGCCACATCTGGTAAGGAAGGAACAAGAGGTCCCCACTTAATAACAAACCTGAAAGGAAAACTGAAGCTGGAACAGCCAGGAGAGTTTTGATGCAGGTAAGACAGAAATGGATGAATAGCCTCATCTCCAAAGGGAGCTCCATACTGCATCTGCAGAGCAAGCAGTGCAGTTTTCAGCAGCACACAGCCATGACCACAAAGTACCAGTCCTCCAACCACAACTAGGAATGTTTTTCTCTCTCCCTCCAGCCACTATCTAGTGTTACCACAGCAGCATTCACGATTATCTTCTTAAGCTACAGAAGTAGCCAAGAGGTGCTTCTGCCACCTGTGGTTTCACAGCATACAAGAGAGTTTTACAACACACAGAGGAGCTTCTGAATGTTTCTGAAACGGAACTAGGCTCAGACTGCAACTTGGAAATGCACCATTAGATGGTGACAGAAAGCTGTTTAACTCACCCTGCAAGTTGTGCCAAGAAGGAAATTAAGACCCCTAGTCATCAGACTCCCAAACATGCCACAACTCTGACCACAGAGCTATTCTTCTCCTCCCCTCAGCACTTCAGCTTCCTCAGCGGCCAGGGAGAACTGTTCTTGAGGCACAAACTCACAGCCTGAGAACTATGAAACAAGCCAGCATTGTGGACAACTATTCACTAAATACTTTGGGGTTTGTTTTCCCCCACCACACACCCCAAAGCTCATATACTTCTTTCAGACCAATGCAGATCTGCAGAAAGTTTAGATCACATCAAACTGCTCTTAATTTCACTGTATCCAACTCACAAGCTGGAAAAAAGTGAAAAGCAACAACATATTGTAAGTTTTTTCCATGCCAGCTCAAGAACATCACTCTCACTGTACTTTCTGAAGTGAAGTACATATTTGCACTGAGATTCAGGCTGGCTGCAGGATGGATTCAGGTTCTAATTCTGTAGAACTTGTAGGAGTTTTACTTAAATTATTTAAGACATGAAGAGTTAGCTAAAACTTCACATGAGAAACAAGTACACTCACCACTCCATTACACCAAAATTCAGTGCCCCCCCTCAAAAATTCTGCCAGTATGCCACAATTTTATCATTGGATGAAGTTTTATTCCAAGACAGAATTTAGCAGGGTGAAAATTAATTCTACTCTATCAGCCATTACATGGTACAGCACCAAAATGCTTACAAAGCAGCCATTTCCAACACACTTAAAATCAGAGTGCTCTCTGGCATCCTGAACTTGTACATTATCTCAAAAATAAATTGATAAACTGTGTATTTGGTGCCCAAGTCCTAAACTACTTCAAGTATAAATAATTTGGATAGAATCAGCCAGCATTGCAAACAACATTAAAAGTATTCTGTTAGCTTACTAGCCCATTCAACCTGATCTAGTGGGAGATCTCCCTGTCCACAGCAGGGAGGATGGACCCTTCCAACCCTGACAATTCTCTGATTCTACTGAACTCAACATAAATATCATGGATGAAACCCTCACATTCCACAGAAATCTAGAAATTCTAGTTGAGATCACTGTAGAACTGGAAACATCAGGAAGAGCTAGCAAAAACAACAAAAAAACAAAACAAACAAAAAAACCACCACACAAAAAAAGCCCCAAACACCTAAAAACCCACTCAACCAAAAATTCAAACAGATACATTCAGCTGATTAAAGGACTAAAGACAAACTCCTTACCATATTTTAACCATAAAATCAATGGTCACTACCCTAATTATTATCTTTTTCTTTTTCTGGGCTTAAGAGAAACATTCTACTCCCAGAAGCAGAACAAAGCAAACACAAAAAACCCTCCAAAAAAGCTCAGACTACCAGACAGGCCAATATGGTCACCAGGTAACAGATAATGCAGAACTTATTTTGTGTTTCTCTTTTCTTTGTACTTAGCTGGACACTAAAGTTTTAGAACTTGCTTTTTCATTTCAAAAGGAAGTCTTATTAAAAACATCCAAATAAATTGTTGGGAGAATCATACCAAAACCTACCATTCAAATGAACATACTTAATGACCATAAAATGTACCTTCAGTGACAAAAATTTTCAATGTGATGATTGCCTTGGTAATGATCTGATTTATTTGCAGAATTGTACATTATCCTGTGGAAAGCAGTACTGTAACTGCAGTGCCAGTGCTCTCTTTAAGCACTCTGCCCCTTAGCCTTGAAATAGGCATCCTGCATTCCTTTCCCATTCCCCTCCTCCACCCACTCTGTGGCTGCTTCCACCTCCTGAGAGTAAGCTGACAACAGCACTGACACTTGCCTCTCCAACACCTGGGAGACACTCCAGAAAACCAAATTTTTAAAAGCTAACTTTAAAAAAATGTTACATGACTACACAGAAAATTAATCACATCAGGAAGCAAAAAAGTACAAAATTAAAAACTTGTCTGTCTGCATACTTCCTGAAATCTCATACCACAGATTTCAGATTCCATTTTTGTATTTTAGACTCTGTATCCAAGGCACACATTAGAGGAGGTAACTCTGTAGGCCATGTGAAAGACTAAGTATTCTTCCAAAGGAAAACAAAACACAAAACAAGGGAAAAGGCTGGGGCTGTTGAGAGCAACACTGTGGCCAGTTCAAGTCGGGTTTTTTTTCACATGGTCCTTGGAAGATGCCAGTTAAACAGGCTTTAAGGTGCTACCAAGTATTTTTATGACATAAAAGGTTTCTTGTCAGTCTTAGCTTTATCATTATGCAGGGTGTCTTCAGCTAAATAAAACAGCTGCTCCCTTTCCAGCATCTTTTCAGTGCTTATTAGGAACTTGCTGGCACTTCAGCCCTCTACAACCAACAGCTTCAGTGACATCGTGACTTTGTGCTAATCCTCTATCATAACTATATGTAACCAACAAAGGTTATGAGTAAAACTAAAGAAAACAAATAACACATTAATATGCACATGAGTTGCTTTTCAAGGGCTTTTTGTCAGCATATTCTTTGCTAAACCTCTTCCAGAAAGTCACTTTGTAATTACATCACCTGACGGACTCAATATTGCCATTTCTTCACTCTTATGGGTCAATTCAAGTATCTTTAAGCCATAAGGTTGCCTCATCTTTTGCATTTCCAACAGTCACCCTGAATACATTTCTAAAATACCCAAAACTTTACTAAGCTCTGCACCAGGAGTCCAAGACAGCTGTCAAACTATGCTGCCAAAAAAAAAAAAGATAACAGCATATTCCCAGCCTCTAATTTCAAGCTTGGAGAGGTTTAGTGCTAAACTGAGTCTGGATAGTTTGCCCATTTGCAGCTAATAGTGTGAAGAACTGTAGAGATCTAATGTAATTTTCTAAACCAAGCAAGGAATAATTTAGTACACCTTCAGAACTTCTTTTACATTGAAATGGAGCAGTGAGATTTCAGGGCTCACTAGAAGCAGGACTGTTTTACTCCATTTTGAAAAGCCTTCCTATCCTGAAGAACTAAGTAGGTTAATTTATTCCCTTCCTTCAACATAAAGACATTTCACATCATCTTAATTATTTTGCCTGCTGTTTATCCAAATTTGGCATGTTTCAAAACAGCTCTAGTGATGTATGGACCAACACCTGTTTAAAATAATTGAAGTCCTCTTAACATTTCAAATTCATACAGTATGTATGCAATGTATGTAAATTAACTTACCACACAGACTCCATGAACTCAGGATAAAGTGTTTTATAGTCATTTTTAAAATCAATCCAGCGTCCTAATCTGGTAACGTTGAACTGTTGAGAAACAGAGATTGAAAGGCATCTTAACATTAAAAGCTCAGGATACATTTCTAACACTTATTCTGTAAAATAACTTGATCTTTAACTGTAGTGCTTGCCCCATATGAATGGAACATATCTGTGAAATATTTTAGCCTGACAAGAGTCTCAAACAGTGCATTTCAACAAATCATGAAAATAATTGTTTAAAAACAAGGTGACATAACAGATAAACATGTCTGAAACTACTAAACTGAAATGGACCTTTTGGATCATTTCCAGGTTCAGTTGAGGTTCCTATGTCTGAGAACTGATTTTGAGTACAGTGGTCTTGTTTCTATTTTTTAAAAATACTCATTGCAGAGACAGTAAAAATCCAGCACACACAGTCTATCAGCTTTCAGTTTTATGAAAACATGATGTAATTCGAAGACAAAGAAATGCTGAAAGAAACTGATATGTCACAAGGAGTTATCAAAACTATTTCAGGGCCAACTGCTTCCTTTGACTTTCCAAAGCTGTGACAGACCTGGCAAAGACAAGACTGACAGGTGCTAGTCCCTGTCTTGGGACAGATTATGGTCACATCCATGGGCACAGAATATGAAAACTCATGAGTAATGAGCCAGCTATGGGATTCAGTTGGACAAGGGGTCCTCTCCTGCTAATTTCACAGAACTCCCTGCTCTGCAAAGAACCAAGCTGAGAGACACCTGTCCAGATACTGTTGGACACAGCCCATACTGAATGTCAGACTAGTGAAGTGAAAACTTAGCAAATGAATTCTCTCACTTCTATATATTCACATAACATCTGAGCTCCTGAAATCAGTTCTGAAATGCCAATTTATACATCAGAAATATCCTGAAATATTAGTTTTGATTCCAGCCTTTAAGTCACTCTGATGTTCCACTATTAAGGTCCAAAGCCTAGGACTGATTAGTACATGGACCCACAAAGTCAGAGCTCTAAAAGATCCTGCACATCCAAGGAACCTTTCTCATTTTTTCATAAGGTTCAAATATTTGGTAGCCACTTCAGACAGAAAATAAATACCACCTCTACCAGGAATGTTGGGAATTCCTCTCCTAACACTATCCAAAAGTATTTTAATTACCATCCAAATCACAAATAAGTTGTTTAAATTTATTATTTTATTAATAATCTAAAATATGTCTGTGTGCAGATATACACATATATACATGCACAAGTTTATGCCCCAAAATCACAACATTCAGTTATTATCCAAAAGACAGACTGGACTAATCCACACTGCAAAAACACCAGTTGCTGTAGACACAGCAAGTTAAAAGGCACAGCTATGTAAAACAACACATGAACAAACATGAATCTTTTTCTTTATAAAAGCAACAAGGATTCATTGACCATACTTTTGAAATACAGAATTTCAGAATACAGATGAATAATTGTATATTTGAAAAAACAAACTCTGTGCTTTTCATCCAGCTACTTGCTTAGATTTATGCCAGCTATTCTAACAAAGGCAGCTGTAGTTTCTTTGGATACTGGCCACAACTTCAAAATACTCCCAAGAGCAAGAGGCAAGTGATGCTCAAATAAGAAACAGCTGTTTCAGTCAAAAGAAATACAGGAGGGCTAGAGAACACAGAGGACTGCAATGAGGTAGAAAAGCTTCTGAGTGAGGAAAAACTAAAGCATTAAGGTCAGTCTGCCTAGAAAAAGAAACAACTGATGGTGAAGATAAAGGCTTACTAGAAACCATATTATACAAGAGCTACAGTTCTTCATGTATAGGAATGCCTTGATACAGACTGTTTAGAGGCCATCTGATTCAAAATGTGGCTAGAGAAATAAATGAGGGGGAAAAAAATATTAGGGTCATAAACTTGGGGAAAAAAAAAAACCAGTTAAATCCTTTGGCCTAAAATGGCCCTGTGCCAGAAAGGCACAAGTATGTCTTGTTCTTCCATTCTTCCTTTGGCATTTGCCATTGCATGCTGCCATTGTAATACAGGGATACAGTTCAGAAAGCACCCAGGCCCTCAGCTCCAGAAAACCACTGAAGAGAATGATCACTTCACAGCCACAGCAGACTGACAGTAAATACAAACTGATGGGCTAAGTGTACTTTATTCTGGCCACATTGCTAAGGACAAAAATAAGAAGCATCAGGTTCTAGTCACAGGACAAGTATCATTAAGAGTTAGAAAAAACACTGTGCATCTCAAGAAAACATCTGACCCATCCACCTGGAACAGCTCTCCAACCTCACACTGGACTGCACAGATTAATACATTCACCACCACTAGATGCATGGAATACAAAGTTTAGACCAATATTCTCTTGCAAGAGGGTTTGAGGGTTTACTCACACCTATTCTGACAAAAAAAAACAAACCAACAAAACAGGTGCTAGAACTTCTGCTCTTCTAGGAATACAAGCCACAGTTCTGCACTCTGGCAATTAAAAAAATCAAAAAGGGCAGGGTGGGCAGAAAAGCAGGGAGGTTAAAATTCATGTCCTGTATTGGTTGCATTTGCAAACTGAAGTCAGATCTCACTTTCAGCTTTCTCTACAAGATGAGACACAAAGAAAGAGATAATTTGTTCAATGTATCTATCAACTGTTCCATGTGTTAAGACACTGAGCTCCAGGTCACCTTAAAGTAACCTTCTTGACATCACAGCAGTCTCCCTGGGCTGAGCCACAGCATTGTTATTTTTACTCCTCCTTCAGGATCACCAGTGACAAACACAGTAGCTGAAGGCACCAGATTTATGTGCTTAATAAAAGAGACAGGAGGATGAAGTTTGCCCCAGATGAGAACCTTCTCCACACTGACCATTAGAAACACAGAGCAGAACATGCACTGAGCCTTCACTCACCTCCCATTCCTTGGCGTACCTCATGACTATTCCTCTGCACTGATTGTTGTACTCTTCAATCCCCATCTTTGCCACATCCTCTGGCCCTTTAATGCCTAAGGTCTTGTCAATCTCATATTCCTGGAAGCAATGGAAAGCACCAGATAAAAATCCCACACTGTCATAAAAGATTTCAGGTTTTCTTTGGATAGTTGAATTATGTTCTATGCACTCTAATGAAACTAAAGGGCCTCCTTTATCCTTTGAAGACTTCCTGAACACTGCAGCAGAACTAAGCAGACATTTCAAAGGACACCCTGATGTCATTATTTCTTTTCTAGCCTTAGAAGAAGAAAAAAATACTTTCCAAAATACATACCATATAAATACATGTTTCTAATCATGTACAGAGTGCTTGGAGAAGAGCAGGTGACCAGCAGGAAGCACCTCAAATCACCACACATGCAAAAGCCAGGGCAACATACTGGAAAAATAAACTCCTTTTCTTTTTTAGCAACAAAAAGCATAAGAGCAATAATAAGAGCAATAGAAACATGATGGATAAGCAGATCATGGCATGGAAAGAGGAACCAAGAGAGAGATCTGTAGGCAGATTTATTACACGTACCACAGGTAAGCCATGACAATCCCAGCCAAATCTTCTGTCAACATGAAACCCACTCTGATGAGCAAATCTGGTTACTATATCTTTAATGGTTCCTGCCAGGATATGGCCATAGTGTGGAAGCCCAGTAGCAAATGGAGGGCCATCATAGAAGTTAAACCTTCAATACAAAGCAACAGTCTTAATTCAAAACTGAGCACCAAATCTTTAAAAGGACAATGCTAATTTCTCCCTCTTCCAGTATCAGTCAGCACAGGTATCATACTGGCAGTGGGGCTAAAGGGAACATTTCAGCTCCCTCAGTTCCTACTGAGTGCTGGTTCTACCAAGATTACTATGGAAAGTAGTTCTGCTACTGCTGAAGAGCATTCTGCTGCACAGCTGGCAGACATCAGAAAGACTTTTCCCTCCTTCCCTGCATATTTCTTTTAAAAGCCCACTGAGCAAGACATTACAGGTTTATTACTACTGTTTGTACACTGCTGATTCTTCACTGAGTGAAATATAAATGGTAACTGACATGGCAACAACATTAGCCAAGACTCCTATCTGCAAAGGGAGCAGCTGCTGCTAACAGAACCCAACTACAAAAAGAAAGTAATTACAGCTAAGCCAACCTTGCATTGTCACACACAGTTGCTACGGTTTTTGGCAGATTCTTACCTTGGTCTATTCTTTGATTGTTTTAGGCATTCCTGGAAACAATTAAGTTTTTTCCAGAACTCCAATATCTTCTCTTCCTCATTTGGAAAATTTATATTTTCTGGAACTTGTTGAACCATTCTTTCCCAGCAACAATCATGCAGAGAAAAGAAAATACATATTGAACAGAAGTGAGAAAAAACTGACTTCATAAATACAATTTGTCTTGCAAATCCATATGACCAAACTACATGCCAGTTTTTCCAAGTGTAGACATGGAAACAAGCACTATATTCTATAAAAACATAATAATTTTGAAAGACTAGCACCAGTTTTGTAAGAGGAAAGGGATTCTCCATTCACTCAACCATAATATTTTTTCTTTATGCTTTTATTTTTGTTTCCTACAGATAACAGTGAAAGGATAAATTATTTTTTGGTTGCAAGTTTGTTGTTGTTTGGGGTTTTTTTAAGGAAAAGTTTCCATGTCCAAACTGACTTCTCAGAATCAACCTGTGAAAAAGCAAGACTGACTTTATGTGCAGGAACTAAACAAACTAGTGGAAAAGAGGCTCCTTTTTCCTGAGCATATATTCCTACCATTTAAAAGCTTAAACCAGCATTCTTCCACCTAGCTAGGTCCCCAATCCCAGATACACCTAACACCACCCAGGCTGCAGATCACACAGCTGAAGCACATTGCAACCAAAGCTAAACGTGGAAGCAAAAAAAAAAAAAAAAAAAAAAAAAAAAAAAAAAAAAAAAAAAAAAAAAATCAAACAAGCAGGCAAGAAAAAATGCTCAAAGACCTCAGCCATGCACCTTGGAAAAGATTTAACTTCCTGAATTCTGGCAAAACTACTAAATGTTAATTTTTTTTCATTATAAAAGTATGACAGCACTACCCCACAAGGGGCTGTTTATTGTTAGCTATTTTCTGAAGGTCTGTTTTATCTGGTGGGTTTTGAAAGGGCCACTGCAGTCCAAACCCATTCTTTAGTTCTGGATAACTCAATGAAAACCACTGCAGCTTTCTTGGCATCATAGAGAAGACAATTCTCAGCATCATTAGAAACAGACAACAGGGCTGCCTGATGTTCCAGACCAGCTACCAAAATGCAAATTTCAATAAAATGCTACAGACAAACAGTAAACAAAAGCTCTGAATATCTAAGAAAGAAATTCCATAACAAAAGAAAACTAGTTATGGAAGTTATAACAGATGACTGCAGAGATGAACAGGTTCTTCCACCTCTAACTTTAGTGCTGCTGCTCCTTAGCACCAGAACAAGGTGAACACTCAGCCTCAAGTTCTGCTAAGTGTTGTAGAAAACAAAAAAAAGGAATGGCACTAGGAGAAAGTCTCTTGACTGAAGTTTAATTAAATACCTATCATAAGCAAAAGCAACACTTCAAAGTTACAGCTGACATTCTGCTTGGTAGCCCTGAAATTCCAAATCATTTACCTAAATGAAACCCAGAACACCACAGATATTTCTAGTTCAATGCTTGAACAACACATCCAAAAAAAGTGTCTCAAAATGAAACCTACAGAAAGCTTCCACCATTCGTACTTTTTTTTGTATAAATGACAACTCATTCTCTGCACTGATAAACCCAGATTATCAAATAACACAAGAAATTTGTTGAGAAATCCACAATCTGATCCACAGGTGACACAGTATCTGGAGGGGAAATCTGGGGCTGGTAAGGAACACACAGACACAGACTGGATGTATTCTTAGACAGGTAACAACCAGTCTTAGAACAGCAAGTTACAGCACATAAAACCTACACAAGACTTTCCATTATCCTACCCAAAAGCACTCAACAAAGCACTAATTAGGCCCTGCCATTTCTCAGCACTTCAATCTCAACCCCAAGACTACAGTTCAAGAGACAATGGAGATGACAAAACAATCCAAAGCTTATTTCCTACAAGCCACTTGACTTGATCCAAGTCAAATGTGCAGACCCTTAGGCCTCAAGCTCAGTCTTCACAATTAAGGGATAACCCCAAAGATTTCAGCAACTGACCCAGCTGTCAAGTCCCTGTCATCTAATAAATGAAATAGGGGTTTAAGGTTTGGCCTGTACCTGTGACCGGGCTATGGAAGCTGCTCACACATCACAGACTCCATGCGTAAATCACAGCATCACTGTTGGCCCATTTCTATCAACTGAAGCACTGCATGCACCAACCAGTGTCCAGTAACCACAGGGCACAAAGTCATACACACTCTGATCAAAGTTTATTCGTTTATTATGCCAGAATTAGAAGGAGAAAAAAAAAAAAACCACTTTAAAAAAAATCACTGCTGAGACTCGGTATGTAAGAGTCAATATAGGTCAGTTTTTTTCAAGTTACAGAACAGAATCTTAAATAGATTGACTTCAAAGACAAACCACATTTAAAATCTAGCTCTGGCTCAACCTCAGCTGAGCAAAAAGCAGAAAAAAAGGTCAGGAAATGCTTAATCAGTTGACAGATAGGAATAATTCCACACACAACAAAATAGTTCATTACTATAAGCAATCTAGGTATCTCAAATAAGAACAAAAACCTCACAGACACCTTATAATTTTGAAGACAGACCGAGTGAAAACACTACCGATGATGTTACAGAAATTATTACACAAAAACATCTGATAAAACAAAACTGTTGGACAAGACTCCAAATTCACATGCAGATTAACAGACACAAGGGGTCTCTGGTTTCTCATTCATTTTGTGCTGACCAAGAGTGTTAATGATGCACCAGTAGTGAACATTTCTTTTTTTAAATGCACTCACTTTTTCTAAAAGATAACATTCAACAGGAAAAGTGTCAGCTTGTAGGTTGTATTACAGCAGTCTCAAACTTATGCTGAAGTTCTTATCTAAAAGAAAAAATAAACAAGCATTAAAACCACAAAAGCAAGTTAAAATGTGGATTTCTGCATATTAAGATTTTTAAGAAGCCTCCTTTCTCCATCTGAAGATGCCTACCCTGAAAGTCAAACAATGCAGTGTTTTAAACACACACAGAACTGGGTTCCCCATGGCTGCCTTTTTAGGTACTGAGCTTTGAGACAGAACAATTTCTGGGGTAATGATATTCTCAGCTATTTGATCATCAAATCATTTGGTTCTAGAACAGGTGGAAACAACTAAGTGCAATATAAAAGGAAGGATGGAGGGAAACAATATGCCAAGCTACACAACATTGCTTCTGAATGATCTTGTGCTAACACCTCATGTAGGGAATGAAACTGCAGCACTAACCTAACCTGAGAATGGACAAGCAAAAGCAAACCAGTCATGCACAACTATCTTTAAAATCTTTCTGAACTGAATAATCACACCCTAATCTAACTAGCACTTTATAGAAGCCTGCAAATAGTTAGAGCCCCAAAGAGAGCAGATGGGAAAACTAAACTGAGAAACAAGGAAGTGACAGTTTCTAATTTCTCAACAGATAAATGATATCTACTCAAGCAGAGCCTGAGGATGGGCTAGGAAAAGAATATCAAGTTTATCCCAAGGTGAAACACTACCCTATACAGACACTATAGCCCAGTCATCCCCCCCAAAGAAATGTTTCTTTATGCTGAAAAGTCAATTAAAAGGTTGCTAAAACAGTGAACAGACTGCTAAACTAACACTCTGTTTACACACAAATATATTCATGCTAGGCAATAACTCAGATTTATCCTATACCTTATTATGTCTTGAACCAATTTTCTGTTGCCTTCATGCTACCCTGAGTAAACCTGCAAAATTTGCCAGTGTGCAAAAAAATATCTAGGTTATTTTGAAACACTTTTCAACCACATATTTTAAAAAGATAAGCAAACAAGAACCTACTGCCCACTGAATTAGCAAAATGTTGCTGCTACAGGCCAACTAAATTCTGCTGATACCTGACAGTCACTTGCCTAAGTGTGCGACCAACAAAGCTGAAAAAATGTGATTTTATCCATTTCCAGAGGCTCCCCGAGAGCAGGGGAGGCAACATTTTTTGATCATCAAGATACAAAAGGCATCACAGCTATCATAATCAAAAGTTTGCCTTCTTCAAAAATTTTTCCTCTATGAGATGGATGATGTGTAATGCTTAGGACATATCACACACTGCAAAGCATCTTAGGCTCTTCAACTAACCACTGAAATTAAGTCTCAATGGGTATTTTAAAAACTCCAATACGGCAACGTGTTAACCTTTATTAAGTATCTACTTGATTAAATCATTAAATTCTAGGAAAAGAAAATAACCTGTGCAACACCCAAGGAAGTCTACGAGTAAAATACCTTATATATAAACACAGAGGTATAGAATAAAATGGCTCTAACACCTGAGTGGTAACCTCAAAACCCATCAGGGGAGCAGCCAGCCTGGCTACCTCCCCGTCAACGTGCTGCAAAGCTCCGGGCGGTGACAGAAGAGGCACCACCCGGGCCACAAGCCCCTCTCAGCGGCGCGGGGCAGGCAGGCAGGCAGCAGGACCGGTAACCCCCCCTAAAGAGCCGCCTGTTTTCTGTGATACATTCTAGGGTGTCACATTCTAACGCAACACTCAGCTCCGGCGCCTGCACGAAACGCCCACGAAACCCCCGCAAGGCCTCAGGGGGCTCCGGCACCGCCCCTCCCTCACGCCTCCCCCGCCTCAACGACATTCCCCCTCCGCTGGCGGGAGGCGGAGCGGGGATGCGGAGGCCTCGGGAGAGCGGCCCCGAGGGCCGGGCCGGACCGGCTCCGCCACCGCTCACCTCAGTACCACTCGTCCCGCAATGATGCAACCGCGCCCGGGAAAGCATGACAGGAAACGCCGCCAAATATACCCGGCGGCGGCAGCCAGTCACCGAGCGGCACACTCAGGCTCCAATAAGGCGGCTTCTTATTGGCCAGACTGCTCTCCGGGGAACGCCGGGGTACGGCGGCGCCGGGAAACCCTTCCCGCCCTCCCGCCGCGTTAGCCGGGGCCGAGATCAGGACCGGGGCCACGGACCGCTCAGCTGGGTCGGAGGTATCCAGCCGGGGCCCAGAGGGCTGACATGTCCTTCACCAACTAAAAAGGCTTTTCAGAACGTCCAGGGGCCGCCACCGCTGCGGCAGAGAGCGCGGCGCCGCGGGCGGAGGCGGTACCGGGTGAGGCGGTCCCGGGTGAGGGACTCCGGTGCTTGGGTTCCCTCTCCCTGGTGTTCTGGCTTTGGAACACGGGCAGTGAAAATCCCTAGGCCACGGGGATTCCCCTCAGAAACACAGAAAAACTTGAAAAATCTCATTGAGTGAACTTGAACTCGGGGTTCAGGAGAAACTTCAGCTGAGAGCGGAAGCCCCAGCGGGAGCTCTGGGATTCCCTCAGGAAGGGGATGGATGCCACAGGTGGTCAACAGATTCCACCTAACACACACCTGGGAAACTTGAACTTACCTCCATTAAAGAAACGCTCATAAGTTGAGCTGTCAGTTCTTCAGACTGCAAATACAAGTTCCCCTTCTCTGCCACTGCACTCCAAATGGAGTAAACCTGTAGGTGGGTTCCCACAGGCTAAAAAACCCTGAAGAATGTGGAAAACTGGCTGGAAAACATAGCATGGGGGAAATACAAAACATCTTCCACCTACAGAAAGTGCTGAAAACAGCTGTGGAAAGGCTCTTGGATGAATAGAACCCAGGGAGGTGATGAAGACTGCACATCTGCACACCTGAGCCCCTTGGCCACACAGACTGGGGGGAGTTAAGTCCATATCAATAATGACCTGAATGTTCAGCTGCCACCATGTAACGACTTACAATTGGTCTTAAAACTTGCAAAATAATACAAATGTGGGTCATGAATAAAAGCTAGCATTTAACTTTGATTTTCAGGGCTGGGTACAAGAGCAACTCACTGGTTGAGGGCAGCGTGGCAGTCTGTGGTGAGGGACACATCCAGAAGTGAAGAGTGCCACCTCAAATGGAATCCTCACCTGCACAAAGAAGCACAAGACTCTTTGCTACACAGAATTTCATACATCAGCCTAGAATAGCTAAAAGGGGAACTCCATTTGCATCAAACTCATAAAAAACAACACAGAAAACATGAACTGAGGCCAGACTAAGCGGACTGACCCACAGGACAGGAAGAGACTGAGCACATGTTCTTGCCAGGAATTGGATACAAACATGATGTAGGGATTCATGCCCCTGTGGATTTGGGTTTTTCTGTGTCCAGGAGGGAAGTTGGAAGTGGCAGAAATCTGTTTAATCCATACTGCTTTCTGATGCAGCTCAGAGCTACGAGAAGGCCTGTGTCAACTCAGAACTGAAAGGACATGAATTCTACCACCTGATGCAGCATTCCTGCAACACAGCATTTTATTTTGTCATGTTTTGGTGTTTCTGTTGCATTTTTTCATAAAGAAAATCTAATAAAAGTGATTCAAGATTGAAGACAGTAGGTACAAGAGGAAGAAACTGCAGGAAGGAGCAATTCAGATTTTACTCAGCTTGACATTAGTGACATTTTCCACACCCAGTTCTCTTCACCATGCAGGCAGATACCACTTCCAGGAAGCCCTTAGTTTAACAGTGGCTTCTATTAATTTAGTTAGAACTTTTTTTCCCCAAGCTTACTTGGAAAAAAAAAAATCCCCAACAGGTTCAGGGTATTTTGAGCTATTTCTTTATAAATATACACTTCAGCAACTTGGAAAGTACTGCAGCCTCCCCCTGCTTTCACATTCCTTCAGATTAGAGAGACTGCATTTTTTAGACAACTATAACTTGTGCTTATAACAGTGCCAACTCCTGCCATGTTAGACTTCAGTTTGCAAAACATAGAGGTGATAAGGCCAGCTGACTTTTAAACAGAATACTTCACTACCTCTGAAAGGAATTTAAACCAAACACTGCTTAATAGGCACTTTTAAGCAATAAAATACAGACAGATGCTTACAATTTGCAGATGGCCATGTTGACTCTTGTTACCCCATATCCAGATTTTCACCTTCTCCTCTGGTATATTTTATACTTCTTTGCTTTTCACTAGTAAATAATTATGAACTGTTATCTACATGAAAGTCCTTTCATGCACGGCCTTCAATTGAACCATTCGGGTCAGAATAGTGAGCTTGTTTTTCACAAACTGACTATAGGGAAGGAGTGAACAGGAGTGTCATACTTAGTAATGCAGTAGTTACACACAGAGCAACAAAAAAAATGGATTTGAAAACTAGGAGAATTTTGTAGCAAAGGGATCAAAGCCCAGCATGAATAACTAGAACGGTCCCCAAACTGTACAAATTATTCTATCTGCTCTAATTTTCCACAAAACAGTGTTTAAAAGGCCTCAGTTCATCTGGAAAGGTTAAAGGGAAAAAAACTCCCCTGAGAGACTCCAGACAGCACTCCCCTCCAGCTGACCCCCAGCTCATCCCTCCTCACACCCCGGCTCCGTGCGCCGGTCCAGGCCGCCCCTGGGCCTCAGCGCCTCCATGGCAGGGCGGGGCCGGGCCTCGCCTCCCTGCCGTCGGGGCTCTGCTGGCTCAGGCGATGCTCTTCCCGCCCCGCCACCGGATCGGAGCAGAAACCCTACCGCAGCCTGTGTCCTTCCCCGCCCCCGAGGTGTGAGGCTGGCGGCCCGCCGGAGCGGTGAGGGTGGTGGATGTTTCACCTCCCCGCGCTTTGAGGGGCGAAGGCGCGATCCCCCTCTCGCTCAGGCCCGGGCACCATTTTGTGGGCTACGGGCGGGAAGACCACAGTCACCCAGGCCCTAGTCTGGATTTACGGGGAATAAAGGCGCTGGGCACAAAACACAGCACTTGGTCACAGGTCCCAGACTGATACCGGCCCGATCCGCCCCTTTCTTCCCCGCACCCTCGCTGCGTACCGGCTCTACCCGGAGCCATTACAGCCACCCAGCTCCAGCACCACTCTCCACCTCACGGGCACCTTACGCAGTTTACGTACTGCCGCTGCAACAGAGACGAGAGCAACCACGCTTGCGCAGGGAACTGCGCGCAAAAGATGTTCGTGAATAAGGGATGAACAACATCTTACTCCCGGAGCCCCGAGCCAAACCAAAATGTCGGACGGGGGGAACGATCCCGGGATTAACGCGGGAGACACCAGCGCGCCGCCCGGCGCGGCGCGGATCGTCGTAGCGCCGAGCACTCGGGCTCGTCGTCACGGAGAGCGAGGTTTGGAGAGGAGAAGCTCGCTCTGGAGCGGCCGCGCTGCCTCCCCTCTGCTCTGTGGCAGTTGGACTGCGCCGGATGAGATAAATAGGGGTTGTGTCGGTGCTTGCCGTTAGTTGGTGCGGGGCGGCGGGCGGTGTTGGTGCTGTGCATGCCCAGTGGCTCAGTGCCTTCCCCGCACCCTCCCCTCCCTCACTCCCATCCCGGGCCTTGCCCCGGCCCGCCGTCCTCTGGCGAAGCGCTGACAGCCCGGTAGCGGCCGGTCAGGGAGTAGGCGAGACCATCTCTCCGAGGCGGCAGCTTGGAGCCGGTCAAGCTGCTCCCCAGCCCGCAGCCCTTCAGCCAGGCTATGCGCTGTAAACGGGCTCCGCTCAAGAAAAAAACAGAGCGGATCGTGAAAAGGTAGAGGCGGCCGGGGAGGCCCCCGCGAGCGGGGACACCGCAGGGCTCTTGGGAACCGTCCGGTTAGCCCGGGGGAAAAGGGGAGAAGGCGCATCGGGAAGGCGACGGCGCTGGATTTGTTCGACGGGGCTGTCCCGGCAACTCTCCCGGCGTCGAGGAGCATGTGAGAGCGACGGGCCGCGATGTTGCGACGCGCGGAGCTGATGGTATGCGGCGGCGGATCCCGGCGCCCTCCCTGGGAGCCCGCTCGCTGCGAGGGGGTGCCGGG
>JAAWXA010000016.1:1088891-1154086 GCA_038090715.1 Florisuga fusca | reverse complement strand
GGTGGTTTGAAGGGGGTGGTGAGGGGGCAGGAAGGAGTCGGAGAGAGAAGGCAACATGGAAACAAACACTTCCAAGCTTTCCTGGGGCTCGGGGAGTGGGAAAGCTCTGCCTAGGCCCTGCCAGCCCCAGGGCTGGGGTGGGGGGGTCGGTGCTGGCAGAGGGGGAAGGCAAACATCACACCTCCGATTCTGCGGCTCTGTTCCCATTCCTCTTCTTTTCAGGAAGGCAATCCGAGCCGAGTGGCACTTTGGAGGTGACTGCACTGGTTTTCTGCTGTAATGGGAGCATTTTCATGGCTGCCTAGTATTTATGACAGCAGGGGTTTATTCCTATTTTACCAGCTACAGCAGAGAGAGAAATGTCTAGAAAGAGATTTAAAGGGCCTCTGCACACCACATAATGCAGATGCCTACCAGCTGATCCAAGTTCTCCAGAGGCAATTCAGACAGTTCTGGTTTATACCCACCATGAAGGCAGCAGAAGAAATGTGAAACTCACCAAATCCCTGAAGAGCAGAACTAGGAGGCATCAATTCCAGCTTGCTGGAGACTGGCTTGAAACAGTTAAAGCACTTTATACACCAGGCAACACATTCCTGGAACTTGTTGCCACAGGAGAAGATAGGGGCAAATTGTATCAACTGGTCTGAAACAGGATTAGATAAATTAGTGATGACATATCCACGGGCAGGGCACTGACTGTACCTGCTCTGGGGGGGACTATGGAAGGAGCTGCTCATGGGCAGTGTCCCCAGCCTGGAGACAGCACAGGGCCACAGGTCTGGAGGGCTCCTTACCTTCTGCTCCAGGATAACTATAGGACCCTTGGGTCTGCACAGTCAATTGAGTAATTTTTCTGTGTGCCTCCTTTTCTCTTTATCTCCCTGAGGACTGTCAGATGCCCTGTGCAGTACCACCACGCACAGACCTGCTGTATGCAGCCTGGGCTGTAGGGAAAGCTGCTACCCCTGCTTTAGTGCATGCCTGTGAAATCAGAGTACATCTCTGCCCATATGCCAGAGTAACAAATGGAAGGTGTGATGCTGATCTGCAGATAATGCCCTTCAGAATTACAGAGCCAGAAGTTAATCATCATCCTTACAAAGGAAACTGCATTTTAAGGCAAAATATTTGACGTTTCTAGCACCTCAGTTGTAATCCTATGAAATGTCCAAAGTCACCACTTTGTTCACTTTTCCTAAGAAACAAAGCTGCTGAACACATTAACACAATGTTTATTTTATTTGGAAATAGCCATATGATCTACACATATAAACTTCAGGCAATGTAGTTAACTTGTGAGATGCAAAACATAGCTATTACTGGCAGCAGTAGCAAGTCTGCAGCAGAACCAAGGCTATACTGGGAATTTTGACTCAATGGGAAGCTGTTTTCTAGAGAGAGGTACAAGTATAAACCTCTCAGGCAGGTAAATGAAAACTGAGTTTGCACCCAAAAAACTGCCAAGATTCAGTCCTCAGCAGGCTTGTATTTTATTAATGAATCTAGGTCATTATGAATCATTTTATTAATGAATCTAGGTAATATGTTAAACCAATGGTTTGAATGCACAATTTCTTCTCTTTTTTTTCCAGACTGGCTACTCAAACAAGTATGAAAAAACCTCACAAACACTTACTTCAAACTTGGCCTTCGTTCTGTAGTACTGCTGGTGAATTTGTATCATAATATGGATCTGCCTGAATACAAGCAAAGCAGAGCAGGAGTGTAAATGAACAGAATTTACACAGGGAGGTAATAACAGCTCACAGGATGCCTGACAGAATGAAAGAGAGATCCTGCATCTTGAAAGTCAGCCCAGTGTTCTCTCCACTAGCCAGAGTGATTTGCCACGAATGAGCTATATTCACACACATCCTGGCACCAAACCTTGCTCCTTCTCCCAGTGTGTCCTTCCCAGTTCACTTCTTGGTGGGCAGCACCCACCACCACTCTGTTCAGCACTCATGGGGGAAGGAGGGAAAAAGGTGACACAAATGGGATTCCCCCTTTGTCCTCAGGGTCAGCACAGAGCTGAATCATAGATGTACTTGGCCACACACTGAGCAAAGCTGATGCAACAGTTTCAGTGAGGAATCCACGTTACTGCCCTTCATGGAATTAACCATGTCTCATCTGCAAGACCCTGTTCTCTTAAAGACCTCTTTGTGTTCTCCTTGTATTACTTAAAATAAGTTTATTTGGTTTGGTTTGCTTGTTTGGTTTTTTTCTATTTTGTTCCTTGATCACTTGAGCTACAAATTTCATTAAGTGCTTGGAAAGCAGCTGCTTTGTAAAGGATGCAGCCATAAATAATACCTAGTATGAACTTGGAAAGCACTTTGCAAAAGCTTAAATTCAAAACAAAGTTAGTCAACATCAAAGCTGGGAAAAGAAACCAAAAACTCTTACTTCAGAAGATCACTAATCAACCAACAAACTTGCTCACCTTCTCAAACTTTACAGTGGCAAGTTTTGCATGTGTGTCATCTGCTTCCTCCTGTTCCTTGTGCCACTGTCTCAAATCTCTGAATCATACACACAGGTGTTGAAGCAGATCACAAAACCACATGAATAGTTCTCAGACTGGTCAAGGCTATCTTTGGACCCAGTTATTTCATATTTGGGATTCTTGAAGCCTATGTTTTGCTTTGGTGAGTTCTTGGCTTGGTTGTCATTGTAACCCATCAGAGTGTATTCCAGTGACACACTCAACACCAGCATTTGTAGAAGGAGAAGCAGCAGAGAAGTGTTATCAATAAGGAAACATGCCTATCCCATGAGGCACACCAAAACTGTTGTATGGACATGATAAACCTTAAGTAAAGGCTTGTAAAAACAGCAATATTTTTAGACATATTTCCACTTCCTTTTACTTTTTAAATAGATTGACTATACAGATTGAGTTTAACAGATTTAATTATCAGAACCTTTTATATCAGGTCATTAAAGCACTGAATTTTTGTTAGGAATACAGTTGAATGTCACTTATAAAATACATATGAACCACTTGGAGGAGAGGCCAGGGCTTCAGCTGTAGAGAGGTGACACTGACACAACACAAAGGATCTGCTGTAACTTTTGTATATTATTTTATATTTATGGCCAGACTGTGCACAGAATGACAAGATTTGGTAAACTTACTTGAGAAAATTAGAATTTCCCTTTTATTATCCAATATTAAAACTTCAGCATATTTTGCTAAGCATGTAGATAAGCAGTTTTTATGGGTGCATAATTGTTGGAAAACTCCATCAAGGCAGAAGTACTACTTTTTGTTGAGGAACAGCTTGGAAGGTTTTCAATCTCATTCACTCTAAAAAAAACCAAAATAAAATAACCATGATTGGAAGAAAACTGTCCCCCAGTTGCCCCTCATTTCCAACAATGCATCTGTAATGGATCTGAGGATGTTCAGTTAAAATGTGGTGTAATGGAGTTGCTGTAATATGAGTGACCACTTTGCTGTCATATGTTTCAATTACATTCAAATGTCTCTGGTTAGTATTTCTTAGCTCTTCTATTGTTTTCAAGACAAAATCTAGTAAATAGGCTAGTAAAATTCACATTTAGGCTTTTTTGATGGCTCAGGAGATCCTTTTTCACCACACAGAAAACAAAACCAAACCCAAACTTGTCTTGAAAACACAATTGCAAAGATTTCAGTAGTTTCACCTCACCCTGTAGATAACATCTTAGAATTTTAGAATGTGACTTTCTAATCCTTTAGTTGTTTTCACATACATACCAATATAAATTAGACCAGCGCTAATTTACAAGCCAAATGGTTACATAGACAGTGCTCCTTTGACAGATTTACCAGCTCCTACTTTATCTTCAAGTCAGCTCCTTTCCCTCCCTCTCTACTCCCCTTTTCATTTCCCACATGCATATAGTTATGTGTGTGAGATGCTGACACTGTATTCTACCTTTCCATGCAGCCTCTGAAAATATTTTTCTTACTCAGTCTTAATAAATAAAAATGAAATTATAAAGGTTTTGCTTAAGAAATGTAAGAGGTTCTCAAGAAGGAAAATAATGAGGAATCCCAACTGCAAACCACACCTTAGACTCATCCAAAAAAGAAACTTTCAGGAGATCTTCCTAGTGCCTCACAGACCATAACAAAAGGATTAAACTGAATAATGTTAACAACATCAGGTTTAAGAAATTAAGATATACTTTCAGAAAAAGAGGGAAAGAAGTCCAAAACCTAGACACAAATCCTAACAGGATTTTGGGAACTACACTGGTTTCATGTTCCTGACAGAACTAGAAATAGTACTATGAAGTAGACCTTCCAAAGTTCCTGATGCACCATAAGCACATTCCCAGCTCTTGAAGGAAGTAAAGACATGGCAGAGCCCTTCCTGCAGACTTAGGTAATTCAGTTCTTTTGTACAAATGTTCAGAGATAGCTTTAAGGGAAAGTTTTGTGGTGTGTAGGAAATGAAATACAAAGTGTAAGTCCTGGAGAATCCTCCTTGACAGTTTCTCCTGCAGAGAAACTTGTGGTTTCAAGGGACTGCACTTAATTCACCAGCTCCCTCCAAGCCTGCACACAGGCTTTCCATTCTGAGAAGCAACCAGAGCTGGAGTGAAGTGAAAAGGCCTGTGGAAATGCAAAGTAAAGAACACATACCAATCATGTTTATTTGAGATGGTGGGACTGAATTCTTAATTCAATTAATTAAAGACTTAATTCTGTGTTTCTTCAATCAAACTGGGATGCAACATGCAGTCACTCAGGACTGTAGTACTGCTACATCATACCCAACTATGTCATGCTCATTTTAGCTGTGAAGGAAGAGAAGTAAAAAATTATGCAAAGAAAAGCCTCCACCTAATGTGCAACAAATACTTTTCCATTTCATATTATCTTTAATAGTGATGATCTTCTACCATGACAAGTAATGGAAAAAAAAAATCAAATGTTTGATGCAACCACTATTCCTATGCAATTAATTCAGAATAAAAATTTTATCTATGTTTTTCTTCTGTCTCTACCCCTCCTCTTGGTGTTTCTTTAGGAAAAGAAACCCAAAACCTCACAGCAACAGATTTAGACTGAAATAAATAAATGCACTGTCTAGCAGGATTATTCCCAGCCAGTTAAATTTCTTTTCCAGAAGATGAATACTTTATTTAATAGCAACAATTTAAACAAAAGTTTATTCAAAATAATGAAAATGCCAAGCTCCAGAACAGTTCTTTTAAACGTAAGTCAGCAACTTCTGCCAGTTAAAAAAAAAAAAAAAAAGCCTCCTTTTGGCATGCCCATTTCAAACAAGAAAGCAGTGCAGTACTTTCCTACCAGTGTCCCTACACACTCCACTGGAGAGCCCAGTCCAGCTGGAAACTGAGTGAATGATCTATCTTTTCTTCAGTAAAAGTAGGAGGCCTCAAATCACCATTATCATGGCAACATCCTCACTGGTAAAAAAATTTAAGAGTCATCTACCCTTAAGAAATGAGTCAGTGCTATCTGCTGCCAAATTAAAGGCATAAAGTAGAGTTTTTCATCTTTGTTACTATCACAGAGATCTGCCTAGGCCAGCATTTCCTAATGATCTTGCTCAACCCCTTTTCTCTCCAGAAACAAACTCTGTTATTCAGTTCCTGCCCCTAATTAGGCCTAAAAGCAGAAACCATGCAAGCAGAGCTGTGCTGCTTCCCTATCCAGACCTGCTTCCATGCCTTTTCTGAATGCCTCTTTTAGCTTAGCATGCTCACTTCCCAGTTTGAGAAACACTGGAGAGAAAATTCTTCGTCTCCTGCATTTATATAATTAGTTTCCACAGGATCCTCAGTACAGACTTGGATGGAGCAGGGTCAGTTTTACCAAGTGACTCAGGTACTGGCCCTGCACAATGAAGTTATCCCCTGCCTATCATATTCTTAAGCATGGAATCTGTCAAGAGATCCAGGGAACAGATGGATCCAACCTAACTACGTGACATCTACTTTGTCTTACTGTGTTTACTATGGTTCAAGTGTCCAGCAGTCTTTCTACACAGAAAAACAAACAAAAAAACTTATTAAAAATCTACTTCAAGGTCACAGCCTTTCTTACGTGCCAAATCAAGGATGTAACATAAAGAAGTGGGAGCAGTCCAGTCCAGCCAGACCAAAAAGCTGGCCTAGCAGACTGCCTGTAACACTGCCATGTCAGACTGTAAGAAAGAGGAAGCAGAAGGCACAAATTACAAATACACAAGACTTTCCCCAAATGTCCTTTCTAACTCTCACTGTTATCATCCCCAGGAACCTTCCCGTGTGGCTCCCTGCACTGAGCAATCCCCAGCACACTGCTGTCCCATGTACCACTTCCCTCTCTCAACACAAATAGGCCTTTGATATCCTTTGGAGTAACCTTGATGAGCCTACCATGTACTGCCTCAGAACTTGGCCTGACTCTGCTGGGCTTATGTGATGTCTCCAAAGTCCTTGGATGAGAAGAGGTGCTGAACACATCTCTCTCTAATCTCACTAATGGCCTTATAGCCTCTGCCACATCCCAAACTCTCTCTTTTCTGAAGACTTCCAGCCTAATCATCTCTTCCTCACCCTGATCAACCCTCTGATCTGCACGGAATTATTGGAAGGTTTGCATCTCCCCTTGCAGCCTTTCAGTAAGTTGCTCTATGTGAGTCACAGATACCATCTCAAAATCATTATACATAAATATAATCTCTCTCTTTTGTCTTGTGAGGTTACAGGAGGCTTGAACCTCAAAACGTCTTGTACCTAGAAAGGTTGTTTTATAACTGAGATTAATTAATTGTAAACAAAGGTTGCTTGGTTTGTGAATTAATTTTTCACTAGACCAATTGTAATGAATTCAGCATCACCCCTTTTTAACACAAGAGCTGCCAACAACATATCTAAACAAAACAAAACTATGTGTAGTTTTAAAATAGATAAAACAGGAAGGTGGGAATATTTCAAATGTTGTGGTGTTTGCCAAGCAGAAAACTTCCAGTGGTTAACTGAATGCAGGTGTCAAGTTACATCTGGCAGTTTATATGTAACAGTGTAAAACTAGATTCATCAATTTGTAAACAAATAAATGTGCTTGCTTCCAAATGTTAAAAAAAGGCAGAAAGAAAAATGACACCATAACTGCTCTCTGGTACTCCTAATTAATACACACAATGGACAGCAAAACTGTTTTATAATGATCTGATAAGCCTTCAGGGAGGAAAAAAAAAAAAGATGGAGAGTGACATTTTCCTATTGTATTACAGTCATATTACTACAATCTCATATTGGGGAAGAAATCCAGTGCATATTGCAGTTCCAGCTAAAATTCATCATTTTAAACAGCAAGACCATTGAAGCCTGTTTTCCAGTAGGCTTATGTCTTGTTAACTGAATTATTTTCATCATTTTTATCACCATTCTGCATTATGAGTTCATCCCTTACTGATAACTATCTGAAAAACAACATAGAAGATACACTTAAAACTGAGAGCTAAATCTGGGGCTCTCAGACAGAGCCCCAGGTTTTGGACACTCCCAAAATAATTTGCTTTTATTACTGATTTCATAATCAATTATTATTTTGGATTTCATTTGTGGAGGTACCTGAGAAGGGGAAAGTCTCCCCAGCCCCCTTCAGGAGCTCATAGCTTTCAAGGGAAAACTGCAAAGCTTCTAAACTTGTGGTATTTTAGGCACAGGAATCCAGCCTTAAAAAAAGTGCAAGCACACCTTCTCACTAGCCATCAGAAGAGATTCTTCATATTTCTATTTTCTGGAAACCCTTTCTTATGTTGATATTACCACATATGTTTTAGTATCCTCCTACTACAAATTTCTCCTTTCCCCATTCCCCTTCTGTTCCTAAAGGTCACCTGTTATTCCTCTTCCATTGTCTTTTTTTCCCCTTGCAGTTCCTACACACCAAACCTTGGTCTCTGGACAGCAGGACATGGTGGTCATCATAACAAGAAACTGCTTCACTTCCAAATTGTTTGGATAAGATGATCAACTTGTTGACTTCAGCAATAACAGAACTTGCTGCCCATTAAGAAAAATAATTACAACATAGTAAAGTTTAAGAACACCAGAAATACATCCTTGGTTAGATAAACTGTCCTTCCAGTTCAGTATCTGATCTGGAAGAGCAGCAAGAGAAGCTGTCCAGAGGAAAGCACACATCTGCCTGCTTTCTACTATTTGTTCCCCTCATTCTTCCCCAAAACCTACTTAAGTTATGTTAACTGCTCCTGTTAGTTTATGGATCTGCCATTTCATATTTGTTTAATGTCTGGTTAGACCAGATGATACAATCTGCACCTATACTCTCTTACTGGGGCAAGGAATAAAGTCTGTGTGTAAAGTACTTTAAAAGTATACCCCCTCATTCTACTGTTTTGTGACTTACCACACCAGATACTACATACAGAAAGCACAATAAACATTCAACAACTGTTCAAAAATGGAACTATTCTAAGGCTACTTAACTATTACCCATTTCCCCACAGCTATGTAGAAGAGAAAAACTTTAGTACTGTCTTGCAGGCCCAACCTTATGCAAAACAGGTCTGCACTAGCGCTTACCACAGCCTTACACCAACACTTTGGACCTAATTCAGCTTGGACTTAAATGCAGGTCCTAGTAGAAGCTGTGTCTACACTTGTCAGGAGTGCCGGGTCCTGCACTTTGGCCACAACAACCCCATGGGGAGCTCCAGGCTGGGCACAGAGTGGCTGGAGAGCAGCCAGACAGAGAGGGACCTGGGGGTTTGGATTGACAGGAAGCTGAACATGAGCCAGCAGTGTGCCCAGGTGGCCAAGAAGGCCAATGGCATCCTGGCCTGGATCAGGAACAGCGTGGCCAGCAGGTCCAAGGAGGTGATTCTGCCCCTGTACTCAGCCCTGGTGAGGCCACACCTCGAGTCCTGTGTCCAGTTCTGGGCCCCTCAGGTCAGGAAGGAGATTGAGGTGCTGGAGCAGGTCCAAAGGAGGGCAACCAGGCTGGTGAAGGGACTGGAGCACAGATCCTATGAGGAGAGGCTGAGGGAGCTGGGGCTGTTCAGCCTGGAGAAGAGGAGGCTCAGGGGAGACCTCATCACTCTCTACAACTCCCTGAAAGGAGGTTGTAGCCAGGGGGGGGCTGGTCTCTTTTCCCAGGCAACTACCAGCAAGACAAGAGGGCATGGGCTGAAGTTGTGCCAGGGGAGGTTTAGGTTGGATATTAGAAAGAATTTCTTTATGGAGAGGGTGATCAGGCATTGGAATGGGCTGCCCAGGGAAGTGGTGGATTCTCCATCCCTGGAGATATTTAAACAGAGACTGGATGTGGCACTCAGTGCCATGGGCTGGGAACCACGGGGGGAGTGGATCAAGGGTTGGACTTGATGATCTCTGAGGTCCCTTCCAACCCGGCTAATTCTATGATTTTATGACTGAGTTTGTATACCTACAGTTTTCCATCTTCTGTATTTAGTTCTCCAAAATTTTCTGTGTTTTTGAAGAGGATTAGGAAGTACAGACTGACTAGGTGAGACCTTGCCCAGCCTTTTCCTGTGCTGGGCCCAGCCATTGGGCCTGTCCTTCATGGCCTGTTAACTTTTGAAAGCTGTGGAAACAAACAGGTGTGCAGGGTATTAGTTTCTCAAAAACCTAAACAACTAACTTCTGATATTTGTGTAGTTTTTTCTTTTTGAAATAATTCCATACTTTCAGTACATTACCAACCTCTTAGTCTCTATTTCAACATAGTTTTCATCATTTAATATTACTGTTTGCGTATTAAAGAAATACCAAAAAACTACAAAAGGGCAAATAGTGAGGTGGTATAACAGGAGAGTTAAGATTTCTATATTTGACTACTTCCAGTAGCTCAGTAAACCTATGAGTGAATATCTGGCAGAGGGGTTGGACAAGATGATCTCCAGAGGTCTATTTGACCTCCAACATTCTGTGATTATGTTCCTCTGAAGAACTTCTTTAAATCGAGATTTTTGAATAAACCAGCTTCTTAATTTAAAAGAAAATCTATTAAATTTACAAATTTGTATTCATATTAGTGCAATACTAGCTAGAATTACAGAAAAGATCTCTTAAAGTAAATTTTAGTGTAGAGACTATTGATCTCTAATCCTGTTAAACTTCACACTATTGCTCTCTTTACTTTCATAAATAAAGTGGCCAAAACCAAGATAAGCTAAAGGTTTCAAACATCCAAAACCACCTCTCCAAAACGTACCTGAAATGTGTAACAAGTTCCCATCATCCGGGAAAGATGAAAGAGTAGAACAAAACCTCTTACAAGCACTTCTCCAACCCTAGGTCTGTATAATGTCCATCACTGAATGCAGAGAAGCTTTAGGAGACTGATGGCAACACTTGCCTGGTGCAGGTTTTGTTCATCTGTCAATGCCAGCCACCCAGAGCAGATGCTTGCCTAGTGACAGTGGTGACATGCAGAATCAATTCTTTCTGAGGGAAACAATACTTCTGTAACACAAATACAAGACTAACACAGTCTCTAACATTAGAAAACAACCTGCATGGGGTTTGCACATAATTCTGAGAGAACTGCCTGCTTTTTATTTTCTGGGTCCATCTTTCTGAACCCACCAGATATTTTTTTAAGTGTTTTAAGAGGAGAAAAACTGGGCAGCAGTGAGGCACTAGGGCCCAGCACAGCTAAGGAATGGGCAGGATGAGCAAGTTGCACCCCTGTGACTGCAGCAATTCTATCCCCATGCTGACTCATGACATCCTCAAGCCTTTGCTATGGGGAAAAGTACTTTAATATGTTCAAGTACAACTTTGACATAATCTAGTTAAAAGCCAGAAACAAAGAAACAAAGAAGGTACCATGTGAAAAAAAAAATTGCCTTCTAATAAGAAATCAGGTTTGGCCTGGATTGAGTTTTGAGTTAGATGTTAATCCAAGCTAGAGAGGAAACATCCTGCTCCAGCCTGGCTGCCCTAGGGAACCCCTCTGAGAAGTCCCAGGGCAGCTCCCCAGCACCCTCTCTCTTCACAAACAGAACCTTTCTTTTTATGTCCAGGGTGGAAACACTGAGCCACAGTGAGCCAGCAGTCCTCCAGCTACCTCAGGCAGAGCTACATTTTTAGGTCATTACGTTTTTGATTAGTAATTTGGCTTGTGTAAATTGTGAATGAGTTGTTTGGGCTGTAAAAAGTGGATGGGGGAGCCAGAGTACAGCACAGGAGCCCTGAGCTTGCTGAAGCCACACTCCCAAGATTTCATTTCATAACATAAAGACAACACTGTTTGAAGAACCCCTTCAGTACAACAGTTCCCCAAGAAGCGGGGCCTCAGCATTAACCCCTGGAGACAACCCCATGAAGTTCTGCTAAAGTGGAAGAGTTATGAGCCTCAAAACTGGGGAGAACAGCACCAGGGTTTAGAAACAGCTGCTTTGGCTCCTACAGTTGAATTAAGACCATAGGGATTCTTGCCAAGATACAAACTGTAAGAAGAGAGAAGTACACCAGTTAACCTCTTGACTCCTCCCTCACACAAATATGTTAATGTTTGGTAGGGTTGGGTTTGGTTTTTTTAATGTAACCCCTATTACTGGTGATCAGTGTCACCTTTTGAACACATTCCTTCAGAGTCTCCTCCTGAAGTAACCTGCATGCTTTACACTTCTTCATTTTCACTCCTTTTCTTGACTTTTCAGCTGTTAGTCTCTCCACTGGGTTTTCTGTCTGTGGGTTTTTTGTTTGGTTTGGGTTTTTAGTTTAGTTTTGGGTGTTTTTTTCTTCTGTGATTTTGTGAGAAAATGGCAGCCAATAAATGAACTTTCTACGCTAGAAATGGATCGACAAGTTGGACCTGATTTTTATTCTTTAATTTAGTGTTGAAAAAGACAAAGCAGAGACCCAGGAGGGATGTAGGGAGGATGCTAACCAGCTGAGACACAACAGAGGAGAGTTCCACTTATGTACCACTATACTTCCCATGAGCTGTTAATATGTTCTGAAGCACTGGGAAGTGCACTCCAGCACTAACTTTCTAGTGCCTGTTTATTTCAGATTCAGACTCTCATTCTGTCATAGATTATTTCCACCTCCCCATTATTCAAAACCCATTATTTCTGTCCTTGGATTAGCCTGGATTCTTCTTTGAAATAATACTCCTGAATATTAGTAAAAAAAAAAAAAAAAAAGTACCTAGAAAAGAGTATGAGAAGTACTGGTTCATTTTTTGAACCAGTAATGACTGAATTTGAACTAAAGCATTTGAAATAAGTTTAATTTGTCTCACTTCTTACTCAGCTATCTGCTTGGCATAGGAGACCACCTGCTTCTGATACATGAGGCAACAATCCTGTAACAAGGACTAACCTGAAATTTTCTCATTAGTACCTATTTCACTATAAAGTGGCTGATCAAATCAAGGAAGGCTTTTAAGCAGATAGTGGAGCTGCAGCTGTGACTAAGTGACAATAGTGAGACCAGGCAGCTTAAAATCTTGGTATTGTTTCTGCTTCATACCCAAGCTAACACCCCACGGAGATCCTTCCACAATTGCCCCCCTTTATGGTACTGCAAAAGGGACAGCTCATCACAAATAACAACATTAATGAGATTTACATTGGGACTGCAATGCATTTTTCTATTGGGACCATTTGGACACTACTATTTGTCAAATTATTCCTCTCCTAATTAATTCTACTGGCAGTTGCAGATCTTCAGTGACATAAATACTCTCTTGTGTTTGCTCAATTAAGTGGAAAGATCCCTGTAACCTAATATGTTAACATTAGGAGAAAAACAGCTGCATAATCTCCCCCAGCTTTGATATGCTCTGATGAGTGGTTTATAGCACTTGCATCTATAATAGATTCCTTTCTAGCTGTGGTCTGTGGCCTTGTACACTACGGAGCATTCATAAATCACATCTGGTTGCATCTCCCCACTGGATGACTTCTTCCAAAATGGACTCTCCTGTGCCTTTCCTTGGGAGGAAAAGACAGAGCATTCTTTACACGTGTCACTCAGTGAGTGCTCAGCACACAGCCCGTGTCCCAGCTTGCTTTATGAGAACTGCAACACCACAGATAAAAACTGTAGCCTTCCAAAAGCACTCTTAGTGGGCATTCAGGAGGAGAAAAAACAAACCTCACACAACTATTGTACTCATGAAAATGAGAGAGAAGTTCAACATCTGCACATTTTTTGCTACAAAATCAAAATAGTGAAGGACTGACTTACCTCATAATACTACATTCTTCATTTAAAAAAAATTTATCAAAGGACAGATTTGATACTGACCATTCATACAAAGTTCTACCTCTCTTCAGATAAGCACTTGAAACACCAAACATAATCTTTAAAGGAGCTTACCTTTTAGAAAGGGGACTGCTCATTTCCCAAATCTACCATATTCTGTCCTATGATCACAGATCACCATCCTCAATCACCTCCAAGTTTGACACTGAGCAACAGGGTATCATATTTGTCTTTGGGCAAAATTTTAAAAACAAATGCAAACAAGACTGGAATATTAAATACCATAAAGCTGAATCCAGGGACTTGTCAGAAGCAGCAGGTCAAATCACTCAGCAGCACAAAAGGCCTCTGTGTTTAAGAACCTGTCATTTACAGACATCCCACGTGTCTCTCCCTGCAGCCCAACTGCTGTTCCTGTGGGCTGAACGTGGTTACCAAAGCAAAAACCAGTGCTTGCTACCAGGCTGTCAAACCTGCTAGCTGAGCTGGAGATGTTAGAAGAGGTGAAGGATTACCAATCTGCCTAGCAAATGGTCATTTATTTCACATAAAAGACTGTTTCAAAACACACGGTAGTGGATGGAAGATTCAGATCCCCTTTTTTCCATATTTCTACAATTCAGTGCATCCAGCTGTCTTCAACACCTGGAAGGTGGGACCAGAGCTCAGTTCCTCAGCACTGACTTTTCTGACTTGCCTTAATTCTTAACTTCTCTCATCCTTACAGTGCCAAGCTACCAGTCTGTACCACCTGCATTAGCTGCCTGACCCCCTCCATCTCAGCAGAAAAAACTCCAGTGTTAACACCAGTGTTACCTGACTTATTCAGCAGTCCACACTGCAGCACGGGTTATGCTGGGCTCTGTGCAGCAGCTTTGTAGTGCTCCCCTTACTGTAGCCTTGTTAATCAAAAAGGATGTTGGGAAACAGCAGCAAGTGCTCATAAATTTTGTCCCCGAAGTCCTCTAGAAAAAAAGCATACATGGACATTCAGGCACTGTACTTAGCTGCACTGCAGGCTAGTTTACAGACAGGCAGAGGAAAACAAAATGCAGAACCCTTTCCTGGCAGATATAGGTCACAACTAAACAATACAACAACAAAAATGCTGGGTTAAACCATGTCCTATCACAGAAACCAGGATGGGAACTTTAGGATGTCACCTTACGCCTGCAGTGGGGAGAGGGATGAGGCAAAAGCATATTAAAAATAAAAGCAGAGGGAGTGCTACAAATGCTTCCCATTTGTAGATTCCCAATGTCTAGCAGCTCTGACAATTGGCTGGGAGAGCTGTTGCTACACAAACTCTGCCTGCTCCTACCACACGTGGGAACTCCACTCCCTGTTGGAGCAGACTAACCCGGCAGCTCCTCTCAATCAGAATACCAAAAACCAACCCCTCAAGATAACAGGAAAAGCAACAAGTTTGCCTGAAAACATACAACTCCTTAAAATTAAGCTGCATGCAGGCAGAAAACTACAATCTATAGGCATTCCATGTGAAGCTGTGCAAATTTCTGCTACGTTAGTTCTGGCTTCCAAAGCAACAGAACGTGATTTAAATTCCTGCTGGTGTGCTGCCTGATAAAAATCTTTTAAAACTGTGTGATTGTTGTAAGATGGTGAGCAGAGAGGCAAAGAAAACAAGCCATCAGTTCACAACTACAGTACTCTTAAAGGGTTTTGGGATTTAAAAAAAAAAAAATAAAAAATCTTTTAAAAAATCTCTTTTTGTGTTACCTATGTATTAAAATCAGCACTGACCGGACTGTACCTGGGGGTCTAAAAATCCCTCCCATCTCAGCATTAACTATTTTTATTAGAAATCAAGGGGGTGCCCTAACCCAGGGAAAAGTGATGCAAAAATACCTACTACTTAAGATATGGAATGGAAAAGCTAACATACTAACCCGTCCAGCTCGTAATCTATTACAGAGTAATGCTGAATTTGGAACAAAACCCAGAAACTTAATAAAAAGAACGACTCCAGTGTTCTGAGAATTGATATGCTTGAGCAAGCCCTGAGCAGCCCATAGGATTCAGTAATATACTTTGATAATAAAAAAATATTAAAGTGAATTATCCCAAGTAAGCGGCCAAACTACTGTGAAAAATCTCCACTTACAATCAAAAAAGAGTAAATTAATAAGGATGTCTGATTAATTCAGGTCCAATAATATCATTTTTGCAGCTCTAGGTGTCACCTTCAAAAACATCAACGTGAAAGGCCTCGCACACAGATTTCAGCAGCAAGTGGGACTTACATCTCCAGCACTCAGACCTGATTCATGTCCACGAAATATGAAAATTCTTCTCCAATTGCAAAAAAGTAATTGGCCTAGAAGTCACCAGCACTTTTGTCATAGGAGACAATTACACATGGAAACTGTAAGATATGTATTTTCTGTTTTGCAACCATACAGGCTGAGGCCATAACACAGCTGTGTGCAGAAACAGAAGGTTACCAGGAGGCTGAATTCTGCAGCTCTGCCTAATGCAAAACAGCCAGCAGGATTTGGTTTCATTGGCAGTTGTGTTTGTGCAGAATACCTGGTTTGAACTCCACTGATGAAAACAAACAAACAAACAAAAAACAAAACAAACAAACCAACAAACAAAAAAAACACACACACACAAAAAAACCCACACACACAAAAAACCAACCACCAGAAAGTGGTGAGGTACCAAAACGGTGAATCAGGGGCAGGGATGCTGGAAGGTGCCTCAGCTGCTCCTGCCTGCAGTCTGGTGGCCACGGCTGCAGAAAGGCCACTGCAGCAAACTCCCCAACAAACTTCATGCACTTTGGGAGACAGAATCCAGTTATAAGCATGAAACAGAGGCCAATGATATCTTATTTCAATTATAATATGAAGAGTAGATTGCCTGCTGCCTAAAATCCTGTGCTGTGGTGACAGCATTATTAATACTCTGTTTAAACACATTAGTTTTTCCTCAAACGACTATGTGTGAGTTTCATCCAACACAAGAAATTGTTTTTGACAAATACCTGAACAATTACTTCCCTGTTGTATTGGACAAGTAACTTTACCTTGATTTCCTTGCAGTAGGGGCTGTACTATTTCAGCATGTACTATTTAGCATGGTGCTGTAAGGAGCACCATGAATGAAGTCACAATTGTTTCCATGTCAACACCATCATCTGGCTAAACAGTTCAGTCACAACCAGTCATTTAAGTTGTGGTTAAGAGCCCTCTGTTTGGGGGTGTAGATGAGGGGGGAAAGTAGGATGACATGTGAGAAGGTACATCTCCTTTGTGGAATATGAGTCCATCTTAAGTTCATGTATAAAAATGAATCTTCAACTTCCCTTAAAAAAAAACAAAACCAAGAAAATAATCTTTAGCTCAATGGGTACTCGTTTCCTTCTAAAAAGCATTTATGAGCCCATTATTACCTTTAAGAAAGACTGACTTCAGTGTCTTCTGAACTACTCTAATCATCTATCAAGTACCTTAGATTAAAGCAATATCCCACTAACCCATATTAACATCTTCATTGAAAATACAGAGATTATAAATTAATTTCAATTACTGCATCTCACATCAACTTAATCTCAAAAGCAAATGAATTTTTTCTAAGGGGAAAAATATTTAAAATTTTGTATAAGCAGAAATAAGAACAAATAGGGCACAAGAAACCGTTAGTTGTGGGGTTTTTAACTACATGGTATAACTGTCAGGGTTAAAAAGCCAAAGATTTAATTAAAAATTGAATTTTTATTTTTCCTTCCTAAAGAAAACTACCCAAAAAATGCCTTTGCTCTTTTAACTGACAATATTCTTCAAGAATACTTAAAAGGGCCCCAATTTGTCCTTTTAGTGAACTATAATTTTCATAATTTCAATGAGGGAACGGATTATATTCTGTAGAAGATACAGACTATAGGATACCATGGTGGAAAGCAGCTATATCATCCAGATAGCTAAATGGCATTTAGACTTAACATAAAAGCAGAAAAGAAAAAGAGAGAACAGAAGTCAGATTGCATTGTCTCAAATATTCTGAATGTTAAATACAGTATGTTCTGGAGGTAGAAAATAGATTGGGAAGGGGTGTGTGTCCAAGTTTTCTTAGAGCATCATTTTACAAACTGAATTTCTATCAAAATGCATTCACTCTAAAGGAGCACTCAAGAGCTGAAAAGCAGAGACACTTGAATCACACAGTCTAATAAAGCTGATGTTGAAAACAATCATAATTCCCAGTGGAGCTGTTTCAATCACTGTAAATGCTTCTTAAAAAAACATGAGAAAAATTCAACTTTGATGGGAAAGATACTGACAAATATCAAGAAACTTCTCATAGCATCCATTTATTCCTTGAAGAGATTAAAGCTGTGCAAGAAAGGTTCATTATCTGCTGCTCCAGTTGCACTGCATTGTAACTACTAAGAGAAAATGTGACAAATACATGGAAGAGAAGGCACCTAGTAGGGGTGGGATACTGGCATAGCTCTACCACCAACCTGACACCAGAGCTGGTAGGACCCTAGGCAGTGGCAGCTGCAGATGGGGCTGAGGAGCTCCACTGCTGCCCCTGGGGGAGAGGACCCCAGCACATCAGGCTAGTGAGAGAAGAAAGGCAACAAACATGAGCTCTAAGCAGCAGGTCATGCAGTTGCCCTTCTTATTTCTTTTTTTTGGACACTGAAAGGTTGTAAATTACTGCTTTTCCCACAGCTCAGTCTGCCTTTGTGCTGCTACAGGCAAACTGGAGAAAGGGGAGAATAACATTTAAAAAAAACTTTAAAAAAAACAAATCAAGGAGATAGAACTTTATCTGCCTACCGGAAAGAAAAAAGAAGGAATAAAAGCAGGAAAGTCAAGGGAATGGTTCCTCCAGCCTGAGCCAGGGCAGCCCAGAGTGGGGCCCCCAGCCCTCCTGAAGCACAGAGGCTCTGCCAAGCCCAGCCTGGGCCCTGCCTTTGCCCAGGGGGCACCCGGCTGCTTTGCCTCTTACCGCTGCTGGGTCCAGCACAGCTGGTGCACTGCCAGCTGCTTGTGCTGTCCCCCAAGTTGGACCGGGCTCTGTGGGTGCCCTCAGCAGCACAGGAGCAGCTGCCAGGGCCTGGAGAAGCAAATGGGTTGATGACTGTGAGGACAAAGTGTCTGTATCACAGGAATTGTCCAGCATAGCTCTTGTTCTCTGTCCTCTGCTTCCTGCCCTTGGTGAGACACAGATCCCGTGCAGAGCCCCAGGGTGCAGCTTTGGCAACTTACCCCTCCTCCTCCACCTGCTCCCTGCCTCCTGGGCAAAGGCACTCCCTGGCATCGCAGCGGCTGTGCCTCTCCTCTGAGTCTGGAGAAGTGTTGGCAATCCACTGGCAGACTAATGGAGAAAGGAAAATTGCTGAGTCCCTGCTGCCCCAGCATAGACCAGGTTCAGGGCATCCCTTACCCCTTCCCTTCCCCTGCTCTCCTGTTTCCCAGTCCTCCAGGAAGCTGAAGCCCAGACTCAGGGGACAGCAGATGGCCAGGACTGCTGGGACAGCCCCTGGCATGGCACAGGGAGACTTGGGAGCTGTGCAGAAGGACACCAACCTTAATGGGACCAGAATTCCCATAGTGAGCATTTCCAGGAGGAACAGATCCCTTTCTCTGCAGGCCGGGCACACAAAAACCACAACACCAGCATGGATGGCATTCTCCTGTAGGAGAAGCAGAAGGAGCCTGAGTGAGGCCCTGGAGCTGCTGAGAGCCTGCTGTGCTGCAGAGGTGAGGGAAAGGCTCCTCCCTGGATGCAGCTCCTGTGGAACCAGGCATTTCTGCAGGCTGGGCACACCATGGTGCTGTAGGACTGTCTGTCTCCCAGAGGCTCCATGCAGACATGGCAGATGGTGTGTCCCTCTGGGGCCACCTCCACTGCCAGCTCCGGGTGGTGCTCCCAGCAGAAGGACCTGGGGGGAAGAGGATAGGGATGCCTTTGTGCTGCTATAGGCAAACTGGAGAAAGGGAAGAATTTAAAAAAAAAAATTAAAAAAAAAATCAAGGAGCTAGAACTTCATCTCCCTAAATTCTAGCAGGCAATCAGATTTTAAAACACACGTAGCACACACCTGCCACATGTGTAACTGAACTACAGATCAGCTGCTCTTCTTGCTAGCAACATAATCCTCCTAAACTTTTAACACACTACAAAATGCACTTAGCCCCACGATTACAGCTGCTTATTGCTTATCATTCGCATGAGTTTTTACTTTATACTTTCATACTTCCTCTGAAAAGAAAGAAACAAGACAACAAAAAAACCCTAGCAAGTACTGCTGGTCATATTAGCCAAAGTGTCCAAAGTTCCTGGAATATAATGAGCAAATGCAGATTTATTATATTAATCTTACCATAGTCATCTCCCACTTGAGAATACTGGTTCTATGATCAGATGTTTAAAAAAAGGACCCTCTAGATAGCAATTATCTACACGAAGATTCTGGGCATGTTTGAATTCAGAGAGTACCTGACTGCTGGTAAAAAAAAAAAAGCCAAAGTCTCCTGGTAGGAATTTTTCGGAATTTGTGTTGTTACATCTGGGTCTGAGACTGCCATTCTCCACTTCAAATGGGTCAAATTCAAATATATTAATGTACAAACCAATTAAACATTAATAAATCTTCATTTTTGCTCAGCAGTAATGCCTGTAGACTGTTACCCACCATCATAACAAGTTTTGTTTGTTTGCTTTTGGGTTAGTTTTGTTTTTAAGGCACTGCTTCAATCTTTCACTCAAGCATTTCAACACTTACCTGCCTTGGATGAAAACAAGTTGGCTGGTTATAAAATATTATCACTTCTCAGTTCAGTCATGGAAACTGACGGTGCAATGTAAAATTAATTTGCTGAAACCACTTTTGTGGTTAAGATTTGCCACCTGATCTTTCGTTGGACACAGGGTAACTACATGGATGTTTACTACCATCTCTTCTGACAAGATGTTCCCTTAATAACATAGTTTGAAGAAGCTGGATAATAATTTTGCTTTTCAAAGGTAATGTACATACATAGGGCTTGGACACAGGATAATATCACCATTAAAAAAAACATCTACCCTGCTTACAGCTTACAGCTGCCCTGTATTAGCCACCAGCAAGCAGGCCATTAGTCAGCAGCAAACACAGGCTAAACCAAGTTTCCACTCAGGTTTTATGCTAATGCATTTCACCTGTTTCTGAGGAAATAAAACTACACGCTGCTTCACTCAGTAACTACATTCAGCTACTGTGCTGGATGCAGAAACATGGATCTAAGTATTTCAGTAGCATGACCAAGCCCTCAAAAATTTAAATCCTCAAGGTTTGAATGACATCCTCACTCTGCAGTCACATCAGAAAGTCATGTTACTCTGCTGTGGTGCAGTGAAATGACTGTCGCAGGGAGGCCAGGGCAGTTTTGGCTGTTTAATGTTTCCAAAGCCTCTTGGGAAGCCTGGCCGCTTGTTATGCCCACACTGAACTCTGTTCTTATTGGAGTGCTGCTGTACTCAGTCCAGCTGGATTAAAGTGACAGTGACAGCCCTTCTGAACACACAGCACAGCCTCAGAGTCCGAGGACCTTTAGGGAGAACGTCCTCTCTCAGAAGCTGAACAAGCTGTTTTTAGATTCTAGAGAATGGGTGTTAATATACCTGCAGCAATGAAATGCTGGTTGAAAACAGCACCTGTCTTCAGCAGAGAGATGGCTAGTGGTGGCTTCCACAGTTGTTCCTAAAATGCCATGCTGCTCAAATCATTCCCCCAAGGTGCTTCATGCCTGGGGAAGAGCAGGAGAGAGCACGTATGTGGAAGAGTGACATAAGGTGGGAGAGAAGAAAACAGTCAGCTATTGCCTAACAGAGAGCTGGGTTTCCTTCTGGAAGCAACTGGTCTCTTCTTATTCCTCCTTGTTTTGTCACCATCTTTCACACCCTCCTCCCCTGTGCTACAAGGTCTGAAAGCACAGGCAACACCCTATCAGTGTAACAGCTGGAAAAAACAAACAGCAGGAAGGTGTCAGGGGCATCTGTTAGGCTCTGATGTGGTTAGCAGCAGACAGATGATAGCTGCTGACTCACGTTCAGAAGACACAGCTGTCCATCCAAAGAAGTTAGTTCACTCCCCTGTGTGCACACATACCTCGAATCTCCGCAGCTTGCTGAACGGCAGGCACACTGTTTTACCCACAAAATGGTCTGAGCAGACTGCACGCGTTATAGGACTGGCTGCCCCGAAATACAGGCAGCAGAATAACCCAGCAGTGAAAACTCTCTGATCCAGAGAAGACAACACAGAGCTCAGCAGAACCTACAAGATGAATATTGGCCTGGATCAGGAACAGCGTGGCCAGCAGGTCCAAGGAGGTGATTCTGCCCCTGGACTCAGCCCTGGTGAGGCCACACCTCGAGTCCTGTGTCCAGTTCTGGGCCCCTCAGGTCAGGAAGGAGATTGAGGTGCTGGAGCAGGTCCAAAGGAGGGCAACCAGGCTGGTGAAGGGACTGGAGCACAGATCCTATGAGGAGAGGCTGAGGGAGCTGGGGCTGTTCAGCCTGGAGAAGAGGAGGCTCAGGGGAGACCTCATCACTCTCTACAACTCCCTGAAAGGAGGTTGGAGCCAGGGGGGGGTTGGTCTCTTTTCCCAGGCACCTCTCAGCAAGACAAGAGGGCATGGTCTTAAGTTGTGCCAGGGGAGGTTTAGGTTGGATATTAGAAAGAATTTCTTTACGGAGAGGGTGATCAGGCATTGGAATGGGCTGCCCAGGGAAGTGGTGGATTCTCCATCCCTGGAGATATTTAAACAGAGACTGGATGTGGCACTTAGTGCCATGGGCTGGGAACCACGGGGGGAGTGGATCAAGGGTTGGACTTGATGATCTCTGAGGTCCCTTCCAGCCCAGCCAGTTCTATAATAAACACAGCTCTTACGAAAAAATAGGTGCCAGCGAGTGGGATGATGTTCTGCGCCGTGTTTCCGCTCCCTGCCTTCCCCCATCTTTCCCGGGATGAGCCCGGTGGCTGCTCCCTCTCCCGCTCCCGCTCCCGCCTGCGGGACAGCAAAACGCGTGCAGATGGCGCCACCGTCAGGAGGATTCGGGGAGAGCAGGGACACGGCAGCTCCCGCAGGGTGACGTCCGGAACCCGGAGCTGCTGCGGACACTGCAGGGCTCGCCAGCCAAACGTTTTGGGTTTTCAATACATGGAGCCGGCAGCGTAACCAGACATCATGATCCGGCTTAAAATACCTCGGGGGGAATGCACAGAGCTGCACGGAAAGAACAGCGGTGTCAAAAGGCAGAGGGGTGAAAAGGAAGGCTGAAGAAAGATACTGAACATCAGCAGCTGTGCAGCCACCTCCAGCTGTAAAAAAATCAGACTATTCAGTCTGATCCCAATAACTAATTTGCAAGATGGTAGCAAACCAGAGGATGATTTCTTGCTTCTCTCATATACCTCAGAATATGAAGCTAGACCCATCATGTAAACAGAATGTGTTCTCTTAATTAGTCTTGTACAGCAATTATAGAATGTCTAACAGATACAAGAGCATCAGTTTCAATAGTAGGAGAAGAGGATTGTGAGTATCTGGGTGTACAACCTAAGTGGCAAAGAATTAAAATCACCAGAGGAAATGGAGCCAGTGCTGTTCGCCAAATTGTTCATTTGTGGACTTTTTGTGAGGTGTGTACATCTTCCATTTGTTTTGCAATTAAAGAATAAAATGAAAACTATTTTAAGTTTTGAGCAGCTAAGCCTGGCATCCTCTGGACAGCTGTGCAGGGTCCTTTGGTTCAAACATTGACACAAACCATGACAGAAATCATGAAGCCGCAGTCCATGCAGCTGCTGCGCTCCCTGAACAAAAAAATTACTTCTGTCCCACACTATCCACTTTGTGTCACTGCACAAATGGGAATGTCTGTAATAATAGCAGAATCCGAAAAACGACATACCATCTCTAGAACTTTGCAGTTCCTTTGCAAGCAGCTGCATACCCATGGATGGAAGAGCTAGGTACAAAAGGTGTCCTCCTTCTGGGCCTCTTACAGGAAAAAGAAAGGAAAATTTGCCTTTACTAGGGAAGGTACACATAGGACCTTTAGGAAACTCCCAAAGGGACATAAACATTTTCCTACAACTGCTCATGCTGCATTTGCTGAAGTCTTGCAAGCAGTCACTGTCACAAAAGTTGTGAAGCTACATCAGTAAATCAATGATAATCTAATTGAGGGACCTGCCCCTGAAATTGTGGGGAAAGTAGCAGCAGCGTGTTCCATCCTATTGCAGCAGAATGGAGCTGACCAGAGCATAATGCTTTTTGCAGTTATTTCAGACTGGCTCTGATGGACCAAAGAGATTCATATTATTCAGTCCAAAGACTTCAAAAGAGACAGAACAGAGTTATTCCATATTGGGAAAAGATCCCTTGTCCCTAGTCCGAGCAGCTAAACCACTGAAGTTGAACCACTTCAAGGGTAGCCTGCCAAGACTGTGTTTTCTTACTGGGAATGACACTAACACATCCCATCCCTCCTCAGGACCATCTCAGCCATTGCAGAGTTGTTTTGATACAAGTTCATGACTCCCAAAGATTCCATGCTCTATTGATTAAGCTAGACAAGTAAAAATTAAATATTCTCACCCAGTTTTAGATTCCCTTGTGGTACTTCTCCCTCTTCCATCATCACCCACCAAGAGTGTCCGGGGCCTTGAGTGAAAGCAACCCCACGAATGGGTTTGCCTTTGCTGAGGCAGGAAAAACCCAAACTGTTTTCCCTGGCAGGTTCTTTTCATGCACCACAGACACTTTGTGTAGAAGGTCTGAATGAGCAGGACCAGCTCGATTGATGATGGAACCCCCAGTGTTAAATAACCAGGTAGCCTTTTACAAGTTCTTGTCCCAGTTTTTAAAGGTTCCACCATCCATTGGCTTTAAGGTTGTTTTTAACAGTCCATTGTACCTTTAAACTTTACCTGAGGCTGGTACCTGGTAAAATTTAACTTAAAAAGGCAAAATCCCAGCCAGAACTCAATCTGGGCACCATTGAAAGAGACAACCTAACATGTTTTTATATGTGAAAGGAAAAGCAAGACCAATATTCAAATCAATTTCTTTATTTTTTTGATAATGAGTTTGATATACAGCTTGGTATCTCTCACCATTTATTTCAGGAACTAGGACTCTGGTGGCATTTGGGGTGAAGTGGGGTCGTAAAAACTCTAGAAGACCTTACTGCTTTTAGAAACACTCCAGGTCAAAATGCAAGTGGAAGTGTCATTCCTGACAGCTCCTCGTACTCCAGCCTGGACTTTCCCAGAGCTGCCCTGCAGCTGTTTTTCTGTATATTTGTATATATTTAATAATTTTTCATTTTTATCATTCCTATTTCATTAAAGCTGTGTAGTTCAGTTTCCAGCCCATAAGTCTCTCTTTCACTTACTCTCTCTCCTGTCTTTATCAGGGATGGGAGGGGGATTGATATAGAGCATCTGTCATTTGGTTAACTGCTGGCCCAGTGTTAAACTGTGACAGTGTCACTCACCACCCCCATGGGTTTCAAGGTATTTCTGAGCTGCTGCAAGATCTCCACCAGAGAGCTGTAGCATAGTTTGAGTTGGGAAAGGAGGATTTTGGTAATTTACCCCTCATTTACATTGCATTTTTCTACTTCCCTAGCATATTGGCTATGGCATCTTGAGTCCCAGAGACACGAGTTGAGGGATTAAAAGTAACTCTGAGGAACTATTATTGACTGTGAGTGACCCTCAGTGACACTCTCCCTATCTCTTTATTTTGTTTTTCCCCAGATGCACCTTCTCCCCCTGAGGACACTTGTCACAGGCACCTCTAAGTATCCAAATCTGTACAATTTGCAGTGAATTAACTGCCTGGATTTTATTTATCTCTTTGGGGTGTAATGTGATGCTGTGCCAACAGAAGATATTCCTTGCAGAAATCCACCTGAAGTGTCAGGGTTTGGGCAGAAGTTAGAAGGGAAAGCTGAAGATGCAGTTGAGCCCACAAGCCATCTCTCTTCTCCATCTGTCCATGGCTGGAGCACTGTGAGGCAGGGATGCTCTCCTTCATGTCCTCAGCTGCTGCCAGCCCACCAGTTGTCTTAGGGGGTAAGGGAAGAGAAGAATATTTCAGTAGTTTCACATAAAATGGGGTTGCCTGGAGGCTTTACAGTCCTGTAGCCTTACGGTCCAAACCTACTAAGGGCAGCACAGTGTTTTGCACCAGTGGAGAATGATGTAGGATCACAGGCAGCTTCATGCCTAGGAGCAGCAGATGCAAATATTAAAAGAGCTTTGTCACGTGCAGTCAGCATGGCTTCAGAGGAACATAAAAACCTGATACCACACTGATGGTGACACACTGATCACAGTGGGTATCTAACTATTTTCTGGCTTGGGCCAAGCAGGTTTGTATTTGCTAATAAAAAGACCCAAAATTCTCTGAGGAATTCTGAACATAAAAAGCTAAAGGAATGTCACATACACACTGCAGGCTGGGGACAATGACTTTTTACTTCTTAGGTCCAGGTTACTGACTGTCAAGTGGTGCTCACAGGACAAATATATCCCTGGAGGTGAGGCACGGGGAGCTCCAGACACAGTCAGGGCCACAGAGAAAAATTGGTGGAGGCAGTTCCATGACTATGGGGCATTATTCATCCACTCTGCAGTTTATTAAAGGGAAAAGAGTTCATACATAGCAGGACAGAGTGCAACGAACACAAGCAGAAATTGAAAGTCTCTTGAAAAAGCCCTGCAGCTGAAAGCAAATACATTCCTTACTCTTCTAGTTGATGTGGAGTGCTCAAACACGTAATTCTCTTTCTTACCTTGGGCATTTGCTCACCAGTATTTTTGACACCTGCAGAAATTCTAAGCTGCATCCGCTGCGCCGACGGGCGGTGAAGGAGCCGGGGAGGCAGCGGAACGCTCCTGCTCACGGCGGGTGAGGCAGCATCGAGGCATGTCGGCGGGGCGGCACGTTTTCTGTTCCGCTCTGCCCGGGGTGTCCCCGCGTTTCGGTGGGGTGGGGTGNCATGACAGAAATCATGAAGCCGCAGTCCATGCAGCTGCTGCGCTCCCTGAACAAAAAAATTACTTCTGTCCCACACTATCCACTTTGTGTCACTGCACAAATGGGAATGTCTGTAATAATAGCAGAATCCGAAAAACGACATACCATCTCTAGAACTTTGCAGTTCCTTTGCAAGCAGCTGCATACCCATGGATGGAAGAGCTAGGTACAAAAGGTGTCCTCCTTCTGGGCCTCTTACAGGAAAAAGAAAGGAAAATTTGCCTTTACTAGGGAAGGTACACATAGGACCTTTAGGAAACTCCCAAAGGGACATAAACATTTTCCTACAACTGCTCATGCTGCATTTGCTGAAGTCTTGCAAGCAGTCACTGTCACAAAAGTTGTGAAGCTACATCAGTAAATCAATGATAATCTAATTGAGGGACCTGCCCCTGAAATTGTGGGGAAAGTAGCAGCAGCGTGTTCCATCCTATTACAGCAGAATGGAGCTGACCAGAGCATAATGCTTTTTGCAGTTATTTCAGACTGGCTGTGATGGACCAAAGAGATTCATATTATTCAGTCCAAAGACTTCAAAAGAGACAGAACAGAGTTATTCCATATTGGGAAAAGATCCCTTGTCCCTAGTCCGAGCAGCTAAACCACTGAAGTTGAACCACTTCAAGGGTAGCCTATTCAGCAAAACCCTGCCAAGACTGTTGTTTTCCCTTTCCACAAACAATACTGGGAATGACAGTAACACATCCCTCCTCAGGACCATCTCAGCTGTTGCAGAGTTGTTTTGATACAAGTTCATGACTCCCAAAGATTCCATGCTCTATTGATTAAGCTAGACAAGTAAAAATTAAATATTCTCACCCAGTTTTAGATTCCCTTGTGGTACTTCTCCCTCTTCCATCATCTCCCACCAAGTGTGCCCGGGGCCTTGAGTGAAAGCAACCCCACGAATGGGTTTGCCTTTGCTGAGGCAGGAAAAACCCAAACTGTTTTCCCTGGCAGGTTCTTTTCATGCACCACAGACACTTTGTGTAGAAGGTCTGAATGAGCAGGACCAGCTCGATTGATGATGGAACCCCCAGTGTTAAATNGGCGGGGGCCGGGGGCAGGTGCCTGCCCTGCGGGGTGGCCCGGGCCACAGCCCCAGCCCCATCCCCAGCCCGGCGGCTGCGGCCGAAGGGAGCGAAGGAGTTTTTTGGGGAAGGCGTGAGCGATGGGCAGGCTCGGAGCCCGGGAGTGCTGCCGGGTGTTGGGCTTCGGGACTGCTGCGGGGCTCCATGGGGTGGCCGGAGGGTCAGCGTTCCCTTGGCAGAATTTGGAGAAGGGGGAGCAGGCCTCAAGTCTTGCTCCAGGCTGCGCAGATAACCACAATGACAGCTCTGGGGGGCGATTGCCTTTCAGATCAGAAAAGGACAAAACCAAACCAAAACAAAAAGCGTGGGCTTTTCTGCCCTTCGTTCTCCCATCCCCCTGTGCCAAGGGGATGTTGGAGAGCGGCGGGTGAACGCTTGAGTCTTTCCCTTCTCCTCCCGTTTTACCTGGGGCTCTGGTGGGCGGTCGGGCCTCAGGGCTGCAGCGGGGGGCGGCTGCTGCCGGGCCGGACCGGGCCGCGGCAGAACCGGTGTTGGTTCGGGGTTTGAAGGGAGTGCCGTGGCTCTTACATGGGCGCTTTTGTGTGAAGGGAGCAATATCGCGTTGGTGTTAATGGCTGCCTTCAGGCAGGCCGTGACGGGAAGAGCACAGCGGGCTGTAGGGTTCACACACCTTTGGTTTGGTGTAGCTCCCTTTCTTTTGGCCTTTTTTTTGGTTGTTTTTGTTTATTTTATATTAAAAGTATTTTCTGATCTAACTTCTAGATTGGAGTAAGGGTCCTGAGATGAAATGCTGGTTTTTAGGTCAACTGATGCATAATTTTGCTGGTCAAGAATAGGGGAAAGAGCTTCCTCGGCAGGAGTCAGCTCTCAGGGGCACTGACTTTCCCCAACATGTAGGCTCATGATGAAGTCTCCTTATGGCAGCACAACTATTGCTTTTCCAGTCTGTTACGTAGGATGTCCCACGGGAACTCGTTTGTCTGCGTTGGTTATTTTGGTGACTGTTTCTATGCTGGTAAACCCTGTGCTGCTTTTCAGCTGGTCTAGGCCTTGCCTTGCTAGCAGAAGGTCTCATACAACCTACGAGAGGACTGTGGATTATTTGACCCGTGGAAACGGTATCCAATGGGTCTTTGGTTTAGCTCATTAAGTTCAAAATTAATTTGGAGGAACATCAAAATACACAGTTTCAAAGGGAGAACAAATACTTGTAAATGGACTAGTACAAATTCAGCTGAATCTCTGAACACCGTCTCTTCCTGCACATCTTTTGGTCTTGTAAATAAAGCTTTATTCTGCTTTTATTATGTTAAGCAAGCATAAGCAAAAGAGGTTGTAATTACTGTGAATTACACAGCTGAACTCATGTACCACTAAAGCCAGTTGAGACCAATTTTGTGACAGCAATGTGGAGTAGCAGAGGTACTGCCCAGGGTAAAGGCAGCCTTGAAAACAAGGTGAGTGTGATAGAGTTGTTTTAAAGGGAAAGAAAAGTCAATAAACCTGTTTGATAGGTGGGATGGGAAACGTATGGAGAGGTGAAGGTACTGGCCCACCTCCTGCAGCAAGCCAGTGCCTGACCCAGAAGGGGAAACCAAGGCTGTCTCTGTCACAGGGAGCACTTTATTCACTGGGTGATGCTGTGCTGCCCACTTGGGCATTATGGGTTTTTGCTTTCAGGTGGAAAAAGGCTTGAAGACAACTTCTTTTCATTCTTTCAGAGCTGCAAGATTTCAGAAACTCGTAAAAGAGAAAAAAAAAGTAATAAAAAAATGGCAGAAGTGATGATTAATTCCTTTTTTTTTTTCTTTTAATGTTCTAAAGGATTTGCTTTGGGTGTGCTTGACCTACTGTAATTAAGTCAAAACCTGGGAGGCAAGCAATTCTGGGAACAGCTTGAGGGTTCTTCTAGTTAGCCCAGACAGGGAAAGAGCATTGGTCCTACAGCTTTCTTGTGATGCTGTGGAGGAATCTGGTCTGCATTAGATCGTGTAAACCTTCGGCAGATGCATTAACCATGCTCTCAGAGAAGGAGTTTGTCTTTTCTGCTTGTTTATGCAACTCCATGCTTTTCCCAGGCACAACTAGAGGAGCCTTGCATACAAGACTTGTTGGTCTCTAGCCTAAAGGGGCTTCACCTTGGGTTACTTGAGGTTGTTCTTGGGGAGGGCAGGGGACTGATGGTGGCATGTCTGACTAAGAACAGGAGTGCTTTTCAGCTCTTGCTTCTTAACTGTAATTTCATGCAGCCTTTTAAAAGACAGCAGTTCTAGTCTGTACAAACTTTGTTTTATTCTTCTCTACTACATCTGGAGACCTTGGCAGCATGAGGCCATGTTATGCTGAGTGCTGGACAGGCACACAGCAAAATTTCCTGTCCTGCTTGGTGTTGTAGATTTGGATATACCTTAATTTGTTTAATGTTATGAAGCACCCAGTATCATGGGCCTGTTCATACTGTAGGTAAATGGGCTCCAATCATGGGAACTTCACAATATATTTTCTTGAAAGTAAAGGCTTTTCTCTTACAGTACTAAGATCTTCCTTAGCTTTCTGGCCAGGTTCTCCTACCTGTGCAGCATCCCCAGTTGTTGCAGAATTTTTTAGGGTTAACCCCCACGGTTTTATTCCTTTGTTAAGCACAGATGGGGTCCTCAGAGCTGTACCCCATTTTGTAAAGGTGTCTGTGTTTGCAGTTCCAGTCCTGGTAAAGCTGCACAGCCATCCTGGCCTTGCACTGAGGCTCTACACCCATCTCTCTTTAGTGAGAGTCCTTGTTAAATTGTTGACTCTTCCCTGAGTTTGTCCTTTCACCTGCTTGCTTGCTGACACCATCTCATGTCTTTTATGGTGATCTGTATTGCATTTCTTCTATCATTTTCATTTGAGAGAGCTAAATTTAAATACAGGCTGTCTCACCAAGTGAACTTATTGGTTATCTTGAGTCCCACCTTTTCTTTTGTTAAAAGGGAATTTATTTCAAACTTTAGTCAAAAATCAGAGATATATAACAGTTTTCCTTAGTTCTGAGAAACATCATACGGGTTTTCTGTTGTGAAATACTGCATCCCATTATACACATGTTATTTCTATTGTTGGTTGGTGGTACACTTGCATTGAAATCCTTTGGAAAGCATGGGCATTATATCATAGATTATTTATTTCTGTGATAAAGTAGCAGTATGGAAGTAGACTGTGGCTGTCCTTAAAGTCTAGAAGCATGTGTCAGTCCCATAGATGGTTTTTAGCAGAGAGGAGGGCAAAAAGAGTGGCAATTATATGCACATGACTGTTTCTTTGTAGGGTGTCAGTGAGTCCTGTTTCAGTTTTTTGCCTTTAAAGATCATGTATTGACTTCGTGCTATGGCTTGAATTGTCTGGAGAGTGTTCCTGGGTAGACTTTGAAACTGCCTTTGAAAGAAACATTAAAAATAACACCTTGGTGTTTGATTTCTTCTTAAGCTAAAGTACTATGGGGTGTACTGTGGGACTGAGGTGGTATGTTGCCAGGCTGGTAAATTTGGTTTGGTTTCTTTGAATATACTGTTCAGGGAGAGTGTGCATTATCTCTGAACACTGATGGAAGTTTTGCTTTGCTTCATTCCCTGACTTATGTAACAGTTAATTGGATGTGTGATATTTTATCCAAAATGGTTTAATGTTTTAACTTTGCACCTTCAAAAGTGAAGACTCAGGTACAACCCTGCTGCCTCCTCCTAACAAATAGTCAGATGTAATATTGAGTTCTGTTGAAGGGAAGGACCTTATGGCATTTGAGATTATCTCTAACCTTCCAGCAGTTAAGAGCAGAAGGTTTAGTGCATGAAATAAAACTTTTGGCATTTTGTTTTAGTTTTGGGTGGGTTTTTTGTGTGGTTGGTTGGTTTTGTTTTTTGCTTTGTTTTTTGCTTTGTTTTTTGTTTTGTTTTTGTTTTCCAAATAGGCCATCTGAGGCAAAATTTAATTCTGGTTATACCTCTGTAAATCTAGGACAAGCAGGGTACAACTACAAATTGAGGCTGTGGAACTGATACCAGTTTTTCAGCTCCAAGTGGACAACAGTGAACTAAGCAAAATGTGACCTAAGCTTCTTATGTTTTGATAAATCATAGTTGTTTTAAGAGTAGAGCTACCTGCAGCTATAGTCTGAGATCTGGAGTAGTATAGACACTTCATACAGTGTTTTGGAAAAGCTACTTTTCGTACATATTCTTATTATGGAAAAAAACACAGCCTGAAAAATTAAACATTCCAGTTTTTGCTGCTGTAGTAGAAACAGTAACCTGTAAGGCTTCATGTTGCAAGCTTTATTTTCTTTCTCAGTGTTGCTTAAACTGCCCTTCTTAAAAATTAGAAATAAGAATATTCTTAGTTATTATTTCAGATTTATTTTCTTTTGAAATTGCTTAATTTTCTTCCTGGGCCTTATTTGATGAAATTCAGTATACCTTAGGCACTAGAACTTCCGTAAATATTCAGATGAATAGGAAGAACTATTGGGTGGAATTAAATTTTTAAAAAAGAAAACAAAAGACATCTTCCAAAGTATTTTTCTCTAGACTGCTGCCATCTCAGCTGACAGCTGGGTTGACCTGACGGTTTGTTTTTGTTTTGCCATGCTTGCCATGCCTTGACCCAGAATGAGGGCTGTCCCTGACCCTCCAGCAGCCATTAGACACTATTTTTCTAGGTTAGATGAAACCTGAGGTTTGCTGGAACAGAAGTTTGGCAGCAGCAGTGGCGTTTATTACACATTCTCCCCCTGGAAGTGTGGCAGCACGGGGGGTTTGTGTCCTGCTGAAGGGGATACAGTGAACTGCCCTGTGGGACTGAGCCAGGTTGTCATTTTGTTCTTTTTCTTGTTAGCTCATTTCTTTTAGTTTTTAAATTCTGGTTTGGGTCCAGGTGTGCTGCCCGAGGTTGTCAGGTACCATCTGTGATGAGAGGAGCATCTGAAGCCACCTTGCTGTGTTGCTGCCAGGCTGTCACCGAGGGCTCTGCTCTGCTCTGCTCTGCTCTGGGGTGTCTTTCCCCAGATAAACTGTTCCTGCTGGGGACATGCAGTCCCTGATGGGGGCACTTGGGAGATGAGGTTCTGTATGGGATGGAGGAATGTATTCAGAAAGCAAGGGGGACAGTCTCAGCAGGAGAACCACCAAATCAGCTACTGCACGCTGGCAGCCTCTGTCTGCAGGTGCTGCAGAAGATTTCTGGAAAGCAATGTTGCTGAGGGCTTGAGTGAACCTGGCTGGGCATCACTACATGGGTTCCTGTATCCCTGAAGCAGGATTTTGTAGCCCCTGAAGTGGCAGATGTCCTACCCCGGAAACAGGAGGTATCAAACCTGCAGTCACTGGTGTTTGTTCACATGGGGATTTTTCGGCAGCTCTGCTGCAGTTACACCCGTGGCTTCCTCATTTCAAATCACAGTTCTCACCCTTTCATCATCTGTTGGAACAAACTTGCTGGTTTCAGGGATGTTAGACCTCAATTTATCCCTTTGAATTTAGTAGGAACGTTTTTATCCTAATGTGAAAGAAAATTCTAGTGATTTGAAAAATTGCCTGGTTTCCCCAAGAGGGGGGTGACTGGGTGGGAATAGCAGTTCTCTGTTCTGTGGTTCTCTGTCCCCAGAGTTAATGGATTCACCATTTCCTCTTTCACTCTACTGTATGTGAGGTTGTGACTAATCTCTAGCAGCATGGGGCCATAAGATGACTTCCAGAGGGTGATACATCCTCCAGGCATTCGTTTGCTTTCTTTCTTTGCTTTTAGCAGACTTCAGAGAATTGTTTGTTCAGATCTGGTAACCCAGCAACAGAGAAATATAATGTGGGCTTGAAATATGATCCACAAAACCCTAGCAGAGGGAAGTGACATAAATAAGCATTGCCATCCAAATGAGTGCAGGAGCCTCCATTTCAGAGAACTGGTGAAGTTTTAAGCATAGTAGCTGCAAAGTGTGACTTTTTTCTTACTTTTCTCTTCCTTCAGCTCCTGTCTTCCTTCTTGCTACCTCCTGCTTTCCTTCCTCTCCTGTGTCCCTAGCTGTTTTCCCTACACTGCAATATAGAGTCTGCCTCCACATCCTAAGGTGTGTTGGGCTCACCTGGAAGACAGGCATCACTTTGGAGTGAGGAGATGGGACCAGTCTGGAGAGTATGCTGCAAGCTGTGCTCCTTCTTGCCCGTAAAACAGATTGTGTGCCCCAGCTTGCCCAGAGGCCTGGTGGCAAACCCAAGAATCATAGAATCAGGCTGGGTTGGAAGGGACCTCAGAGATCATCAAGTCCAACCCGTGATCCACTCCCCCCGTGGTTCCCAGCCCATGGCACTGAGTGCCACATCCAGTCTCTTTTTAAATATCTCCAGGGATGGAGAATCCACCACTTCCCTGGGCAGCCCATTCCAATGTCTGATCACCCTCTCCATAAAGAAATTCTTTCTAATATCCAACCTAAACCTCCCCTGGCACAACTTGAGACCGTGTCCTCTTGTCTTGCTGGTAGTTGCCTGGGAAAAGAGACCAACCCCCCCCTGGCTCCAACCTCCTTTCAGGGAGTTGTAGAGAGTGATGAGGTCTCCCCTGAGCCTCCTCTTCTCCAGGCTGAACAGCCCCAGCTCCCTCAGCCTCTCCTCATAGGATCTGTGCTCCAGTCCCTTCACCAGCCTGGTTGCCCTCCTTTGGACCTGCTCCAGCACCTCAATCTCCTTCCTGACCTGAGGGGCCCAGAACTGGACACAGGACTCGAGGTGTGGCCTCACCAGGGCTGAGTTTAGAGGGTTTAGAGTGTTTAGAGGGTTTTCCACACTGAAAACTGCTTGGCTCTGGGATCTGTGGGCCTAACAGGGAATGTTTGGCCCAAACATAGTTGAAGTGTGGTGTGGGAACAGGGTTTCTCTGGGGTCCTGTGGGTCACGGAGCGGCTGTGCTGCGTGAGGCCCTGTACAGCTCTCTGATGCATGGCACATCTGGCACTGTGCTACACTGGCCTTTGCCACATGCTGCATCCCTTTGTCTCAAGTTTTTGGTTTTTGCTGCTTCATTGCTGCCAACTTGCAATCTGGATCTGAGGAAGCTGACACAGGGGTGCTGAGTGATGTAGGCACCAAGGCAGTGTTAGCTGAGCTCAGGAGGAGGTCTCTGCCTCGGGGGAGAGGATGGCAACCTTCCAGTATCTGCAGGGGCTACAGGAAGGGGGAAGAGGGACTGGGTGCAGGGGCCTGGAGTGACAAGACAATGGTTTTAAATTAGAGAAGAGTATATTTAAATTGGATGTTAGGAAAAGGGCATGAGGGCAGTGAAAAAATGGAACAGGTTGTGGCCTCATCCCTGGAAATATTCAAGGTGAGTCTTGAGAAACCTCTGAGCAACCTGATACAGTTGAGGATATCCCTGCCTATTGCATGGGGCTTGGACTAGATGACTAGAGGTCCCTTCCTACCCAAATTATTGTGTGATTTTATGTCCTGTACGTCAGTGCTGAGCAGAACTGGTCCTGTAGGTCAGCTCTGGCTTGCAAGCTGAGAAGTCTATTATTGACCTCATGGATGAATCAGCTTCTTTCTTCAGTATTGCTAAAACTAAAAGACATTTGAATTGCCATCAAACCTGTCAAACCAATCATGTTTCACTGCTTCCTAGGCAGAGTTTGTTACATCTGGTTGTAGTCCTTTTCCAAGGTCAGAGTCACTTTATCTTCAAACAGTCAAGGCATGGTATTTCTTTGGAGATTTTTGAATTGGATGATTCTGAAGTAGAAGGGATTTTCTCTCTCCTTGCACACAAAGCTGTGCACGTCCTGAGGGTGAGTTTTGGTCATGGTGCCCAACAGCGTGGCTGAATGTCATGACATGGCTATAGTCCTTCTGGCTCTTGGTAGGGCTTGGCAGTGCATGCCCTGCCAGTAGCATTAAACTTCCTGACAGTGTGATGTTAGGAAGGAAATAGATGCATTACTGAGCAGTCAGTATATAATTATTTTGTGGTTTTCTATGATGTCATTTGGGAGGGGCATTTGGCCTTTAAAATGAGAATTGGCTATTGTAGGATTAAAGAAAGCGTTTTGATGTAGCATGTGCCCTCAGCTTTGGTACATACTATCAAAAAAAGAAAGATTGTTTTGCCAAAACAACCTTCTTTAAATAAATTCTGGTCTCTGATTTAGCTGAAATCATTCAGCAGTGGTCCTCATATAACCTTTTTCTCTGGCACAGTTTAATTCAGCAGCTTTCTGAGACCTACATCTAGCTCAATAAAGGCTCCAGTCTGACTTGTATGTTAGTTCACTGTGTCCAACAGCTGTGCAACCAATTCTCATTGGCTCCCTTTTGGTGATGCTTTCCTAAAGTGTTTGCTTTTAGCCAAGAAGTGATTTAAAATCAAATATCAACTGTTAAAATCAGATTACAATTTTCCACATAAATTATTTATCTCAAAGCAAAGAACAGGGATTGATCTGTTAATTTCCCGCTCAAATTTTCTTCCGCCCCTTCAAATTTTATATGAATGTACATAATTTAACAGCTGCAATGTTAATAACAGTGAGGCTTGACCTATAACAAGAAATGTCATTTTCCTTTCATCAAATACCTGTCCTTCCATGTGGTTCTTTTTTTCCTCATCCTTTTGTGGCTTCAATCTCTGACATTTCTCATTGCAAAAGTGCATTTTACACGTTTGTAAGTTGTTTTCATTCTGTCATTCATCAGTACTGGGATGTTCTCCCGTATCCTACAGCTGTGCTGGTGGGCAGAAGGTTTTAAAGAAGAATTTGCATTTTGAATACAGCAACATATTTCGTGTGACAAAATGTATAAGAAAATGCAAACCTTTTTGCAGCCTCTGAAGTATTAGTGCCCTTAAGAAGGCATTGTAATGGCCTTATTCCCTAGAAAAATATGCTGATTTTCTTTTCTCTCAATTATAATGTAATTGTAAGCTTTGTGATCTGAAATAAATCAACGGCTGTAAATTTTGTCAGCCAGCTTTTAGCTTTTAAATTTGAATGTCTGGTTGTTTTTTGAGATGAATGAGATCTTGTTATGTAAAAATCTGTCTTGTGTGTACATAACAAGGAAGCCTAATGTGAAAGTGAGATCTTTAGCATACTGTCTAGCTACATGAAATCTTCATTTAAGTAGTGTAAATGGGTTGACTTCAAGTGCATGGAAATTTTGTTAAATTGGGACATCTCCTTGCTATGGTAGGTTTATTAGGAATAACTGGTGTGTTTGTGGAGGCCTCTCTCTCCTGATGGGAAGGAGATTTAAATTTGAAAGTATTACACTGGGGTTTTTTTCAGTCTTGCCTGTCAGATTCCTTCCTTGTGTATCTTTTATCAGAATTTTACTTTAAATCACAACTTCTCTGATTTTTGTGTCTGTGGTTTTGACAGATAGTTCTGAATTTTTCAGTTTTCTTGTGTTAGGATATAAGGAGCTTTTCCTCCTGGCATTTTGTAATCAAAACAGTTTCAAGTGGAGAGGAATGCCCTTACTTGTCCCTTCATGTCAGCTGCCATGGTAACACAGTCGGTGAGGGCAGAACTTGAATTTTACTTTTTCCCGATTTGTAAGTTCCCTCTGGTACCTGATAACTTGGTTGTATGGAGATCTTCTGGTATTTCAGTGAGAGTAAAGACCAGTCCAACATGACCTGGTGTCATACGTGAGTTATGACAGTCTTGCCAGAAAAAAATGATTTGAAGTGAGAGGGATTTGATAAAACATGAGGGCCTCTTTTTGCACTGCCGAGATCTGTGGCCTGCCTTGTGCACTGAACCACCTCAGGAGAGACACAGGAGGAACTTCCTCTCTAGCCTCAAATACATTTTTTCATAGGAAAAATCTTGGCTTTGTGCAATAGTTATTGGCAGTGTTGATGCCCAAAGTATCCGGAAATGTGCTTTAAAAAAAAAAAAAAAATAATGCCCACAGTTTTTTGTAGTGAGGCTATTGGCAGGAGGAATTTAGAGGCCGACTTGTTTCTTTGTGCAGCCCCAAGGCTTGAAGCAGCTGGACTGCCACTGCATTTGCCCCTTCTCTCCCCAAGAGGATGAAGGCCACGACTCTGGTAGCTGTGTTTTAAATGCCAGATATTTTAAGACCTCTGATACTCACAAGAGACAGTTTTGTATTTGTGTCTGGAGTGTTAACTGAGCATCTAGCCTCGGACAGATGTTTGTGTTCCTAAACCCTTAAATAAACTAATATATGCATCAAATCAATCCCTTAACTCTGTAGCTGCTTTGAGTTTTAATGGGATTTAAGGCTTGTGTTTACAAAGAGCCTTTGTTGAAACTTTTCTAAAAACAGCAGAAAAGTGTAGTCTGTGTTGTGCTCTAATGAGTTACAAAATAGGAAGTTTAATGGGAATGAAGATGACCCTGAAACCTAATGACCAGGACTGCAGTGACCTTCCTTCCCTGGCAACCAGAAAATTATGTGCTAGCTGTTCCTTGGATCTGTGCCTTGGTTGGAGGGCAGGCAAGCTGCAGCCTGAACGTTCAGTGAGGCACCCTCGTAAATACTTGGAATTTGTTCTGAAGTTGCAGCACTAGGTTTTTGTCTTCTCTCTCCATCATTTTAAATGGGTTGGGAATGTTTTATGGGCAGGAAATGGGAAGGGCTGTTTTGTGAGCACAGCTGTTTTAAATAATCTTAAATCAGTGGAACTCTCTTTTTGGAAATGGTCAGGAACCTCATGGAATTGGAATGGCTCACTTGCTTTTTGAAACAGCAAACACAGTTTTTAACCTGTCCTTTTTCACCTGTAGTTTATAGTATCACAAGTTTCCTTACTGTGTCAGTGAGGCTGTTAAGGATATTTCACTCATTACATTTTGTGTAGGGTTTGAATTTATAATTGTTACCCTTGTTGAAGAAGGAATTACATCCTGAAATTAAAAAAAAAAATGTTTTCAAGCAGAACTTTATGAACTTTAGCAATTCTTAATAAAACTCTTAAGTGTAGTCCAGGAGATGAGCACTTTCTCCCGCATTTGCCTTACAGTATTGGCAAATAAATGCTGAATGGAGTGATTTGGTTAATTTAATATGACCTTGGTTCTCTGCATTGAGAAATCTCTTTGAATATATCAAACCTCATTGTAAACACAAGTTTGCCCATGATGTGTGCATCATCACAATGTGTATTTTTGTACTACATTGGAAGTTAATATGGATGTTTATTGAATATTGTGCAACAGGAGGCAGCTACTTGTATTGTTGTTTCTTGCTTTCTGTGTGTACGTATGGACATCTGCCAAATTCTAATGTTATGAGAGGACTGCAAAAACTCAAGTCTTTTTTTTTTTACATACAGTAGCTAAACACAAGAAAACACCTTCAATCTGCTGCTCTTTTTAAAAATGTATTTTGAAAGATGTTTATGATCATTCTCTTTTTCATATGGATAATGGAAAGATGAAATAATTCTCTTTTGAATTATGAATTATGAAATTATGAAATAATTCTCTTTTGTAGATCTTGACAGCTGCCAGTTGAGTGTGGTGGGGAAGGGGCAAGGAGAGAAAAATAAGATGAAGCAGGGACCAAGCTTGGAACTCTAAATCCTTGTCTATGCTGAGCATTACCAAAACCTTCTCCATGAGTACCCAAGCACAGTGTTGGACAGAAACCTTCTTCCTGGAGCTGTGATGGGGCATGATGCTGTAGCCTTGTCTAATACCTTTCACTTTCTCTCTCATTCCTTCCCCCCCTGCCCTTCACCTTGCTCTTCTAAGGTTTTGAAAAGTGTGTTATGGCTGCTTTCCAAATACACTTTCCTGGAGAGTTTCACTGGATCTATGAAAGGATTTAATCTTTCCCAAAAGTGAGTTGGGTACTTGTAGAGCTGCCTCTTGATTTCTGGCTCCTGCTTGTCACTGCATGAAGGTTCCATCGTTTTTTAAAGATGCCTTCTGATTACAGTTGCTGAATTCAATCTCCCAATCTAATAGGCATCTTCTTGGTAATTCAGTTTGGTTATTATATTTCTTTGTGTTCAGAAGATAAAAGGGAATACATGGAAAAGACAACAGAGCTTTTCTCTAGTTTTTTTGGCTCAAAGGCTGCTCCTTTTTTTCCCCTCCTGCCTGTCCCTGTGTGTGCTGTGCACTTCAGAGCCACAGACTTTATGGACTTGAGAGAGAATCTCTGAGGCTGGGGCGTGATGTGAGCTGAACAAGCTGGATGACCCAGTGGGTGGCAGGTAGGTCAGTCCGAGCCCTGCACGGGAGCAAGGAGAAGCTGTGGCTGTTGGATTCAACAGACATTGGCCAGCTCCAAAACCCATCCTGTCTTTGGTTGTATGTTCTTCAGGAAGGCCACCAGACTTTGGTTTGGGGATGTTGCTGTTGCTGATTGGGAAATTGCTGCAGCTGCAGTTTCACAACAACCCCGGGCAATGCTCCAGGCTTGGGGAAGAGCAGCTGGAAAGGGGCAGAAAGGAGCTGGGGGTGTTGGTTGGCTCCTGGGTGAGTATCAGCCAGGATGTGCCCAGGTGGCCAAGAGGGCCACCAGCATCCTGTCTGGTGTCTGGAGTGGTGTGGGCAGCAGGAGCAGGGAAGTGATGGTGCCCCTGTACTCTGCACTGCTGAGGCTGCTCCTCGAGGGCTGGGGTCAGTTCTGGGCCCCTGACTACAAAAAGGACCTTGAGGTCCTGGAGTGAGTTCAGAGAAGGGCAACCAAGCTGGGGAAGGGTCTGGAGAAAAAGTCCCATGAGGAGAGGCTGAGGGAACATGGATTGTTTGGTTTGGAGAAGGGGAGGCTGAGAGGAGACCTTATTGCTCTCTACAGCTCCCTGAAAGGAGGTTGCAGGGAGGTGTGTGTTGGGCTCTTCTCCCAAGTGAGTAATGACAGGACTGGAGGAAATGGCCTGGAGTTACCCCGGGGGAGGTTTAGACCAGAGGTGAGGAAGGATTTCTCTATTGAGAGAGAAGTCAGATGCTGGAATGGGCTGCCCAAGGAGGTGGTGGAGTCACCATCCCTGGAGGGATTAAAAACTGCCTAGATGAGGCACTTCAGGACATGCTTTAGTGTGTGTGTGTGTGTGTATATATATATATATATATATATATACATATTTTAAATATTTTTTTTTTTTTTTTTTTTTTTGGGTGGGGGAGGGATGCATTGACAGTTGGACATGGTGGTTTTAGAGGTCTTTTCCAACCATGACTATTCTGTGACTCTGTATTAATATTGTAGCAATGCCAGGTGTACAAGTACATGGATAATTGGCTTAAAAAGAGAATTATAAGCCTTTGGCCCAGGCTACTTTGTCTAAAGCCTAGTTAAGCAGGAAGGAATTTTTTTTCTGCCCAGGACTAGTGATGTCCAGCTAAGAGAGCTGTCTTGCTTTCTTGAGGCCATCTGAACTAAATAGTATTTAGAGCTTCAAATGAAACTTTATCTTTGTAATACAAATATGTTCATCAGCGGTGGAGAGCTGAAGGTCATCTTACAGATGATTTGCATGTTAATGGCTTGGTGCTTTGGTCTGTGTTTGGTAAAGCAGTGGTTTCTCTGGGGTGAGCTGCAGGGGACTTTGATGGTGAGCAGTTCTGCTGCAATTCGAGGGTCTTGAATATTCCATCTGCTGGCTCCCACCTGCAGCTTGCTCAGTGCCTCTGGTTTGGTGGCATTTGACTCAGACCCATAGGGCAGCACTTTTTGTAAGTTTCTTCTTTTAGAGATAATTAGTGTTTAGGGGTTTTTTTGCCCCAGTTCAGCCTATGTTCCCTACTGTGAGTCCAATTCAGGAAGGTATTTAAAGGTGGGCAGAAACCAAGATGTCAAAAAAAAAAAAAAAAAAAATCAAGGCAGCTTGTACTCAGCTGGATAAATCCAAGCAGTGTTTGGGAAGTAGGGGTGTTTTAAAACACTTCCTCCCCTCCCCCACTGGTTACAATGAAGTCTTGTTCTAAGATCCTTCAGTAATCACAGAAATATTTTAAGAGCACATTTGAGTCACTGTGTTTGAAATCCAGCTGTGAGGTTGTTTAGCTTCAGCCTCTAGTGGGTTTGTGTTGCTCCAGAACAGTCCATCAGAACTAAAAACTGAACCAGGGCACAGATATAAGTAACCACAGACACAGTGTGCCATGTTTAATAATAACTTATTTTCTACTTTTTGCCCATAGCTTATGGAGCCTCCATCTTTGGAGGCATTTGAAACCCCCCAGGGCAGTATCCTGAGCAACCTGATGGCAGTGGCACTGCTTTAAGCAGGCAAGTTGTACTAGGTGATCACCAGAGGTCCTTTCCAGCCTCAACTATTCTGTGATTCTTGTATCCTGCTGCTTATATGTCGTTTTTTTATACACTATGCTGTATAATATGCCCCATAGTTTGGTATATGGTTGTAAACTTTGAACTCATTTTTATGATTCCTTTCCTCCAGCTATATTTAGGCAGTGAATACTTGCTGAAGGATTGAGTAGCTGAATCTAGATTTTAGCAAATGGAGCATGTTACATGTGTTGTTTGACTGGATTTTGGGAGAGCTGAAGGAATGCTGGCTGCTGTGACACTTGCAGGAATTGCCTCTTAGGAAAGGAATGCAGAGATGGGCTGTCTTCTGTCAGTGTTGGGCCTTTCCCAGCCCTTACAGTTTTATTCCTGCATTTAGGTTTTTGTATTGATCCTACATCACTCTCACGTTTAGGAGTTTTGAAGCCCTCCTCTCCACCCCTGCATTATTCTACCTTTGCAAACTGCTATTTAACTCCTAGAATGGTATGCATGAATTAGGGTCACCTTTAACTTCTATGAGATTCTGGGATAGGAGAAATCCCCTATTCCAGCATTAATTTTGATTTCAGTGAGCCATGGTTGGTTACACTTTCCTGTGCTCCTGGGAACCCAGTGGAGGTTGAATTGGAGGGAAACTACCTAGGACTGTCTGTGGCCAGTAGAGTCCATCTTGAAGTGTGGATCTTAGCTTGTGACTTCTCCTTTCTGAATTTCAGGAGGTTTTTAGATAGATCAGAGAGGTGCTGAGGGCTGGGATGTAGGTTTTGCATCAGGGCTGCTGGGGCAATAGTCTTGAATTGTCCCAGCTGGGTCAAGCCAGCTTCAGGATGGCCTTGAAGTCTGGTGAATACTTTCCCATCAGTGTTGTGTATTTCAGTTTCTCCGTGCCATACATCCATGCTAGGGGAGGGAGAGCATAACATTCCCAGCAGTTTCATGTTTGAGACACCCCCCGTGCAGGGACCTAATAATAAATCATATCATCTTTATGCAAGGAGACAAGGAAAAGAAATTTCTCTAAAGATTCCTAATTGCCCACTTGTTTGTCTTGGGTAGAAACAAGACAACACGAGTACAGTAAGGAGTGTGGTGAGAGAGCTGCTAATACCTGCAGGTATGTCTGGATGGAGTGAAAGCTGTGTGGATTTCCATTAGTGGCTGTACTGATTTGCAGTTAGTTGTTCAAATCTAGCCTGTGTTTTAGGCACCCTAAAATACACATGCATTATTGGGACTGAAGCAAATGGACCTTTTTAACGTGACATAAAGCCTTTTAATGGCAAAATTGGTCTGATGTTTCCTCTGACCACCCCATTGTTAGGGTTTGTGGGGTAGTATAGTAAGGCACTCATTCCTTTCGTGCTTCTTAGTGTGTGGGACTGCAGCTGGGGAAAGTCTCTTGGAATTTGGCTCATCTGGGGAGGCTTTCAAGTCTGGAGAAGCTCCTGCAAGGCATCTGTTCACTTTAAGGTTCTTGGCTCTGGGATCTGTGAGAGCCAGCCTCAAAGAGCATTTATTGACCCTCTGGCCTACTGTCTCTCCTGATCAGTGTGGCTGTGTATGCCCTTATTTTCACAACAGGCCTGTCTTGTCCTTACTCACAATAGTACGAAGTGGCACTGAGGTTGATGCTGTATTTCTGTGTGTGCTTCACAAGGAATGTATTTTGTCATCTTATTCTCATTGTTCTCTGTGGCAAGGTTGTCTCTGGAGAAAATGATGAATTTGATGGAAGTATTTCTCTTGCCCTGGGCTCTTCTATTTGCTGCCTAGTACCATGCTGTGTTAGTCATGTGTCAGCTTTGTCTTACTGTGCATAATATTAGGCTTTGTATGAAGAATGTGGCCTTAATCTTCAGTGGGCACTGCTGTACAAGGGAATGAACTCTGCACAAGACACAGAGCGTGTGCAGATTGGAGTTTTGTTCCATTGCCTCTTGGCTCAATGGGGCTCTAAAGATAGATTTTACTTTTAAAAGATTGCCAAAGCTACCAAGAAGAGCCCAGTGCTTGGTGTCTGTGTGCACATCAATGCTCTCATACGTGCAGGCTTGGGTTGTTTAACTCCTCCTCTTGCTATGAAACGGGTGTGAGTATACAGTCTTTTCCAAATGATCATATGGATCTAGTGTCATGAAATTTCAGGACCATAGATGATTTGTATATTTCTATTTACCTTCTTGGAGTGCAGAAAAGTGCTGTAATAATGCAAAAGTTATGTTTGAGGAATTTGAATAACATCTGGGGGGACAGCTAAAATTTCTCCTGCTGTTCTTAGTTTTTGGTTAACTTTGAGGCCTTCATGTGTCTGAAAACAGTGTCTATTTATAATTCAGCAACTAAACTTGCTCTGAATGTGAACTGAGCTCTTGGAGAGACAGAAAATTCTTCCTTGTAGCCTTAAACAATAAAACTGATCTGCTTCACTCTGTCACTGTGTGCAAGACTCTAGGGTAGCTCCTGAAGCTGAACAGAGGTGTGGCTTAATACACTCCATGGCACTGTAAACTTCTGGGTGTCCCTGCTGTGTGGCTGCATTAAATACATCTTGCATATTTGCATGTCTGGTTTTATCCCAGGCCCACTCTCTGTCTGCATGTAATGCGTGTCTTTGAGCACATCACATCCTAAATGTAGTTTTAGATTTCCAGCCATCTGTTGGCAGTAAACTCTGCAGCCATGCAGTTGCACCAAGCATGCAGAATCGTTCCACATTCGGTCCTGGGTAGAGCAGCAGAACAATGACCTTCTTTTACCAGCAGGCCAAGAACAGTGTATTTTGCAGTGCATTATTCAGCCAGGTAATATTACAAAAGCACTGAATATCTAACTGCAAAAATGTATCCCTCGTGAGAAACCAAAACCATGAAAGGCAAAATTCTGCTGCTGTTTGCAGCTCTAAAATGTCTTCCCAGAGTATTTTTGAGTGCAATGCCAAGGTTACTTGGTGTTGAAGGGAACATTTAGTTCAGGGAGGAAGCCCACGGGCAAATTACTCAATTGTAACACATAGTATTTCAAACTTGTGTGTGCTTACTTGCTGAAGTTCAGTCATCATTTTTTTCTGTAGCTTCTGCTGCAGGTGAAAGAAGGTTGGAATTGGTCTGCTTGCATATGTGAAAACCAGACAAAAAGTGTAGTTTTTACATACAGATAAGTTGAAAATGGCACTGTTGCTTGTTCTGGCCAGGATGATGTCCCTGGCTTGACTGTCTTCTCTTTCCTCATGGATTCATGCTCTGTGCTTTCTCCTTATTAGATTTGCTCTCTCTGACACTGGTAGTTCTCATGGCTTCTCATCTGGTCAGTCCTTTCCTGAAAAACTTCTCCAGGTCCCAGCCTTCTTGCTGAAGAGGCTCTTTTCTCCCCTTCTTCCTTTCCAGCCTGCTCACATGGCTCAGCCAGCAGGGCAGTAGCAGCATCTTTGAGGCCTGGGGCTGTCAGAGCTGCCAGGACCTGCCAAGCAGCAGAGATGGGGAGGCTTGACCTCAGCTTCAGGCCTTCTCTGTGCATAGAGATTACTACTTTTCTTTGAACTACTGAAAATAAAAGGAGATTGAATTAAGCTGTGCAGTACTGTGCAGACTCTGGGACGTCCTTTAACAGCCTGAACTGGGATTATTCCAGTTTATTGTTTGAGCATGGATGTAAGATAGATGTTACTGCTGCAGCAAGATCTGTTTCAACAAGCACTGAGTTCTCCTGGACCCCATTCTGGAGGAGATTTAAGGATGGCTCCAAACTAGATGACATTTGTAACGGGTTTGAGTGGCTGTGAGCAACAGGGTCTTGGCCAAGATGTGGCAACCCTACACCTGAGGCATGTTGGGCATCTTCACAGCTGCACCATCGCCTGCTGCCCCCCACCTCCCTGCCCTCCCTCTCCCCTGGGGTGTCTGTCCATCCTGCCTCTCCTCTGGAGTGTCTGTCTTGCCCCGCAGTGGCTCTCCACTTCTGGCAGTGAAGCTTGTCAGTGGCTGGTTGGAAGCTTTGCAGGATAAAAGCTTTCATTGCTGCCCCTGTCTGCCAACTCCTATTGCAATTAAAGGGTAATCTTTTCTAAATGGTGCTAAATTAAGGCTAAATCCCTCACTCATGCCACATAAGAGGATGAATCCCTGTTTTCTAAAAACAGCTTATTGTTTGGGCCACTGTCCAACCAACCCATACAACAGTGGTCTGGATGACTTGTCTGCTGAGAGGACTCAAATTCTTTGGTCTGTCTGTCTGTGTTGATCATACTCAAAAATCCCCTATGGGGAGATATGGAGAAGTAGAAGAGTTATTTACCACTTCCTTGTATTGCATTGGGTTTGAAACCTGGGAGAAGTTTTTGCTTGCTGCAGTCCTTATCTGGCTTCTGTGGTGGTTCTGAGGTGACTTTCCTGGGCCCTGTCTGCTGGGACTGTGCTGTCAGGGAGAAGGACCAGGCCTGGCAGCATTGGTTGGTTTGTTTTAATCAAGGCAACCATGTGCATAAAACTGTAGCTTTAAATGAATGTTGTTTGACTCCAGGCCAGTACCACAGCATCAATCAGTGAGGCAGGGGGGTTAACTTGACTTCTCTTCTGGGTTTGCTGATCTGGATTAATAAACATGAAATGCAACAAATTTCACCCCTGAGGGAAGGAAGGGGACTGGCTCTTGTTTGATCACCTGGGTAACATTAGGCATTAATGCCCACTTTTAAGTGAACCTCTGTGTCTATAGAGGAAGCTGTAATCAAAATTCAATTTTTTAATAAATATGTGGATTTGTTTTGAAAAAGATTCTTAAGTAAGAAAGTGCAGCTGAGTAGTAGGGAGGGAAGGGGTGAGAATGGGAGAACAAACTGGTGCTGAACTCAGCAGTGAATGTGCTATTGTAAAATACACCCAGAAGCTTTCTTTCATTCTTCGTTTGGGTGGGGCAGTGGGGTAGGGGAATAATTTATTTCAGTGAGTTGATTCCAGCAATAGGATCTGAAATCCTGCAGTATTATCAGGTATTATTATATAAAATCCTCTATAGTTATGTAAGATTTTTTTCTTCCTATTATTTTATGACCATATATATAAACATTTGTAACATTCCTACAAAGATCAGAACTGGTTTTGGCTTTATTAACGTGTCTACAGGCTCCAGGACTAGATGAATCCTGAAATAGCCTGGTCTCAGTGAAGTGTAAGAGGTGGTGGTTCTAGCTGGAATGCTGGTAGACGAGTTCAAATGCATCATCTGCTCAGGCAAGTCACCTTAAGGCAGCTGAACCTTTATAGAGATGTTTGGGTTATAATGAATGACAATGAAAATTGATTATGTTACAAAATGTGAGTTCAGAACTTGGAGAAGAGGAGAATGAGGGGAGGTCTCCTTAATGTTTATAAATACATAAAGGGAGAGAGCCAGGAGGATGGTGCCAGGCTCTTCTCAGTTATGCCCAATGACAGGACCAGAGCTGATATAAGTTTGTGCACAGGAGGTTCCATATAAACATGAGGAGAAATTTTTTCCCTGTGAGGGTGAGGGAGCCCCGTCCCAGGCTGCCCAGGGAGGTTGTGGAGTCTCCTTCCCTGGGGACATTCAAACCCACCTGGATGTGTCTGTGTGAGTGCTGGAGGTGACCCTGCTCTGGCAGGGGGGTTGGACTCCAGGATCCTCCCAGGTCCCTTCCCACCCCTCACTTTCTGTGGCTCTGTAACTGGAGTCCAGAGGTGTTTCCCGGTTTAAGATGGGAGCTACCATCTGTAGCAAATATTCAGGAAGTGGGCGGCACCCATGTGAAGGGATTCTGGCTGGAGATGAGGGAAGAATCTGGGCCAGGCATCCCCTTCTGGGAAAACAAAACCATGAGCAGCACCAGAGAGCTGGGTCGACCGTTTGTGCTGCGGAGAAATGGCCTTTGAATTAGTCCTTGCAGAGGTCAGTGACATTCCCTCACATATCCTAAATGCTAAAGGAAGTTTCCTGGATGCTTTTTTTTTTTTTTTTTTTTTTTTTTTTTTTTTTTTTTTTAAAGCTGATGACATTTGTTTCTTTTTAGCGAGTATGGAACGCAGTGAGAGCAGCTGCTGAGGAATGCAGACATGCCTCCGGGCTTCCTCCTGCTCTGCTGCACTCCAGGCTCCTGCCCTGCCCGACTCAGGGGTCTGATGACCTTGTGAACACAGGAAAATTACGTTGCATCCATTCAGAGGAGGAAACATACTTCAATTTTATTTTTAAACGATATTTTGCAATCATAGAATCATAGAATTAGCCGGGTTGGAAGGGACCTCAGAGATCATCAAGTCCAACCTTTGATCCACTCCCCCCGTGGTTCCCAGCCCATGGCACTGAGTGCCACATCCAGTCTCTGTTTAAATATCTCCAGGGATGGAGAATCCACCACTTCCCTGGGCAGCCCATTCCAGTGTCTGATCACCCTCTCCATAAAGAAATTCTTTCTAATATCCAACCTAAACCTCCCCTGGCACAACTTGAGACCGTGTCCTCTTGTCTTGCTGAGAGGTGCCTGGGAAAAGAGACCAACCCCCCCCTGGCTCCAACCTCCTTTCAGGGAGTTGTAGAGAGTGATGAGGTCTCCCCTGAGCCTCCTCTTCTCCAGGCTGAACACCCCCAGCTCCCTCAGCCTCTCCTCATAGGATCTGTGCTCCAGTCCCTTCACCAGCCTGGTTGCCCTCCTTTGGACCTGCTCCAGCACCTCAATCTCCTTCCTGACCTGAGGGGCCCAGAACTGGACACAGGACTCGAGGTGTGGCCTCACCAGGGCTGAGATCACTTCTTTAGCACTGCTTTATAAAGAGGGAATCCGATCTGAACTTTTTTTTTTTTTTTTTTTTTTTTTTTTAATGTATTTCTGTGTATCCAGTTCTGTCTTGTGTTGTTTAAGGAGCAATTTGGGATCTGCTGTTTGTGGTCAGGAGTTAGCTTTTATCATTAGGGCTGTATTCACTGTAAGCTATGCAAACTAGAGAGTTCTTCACACCTTTATACCGTGGATGTACACTCGTACCAGATCCATGTAAGAAGCACTTTGTAGCTAGGCATACAGTTGGAAGCAATTACCCATGGTTCAGGCAGCAAAAATGAGATTTTTATCTGTTGAAATGGTGAAGCACATGCAATTATTTTCAAATTTGTCTGGAGGGGGGAGAAAATCAGTTCACTAGATGTATGTACAAAGTCTGTGATCTTAGTTGGAAATTAATTATTTAATGAAGGACAAGATCAATTTATTTTGACTTGCCTATAAATTGTTATACTCCAGCAACTGTTTCAGGAGTTTTAACTATGACCTGCTTTCAAAGACACAAAAATTCACTGGCTTGATTAACTGCCTATTCTTTCTGAATATCTGGAGCTTTGGAATATAGCAACAAGACGATTCAGGTTTCTTCTCTCTGGTAAGCTTGAACAGATCGTTAAAGCTTGATCCACACCTTTCCTTTGTAATGTGGTGGTTTTGTCTTTGCTTTGTGGGTTGTGGGGTTTTTTGTTTGGTTGGTTTTTTTTTTCATTTTCTCACTCTGTGTAAATCCATTATGCTGTTTGAACATTTTTACTGAGCTTCTTTGGATCTTCTGTACCACTAGTGTCATTTTGGGTTTCAGACCTTGCCTTGGGACTCCCAAGACAGAGGTTTTCAAGACATTCTTCTGAAACTTGTAGAAATTATCTATATTTTTATTGATTGCTAACTGTCGTTAACCAATATTTGTGTATTAGATGTCTGTGACCAATTCTCTGAAGACTTTGGTAATTCCATATTTTCTATATTGAAGTTTTGATGCACTACTTTGTTTTAGTGGTTTCCTTTTCTCTTGAGGTGTTTTACAGTTCAGAAAGTAATTTAAAAATCTACATGATGGGTTTTTTTCTTCATAGTCTATTAATTAACAGAAACATCTCCTTTTGTGTTACATAAAACAATCAGGATCTTGTCCTGTTATCATTCAGTCGTTTATTTTGAATAATTCTGGTTTCCTTTCAGTAGCCTATGATTATTTACAGTTAATTTGCAGTCTGAAGACAGCTTTTTCTTTTTCCTGTTGCTTGGTGCTGCATTGCTGGCAAGGACAGGCTTCTGGCTGGTTTCTTTTTTGTTTGTATGTTTTTCTGAATACCTTTTTTGGGTTTTGTTGTGTGTGTTTTGTGTTGTTTGTGAGTTTTTGGTTGGCTTTTTGGGTTGTGTTTTTTTGGGGGAAGGGGGTTGGGTTTTTTGTTGGTTTTGTTTAACCTTTCTTGTTTTTAAAAATGACAGTTCCTCTGAAATAATTTTGGACTTGGAAACAGACTGTGTTTACAAGCCATCTGGGTTTCTCAGCTTACATCCAATTTTGAGAATTCTGAGTTTATCCTGATTTCAGATACTGGGCCTTGGTATGATAAGAGACCTAGACAAGGAGTCTCCTGTTCCACTTAGCACACGATGAGACTCACTCACTTCCTCTCCTGGGCAGAGCTTAAATCTGTCCTGGTGGAACTGATATATTTCTGTATGTGGGGGCAGGGTTGGAGGGGGTGTTGTGTGTTTTAAAGTGCTCATTTTGAAAATCTTGTAAAACATAACAGACTTAGAGACTTCCAGTTTTCCCAGAGCTTTATCTGCTCTCGCTAGGAGCGAGGACCACACCTCAGTTGTTACAGAAGCAGTTCCCATTCTTCCACAACCTGCTTGAACCTGACTGTCATTCTGACCATCCAGGAATGTGGGTGTGAATATTTAAATCCTTGACTTTATCTGGCCTTAAATGGCAGTTCTCCTTTGCATGTAGCAATGGCAGTGGAAGTGGAGCTGTGTTGTCAGGAGGGAAAACTTAGATGTCCTCATTGCCAGTCCCAGTGGCATGTTGTTGGCCAGAGGATTGTCAGGTGGAAGCTGTGCACTCTCTTACTATAGAAAAAAAAGATGTGCTATGCTATAGAAAAAAAGATGTAGACAGGCTGGAGGGGTTCCAGAGAAGGGGCACAAAGATCATCAAGGGACTGGGAAGCCTGCCTTTTGAGGAAAGGCTTGGAGAGCTGGGTTTGTTCAGCCTTGAGAAAAGAAGGCCTAGGGGAGACCTTATTGCCGTGTTCTGGTACTTAAAGGGGGGCTACAAAGAAGTTGGAGACTCTTTTTTACAGGGATTCACATGGAAAAGACAAGGAGTAATGGGTAGAAGTTATTCCTGGGGAGATTCTGATCCGGTGTAAGAGGAAAATTTTTCACAATGACAATTCCATTATGGGAATAATCTCCCAAGATAAGAGATGGATTGCCCAGCATAGGACACAATGTCTGGCTGGACAGGATGCTGGGCCACCTTGCTACACCATACTTTTGCCTAGAAAGGTTGGACCAAATGATCTTTGGGGCCCGCTCTGAGCTGGTATTCTGTGGTTCTATGTTTACCTGTGTCATCTGGCATTTACTTGCATGAGGGCAAATCTCCAGTGCTCCTGGAGTGCTCAGTGGAGTAACATCCATATAAACAAACTGTGCTGAGTGAACTCTGGGATTTGAACTTGCAATGCGTGGACCATGCTGACTGTGATCTGTATTTATTTTTTTTAAATAAATGGAATTTGGAAAGACATTGAGAAGATGGATTTTTTTTTTTCCACTGACATCTTTGGATGGAAAGAGGAAGTAAATAAATTAGTAAATAAATCAACTAATTGTGCCATGCAACTCATGCAAACACATTCTAATTCCTATATGGCTGTGAAATTGGCTAGTTTTGAGGGGTGAGATCTGTTTGTTTTTCTCCTCACGTTTTAATGATTATGTTAAGTGCACTTTGAGAAAGACCGTTACTTCCAGCTTAAGTGTCAGAAGTCATTTCTGGTTTTTGCTGTTTGTATTTATGGGACTGAACTTCAAGGAGACATGCCCTCCTTTGTAAATCTTCAGAGCAGTAGCTCTGAGTAGCTGCCAGTAAGAATTGTAGCTCTGGTAGTCTTTGTGCTAGCATGCACCATTTAATTCCTCCTGAAATCAAGACTGTGTGGCCTCTTTGGAATTTCCAAGAGTCTGTGGATTTTAATTTGTCTTCTCCTTGTTTCCATGCTAACTTGTCTGTCATCTTTTTTCTGTTTGCTTAACAGGGGCTTAAGACTGCAGGAATGATGTTGAAAGGCTTCGTGCTTTTGATGATTGCCAGCTGATTGCTGTTAAACCAGGTTATTCCCTGTGTAGCTATATATCAGAAATAGAAATCCAATACCTACTAATAAGCTCTCTACTATTTTGTGCACCCTGCACCTGTCTGCATGGTTTTTGTGTGTTTTTGCATTCTAGCTTGCAGCTTCTTTGGCTGCTTGCCTGTATTCTTCTTACTCTGATCCATCTGTGTTTGCAGCATCCTCACTCCCCTGTGGTTCAGGTAGGATACATACAATAACAAGCTTTAATGTCTTGATGCTGTCCACTTGGATGAATGCCATTCTTCTGCTGTATTGTCAAGGAGGAGGACCCAGAGCAGAAGGGGGACTGCCCTTGGGCTGTCTTTGGCTGCTGGTCTCACTGTGGCCAGCCTGGGCTTCTGTCACAGCCGTTTGCATGCAGAGCACAACCTGGACATGTTCTGTGGCTGGAGACTTCCCATGGCTTCAGCTTTGCTTTGCTCTGTGCTAGTGAAGGCTTCTTTCTGGCACTTCTGTGTGTGTGTGCACATGTTAGACTAAAGCCTGGTGAGGAGAACCCTATGCTTTCAGGACTGAAAATTCCTAAGACTCCTTGTGTTAAATTTAGATCTAACTGAAGCAAAATTAATTGGCCACAGGGGCTGCAAGATGCTTTAAAGTGACCTGGTTTCAGTTGTTTGGAGAGTCCCAGTTTAAGGAATACTCCCTGCTTTAAACAGGAGGGCCTTGCATAGCTGGAAGAGTGGTAAGCACTAAAAGATTGATGATCTATAATTATAGCAGCAGGGCCTCTGTATTCAGAGCCTGGAGGTGGTAATTTTTTGTAATTCTAAACAATGCATGATGCTTATTGAAATCATTAAGAGCTAAAGAACAAAGACTGTTTAGATGATTTTGTTTTTCCAGACTGGCCATGGAATGGAGTGAGGCTTCCTTGTCTGTCCTTGTTGTTTTGCTAACACCAGCAATGATGAAAAAAAATGGCAAGAAATCACTACCACGTGGCTTATTTGCAAATCTGGGAAAGAATTCAAATGTAGTGGCAAGATGTAACTTTGTAGCACGTAAGAATTAAGGTTTCTATCAGTGTAACTCTTAATTATCTTCCACTTACATTTCACTCTCAGTGAAAGCAGAACTTAAGCCTCTGCTGTAAAATTTAGGGTAGAAAGGTGGCAACAGGGCTCTAAGGTTCTTTTGAGCAGCAGTTATGGCTGGCAGTGACAAGACTGGTATCTGCTAATTGTTAACTACAGGAGTCCTTGAACTGCTCCTGTGATGCTCTGGAGTTACTCTGTAGGTAGAGGAGAAATGCCTTTCTCTCCAACTGGGGCACAATGAGTTCATATAGGCTCTGACATCCATTATTCACCAAGAACAAGGCAGGCTGTCCCTGCTTTAATGAAAGGCCTCACTGTGTTGTTTGGGAATGTCAAGGTGGTTAATGTTATGGACACCTTTTGTTCTGGCCTCGTGGAATTTTGTGACTCTTTTTGATGCTCTTACATGTCAATATGCTGAAGCCTTGATGTCAAGGAAATAAAAGCATGTTGATTTCATCAAGGTATTATGGTGTCTTGGTGTTTCTAAACAATTCCTTAAAATTCTACAGAACTGCAGTTTTGTTGGAATTGAAGAACCCACCATTAATGATCAAAGCCCAGTGCTTGGAGGTTGTGTTCTTTGTGTGAAAAGATGAGGTGACTTAATTCCTGTTATTTGGTGCCATATGTGGACAATTCTTATTGCTCAAGCAGTCTGTGGTAAAGTTTGAGGTCTGCATACAAGATAGGTAAGGAACAGATGGTCATTCCTCAGCTTGCCTCAAATTGAGTATCTGGAAATACAGTGATCATGTATCCACAAAACAGAGGGAAATGATTGTGAAACTCGTACGAGGAAATGAAAAAATATTTTACAAAATAAGTGTTTAATTTCTAGCTATTCCAAGGAATGGCCGAGGTACATAAAAAACAAGAAGGATTCTTTTGGATTATAGTAATTGCCTGTGTTCTCTAATTATTTAGAGACTGTAGGTTTGTTCATGCGGTGGAAAACAAAATTAACTTAAATAATAAGAAGTATGAGAAATATTGCAATGTTTGGAGAGAAAGAGGCACTTCCTTTACTGTTGATATAGTGAATTTGGTGGTTTAGGACCCCTTGAATGGCTACAAAGCACCCCAGAATAACTGGTCCTGGGTGTAATGCAGGTATCTGGGATATGCTGTGGGTGCTGCTTGGACAAAGGAGTAGGACCCAGAAACACTTCAGCATGGCTGGGATGGTGTGCAGGTCTATCTTCTGTGCTGCCCTTTTTAGCAAAGCCGCCTGTTCTTTCCATCAGGAGCAGTGTATGTTCTTGCTGTTCTTGTTGTTATTTCGTTATTTCGACAGACATTCTGCTCTGCAGGGAACAGTGACTGCTGTAACCCTGGTGGGGCTGGGTAAAAATAGCTCTGAGGGTGTTTGGATGTCATGTGCTGGGGCTGCTTCCTCCCTGCCTGCTCTGGGACCCTCTTGGGTCCATGTGGCTCTGCAGGAAGCCTTCACTTCCTCTTTGCCAGGGTTTAAGTAATACACCAGTGCTTCACTTTCTCCTTTTTTTTTTTGTAGTGTTCTCTTCCTTAATCTTTTCCTTCAAAGTGTTGTGCAGAGTCATGTCTATTGAAATGTGTTTGTCCTCCCTTTTTTTAATGATCCAAAAAGCCATCCATGTGTACTATTGCAGCTGGCAGTTGCTCTGTGCCCAGTAGCAGAAATGGTGCAACAAGGAGAAGTCTGGGTTTTTTCATCCTTCCTCATGCTTTTTCACTCAAACCTGAAATTAAAAGTAAAAAGATGTGTGTCTAGTTTTTATTTTTAAAAAACAATATATAACTGTAATGGGGAATGGTAAGTGGGTGTGCTGCAGTTCAGTGGGAAGCCTGGGTGTAGGCTGCAAGAAAAAAATCACCTGGAGCTTGTAAGTACTGTACTAGCTGGACACAAAAGATTATGCAGTTGGAGTAGGATTAAATTCTCTGGGCCTTTGTTAGGGTTCTAAGCAGAAAATAAATTTCCTCTTCAGGTGTAAGGAGTTTTTAATGAAGAGGCAAGTAAGGTAACAAGAAGAAGTCTGCATTTGCAGTGCAGAAATAGCTATTAATGTTATATTTGATATGCCTTGTGTAGTCGTGTGTGTCCGGATGATTGAAGATCACTAAGACCAAAAATCCTGACTAGTACATTTGGGTTTTATGAAGTTTTTTTATGTGTACAAGGCAAATGAACAGCTGAGTTCCTAGGAGCACAGTAAATTTTCACATATGCAGTAAATAATTCCACACCTATCAGTTAGTTGTCTTAACTGCTTCAGTGGCTACAACTGTACTCAAATGTCTTAAATAATTAGTCTGAGTTGTTTTTATTTTTATTTTCCACCAATGTGCCTCGTGTTGGTTCATTCTGGTATTAACAGCTCACAGGTATTGATGTGTTGGACTGTGTTTACACAACTGTATTTGACTTCTTGTGGCCCAGGATTTGTTCACAGAAGTGTCTCTTAGTGCCACAGCAGAGGAAACCACAACCCTGTTCAACAAGCAGGCAGATAATGAGCTGTACATGAAGTATGTTCTGCAGGATGCAACTTCACTTCCTCTTGTTGTTTCTCGAGTGGGTGTGCCCAGCCAGCAGGCAAGCTTTCCCCTTAGTCAGGAGATTTCTCCTGCAATAAGATGCTGATGAACTAGTGTATTAAAAAAAAGAAACAAAGTTGAGTTGTACTGAAGAATTCCCCGTTCAGTGTTAGCCAGACAGATAAAAGATTTGTTGTGGAGGGGTAAAACCTTCCACAGTGCAGTAAGTCTCAGTTCTGAAGGAGACTTGTAATGCTGAGTCAGTGTGTATGGGTGCTCCTTGGGTTGCCAGTAATTAAAGGGTGAGTGGAAGCTGCATCTTCTCATCTCCAAGTGTTCAGACTTGCTCTCAGTTAAAACAATAGACTTCTCAGTTCTCTAATTGCAAGTGCTGGGTTGGGACAGAGGGGGAATTGTAGAAAGTGTGTGACAGGATTGAGCTGCAGCTATGCTCCAGGACTTAATTCTGCTTCAACTCAAACCGTAATGCTTTTTAAAAAAGGCAAATTGGAATTATTTTTGTGCATTAACTGGGCTTTCACAGCAGAAAGCACAAACCACTATTTTAACAGAACTGAGGCCAGATCAAGGGCTGGACTCTTTCCTGGAGGGTGTGCAAACCTTCACTGTTGAAGCATCTCTTGGAAGATGGGTTTGGTGAGTGTGTGGGGTAGGCTGGCATGATGGGAAGTGACCTGTTGTTTTGAAAAGCTTTGTGTCCTTGCCATAGGCACTGGATTGACAGTGTTTGTCAATCTGCTCCAGCTGCTCAGCTAAGGTTTGCATTTGGCCCCTGGAAATATTTGAGTGTGGAGGAAGAGCATGCTCCCAAACTTGTGGACATGTGAGAGCTTTCACAATGGTGAGGAACAAATGAGGAGCTGAGGTCTGTGTGGTTGTACTGACACCCACGAGGTGGCTGGCCACAGTCTGAGCCTGGGCTGGGGCTCTGGAGGAAACTGGTGTGGGTGCTGGAGATGGGAGGCTGCCAGGGGTGGACTCAGCCACACCAGCTTCTAGCAAGGCCACACACATTTTGCACACAGGTATGCCCAGGACTGCAGTCAGATGTTTAAATGCAAGCAAAAGATTTTTTTTTTTTCTTCAGGGAGTGTGTGTGGCAATTATATTATTTCCACTTCGGTCTAATGTGAAGGACATAATGCATCTACTTGCTTTGTCAGCTAGTAGAACGCTTCCTAACTTTAAATACAGAGTGTGTAGAGGACCAAAATCTCCTTGGATTTTTCTTTTCTCCTCTTGGTGTAAGTATTTAGTAGTAGTAACAAAAATTGAGTTGACTCTGGGGACTAGCATGCTGGTGTAATACATAAGGCTAGATGTAAAGGAGCAAATGGCACATGCATTGGTGGGGGAAATGCTGGTGCTAATACTGGTATTGAATATTAATACTTATCTCCCTGTCAAGTTATGTTTATGGATTGAGGGTAAAGATGAGAAGGGATATAATACTGTCAGCTGAGGTATCCCTACGCTGCATATACTCAGTTTCCAGTGATCTATTGCTGAACAGTAGTGGCTTTCTGTTTACTAGGACTTGATGAAAGTCTAAAAAAAAAAAATCTATTTTTTTATGTAGAGAAAATCTATTTCTCTACAATAGATTCTTATAACAAAGTCTGTGTGAGGCACGTACCTAAGATAACCCTGCATTGTCCTTAGTGAAGTGTGTAACTACAGTATGATCTTCTGGAGCCTTAAGGGAAGAGCTAACACTTTAAGAAGCAGGTAATGCCTACATCAAATTTCTGCACATTTATTTGTTTTTTTTATGCTAATCTTGACAGTTGCTCAGCTTGAGTGCCTGCAGAAGAGCAGCAGCCTGTCAGGACAGTACGATTCATAATCTATGTACAGTCAATTCTTGATTTGTATGCAGGAGAAGATGAAGACCCAATAGCCTACCTACCAGGGTCAAGGTGACATTGTGAACTGGCCTGGACAAATAAATCATTCCATCACATTTAGCAGAATGGTTTAAAAGTCAGCAATTGATGGCCCCAAATTCCGCAGTGCCATTTTGGAGAGTGAGTTTTAGCTGTTTGACACCTTGGTGAGCAGTGAAGGGTGCCCTTTGCACTGGTGAGTAGAAGTCTATAGTATCTTCTGCTCTCCAACTGCTAAATAGTGCTGATGTTCAGCACCATTGGCTCCTTATCCCCCTCATCTCCAACTACAGCAGCATCTCTGTTTTCTTTGAGGCCTGGTCTTGGGCTGTGCAGATACCTGCTTGCAGCAGACAAGACCATTATTTCCTTGATCTGTTATGGTACACAGGAGAGAAGGATGCCCCAGGATAACTCTTTTTGGCCTTCACCAATCAATCAGACTTGAAATTCTCCTGAAGGGAGGGCTTCTTCTTACTGACTTGTCTATTGCTTCCCTTCACCTTCCTATCCCCACATTCTCCCTTATTTATGTGAAAGCACAAGTGTACCCATTCCAAATGTCCCATTCTTCTCTAATTTAAGCTCACCAAAATGCATTTGGGGCCTTCTAATTTTCCTTCCTCAGTCTGGTTACAGCAGTTTTTCTTATAAACAAACAAATAAGCAAAAGCAACAACAAAAACCTGCAGACTTTAGATGAATGTTCATAACAGCTGCTGAGGATTAGAACAGCTGCTAGTTAGCCACTTAGTGCCAGGTGGGCTCTGAAGCCATCTGGCTGCTGGCCCAGGTGGCTTTTCCAGGCAGGTCACTGCTGGTGGAGGCAGCAGCAGGTTCTGATGTGGTCCTGGGGGTAACCTCCAGGGCAGGACATGAGGGGCTGGGGAAATGCATTTATGATGTCAGTGATTGCATGTGCTTGTGGTGACTGGAGAATGCATTTTGGGTGCTGATTTTATGGCAGGAACTGGGAAACAACAAGAGTGTTAGACATTAGGAAGAAATTCTTCAGTGTGAGGGTGGTGAGACACTCGGACATGCTGCTCAGGGAAGTTGTGGCTGGCTCTTCCCTGGAAGTGTTCAAGGCCTGGTTGGATGGAGCTTGGAGCAACCTGGGCTGGTGGGGGTGACCCTGCCCATGTAATGCCCATCACCATGTGATAGTGATCTCTGAGGTTCCTTCCAACTCAAACCAGTCTTGGATTAGAAACAATTTGTATGTTTCATGCCTGGTGTGTGGCCTTTATGAAACAAAGGAATGGTTTTAGTGTGGGCAGGGGTCCGTACCACAAACACTGAAATTAAGCAAGCAGTTTGAATATCTGAGGCTAGGGGGAATTGGTGCCAAAGGAGAACAGCTACAAGTCTCCAAAGAAGTGTCTAGTTTCTCTATTTAGAAAAAAATCTCAAACCTATGCATTTTTAGCCATGAAGTATCTAGCTATTACTCTTTTTGCATAAGACCACAGAAGCAGCATGTCTATGTTGCTCTGCAGTGCAATCTTCACAGTATTTTTTTGCTCTGATTTTTGAATTGTGGCTTTGGGTTGTTGGGTTTTTTTAAAGTTTTTGTTTGTTTTATTATGTTTTTTTCCAAGCAGCTGTCAGCTTGAACTTCTGTATGTGAGGAATGAACGTTTTTTGAAAGGACTGTGCCCTTGCTCCTGCTGCCTGCTCTGGTTCAGCTCACACTTTCTGGCTAATGAGTCCAAGCTTTTTTTTTTTTTCTGAATCAGAGAGCAGAAGGACAGTCATTGAAATGGCTAGGAATGGTTTTCAGAGGGACTCAGTGTTGAGGCTGCCACCCTTGCTGAGGAGGGGGGGGAGGCAGAGGAGGAGTTCTGGCCACCCCAAAGCTGAGGTAGGTATGGGTGGGCCAGGAGAGGGTTCTGGGGGAGGCTGAGGCAACTGGTGCTCCTCATGCTGGTCTGGTCAGCATTTCTACATCTCCTGATTTGAGAGCTCTCATCTTAACACCTTTTCACGTGAATTCACTTTAGAAGCAAACTAATTCTTACCTGCTTCAGCAGTTGCCACATGTGAAGCTAATGAGCTTCAGTAATCCCTTTGAAGCATCCAGACCCTTTGGTTCCTGCCTGTAAGAGGATCCTACATACCAATCCCAACAGCAATGGAAATGCAGTCCTCCTGCCTGTTGACAAAAGAAATCAGTGCTGGTTATTTTAAGTGGGGTGTCTCCTGCATTTCTGTGAGCCATTTCTGCTGCCTTCATTTGGCCTCTGCTTCATTCCTCAGATATATATATATATATTTTTTTTTTTTCCATCTCTGTCCAGCATTTGGCCACTAGCTCTTGGAACAATATGTAGATTTGCTGCTTAACTATTATTTTAGACACATTGCACTTAGCCTTCTGGAGTGTGCAAGTTAATACAGTTTAAGTGTCTAGCTAACAAAGCTGACAAGCTGAAATAGACTTATCAACTAATATTATTGTCCCAGTGACAGTGCATTGAAATAATATATTGTAAGTATAGGCTTCAGTGTGTTTATACCTTAAAAAAACCCACCCTAAATCATCTGTGAAATGTCCCTCTAATGTGTGAGGGAGAACTTTGTGGTCTTGTAAGGCATTTCCTCCTGCTGAACCTGACACCTTGTTAAATCGCATGTAAATCTGGTGTCTGACTGGTTTGGCTTGATTGGAAGCCAAGGAGTGCTGGAGCTTGGCCACACTGCTGTCAGCCTGTCCATCCTGGCTGGTTTTTTTTTTTAATAGAATTTGGACATGAGATTTTAAGAGTAGGTGGTCACTGAAAAAAACAACACTAAAAAAATACAAGAAACAACCCCCTCCAAAGCCAACCAACCAAAATCACAACAAACAAAAAAAAGCACCAAAGTTGCTGTTCAGTGTGGGAGGAGGTAAAGGAGTACAAATTAATTTCCATATTGAATCAGATCCATCACCTTTCCAGTCTAGCATGTTTCTGCCTGTGACCAGGACCTGAAAAAAGGTGTCAGGAAGATGCAGGATAATGCTACCAGCAAAAGGTAGCAATCCCTAGCCACTAGAGACCATCTTAAGCTTCAATGCCTGAACTTTAACAATTTTTCCAAAATGTCTTGAACTTTTTATGTACACTTGCATGGTATTACTGTGTTTTATGTGCAAAACTGGCCAGTGTCTTGCTGGTATTTTCCCAGCAAATGGTATTTTCATCCCATCTTCTTTAGCAATGTACTGCCATTTATTCTTCATGTTTTCATTGGAATACTGATCTCTCCTTTTTTTTTTTTTTTTTTTTTTTTTTTTTTTTAAGTTAGGCATTTGATAAAAGCAGATTTGTATTTGCTCCAGAAATGCACATAACTTTCATTCCAAGCTGGATATAAAATGTTAGTTGCTTTACTGCAAATACTTTACTAACATCACAACTCCTCTTCAGTTGAAAGATTTGTGGTTAAACACTGACTGGAAGTTGGCATGTCTTTTCCTTTTCCATTGCAGTGATAGTTCTATTTTTTGTGATTTGTTTTCAGCTACAGGTAACTGGCAAGATTGAAGAACTGATATTTACTTCTTTTTTTTTCTTTTTTTACGTGCATCTTTGCTTTTTTGTTATCATACTAGGATTTTTTGGAATAAGCAGAGAAACATTCTCAAAGTTCAATATCAATAGCAAGAAATGCCTGCAAGTGACTTACAAATTTTGTAAGCTGTTGATCTTATCCAGAGCTTGTATACCAAACATTAATGCTGTCTGGGAACCCATGATAAGCAGAGAGCATATAACTGAATCTGCTTTGCTAGCTCCATATTTATGTGACTAAAGCAACCTGACCTCTCAAGAGAGCAAAATAATCTACAGTACAAAGAATGTGGCTCAAATAAAGCAGCTTGGGGAACAAAGGAAGATTGGGCACCTCTGGGCTTAGACTCTAGTGTGGAAAATTAAATCTTGGCCTGTACCATACATAATCTTGAAAACAGCAACACTGGAGTTTGGCATCGCTGCAGCAAGCTGGAGCTTGGAGGCACTGGATGGTTTGTAATCTGGAAGCTGTTTGTAATGCATCTGCATGAAGGTTTTCTGAAAAAACAGGACTGCAGGAGGTAGCACCCCACCTGTTAGTGTGTATTGCTGGGCCCAGGTGTCATTATTATGGTGCATTATAAAAGAAGGGAATTAATTTTTATTAGTAGCACAGGAATCCAGTGACCAAACATTTTGAAAAATAGTATGAATCCTAAAAGGGCAATGTTTGCTGTGTTCACAGCAGTTTGATGTGATTTTGCCTGTGTGGCTTCCTCTGAATTCCTGTTGCTAATCAGGATGTCAAGGCTCTGGGCTTGATGGTTTTTTTCCTGAGACAACTTGGAGACAATATTAGTGGTCTTCAGCACTTTGTTGTTTCTGTATGGCTTGGGGCATTGGAGCTGGTGTCTGCCATCTGCTCCCAGCATTAGGCTCAGAATTTTACTTTCCCATTTCTTCTGTGTGTCTGCAGATACATAAAGAGCTGCAATCAGTGACACCCTTTCTATCCTGTGTGTTGTCAGTCAGTGAACCTTCTGGCCCAGGCAGCTTTGGACTGGCAGTGTCCCTGGTTTGTGACTCAGGGCAGTGAATTGCTAAGCAGACACTAAGGGGCAGATAGGGGCATCTTTGCTTTACCCCGTGTGGAAGGGGAGCTGTATGCCCTCAGTTCTAACAAGGTCTGGGGTTGATGCACACTGGCTGCACATCCTTTACCCTCTGGTGCTGCTGCTTACTTGCTCTCTCCGTTGTGATGCTCTGGCATTCACTTGGAGGCTTCTGGTAGCTAAATCACGCTGAAAAATGTATTTGTCAGCCAGTGAAGGTTTTTGAAATGCAAGGTTTTGCGTGGATTTCTGGTTATTAGTGACATTACCACACGATCCACCTCTACTGATGGGATGCAGGGTCTCTTGCTTGCATGTAGTTCTGTATCTCCACAAGTTGTGTTTGCAGCCTGCATGGTGTGTCTGTCCCAGAGCCCAGGACTCAACCTCCCAGCTGAGGTGAATTCTGTCTCTTGTGTACCCACTAGTGACATGAAGCCACTTTGCTGTCTCTGTTCTTCTCGATTCAAATGTTAATTGTTTTTTCCTGCATTGTTTGTTTGTTTTGCAAACTTTCTTCACCCTTGATTAGAAGCAGCGGTGTAACTTCTGGGTCTGTTTGCATCAGGAGCAAACCCACATCTGTATTTTATTAAATACAGCTTGGTCAGCAGCAGTGTTCTGCTTCTCAAAAGGGAACGTGTGCATGTATGGGATTGTGGAGCACCTAAGGATTTTGTAAATACAGTAATACAAAAAACCTGCCAAACCCAGAAAATCCGAAGCTCGTCATTTAGACTTTCCAAGTTGGTGCAAACAGACAGTGAGCAAATTTATGTGCTCCAAGGGCTGCAAGCAAGCAGGAACTGAGTGCAGGGAAAAAATTCGATTTACTTGAGTTTTACCTCATCACACATTTTATTACCTGGTGGTCTTCTCCTTCAAGGAAATGGAACCAGTGGACAACATGAAAACTCAGTCTAAGCGTCATCCACTGGAAGATAGGCTAGGATTCCTGCTTGCCAAGGCATCTGTCATTCTCTCTGCCTGCAGATGGAGAGGCAGATTTTAGAAACACTCAGACTTGTGTTTATTCAAGAAAAGTTCGACACTTGTGAGACGGTGAGGATGTGAGATGTAACCTTCCTGAATGTCACACAGAAAGAGGAGATTGCAAGCTCCAGCCTTAACCTGCCCAGGAGGTGATGGGATGGTGCCTCCCAGGACCACTGCAGCACGGTGTTAAAGGCACTGAGAGGTGGAAAATATCTCTGGCTAGCATTCATTTTAAAGTGCTACAAGCAATTTACTGTTATGTGTGGGGTTTCTATGTATCCTTGTTCGGGCTTCTGTAGACTAAGAATGCTGTATTCAAATTTGCAGTGCTTTCGCTTCAGGAATATATGTAAATGCAAATTTTAAGCAATTACAGAGTAGACATTAAACTCACTAATATTTCTAATGATGTTGTTGTTGTTTTTCCCTGCTGCCAGTGAGATGGCTATTTAGTAACTCCTAGCCGACTGGAATGAGCAATATGTGAGAGCTTTATTTTTTTCAAGCTGTATAATTCAGCAGCAGACAGCTTAGTTCTGCTTTCTTTTCTTTGTCCAATAAAGGACAAAATGATCCTTTATTGTTTTGTGTACGAAGAGGCATTAGCAAGCTCAGTGGAGTTGTCTCCTCATGGTAACCAATGCCTAGTACTTGGCTCTAGGCTATGTAACTGGTTAAGCAAGTGCCTGCATCTCTTTGAAAATCTGACCTTTTTTTTTTTTTTAGAAAATGTTGGGTTTTAGTCTGTTAATTCTCAGCTGTTTCTATTTTTAGCAACAAAGAATGTGAGATAAGCTGGCCAAAGGAGTAGACTCTTCTTAAAAAATATTCTTTTGGTTTGTACTCAGGCTGAAGAATTACACCAGGAAAACATTTTTGTGGGGAAAAAAAAAAAAAATAAAAATTCAAAGGAATCAAATTTTGCACCTAACTAGGGTGACACTTGGTTATTGTGGAGCCATGAGCCCCTTCAAGATTCTGCTGCCTCTTAATCCTTCAGATCATGGAGAACATTTTATTTCAGTTTTAGATGACAAACAAATCTGTAAGCAACTTTGCTTACAAAACTCCCTCACTGAATATTTCAGTTGTTTTCTGTTTTCTTGGTTGTGTTCTTTCCTGGCATAGGACCTTCCCTGTCATTTTGACTGTGTGAGAGGGGGATCTGATTTCAGTAGAGCATCATACTGGTTTTGCTTTATCTTCCAAAGAGATCTCCCCAGCATAACCTTTTTGTTGTTTGGTTGTTTTTGTGGTAGCATCCTGGTATTTTGTGCAATGCCAAAGTGACCAAGCTCCAGGTAGTCCTTGACCCTCTTTTTCCACAGATTCAGGAATAGTTTCTTCTGATAGCTTTGAGTTATAAGAAGTCTCTTTTAGTGTGATGAGTTTCATGCAAAAACTATAAAGCAATTGAGATCAGATTCTTCTGCAAAATAAAGGATGTGTAATCTGTATAGAAAACAATCATCAAACCTAGAGGAAAATTTACTTTTTACTGAGTCTGTCTTTTGGAAACTGGCACTTTAAACCCAGTTTAAATGCAGTCTGATCTAGGACTTCATTTTAGGTGAGTTGGTTTTGGCCTTTTTGTGTAACATCTTAGTTACTTGTTAAGTCTGCCTCATCCATTTGTTGTCCAAATTCCTTCTCCCATTTGTAATTATTGTGGAGAATTTTGAGTTCCTGAGATCTAAGACATCATCAGTTGAAGATGAAATTTGTAGCAATCTCCTTGATTCTTAGCAATCAGATTTGCTGGACTATTGAGGAATATGATAGCATGTGTTTTCTAATTGCTTGGAGTCTGCTGATGTATCAGTAATCATGCAGACACAGAAGCTGATATAATTTTGGTTGATGATACTGATTTTGATAAACCTTCATCAGCTCATTAGGGTAAATTTCTCACTGGCTTCAAGAGTGCTGTAATTAGCCTTTGGGCATCATTCCCTTGGGGGGGGAAGGAGGGGCTGAAGGACCATGTGTACTGCTGTGGCTGGTAGGTGATGGCATCTTGGCAAGAGAAAATCTGTCAGGGTTTCACTTGATCTGCAGCTTCACAGCATCTTCAGCAGCAGATTATTAACAATAACTGATAATTACCATCCACATGATTTGGTGCATTTCCCAGGGGTTGATGTGTGCTTCTTACTGCTTTGTGAGGTGTGCTGCCCTCACATCTCCTAACTCCAAGAACCCTGGGATGTGTTTGGTGTTCCCTTGGTCCACAGATAAATGGCTATACAGAATTTGAGGTGGAGGTTGGTTTTGTTTAGTTTCAGATGGTGTTAAAACCAAAGAAGGTTTTCAGTTTGTCTCTCATAGATGTGTATA
>JAAWXA010000016.1:1031864-1088874 GCA_038090715.1 Florisuga fusca | reverse complement strand
AAAAATTCAAAGGAATCAAATTTTGCACCTAACTAGGGTGACACTTGGTTATTGTGGAGCCATGAGCCCCTTCAAGATTCTCCTGCCTCTTAATCCTTCAGATCATGGAGAACATTTTATTTCAGTTTTAGATGACAAACAAATCTGTAAGCAACTTTGCTTACAAAACTCCCTCAGTTTTATTTATTTATTTATTTATTTAATTTATTTATTTATTTCAGTTGTTTTCTATTTTCTTGGTTGTGTTCTTTCCTGGCATGGGACCCTCCCTGTCATTTTGACTGTGTGAGAGGGGGATCTGATTTCTGCTCTTTGTTCCTAACATCTCGGGGTGGGGGTGGTGACTCTTTCTTTGTTGGTGCACTTGCTTAAGAAGCTCTGAGGTTTTTCCTTTACATCCCCAGTCTTGCTGTGTTTCAGGGTGTGCCCTGACTTTCAGAAGACAGTCCAGGCTGCAGTGAGATGCCCAAGGAGGCAGCCCAGGCCAGCTCCAAAGCCTCCAGTGGTCCCTGTGCAGCTTGGGGTGTAGTCACATCTCAGCAGACTTTTAGGTACATCAGCTCCTTGCAGAAGTCAGTAGAGCATCATACTGGTTTTGCTTTATCTCCCAAAGAGATCTCCCCAGCATAACCTTTTTGTTGTTTGGTTGTTTTTGTGGTAGCATCCTGGTATTTTGTGCAATGCCAAAGTGACCAAGCTCCAGGTAGTCCTTGACCCTCTTTTTCCACAGATTCAGGAATAGTTTCTTCTGATAGCTTTGAGTTATAAGAAGTCTCTTTTAGTGTGATGAGTTTCATGCAAAAACTATAAAGCAATTGAGATCAGATTCTTCTGCAAAATAAAGGATGTGTAATCTGTATAGAAAACAATCATCAAACCTAGAGGAAAATTTACTTTTTACTGAGTCTGTCTTTTGGAAACTGGCACTTTAAACCCAGTTTAAATGCAGTCTGATCTAGGACTTCATTTTAGGTGAGTTGGTTTTGGCCTTTTTGTGTAACATCTTAGTTACTTGNAGCTGAACCAGAGCAGGCAGCAGGAGCAAGGGCACAGTCCTTTCAAAAAACGTTCATTCCTCACATACAGAAGTTCAAGCTGACAGCTGCTGATGTATCAGTAATCATGCAGACACAGAAGCTGATATAATTTTGGTTGATGATACTTATTTTGATAAACCTTCATCAGCTCATTAGGGTAAATTTCTCACTGGCTTCAAGAGTGCTGTAATTAGCCTTTGGGCATCATTCCCTAGTGTATCTGGGGGGGAAGGAGGGGCTGAAGGACCATGTGTACTGCTGTGGCTGGTAAGAGAAAATCTGTCAGGGTTTCACTTGATCTGCAGCTTCAGCAGCAGATTATTAACAATAACTGATAATTACCATCCACATGATTTGGTGCATTTCCCAGGGGTTGATGTGTGCTTCTTACTGCTTTGTGAGGTGTGCTGCCCTCACATCTCCTAACTCCAAGAACCCTGGGATGTGTTTGGTGTTCCCTTGGTCCACAGATAAATGGCTATACAGAATTTAAGGTGGAGGTTGGTTTTGTTTAGTTTCAGATGGTTTTAAAACCAAAGAAGGTTTTCAGTTTGTCTCTCATGCAGCTTTTTGAAGATACAGATGAAAGCTAAAAGCTAATCATACCTTTGTCCAGCAGTGCAAAGTGTTTGCAGTGTACCAGCGAGCACATCAACCTGAGCAAATAGCAAGATAGTGTTTTGGTTCATGAGCTCTTTGATTTTGCTTTTGCCCTTACCTTCAGACATCTGGAAGAAGGGAACTTTATAGTCCCTTAAATATTTGTGTCATGTTGAGGCAGCTGATCAGCTGAACATGATTCCTTGCAGTCTTAGTGCCCAGCGAGGTGTGGGCAAATGAGTTGCCAGTACCTTACTAGATGGAAACAGAGGTTTTGGAAGAGGAAGAGCAGAATAACTTCACCTTTAATTTCTGTGTTTTATGTAGTGTTAAAGCAAATGGGTAAATGATGGACTTCTGGGAGTGGGAAGGCAAGAGTTTGACATAAGGCAGCAAAAAGTCAGTTTTCCTCTTAATAGATTGATTTTAAGCAAGCCTTGGCTGTAGCCATGGAAGGTACTTTCATTGCCCTGTAATTTTGCACAATTTAGTTAAAGTTAAATTTCCTGTTTCATGCAGGTGGTTGCAATTATAAAACTGAATGTATGAGGTAGTTTCTAAGTACTTACAAGAGAGACAATGAAGCTCGGTGAGAATTATAAACATAATAAGAGATATTATAAGAAGATATATAATAATAATATTATATATATTATATATGTATATAGATAATAAAAATTCTCTTATAATAAGAGAATTATAACATAATAAAAGATAGTTTCTAAAAGGGGAGTCTGACTGCCTTATGGCCCTCTCAAATATAAAAGTGATGAAAACTTCCTGAACTTCACCTCACTTTCACCAGGGAATAGGGGTTGTGATGGAAGTCTCTAAAAACAAGGAACTGTTGACAGGGAGTCATGGAATAACAACACACCTTCAGGTCACTGAACAAAAATATATTCTCTCATGAAAAAGTGGGAAACTTGTAATCTGTCCAAAACCTGTTATGTAAAAGTATGATCTGAAATACAGTTTTTATTGCTATAGGATTCTGGAGGCCAAAAATAAATAAAAACATGAAAAATAAGGGGATATTTGACATGGGTAAACTAAATGTTAATAGCACTTCCAAATTTACAGTACGCATTCTGCTTCAAGACTTAAGGCAACCCCCAATTCTGTGAAGTTCTGGTGTTTCTTGTACCTTTCTCTGAAACATCTGTCATTAGCCTATGTAGAAGACAGGATATAGGATTAAAAAGAAGCCCAGTCTCATCTGTTACGCCAGTTTCTGTGGCAAAACACTCCCTGGCAGTATTGGCTTCTGTGTAATTATAACATTCTCTTTTCAGAAGGTAAAGTAACCCAAGGCCTGTCATCTGCATTGAAAGTTTTAAGAGCAAATTAGTCATTAGTCTCAAGTATTTCTCCCTTTATGGTATTACTGAGTTCCTCAATTGAATCATGCTTGGGCTTTGCTGTCTGGTTAATCAGACGTGGCTCTGAGTATCCTGAGCTTCAGCATGCTCTGCGCTGGCATCCTCTGACCAGGAAAATGGTGCCATTTCCCTGGGCAAAGGGGTGCCCAGAGTCTCTTCCTGTAATAGATGCAGGTCTTAAAAGGTAGATCTCAGTTCTTCATAGAAAATGGATAGTGTACTTGAGAAGCTTTCATGTTTTTTGCTGTACTTTTAACGTTTGTGGACATCTTGGGTATTAGGCCTCTAAGCTGCTTTGCCTTGCACAGATGGTGCTTTACTTTCTGTATGAAATGTGATGCTTTTTAATTTCCCTTGGGTCATCTCGGTGAAACTGGCTACAATGTCCTCAATGGATATTTATCTCTTATATCTCTGACATGCCTATCTGAAATAAAATTTAATCTGATAGGAGAAATATGTGGGTGTCTTTAAGTGTAGTCAGATCTAGCACACTCAATCATCTGTTTCAGCCCTGGTATATTCAATAATTACTGTACTATTAATGAATCTAGTCTAATATACAGAAATAATTATATTAAATATAAAGAAATTAAAAAATATTATTATTTGAATAATAATCTGCATCTCTTTAAAGACAATTTTTTTTTCTGTGTTTTAAGGAGCTAGCAAAAGATGATTAATTGCAAACGCAATGCATGACTAGACAAGAAGTGTTATGAAATGGCAATATGGCCTTGACCTGGCATAACGCCTGGTATTGGTGTTAGCTGTGAGAACTTGCCCTGTGGCCACTGGCACTCCAGAAGATGCTCTGGTGCCTGAAAGCTCCAAATACATCTTGGATTGGATTGTGACAGCGTTCGTGAATCTCATTGACTTTGGTCTATCTGCTAGGCCATGTGTTTCAATTATATATATCTACTTAAAATGTTAAACTCTTGGCTTTTAAACATTTATTAGTGAAACCCACTGACAGGTTTCTTAAGTGCTGTGGTCCAGTGGCTGGGGTGTCTGTGTGGGCTGCTTGCTCCTGCGCCGCAGAACACTGCTGCTAGGACAGTCACCTGGCAGAGTTTCAAGCAAGATGAAACCCCCCAGGAAGAAACAGAAGGAGGTAAAAGATAAGTGTCATGTCTAAAAGAGAGGTGTGCTATGCTGAAGAGGTTAGATCTCTGTGATCTGGCACACGGGGAGAGCTGAGGCCCTGGAGACACGGGGGGAGCTGAGGCCTTGGAGACACGGGGAGAGCTGAGGCCCTGGAGACCCGGGGGGAGCTGAGGCCTTAGAGAGCTGCAGCAGAGCTGGGTGGGTGTCTGCTGACCTACCTGTGATAACTTAGCCTGGTTATGGAGCAGCCCTGCTAACATCACTGCCTCATGGCTGCAGAGGGTTAGCAGGTTTGAGGAGGCAGTAATCTCCATCAATGAGCAGCTGAGGGTGATGAAGTGTGTCTTTGGTATAGCTAAATGTGCTCCCTGCCTAAGAACCAGGCTGCTGATACTACTACTGTTTCCAGTGGTTCAGTTTTTCCAGGAGTAAGTCTGACCCAAGGATATGCACATGAAAAAGTCTACCTCTTATCTTGTTGAAAACTGAAGTCTTGTTTTGAGTTGGCAGACGAAAATCAGTATGTTGTTTCCTCTCACAAGGGTTTGTGCTTAGTATCCTGTGCATCACAAAACACTGTTTGGGTGTTGCCTGTTGCTTCCAAAAGCCCTGTATGGCCACTTGGTAACATTTGAAGGTCTGATCCCAGAAGAGGAGGGTGAAAGAAAAGATTGCATTGTTCTCCATAAAAACAAACCACGAGGGTAAATAGTTTCAGCTGTTTACAATGGAAGTTACTTATACAAAATCCTGTGTTTACTAATAAAACAATTGTTTTCTGACTGTCCTAGGCTTTTGGGCAGGCTCATACCAACCACAAGAAGGTAGCAGCAGATGGAGAGAGCAGAGAGGAGACCTTGATTCAGGAATCAGCTACCAAGGAAGAGTACTACATGAAGAAGGTTATGGAGTTGCAGACAGAACTGAAGCAACTCAGGAATGTCCTTGCCAACACCCAGTCTGAAAATGAACGCCTTAATTCTCTTGCACAGGAACTGAAAGAGGTGAGTGCAAGTTCACAGTGTGCACCTCAGCTTGGATTGTTGTTATATTTTGTGTACCAAAATAAGGAAGATTCTTGAACTCATTAATAGTTGCTGAATACCAAATTGCTGTTTTACTGATGTTGTCCAGGTAGATGGAAACAGGAGGCTATGCATGGGCTTCCTGTGGTGATTTGTAGGTCTAATAGCAAATTTCCTTTGAAAGTGTCGTGAGAGAGAAATCAAGGAGAACATGATGTGTTCCTTGTAAGCTAGTGAGCAAGATGAGCAGTGTGGTTTTCCCCAGCCCCTGTTGCTGTGCTTGGCTTTGGCTTGCCTCATGGTAAAAGTTTTATATTTATATTGGCAGTGAGGAATGCTGCTGCTGTCTGGAAGTATTGAGGATGCAAGTGGAATGGGATCTGCCTTATAGCTCAGAAGCATAGTGGAAATTCCTTCTTTGATTTTTTTTTTTTTTTTTTTTACTGCTGATGAGAGAAAAACTACTTTGGCTATTCTCTGTCTTGTTGTAGAGGAAGTCTGTAGGCAGATCTAGTCTTTATAGCATTTACTTTTTGGAAGTCTGTATTATTGCCTGTTGAGAGAACTGACTTGGAAAATGACCACAGGAACCTTTACTTCCATACCAACTGTTCTGGATTTTATCCAGATAAGAAAGAGGATGTGAAACAAGCCTGATGGTGTGTCCTCTGGCCAGAGGCCTCCTCCTGTCAGAACTAAAAGAAAGTTTAAATGAAGGAAAAAACCAAAACAAAACACCAAATCAGCTGGGACTGAATCTCTGCTTTATTTTTAAGGGAGATTTGCTTGTCAGGGCTGGCTGCAAGGGTTTCAGCAGTATCACCTTCCTCCTTCCTTTCCCCCCAGTGATGCTCAGGTTCCCACTGAGGCTGCAGGGCAGCCCTGGAAAAGTCCCAGGCTGGGCTGCTGGAGGCAGGAAGACAGGGAGTCAGGAGTGCATGGATGGGGATCAAAGGCAGACTAATGGATAGAATCCTCCCAGGATGCCAGCCATGGGTGAGGAACTTGACCCTCATGATCTCTCAAATCCACACCCAGTACAACACCTGTGGGTGGGACCAGCCCATAAGGTCAGTTTTGGTCACCTGTCTGCTCAGCTCCTCCCTAAAGGAGCTTTGCAGGTGTGACCCCTTTGCTCCCTTTATCTTTCCAGTGTATAAAATGTCTCTCAGAAGTGAACAGTGGCCTTGGTTCTGCAGACCATTCTCCAGCAGGAACTCTAAACATGGAGTGTTATCAGTCCTAGAAGCAGACACTGACTGAGAGACCTGCCACTAAGCTGCTTAGAAGAGAAAAAAAATAGAAGAAAAAAAATAGAAGAGAAAAATCTTAGAAAATTGGTTCTGTCCTGGCCTAAACCAGGACATTTTGGAAAGAGAGAAGTGCCATTTGGTGCACCTGGAGTTGCTGTAGCAAACACAAGTGGTCTTGACACTTTCTGTTGAATTATCTAACTTGGGCCTGTTGAGACAGGCTGACAGGGTGGTTACAGCTGATGAGTTTTACTGCTGTCATTACCTAGCTCAGCAGCTCCTGTGTCTTGAAAGAGTCACTGGAAGGAGTAATTGTTCCTGAGTAATTGCTAATTGCCATTCCTTTTTAATCTTCTTTCATCTCTGCTGTGTTTTAGTGGCACCAGAACAGATTTCATAGGGTGATTTGGCTATGAAGTCATGAGAAAGCTGTGTCAGTTGTAGGGAAGCTGAAAAGTAAATGAACAATTCTTTCCCAGGCAAATAAAAGGTGTTCTGGTTATGTTAACTCAGAGTTAACATAACTCAGAGTTAACATAAGTGTCAAGTGACTCCAACAACCCTTACACTCAGTCAAATCCTCTAGATAATTTCCTTAACTAGGTTTACTGCTTATGAAGTACACCCATACACTGAGGAAACCTGAAAAACTAACCAGCTAGCCCTGACACCTTTATTTTTCAATGAAGATGTAGACCTTTGTCTGTTATTGTGAGTAACTGAATGCTTCACTGAATCACACAGAAATTGTCAGCACTCTGATTAGAAGAGCTTCAAGTGGAAGCTGATCTTCAGTCACTGGAAACCTAAGGTGCACTGCAGATGTGGGATAATGAAATTGCTTGCACTCAGCTCTCCATATCCTTGAACACAGAAATATTACAGGTGCTTGTATCAGCTTTCTGGGCCTTACAGTTAAAATACATTATTAGAGATGGAGAGACATTGCTGGGAAGATGCACTGCATCTCTACTGTCAGTGCACAATATTTGAGTGTTTGTTAGTCAGTGTTTATTTTTCAAAGGCAGTGTTTCAGAATGGTAGGCCTTTCAGTTGTTAGGTATGGCCCTGTCTCCTCAGCATGACACTGGCTAAACATTTTTCTGTGAATACACAGGAATCCCATTGCAGAAGTTCTCCACAGAATCACAGAATGTCAGGGGTTGGAAAGGAAGATTGAGTCCCAACTCCCCTACCAGAGGAGAACCAAAACTAGGGCAAGACAGAAATGCATCCAGATGGATCTTGAAAGTCTCCTATCTCTGTGCTCTAGCTTTAATCCCTTGTCCTATCACAGGTCTTGATTTATACACATATATATTCATAGATTTATACACATCAATTAGATCCCCTCAGTTTTGTCCTCTCCAGACTAAAAAGCCTCAAGTCTCTCAGCCTTTCTTCATAAGGTAGGTGTTCCAGTCCCTTAATCATCCTCTTAGTCCTTCTCTCTCAAGTAAATCCCTGTCCCTCTTGAACAAGGGAGCCCAGAGCTGGATGCAGTACTAGAAGGTGAGGTCTCACTAGGGCAGAGCTTACCATATGGGATTCCTGCAAGTAGTACAAAAAGTACAAAATTAACCCAGCAGAAGTCCAGGGTTGCAATACTACTTATGGTCCCTCTTCCTCCTTGAAAAATACTCCACAATGTTGTGATCACTGTCATCAAGGCTATTCCCAATGCTAATATCCCCAGCCAGACCTTCCTTATTTGTTAATACAAGGTCAGCAGTGCACTTCTCATGGGTTCTTCTGCTACCTGCATCAGAAAATTATCATTGATGCACTGCAAGAGCCTTTTGGACTGGATATGCCTGGCTGTGTGGGCTTTCCAACAAATATCAGGGTGCTTAAAGTCATCCAGAAGTACTAAGGAGTGTGATCTAGAGGTTACTTCCAGTTTACTGTAGAAGGCCTCACCAGCACCTTATTGGGCTGGTGGTCTATAGTAGACACCCACAACAGTTTCAACCCCTTCTGCCTCCCCCTGGATAGAACCTGATACATTCCAGTTGCTTGCATAAAGAGGAACACCACCACCTCACCTTTAGTCTGTCTTTCCTAAACAGTACATAGCCATCCACGACAGCATTCCAGTCCTGGGACAACACTCCAGTCCTACCACATTTCAGTGACTGAGATTCTATCATAGCTTTGCAGCCTAACACAGATCTCCAGCTCTTCCTGCTTATTCCCTGTACTCCGTGCATTGGAATACAATAATTTCAGAGAGAGATTCAAGCAGTTAGTTTTCACTTTTGGTATCTGACCATTCCCAGCCATAACCTATTAATGTGTGCCCTGTGTTTTTGTTGTCACATTTATCACAATTTTCCACCCAGAGTGGGATGGCAGACTCAACACTGTCCTTTGGTTTATTTCCTAGTGAGCCTGGTTTTATTCCCTTCCCTCTTCAAGCCTAGTTCAAAGCCTTCTCAATGAGCCCTGCCAGCTCCTGGACAAGTTTGTATTAACCTCCTCTGGTTTTTGTTAATGTCATCAGTGAAGGAAAAGTATGTCTGAAGTTATAATTACACTTGGCTTTCCCACTAGGATTTGTAGCTAAGTTTCTGGATAGTCTTTGGTGTTGCTTTCTGTTCCTCCCTCTTGAATGTGCTCATAACCCATGGAAGCAGATGCCCAGCACATCACCCCTGCAGCCCAGGAGGGAAAGCCACTGTGCTCTGCATTCCCTAAAAACTGTATCAGGAGCTGTGCTTAAAGAGGCAAGGGTTTTATTATACCAGAGAGGAAGTGGAACCAACACTTTATTGTGCTCTGAATCACAGCACTTGTGCCAAGTGGAGAAAAGTGTGAGTAGTGTATTGCAGTGTCTTCTAGATTTGAAGTACTATAGTTTGTGTAGTCTTACCAGTATTTTTGAATAGAACCAAGAGGGCTCTTTCTTACCTTTTTAAATAAATGGAGGAAAGAGGGGTACATTTTAATGGAACAGAGTGATGTGATGCTCTCCATGTGATTACCTTAATATTTCTGGATATATTGCCAAGGTCAATGAAACTCAGAGTAAAGTTAATTGTGTAGCAAAAATATGCTTGTAGAGCACTTGTCTGCTGTACATACTCCCATGATGTAAACCACTTTTCCCATTCTAAATTATGTCTATTCTGTAATGATGCATATATAGGCCAACAGCTTGGAGAAGGGAAAATGCTGAAAGACTTTTTGGCTTTCATTAGGAGAATTGTGGAAAAGAAAGGGAGAAAAAATTGCTTGATGTGTAGAGGAGTTCTCCCCAGTCAGAAAGGACAGTAGCAGAAGATTTGTAGTGTTTGGAAGCAGAAGCATGAAGAATGGAACAGGAGGTCAGAGAAGTGAAGAGCTTATAATTATGTAAAACAGAGAAAATGGGGAAGGAAGATTACTTGAGTAGTAATATTTGGATTAATTGGAGTGAAGGAGACTAAAAAGCTCTAACAGTTTGTGGTGGATGGAGCTTGGAATTTTTGCTTTGTGGGAGTTTTGTATTCACTTAGGGAAGGTGCAAATAAAGGCTTTTCTAGAAAGACTCCCTCTAAGAGGCCCAGAGAGTTGGATACCTCATGGGGGCGGAATGAGTTGAGAGAGGTCATGGTTACCAGAGAAACAGAAGCAAGGCTTTTGAGCTAGAGAAAGAAGCAAGAAAACAGAGGGTTGGGGTGGGATGTTGACCAAAGAGCAAGGAGCAAGTGGAGGCAGATGGACCAATTAAATAGTCAAGAGGATGGAAAAGAAAAGAAGAAGAAGAAAAAAAAAAAAAATGCTTTGCATAGGCTTTTATAAAATCAAATGGCAAGCTTTGGAGTCTGTGGGAAAAGGATATTTTGTTAAAAAAAAAAAAACACACACAAAAAAACAACAACCAAACCAATCAACAACAACAAAAAAACCTGCAAAGCACAATTTCCTCTGCTCTGCCTGGTGAGTTGCAAAGTCTCATCTTCTGAAGGTGTCTCTGGGTGTTGGGATTGTCCAGTCCACAGGAGTGGCTGTAGGGTTGACTTCACACAAAATTTTCTGCCATTCCCATATGTTGTTCAAGAAAGGCTGCAGGAATTTGCACGCTGTCTTGTCTGCCTTGAAAGCTCACAGAAATCAATCAGCACTGGATTTGGGAGTAAGGCAGCAGTGTGATGTGGCATTCAGTGTAACACTGGGGGTAACAAAGGTTCTTCCCCATTTCTCTGTGTTCCAGGATCCTATGGCAACCCTTAACTTGTAATGGAAAAGCCTCTGAGCACAAAGACACGTTTAAACTCATGCTAAAATACACTGAAAGAGTTATCTCTGAGTGAGCAGTGTGTCTCACAATCAGCTGTTAAATATGTGCTCCAAATATGAAGGTGGTTGTTTGCAGATGGGTGAAAAATCTTGGGTTTTAGATGAAAAGCAGCGATGTGACTTGAAGGTACTGAGCCTGTCAAATTTGGCATGCAGGACTGGATTTCTTGTCCTCTAGTGTGCTGAAAGAATTAGAAGGGTCACAGGGTGAATAGTATTGTTTCATTAAAAAAAAAAACCCTCCCTGTTGTACAGTGCAGGGAGTTCCAAGGCAGTGGTTACAGTATGACAGCAGCATGCTGGCTCAGCACATGGCAGAGGGCTGCAGGTGGCAGCTGGGTTCTTCCCACATTTTTTTTTTCATTGAAGTTGATTTTTGTACTGACAGCTTCTTTTTTTTTTTTTTTTTTTTTTTTTTTTTTTTTTTTTTTTTTTTTCTTTAAGAATAATAAGAGCTGAGTATTTTTACAGAAAGGGAAGTACTGCATAATGTTTATCCATTTGAAACATAATAAAAATCTATTCCAAAGATGATGAATTGTCATGAAAATTCAGTTGATGTGCTTTGCACTCATTCAAGAAGGCAGCTGCTCTTGATTTCTCTATTGTTGTGCACTGGTATATTCAGAGGAAAGATGGTAACAGCAGTGTATCTCTTGCTCTAATGGCTGCTGTCTAGAGACTTGGTGTCCAAAAATGAATTAATGCTGAAAATGGGGGCAGTGCAAGTCAGTGTTTGAGCTCTGTTCAGATTGGAAATTTTAAAGAAACATTAAAAAAAATTGATGCTCTTCTGACATTATGAAATTCTAAATGCAGTTCTCAAAGTTTCAATTAGACATGAAGATTCCATGACACCCTGTTGTTTGGGAGTTAACCTGGTGGTGTGCTTGCTGGGGGGTGGAATCTGTTAATTGTTCTGTTACTATTAAATTGCTGCGTGCTCATCAGTGCTGCATTAATAGCAGGAGGAGTCTGGCTGCAGGTGGAGACTGCTCCTCATCTTCATCATGACCTTTCTTCTGCCCAGGGTTTCTGACTGGCATGAGCAGTGGAGGGAGGATTTCATCTCTTAGATATTAGGAAAAAATTCTTTGCAGAGAGGGTGATCAGGCATTGGAATGGGCTGCCCAGGGAAGTGGTGGATTCTCCATCCCTGGAGATATTTAAACAGAGACTGGATGTGGCACTGAGTGCCATGGGCTGGGAACCACGGGGGAGTGGATGGAGGGTTGGAATTGATGATCTCTGAGGTCCTTTCCAACCCAGATGATTCTGTGATTCTGATTCTCTTGCAGGCAGCCCTGTGCTTTTAACAGATACAAAATCAATAGGGACATTTGAAAGAGTGGCTGGAGAAGCTCTAATCAGTCAAACAATGGCTTGAAGAGTTATTTTGCAAACTGTTTATTAAGGAGGTTTGCTCCTCCTTTTGTTTGTCTTTTTTGGTTTTTTTATTTGGTTTTGGTTTTTCTAATTTTTGGGTTTTTTTCCCATACAGAGTGAAAACCACTCTGCCTGTAGTGTGATGTAGAGATGCAGAAGAAAAAAATTGCTTTGTTTTCCCTGTGCTTGGCACTGTTTCCATTAAAGTAGGTGGCCCTTGGCAATCTATTTAAGCAATATTTGTTCAGGTCAGATGGACTTTTTTTTGAAAATAGGAAAGAGTGTGTACTGCAGCATGCTTCAAAGCAATATTGTAATATGCCTGGGGGAAAAAAAGTCTTTTGTTTCACCTAGTAGTACTGCACTGATAAACTGACTCAGAACTGCACCTTGAGATTTATTTTCAGTCACATAGGGCATGTTTTTAAAACATGGCTTGTGAGAGAACATTGCTTGGGCAGAAGCACTAAGAGCCAGCTAGGAATGTGCCTGTAGTATCAGCAGTAACATTGCTGTTGTTGCTCTTGCCACTGTATTAACATGCTTTTTTGTTTTGTTTTGGTTTTTTTTCTTTCTCTTTTTCTTTCTCTTTTTCTTTCTCTTTTTCTTTCTCTTTTTCTTTCTCTTTTTCTTTCTCTTTTTTTTTCTCTCTTTTTCTTTTTCTTTCCTTTTTTCTTTTTTTCTTTTTTTCTTTTTTTTCTTTTTTTTAAGCCCTATGTTCTGTTTAGTCCAATTTGTTCCTTTTGTTAGGTGAAGTAAATCTGGGTTATTACTGAGTCAAGTTTCTCTCCCCAGGTCCCTGTAAATGGCCACTGGATCATCTGCAGTTAAAGGAAGGGGACCAGATTTTTTAGAAGTTCCATTGATTAGTATTCTCTCCCTTCATGTCATTAGTGAGTGTAGCTAACTCATTAACCTCTCCTACTTTTTAGCATTGGATTGTCCCAAAGGATTTATCTTCTGCTGTCAAAGTTTCTTCTTACCTGGGTTATCCTGACCCACCGTGGCTGCTGAAATGGAAAAGGTGACTTATTTCAACTTGATAAATAGCTGCTTTGGGTCTGTTTTTGGAGAAAAGCTAAGGAATTTCATGGTGTTATGGTTATGTGGCCACTATGAAAACACCCAGTGGCTCTAGGAGTGGTATTTGTTGGGTCAGCTGATGGCAAACTAGCAGTAGAGATGGTTGTGTCATCACAGGCACTAACAACTGCTTCCCAGAATAGGATGCCACCACTTCCACTGGCATGGTATTTTGCCCTCAAATGAAGAATCTAGAATGGAGACTTGACCTTTTTGTCTCTTAATGATGGCTATATATGTGCCAGCTGTTATCCTAACAAAGCTGTTTGATCTTAAAAATGTCTCAGCCATTTGAGGTCAGAGGAATTTATACAGAAAGAAAAACTAGTATAGGGTCAATGAACATAGCATTTCTCATGACAAAGGGACTTTTCTGTTTTGCTGCTGCCAGCTTTGCCCACCTATGGATTTTTATACAGTATAATTTTAGTGTCACTTATTAAAACAGTTCTTAAGAAACCCCACAACAAGAGCATGCTCTGTTCTGCACACAGAACTTGTATGCTCCATGCAAAGTGTGTCCTGCAAGGAAGAGGCTGCTGTGGAGCAAATACATTAAAAAAAACCTGTCCCAGTGGTGCTTGTGCTTTTCAAGAGCCTCTTGTAGATGTAAGATAATGGTTGAGAGAACAAGGAAGTCTTTGGGGACAGCATTTAGTCATTGTTTGACAAAGATCCAGTTGCTGTGTCCCCATATCTGTTTCCAGATTTCCATGGAATACAATCTAGATGTCACACACGGTCTGAAGTGCAGCTGTGAAGAGGGGGGGAGTTTTCATTATTCAGTCATACTAAATATGAAGTAATTGTGTGAAGTCATCAGAAAGTTATTAGTCTGTCTTGCTAAGTGGTAAACAAGGCTTCTGGAAGAAAATCCAAGCTGCTTAGATCCTGCTTTTGTTGTAACCTATAGTTTGTTGGGAAACAAAATGCAGGCTGTGATACAGCAGCAGCAGGGGTTATTCTCATCTCCCTTTCCTCTGTTCCTTCCTTCCATTTCTTTTCACTGGATCCTTTTCTCTCACCAGAGGTTCTGCCTGTAGTTTAATACAAGTTATACATGGCAACTTCATTAAAAATATTTGCTCTAGAGCCTTGTAATTCATGCAATCCTTGTGCGAGTCAGGGTGTTGTGTATGGAGGGCCACTCAAAAATATTGCTGGCAGCTTATGGAACAGCATCCTCAGGTGGGGCATCCTGAGTCATCCCAGCTTGCTGCTACAGCCTGACTGCACTGGGGGCAGGAGCTGACCCTGCAGCCAGACAGATGCAGACTGAGCTGAGTGAAAACTGATAGGACTATGTCATTAGCACATTGTGCTCCAGAAGAAGAAGAGTGAAGATGTGGGGTTTTCAAGTCCAAAATCACAGTGTAGAGCTTACTACATCCAGCAGTTGTTTGGGGTCTTGCAGCTGATGAAGATTCAAGTGTTGCAGGGAGCAGAGGGAAGGCTGCTGCTTCCAAATACATGCCTGGACCTGGCTGATGTTCCTTGGAGTTGCACTTGGGATGGACACCATTCCATCACTTGTACCATGTACCTCTGGTCCTTTGTAGCTGTCAGGCATAGCTTCACCTCAGCCACACTCCAGAAAGGGTACAATGCCTGTAAAGGGAAAATCTCTGGTTTTTATCCAGCCCCTGTAATGCTCCTGTATGATATTATTTAATATGACAGCATTTCCTTTCTTACAAGGCATTTTCTATGAAGAAGTAACACTTCTATAATCAAAATGTAAGCAAAATCTTTCATACACCTTTGCTACTTCCAACATGGTATTGTTAATTTAGGCAGATAATTCCTTTGGGATTCAGTTCATTAAAAGGCAGTGGTTTTGAGATTATTGTATCTCGTTAGGACTTGCTAGTGTAAACTAAGCAGCTGGCACATCCCAGAGGTATGGCACCAAGTGAAAATGGGCCACTAAATCTGGGAGTATAAATTCAGACAAAGCTTTCATCTCATGCTCTACATATAAAGTAGCTGTGGCCAAATGAAATCAGTAGGAGACCTCTCATTTTTGAAAGCCATACTAACTTTTTTACTATTTCATTGATATTTTTGACTAATGCTATTTGAACTGTCAATTCTTTTAAGTCTGCCAGGTTTGTGGTATCTAGTGCTGAAGTCCCATAAATGTCTGCTACAGTTGCATCTGCCTGGGAAAGAAACATCATCACCACTGGAAATAGTTAACCAAAACTTTAAAATGCACCTTTAATATTAGAGTGAGAAATATGAGTAAGAAAATAAATGAGCCTCCAACAGACCTTGTAACAGGAGAGGGAAGGCTTTAATTAGCAAGAGAAACTTGTTCTTAAGGTTATTGAAAATATGTGGTTTGTGGACATTTCTGATGAGGCAAGCCTAACATGGATTTGCTTTAGCTGGGAAATGAAACCCTGAGAGCTTTCAAGGATCTGAAATAAATTCAGCAAATTACTGTCTCAAAGTTTGCTCTTTGTTCTCTTTGTTCTGTAACTCCTTAGAGCCACCACAGCTTCTCCAGATAGCAATATCTCACTTGCTGTTTTCTATTAGGAAATGCAGATATAGGGGATGACTTTTTTTCTTTTTTTAAAATTAGCTTTCATTAAGCAGTCTTAATCTGAAAACATAAAAAGCTATGTTTGATGTCACAATATATATATTTTTTAAAGTGAATTAGAGCTATTAATTGAGATACAGCTTTGGTGCTACTCTGTTTGCCTAAGTGTGGTCTGTAGACGAAACTGCAGGAGAGGCAGGAAAGGCTCTGTATGCTTCTAATGTAAGTCTAGCTGGTTTATTTTTCATTTTGTGTTCCTGGAAGTGTGCTTCAACTTTCCAGGCCCTTGCTAGTTTGAATCTGTAGGGAGATTGGACCTTGAGTTCAGATACTCCTGCAGCATGTCTGAGTTCAGCCATCCCACAGGGTGACATCCCTATGCCCTCCTAAAGCTGGGGCAGTGAGCTCTTGTTTTGGTTCCTGAGCTCTTTTCTTCCTTTTTTCAGTGTGAGGGAGGTTTGGTGAAACAAGTTGAAGCTTGTTTCGTTAGCAGATGAAAATACAAACACAGCACACAGAAAACCTTTCAAAACCTGCTAGTTGAGGTGGCCAGCACTGGGTGAGTTGAGGGGGCTAGGAAGCATTGAGCATCTCTGGGGGCAGCTTGTGGGGACACTTTAGGTGGTAATGACCCTCCTTAGAGCTAGGCTTGACTCTACCAGCCCATCTGGAGGTGAAAGATGAGAGCTACCTAAAAGTTTATTGGCAGGCCTGGGAAGGTTTAAATGTTTTCTTTGTGGCAGTGAAGGACATGGAACTCATCCAAGCCTTTAGATTTTTAGATACGGAAAGCAGCTGGAGTTTAACTGCTCCTAGCAAGCAGTTCAGTGCAGGAACAGGGAGACAGCAGTAGTAACTTTACACAGTGCCATTCATAGCACTGCCTTTAAGTTTGGGTCAGTGTTCTCCATCTGGACTACCATGCTTGCTTGAGCAGAGATGCAGAGCCCAGGCCCAGCCATCCCAGTGCTGCTGGAGGACGAGGGCTCCAAGGAAGAAGTGCAGCTGGGAATACCCAGAGAGAATGAGATCCCTTCTTCTGCTCCCAGAGCTCAGGAATGGCTCAGTTTTATAGGTGAAGAGATCACTGTTTGGAAATGAGACCATTAACAGTAAATGATTTAATCCAGTTTTACAATTGGATACTTCAGCAAGACAAGAGGACACGGTCTCAAGTTGTGCCAGGGGAGGTTTAGGTTGGATATTAGAAAGAATTTCTTTATGGAGAGGGTGATCAGGCATTGGAATGGGCTGCCCAGGGAAGTGGTGGATTCTCCATCCCTGAAGACATTTAAAAAGAGACTGGATGTGGCACTCAGTGCCATGGGCTGGGAACTGCAGTGGGAGTGGATGAAGGGTTGGACTTGATGATCTCTGAGGTCCCTTCCAACCCAGACAATTCTATGATTCTATGATTCTATTTAAAAAGTTTTTCTCTGCTCCCAGTCTTTTCTCTGTCAGTGCCCCTAGCTTTTGATCACAAGGCTCGTTCCAGCTCTCCCATGCAGAAGGACTTGTCTTTGTTTCTGTGAAGACATCACACTGCAGTGTATTCAAAGAAGTCATTTGGAGAATGTGTTTTGGATTTGACTCTGCATTGGACCAAATGTTTAGATAGATAGTTAGCAAATAATGCATTAAATAATACATATATTGTAGCAAGACTTAATGCTGATAAAATAGTTACAAGAGATTTAAACAGCTCCAGGATATGCTATAGTAACTGAGTCACAGTTCAGGTCTCTCTAGTATTTTGCAGAAAAGAAATCCATGACAGAGTCTGTCTTTGTTCTCCGGTGTTGCAATAAGCCCATCCTTAATGTCATAGTTTCATAAAGCCTTTTATGTGATGGTTTGCAAAAAAACCCCAATAAATCTTTGGCTGAGTACATCAGTAGGGTGGTGCTGCAGCATTAATAGCAGACATACATCTCCACAGTAAGATGCTTAGTCATGGAATAGGTGTTTGGATAATGAGAGTAAAAAAAAAATGCATGAAGCATTAAATCTAGTCCTAGAATTAGTAATAAATTTGAGCAAACTAAGTTTTGACTCTCAATTACAGCAATTACATTCTCACATCTAATTTTGCATGTTTACTGCAGCCTGGAGTTGAACTGCCCCATCACCTCATGAGCTGGGTGGGGCTGGAAGTGTCAGAAATGATGCTAGTGACACAGCTATGGTTGCAGGGTCAGCTCTGGTTGGTGACGTGGAGGCTCAGCTCAGGTCAGGCTCAGCACTTTCCAGAACATAGGAGGGAATTAGCTACCTGAGTTTTTGGTTAGTTTTTTTTTTTCCAGTCATTCTTTTTCACAGTATCAAATTTTTTGTAACTTTAAATACTAGGGTGTACTAGAAGGGTAGGCACTAAGGAGCAGGCTTTTGGCAGCTATGGAGGACAGCAGTTATGGTTTGGATATGTGGGCAAGCAGGCATTCAAACTGGTCCTGAGGAAACCCCTGTGATTTCCAGCAACCAGTGCTGCTCAGAGGGCCCCTTGCAGAACTTCTGTGCAAGACTGAGTGGATGAAAACGCCTAAGACAAGCTCTGTGGCAGCAGAAGCAGTGAGTGGTCTATGGCTTTTAGATGAGAGCAAATCACTTTTGGATCACAGTTTTTTCCTGGGCAGGATGTGTGTAGCAGGAATATTCTCTAGTTTGAGAAGCTGGTTTTGTCAGGCAGATGAACACTCAGTGGGATTTCATGGCTATCAGTTCTCCACACAGCAGTAAGAGTATTTTTAAAATGCTGTATGGTTTGCTTTGCAGGAAGCTGTGACTTTACAGATAGCTGCAAGCTGAGCCAGGCAGGCCCTTGTGTTCCAGCTCCCCCTTTTCTCCCCTGTGCTCAGGGCTTGCTCAGGTCAGGGCAGAGCAGGAAGCCACTAAACAGCTGAAGCAGCAAGAGTCACAGAAAGGTTTGGAGTCACTGCAGGTCAAGCCACTTTTTCTGTACACTTAAGGAACTGTAAAACACCATCTGTGAGAAGACATGCAGTGTACGTGTGTCTGTCTTCAGCTAGACACACACCACTTTCTTTATGGGTAACAGAAAAATCTGAGCAAAGCAGGATGCACTAGCTTCTTCCTGCAGAAAAAATTCCTGCCAATTATATGAAATAGTATGGCACCCAGTTTAACCTTGCAGCTTGCTAAGAGCAAACTGAATGTGCAGCTTGCTAAACAGCCAATAAATCTAGCTTATATCTGCCTTCCCCAGTCAGGAAACAAGGGAGCTATTTTTAAATCTGGTCTTCCTGTACACAGTGAAATAGGATGATTTTTCTTGTGCTAGACAGAGCACGACAATACTTTCACATTGAATAATGACCTCTTTCTGTTGTTCTGAATTAAATGGCCAGGACTGGACAGAAACCATTCTTTCTTTAAAAAAGACCAGCTCCAATGATTTCTCCAGGCACTGACCTCTGCAAAGATTAGGACATCCAGGGAGGAAGAGATGCAAAACAACCTGAGTGGTGGAGAGTTTTCACTGGGGAAGGGGAAAAATTACAGATAAGACCTCCTAATTTGTTTGATTCAATAGCCTTTTGCAATTTTAACTGTTAAACAGTTTGGATAGTCTGCCTGGCTGCTCTTTTTCACAAAACAGGCAAGAGGTCTTTGATTGCAGTTGTTCAGAAGAAGTTAAGATGTAAATTCATGTCAGGCTGTAGCCTCCAGCTACCTGCAGTGCTCCTTTCCCTGTGGCCCTGCAGAGTCAGAGCCAACGCTTGGTCAGGCATAGAATATGGGATGTAGCAACTTTTCATCTGCATTGTTCTAATGCAGGTTTTGTTTTCATCAAATAAAATTTACTCTAGCTTCTTGGTGTCCTGGGAAGTAGTGCTTTTTTCTTCATCACTAAAAGCAAGACAAGTTCATACAGTCTAATTGCTACCTGACACGAGTGAGCTACAATTTAAATTTATGGGTCTTAGGAGTTGCAGGTGATTCTGCTTTTGTGTTCAGGAGGTGCCAGATTGAAGTCTTGGTGTATGCTCCTGCCACAAAATTTATCTCTTAGCTTTCTGTAGATACCTGTTGTGCTGCATATTCCTGCTGCACACTCACAAGAGGGATGAGACCATTGCTGGCATTCTTATAACTAACCAGAACTGAAGGTCACTAAAGGAATCTCAATTTGTATGCCAGATGATGAAGCTCCTTTGACTAGGCTGCTGGACAGATGAAAACAGGCATAGATACCATGAGCTAATTAAGCTGAATTGATAGGCTGCCTCTTTCATGAGCTGGCCTTTTTTTTTTTTTTTGAGCTGATACAACTGTTTGGAAAACAGTTGACTTCACAGGTAGGGCTGATACAATATCTGGATCTTATTTTTTCAATCAACGATATTGTCTACTTGTCTGTCTCTGAAGATACTTCTGCTAATGTGTTCAAATGCATTTTTCACTTTATTTTAATTTATTTGATTATTTACAGAAGTGGCTCGGAGGAAAATAATGTTGGGAAAAAGAGCTGACTACAGTGAGCCCTTTAGCTGGATATGTGCTAGTTCAGTGGTTTTAACTATCTTTGTATATTCATGAAAGATCTGAAGAACATATTACTCAAACATATTGACTTCTTTTATCTGTTCTGAAAAAATAATGGTGATTTTGGTTTGTTTTGTTTTTTCTATTAAAAATCTAAGGTCTTACATAAGTCTGAGAGCTGAGGAGAGGGAATATTTTATGTCAACTACAGTTTCCATTTCTTTCTACCTAGGATCTTGGATTTTATTTGAGCTTTAACTGTGTCTCTCTTCAAAAGGATTAATCAGAACACATTTCCCAATTATTGCACTGGCCATAAAGAAAAGGGCATAAAGAAAAGTTGTGTTGAAAGGCAACAGCAAATACCTATCTGTTGGCTTTTGATCAGGAAAACTTGTCTGTTGCTTACAGCCAGTGAGACAACAGAGGTGTGAATGCTGTTTTCCCTGGATGCTCATGAGCTTCTCTTTGAGTCAAAGTTGAGAATTTGGAAGAGAGGCAAGAAAGCAAAACCTGATTATTGTGTAATTGAATTTCCTTCCTGTAATTTCATTTTTTGGGTTGTGGGGGATGAGTTTCTTCTTGAATAGCATCTAATTGATTAATGCACAGAAGGAAGGATAAAACGTTGAAATTTAATTGTAGCTAACCCAAATCATGATCATTTTGGGGTTTGTCTGATTTTCCAGGTCAATCAGAATGTGGAGATCCAACGGGCCCGTCTGCGAGATGATATTAAGGAGTATAAATTCCGAGAAGCACGTTTGCTGCAAGACTACACTGAGCTTGAAGAAGAAAACATCTGTCTCCAGAAACAAGTGTCTGTCCTGAAGCAAAATCAGGCAAGTTTTTCAATATAGTGAGCATTGCTTGGAGCACTAGTTAATTCCTGTGCATGGTTCTGTCTTGGTTGAACATCCATCTACTTGCTTTCTGTGTTTGTCCTGGTTTTGAGACTATGGGCAGTATCTTTTAGTATGAAGAGTTGTCCCTAAATGTTTGAATAATTTCTGAATCTACACACAGTCATTGTTTATACTTTGACCTTCACATCCTTTTATGTTGGAAGTGAAGTCTCTACCAGTCTTCTTTATTACTTGGTTTAGGTTATTTGCTCCACAATTTTTTCAGTGCCTCTGCAATACTTCATCCATCCATCCTGTTCTACAGTATTTGTATCTGGGTGTATTTCTGAATGTATGTTTTTGTTGCTACCTAGTGTCTAAATTGTCTCCAGTTTTGTTCTCCTTATAGCTACTTTAATTAAACATGGACTCCTGTTATCTTAGTTCTATACTGTCAGGCCTGGGTGACTGTTTATCTGAAAAGTCACCTTTAATTGCACAGTTCAGCTATTTTTAGAATTTTACAAAACTACATTTTTAGAACAGTTCAAGAATTTCTCTGAGTTGTCATGTGCACAGATAATTAGATTTCAATTGGTCTTTGGAACTGTTCACTGCTCTTCAGTCATCAATTGCAGACTTGCTATTTTTAGTCTTCAGGTACCTGTCGGTCTCATTGCATAAATAAAACTCAAGGTTCAATTGAGAAAATGGTATAATATTCCTGAAATGTAAGTTCTTGAAGAAGACAGTAGTGTTAATGCCATCTCTTATAGTGGGTACATAGCAAAAAAATTGATCAGGGTATGAGTGAAATCTCGTTCAGTGCTCTGGATGAAAACTGTCCTACCAAATGAGGTGCTTGGGATATTGACTGTATTTCATGTGTCTCCAGCTCAAACTTCCTGCTCTGTTTATCATGTTGGCCTCACTGATGTGCCCAGGAGGGGTTCCAGGTGGGACCTGTTCTTATCTGAGTGTAGTTGGTCTCTTTGTGCTGTTTTGGGTGCTCTGACATCATGTGGTAGAGATTATGGGGCTATTATGCTCCAGATGGAGACTGGAAGAGACAGTGATCTGGTGAAATCCAACCTTTATAGTTGGTTAATTTTTTTTTTAACCTTTTTCTTCCTCATCTATTGTATTTAGTTCCCAGCTCCATGTTCTCATACCAATGTAACACACTGAAGAATGCTGTCACTCTGCAATGAGCAAAGTTTAACCTCAGATGCTATCTAGTGCATGGCTAGTAATTACTGACTCCTCTGTTTGTATTCTGGAACCTCTGAAAATAGACTGCAATCTTAAATAGTTGAGCTCAGTGGAAATACAGAAACAAGAGCTAATTCTTCTCATGGCAATGGATTATTTAATTTTCTGCTTTGTCTTAATCCTACTTGATAGATGTTATTAAGCTTTAATTATCCCACTGTCATAACCTGAAAAAGCCATCAAGTTTTCCCAGGCTTAACTTGCAAAACTAAATTAACATGATGGGTTCCTGGTTTTTAAATCAGGTGTGGTTCAGTGCTACCAGATTGGTCTATGTTTGCATCTAAAATTCCTTTAGCAGTTGCTAAAAGTAAGTAGGTTCATATACCATGTAGTATGTTTTCCTTTCTTTCAAGGTAAGGAAAGGGTATTCTTTAGGTTTGTTTTTTTCCTCCCAAAGGGACTACAAATTTTACAGTAATAATTGGCATTCAGTGTTTGAATGCAAGAGAGGGTCAACAAAAATGCCATTTGACAGGTTAAAATGTAGAGCATATCATCAAATATAATGTAGCAGCACTATGAGTGTGAAGTGCAGAGCCTGAACTGTAGTGCCTTCAAGATGTGTGGAGATAATGATGACAGAACTGATAAAACATTACCTTTTGGATGTGTAAAACCAGCAGAGTTTGATCAGCTAGGTGCATCCCAACAGTTTTAAGCCAAGTGGTATATTCTGTCAGCAGCACAGCAGTGTCAGAAGCACAGCTTTGCAGTCCTGGGGTTTGGAAGCGTTGAGGTTGAATTTGTGGGAAGGTTGCCCAGGGAATTTGTTAATCAAACAGAGAAAGTTTGCATAATGTGCTAGGAAAGCCTGTTTGTGATGCCTCTATCACACACTGTCTCTCCCACCTCTCTTAATTAAACTGGAATAGGTCAGCTCATTTGAAGATAAGCTTAAATTTTTTTTTTCCGTGGTCTCCGTGAAGGTAAATTATTTAAATAGTGTTTACAGTCACATTGCCAAAACCTGACTCCAGAACTGAAAGAATCACTCAGTTCTCTCTATATTTTGTGAAACCAAGCATTCAAAAACCAAGCTACCAGGTGCTTTCCTGGCAGAACTTTTCATTAGGTTTTTTCTCCCCCCTCCATTTGTATACTTCCAGGTGGAGTTTGAAGGCCTGAAACATGAAATCAAAAGGCTTGAAGAAGAAACAGAATTCCTCAACAGCCAGCTAGAAGATGCCATCCGGCTGAAGGAGATCTCTGAGCGCCAGCTTGAGGAGGCCTTAGAAACTCTGAAGACAGAGAGGGAGCAGAAGAACAATCTTCGTAAGGAGCTCTCTCACTACATGAATATCAACGACTCCATGTACAACAGTCACCTGAACATCTCTTTGGATGGACTGAAGTTCAGTGATGAAGCCACGGAGCCCAATAATGATGAAATAATGAATGGGTTTGAACAAAACTGTCTCAGCAAACTCAGCAATGGCAAGAATAATACATCAACACCCAAGAAAAATGAAAGCTTCCCTCCAGCTCCAAGTCTGGTTTCAGATCTTCTGAGTGAATTAAACATTTCTGAAATCCAGAAGCTAAAACAACAGCTTGTACAGGTAAAAGGGGTTCTTGTACAAATATCTACTTCCAAATAGTTGTTAGAGTTGATTGAAATCTCAGTCTTTTCAATGTGTCATGTGGCCACTATATAGTATGAACTTTGAGGATAGAATTTGAGGATGTTAAATGCTGGTCAGTGCTTTGTCTACTTCATTCTGTCACTAGCAAGAAAGATAACATATTGCTAATAAATTGATAGTCATTCCAAGTTATCTTAATGAGAAGGAGTTTTCTACTCTATTAGTGTTTTCTGTGCTTAGTTTGAAGAACAGGAACTTTTAATCAATACCAATTATCTCTGTGTTACATCTGTGCTACTGGGAGGTTGAAAAGTTTGAAAGATACATAATTGTCTTGCCTAGAAATGTTTTAAAGTTATTTTGTCAATCACTTTTTGAAATGTTTTGTGGAAAAAATGACTGGATTTTTAAAAAATGAGAACTTTGAGGAGAAACTTTAGAAGTTCCAGTGTTTCAGAGTTTTTAATGGAACTCCCAGCATCCACCATAGACTAGCTGTGTGTTTTGTAATATTTACTTGATAATTTGCAGGTTAACAGCAAACTTTAGCTTATTTTCATCCAAAAGGATGTTTTCACAGTGAGACCAAGTGGTATGAGAGAAGCGTGTGCATTTTGGAGTGGAAGCAAGAAAAATCTGGCAAGCAACCCTGTGCTTGAGATAGTTTTTAGGCTTTTCCATAATGTGCAAGTGATTTTCTGTAGCCATATGGACGTTGGCTCAGTTGCTGTCTTGACCACTTAAGTTTCCTTTACGTAGATGTCTGTGTTCATGCATTTCAGATGGAAAGAGAAAAGGTGAACTTGTTAACAACACTACAGGAGTCTCAGAAGCAGCTGGAAAATACACGGGGAGCCCTCTCAGAGCAGCATGAGAAAGTTGGCAGACTGACAGAAAACCTGAACGCCATGAAGAAGCTCCAGATCAGCAAGGAACGTCAGTCTGCCCTTGACAATGAGAAAGACCGAGACAGCCATGAAGATGGAGACTATTATGAAGTTGACATCAATGGGCCAGAGATTCTAGAGTGCAAGTACAAAGTGGCTGTGGCAGAGATTACTGACCTAAAAGAAGAGCTTAAAGATCTTAAAGCCAAATACAAAGAATGTGAGTCTAAATATGAGGAAGAGAAGGGCCGGTATGAGGCTGAGAGCCAAGCTCTCACTGAAAAGATCACCTCGCTAGAAAAATCCAGTAGGCATGACAGAGAACAGGTGGCCAGACTGGAGAAGGAGCTGAAGAAAGTCAGTGATGTGGCGGGAGAAACACAGGGCAGCCTCAGCGTGGCCCAAGATGAATTGGTCACCTTCAGTGAAGAACTGGCCAATTTGTACCACCATGTCTGCATGTGCAACAATGAAACACCAAACAGAGTGATGCTGGATTACTACAAGGAAGGTAAAGGTGGACGCAGTAGTCCTGAGACCAAGGGAAGAAGGTCTCCCATTCTTCTTTCTAAAGGTCTGTTAACTATAGAGCTAGGAAAGGCAGAGAATGGAAGCAGTGACAGCAGCCCATCTCCAGTGTCATCTTTGCCATCTCCTGTGTCAGATTCTCAGAAGGAACCTATGAACATTTACAACTTGATCGCTATAATCCGGGATCAAATCAAACACCTTCAAGCAGCTGTGGACAGAACAACTGAGTTGTCAAGGCAGCGTGTTGCCACTCAAGAACTTGGGCCAGTGGTGGACAAAGACAAGGAAGCTCTCATGGAAGAAATCCTGAAGTTGAAGTCTTTGCTCAGCACAAAGAGAGAACAGATAGCAACTCTGAGAACTGTGCTGAAAGCCAACAAACAGGTAATCATGTCTTAAAGATGTAAAGGTTATGGTGTTGGGAAAACTGCCATAAACACAACAGAATTTATCTGAGGTCCTTCTGCCATATCCTCAACTCAGTGGAGCTTTTGTTGCTGGTACTTGTTTGGAACAAGGCTGAAGCAAGTTGTTCCATTAGAGGCACACTGCTGTACTGGAGCACTAACTGGCATCTGCTTGTCACTTACCCATTAAATTTTTTATTAAGCTTAAAGTAACTTCAGTCTAGTACCTGTCTGAATTATATCAGGCTATAGTTAGTGTAAAACACCTAAAAGGAAGAGGTAAATCTTGCTTTCTACTTGAGAGAATTCTAGTAGAATTCTTACCCTTAAAAGAGTTCTCATCTCATAGCAACATGAAAAAAAGCTTTGAAGAGGATATAAAAATATGGTCAAAACAACAGGGTTGAAAGGTAAAATTAGTCTTCAGGGACCAGGCTGTGCCATTTGATACACAATATCATTGCAGAAGATGAAAACTGCCATTGAGACACCATGTGACATTCTTCATTGTCTCTGCTGAAGTTAAAGTAATGCAATTGAAGTTTAAAAAAAAAAAATGTAGTGTTGATTAAGAAATAAATACATCCTTAGTTTTCTTTTGCACATTTGGATAAAGGTGTCTCCAACTCTAAGACTGTGAAAATGATGTAAGGATTAGAGAAATGTACTAGTGATTGATTAAATGCTTTTAAATCTAGATATACTAAAGAGACATTTGTTCTCTGTGTTGAGTACGTAAAGTTGAATTTCTTTTAGCATTTGGGGATGGGTGTCCCTAAATGTATATTCTGTAAAGTTACTTGAGGTTGCTCTGTGGTTAATGGGAGTAGGAAACTCATATGTCTGGTCTGTTTCCAGTGTTTGAAAATGAGATTTTATTTAATTTGTACAAGAAAAGTTTACCATAAATTTAGCATTTACAAAGAAAATTTACAAAGTGCATATTTCATTATGTGATTAGTGATTAGGGATCTCTTAGTTGGCCACTTTGTGTAGAGTTTCATTAACTTCTGTGTTTCTGTTCTTTTTGGTAAACTATAGACTGCAGAGGTAGCCCTTGCCAACCTAAAAAGCAAGTATGAAAATGAGAAAGCTATGGTTACAGAGACAATGATGAAGCTGCGGAATGAGCTGAAGGCTTTGAAAGAAGATGCTGCTACCTTCTCTTCCCTGAGAGCAATGTTTGCTACAAGGTAAACTATGAACTCTCCAAAATGTCATTCTGTACTTGGGTGTGGGAAGAGCTGAACACTCTGCCCACCTCCTCCCCCCAGTGCCTTGTTCCAGTTTCATTGTGTTTGCTGCAATATGTTCCAGTTGATGAGAAAAATGCAGGTATATAGTATGTTGCTACAAAACACAGAGTTGTGGTCATATTTAATGTGTGTGTGAGATTATCCCTGATTCTGTTAAATCTGAGAAGGGAGATGTTTAACAATGGAAAATGAGCATTTAAAATGCAATGGATATGTGACTCTGCTTGACCTATAATAACATAGAAAAAACTACAGATGTTGCAGATATCTTTATTCTTGGTTTATTCATCCTGCAGTTGGCACTCCTGTCCTTTCATTTACCTGTATTAGCTGATTTGGGTTGAATATGTCTTTGGAACTTGCTGCTGCTTTCTGGTAATGGACAAATGAATATATGCAGAACCCTAAATGCTATTTTGATCTGCTTACTGCTATGGTCATTGATTTCTTCTTTGAGTCTGTGTTTATTTTGATTGGATGTCAAGGCATCAACATGTTACAAAATCTAGATTACAGCTAAGGAATTTTCAATTGATTCCTGTGCAGAGATGATCCTGGAAGACAGGAAAAGAAAAAAAAAAGCTACCTAAATAGCCTTATCTTCTACTAATAACTCCCGTGGTATGGAATCGTGACAGTGCTTATGAGGATTTCTGAGGCTTTTCTGTATGGTGGTTTTTGGGAAAAGTTCTGCAGCAGCTCTTGTGTGCCCTGGGTAATCTGAGGCTTCTTGGTGATGCAGCATTTCTGAAGAGGAGCTGTGCATGTGGGTAAGCATGGAAAGGAGAAATGGATACTAAGGAATGCTAAAGGTTGAACTGTGACAGTTCATTATGTTAAAGAAAGGAATACCCTGTACAGTGTGGATTTGTCCTACTTCTCTCCTTTTCTGGAGTGTAATTAACATGCAGAAATTGCACTTGCTTAGTTGAAGTTGAGGGGAAGGAGAAGCAATATACTGTTAACGTGCAGGTTTTTTTCCTAGATACAGATAAGAAGTTACATATAGGAAGCTCTCTAAGCTACATATAACTGAGTGTGTTTTCCCTATGTGTTGATTTCCTGCCTCAGTGAGAGAGTGACTGTGAATTGGTTTGGAGAGGAAAAATTGTCAGAGAAATGCTGGAGGGGTAATTCCCTTCTCTTACCGTGTTGTCTAGGGTCAAACATGTCCTTTTACTGGCAAGACAATAATGAGGACTCTTTGGCATGGGGAAGTCAGAGGCAGAATAGAAGTTCTTCTGAAAGCAGGAGGTTTAAGAGCTCTGTCTTGGAACCTTCAGAGGGGTGAGAGAGGGTGACAAGGCAGTAACTAGGTCTGTTTGGGGGAGCAAAATAGATTTGACTGCCTGGATGAACAATTGCAATTTCTGAATTTATGCTTTGCTTAACCATAGTGAAAAGTAACAGGCCAAGAGCAAAGGACTCAAAAAGCTGAGGGTGGAGTGAGTGGGGATGTGGCCCACTGAGCCTTTCATCTTGTGAGCACTTGCATTCCTCTTCCTTCCGTGGCACAGGGGCAGCTGAGCCTCGTGTGTTGCATCAGCCTGTGACAGTGGCAGTTGCAGAGAGCCTGAAGAATTGCTTCTATCTCTGAGTGCACCCAGTGTTTCAGATGCTGTGTAGCTATCAAGACCTATTGCTGCAGGTAGGGAACTGTCTGTCACCCCATCCCCCCTCGTCTGTGAGCAGAGAGGGTCAGTGGCTGGATGGTGGGCCCAGTGCATTGCTCTGCCAGTGGCTGTTCCATCAAAGCCTCCAGTTCAGGTCAGGTAGGTTTAGAAGGGGTGTTCCTAGGTGCTTTGGTGAAGATAACCCCAAAAGCTGTTCTGGAGTCTGAGTTTTAGATGTGTTTCAAATATGAGAAGTATGTAACATCCCAATTTGTCTTTGCTGTCACAAGCAACCTGCTATTGGAGCACCTCTTGACAGTCAGCAGTAAGTTGTGTTTCTTCTCTAGCCAAGATGTTTGTATCAGCAGAGACTAATAACAAGAGATGGGGCCTTTAGCCCACGTGCTGTTTCAGTGGTGTGTCCAAGTGTGGTGTGCAGCAGGCTGCTGCACAGAGAAGGAAATGCCACGTATTGTAGCATGTGGGAGAGCTGTAACAATGCCTGAGAGTTGAAGGCTGGGCATTAATATAGTAACTGACCTAATTTCCTTTTTCAAGGAGGCTAATCATCCTCATTTGACAATACTACTAGCTATTTTTAATAAGTGATGAAAATACAATAAGAACTCAGCCCAGAGACAAAGGCAGGCTTGCAAAACACAGATGAAGAGCTTCCAGCACTGAGGGACTGCAACAGTGCTCAAGGCAACACTGAAAATTAAGCTGTTGTACAAAGGAATAAATCAAGATATCCGTAAGATACCATAGATGTGTAGGCAGTAGCTGTCCTGTTAAGGGACAGGTTTTCTTAGTTAGCACACATATGTACAAACAAACTGAAAGCACTGGAAGCCAGATAAATATCTGCCCTCTAGAGCTAGAAAGAGGCTTCATCTGCCTAATTAGATTGTAATGGGCATGTATCACTGTATTACAATCAAACATTTTCATTAGGAAACTCTCTCCAGGGACAAAATAACCCAAAAGAAACCAACCCAAACAATTCTCTTGCAGAGAAGGGAGAAGGTGAACATCTTTTTTTCTTTTACTTTGTCAAGCAGTTTTGCACTTCTTAGCAGACACCTTATGTGGTACAGAATGTAGATAAACAAGGCCTGAAGATGGTGCAGCAAATGTTCATTATGTACTACAAAGAAAGCAGTCACTTTTACCATGCAATAGCAACATTAAACTACAATACTATCTGGGGTGGGTATATTCTGTATTTTAAAGAATAAATCCTTTCAAATTGGAAAAAGAGGAAGTATGGCTGCACACAGTCTACTCATGTTAGAATTTTTACCCTAGACAGAACAAACTAGCTTGTTTTCAACTGAAATCTTCAGTATGCCATGTTCAGTCTAAGAGTTTGAAGTGTCTCTGAGTTTTAACTTCATCTCCATAACAAAAAAAAGTATAAAGAGGACACATGTGCAGTTAACTCATTTCACTCAGGTATTTCTTTAAGTATATATGAATCAAGGGGCTATTTTCAATAAGTAGCACTAGGTAAGGAAAAGCAGTTACTGAGAACAGGAATTCCCAGACTAGAGGCAGATACCACTGGTGGTGTTCAGATCATTTGAAAATGGTGCACAGGGAACCCAGAGCCAGGAGATGCTGCCAGGTTTTTTCCTGGCCAAAATATTTAACTTGCAAAAATATTGATGGTAGGCTTAATTTTTTTTTTAACTGTCATTTAGTAGGTTAAGAAAATAGAAAGAATTTTTTATATATATACAGAACAGTATAAATCCATACGGAAGTGTGAGGAGGAGGGGTTAGTAGCAAATTTGAGATGAATGAATTCAGCATCCCCTAAAATACTACCAGCAGGAAGACTGATTCCTTTCTTTGCTAGACAAAGAGCATCTCCCAGGTGCTTTGAAGAAACTTGAAGTAAGTCCTGTTTCTAATTTTTTGGGGTGGGAATGAAGCAGTTTCTTTATCCTTTAGATAAAGAGATGTTTGTAGATTGGCTGTAAGTAAATTGTCATTCAGACTGGTAACTACATTAGAACTCAGGTTTCTTAGAATTGATTGCAGGGGCCCAAAAAAATACAGTATCAAAACCATTAAGCAAAATCCAGCTTGAAATTAAAGCTTTTGAGGCTTAACTTGAAGAGGGAGTTAGAAAATTGCAGACTTCTTCTATTTGTTTGGAGAACACCTCCAGGCCTGCAGTTTCCAGAGTACACTGTAAGTGGTAATGAAGAACAGGTACACAGATTCAGCAGGTAGGAATTCCAGTCCTTAAAGGATGAAGAGCAGGCAGCCAGCATGGACATCACTTGACAGCCAAGAAAAGAATGGACTGAGAAAAGCTTGTAATGGATTGGACAGGGAGAGAGTTTAAACATGGATTTTTCATTTTAAGAAGTCAAAGTTGTTTTATTTTGTTATACTAGTCTTTCCCTTGAGTTTGGTTTGCTACTATTTGAGTAAGCATCCTTCCAATATTTCTACTAAATATGGAAAATGGTAGAAACAAAACACAGTGAAAGTACAATGTTTTTTTCATATTTCTTTTCCCTGTTTTTCTGTCATTTAATATAGTCTGCAAGTTTCTTGTCTCTTCAATTTTCATGTTACTTTTCCAGAGCCTGAGAACAAGCAAGCATAGTAATAGAAAGGAGGTTTCTCATCTCTAAAATAAAGATTGAGTAGCAATTATGAAATCTAGCAGAAACAGGCAGCTTTGAAAAGCTGAGAATATGTGTAGATGTGGCTATGCCCATGCTCCAGTGTTTCAAAACTATAACTAAAGGGAGAGACTTGCAACAAGTCAGCAAGGGGACAAGTGGCAAGTGTTAGAACATACTGGAAAGACTTTACACGTGTTACATGAGATTAAATTACAAGATAGTGCCTGTGATACAGAAAAAAAATCATGATTACACACTAGAAACTAGCAGCTGGCTTTTGTTCACTAATGGAGAAAAGGTGTTTAAAATTAATACATACATCAGTTCAGAGCTGTACAAGCTCTGTCAGTTTTCCAAGTATCCAAAACTTTTGGGAAAATATTCTTGTGTTCATGGACATCAAAGTTCTGCTGAATATAAAGGAGTTAAAATTCATGCAGAGAACAGTGCAGTCCTTACAGGACTTTAGCTATGGCTAAAGAGTCTTTGTGCTGGGCTTCACACAGCAGAAGTATTCAACTTCTCTAAAAATATCTGGTAGGTCGAGTGCTTAGAGCAGCCAAACACAAAAAAAGTGACTTTGAAAATTTCCAGAATGGGATTCCCAGACAGGAGTCATAGCACTTGCCTCCTGTTCCTTTTGCTAGATCTAGAGGTGATGAGGATGTCTGGAGAGAAAAATGTCTGGGCCACCAGCAGCCACGTGAACTAGGAGGATGTCCAGACAGGACAAAGGCATTTGGCTGTCTTGTGTACATGCTACAAAAGAGACATGATTGATGTCTTGCTCACAGTCAAGTCTGTAACACCAGTGTGCCTGCTCTAAAGTGTGCCTGGCAATTAAAATGTCCCCTGCAAGGAATGCTGGAGGTATTGAGACTCCACCTTGGTGAAAGGTTACTTGTAGATAGACCCCAGACCTGGCTTGCAACAATAAATTCACACTCTTCTCCCAGGTATTTTTCAAAGTAGCTGTGCCCACACCTTTCATTCCTCTGCCTGTGGGCTTTGTTTGAATGCCTGCTGCCCAGGAGGGCATTACATATATATAATATATATATATATATATATCATTGGGATATAATAGTGGTGCTGTAGAAATATTCAGAGGAAAGCTTGTCTGTCCTTTTGGTTTTTGATTAAAATGGCAAGTGAGTTACTTTACCTCATAGATAGACTGCAGCAGTTAGTTGTGTCCATAGCCTTTCAGACAGGCAAATCTTGGCTTCATTTGGCAGTCAAATGGCAGTGCTCATGGTCTCTGAAAAACAAAGCATGTGCCCAGCTCTAGTGGGGTAGAGATGGATGGAGAGTTCAGGATTAGTTCCTCCACCCCTTGCTACCTCCTTCAGTGAAGAACTAAGAAAAATGTCCTGCCTGTAGAAGCTTTGAAATTGCTTCTAATCTACTGGCACAGGTTTTTTAACCTCCGATTTTAAATATTAAAAAAAAGATTTTTATTTTCAGTTCTAGAAAGAGGGAGTTTACCATCAAAGTTGATAATCTTTCCTTGAGAGTTTTTATCAGAAGAAATTTAGAAGTGTTGTAGTGTCCAGCAAGGTGGGGCTGAATTTTCCCTCATGGTGCAGGAGAGAATTCTTCCCACGTGTTTCAAATTACAACAGTGATTTGCACCCACATGACTTTCTTCAATCGTTCTTCCTAACGGACATTATACATGGGCTGACTATAAACATTCTGGAAAACTATAGCTGGTTATAAAATGCTGTTCAGTCTTAGTGTAAGTCACTATGATTTATACAGATGAAGAGTACAGCATTTGTTTGTTTCGTATACACAACTCAGATGAGTTTTCAGTACAAGGTGTTGAGGAAGTAATTAGGAATTAGCACTTGGCTAAGGTTTCCCTGGATATTCCCTTGAACATGTCTGTAATCCTCAACTGCAGAAATCTGGGGTGTTCCTTCGTCTGTCTGCTTCAGGATTTGTGATTATTTTGTTTCTTCAGGGATTCTTGAAGAGCACATGACTGAAGATTGGGTCTGCACAGTTCAGAGCTGTGCAAATCAGTCAAGAGATGGCTTTGGTAGGTTGCTGGAAGTCCTGCAGTCAGCTCTGTGGGTTCTGTGCATCTGGCAGTCACCTGCCTGGAAGGTGCTAGTGTGGAGTCAAGCTTTTGAATACTTCTGCTTCAACAGCTTTTAAATCACAACTGTGAGTGGTTTTGTGGATGTGCAAAACTCTCTCCAGTATGAGTTCTTTCAGAGATCAGCCCAGAGAGGTTGGGGGAGATACTGGTTACAGTTCAGTGTCTGAGGGCAGGCAAACTGGGAGTCAGTAAAGAGCTGGAAGGAAGAAAGTCAGCAGGGCAGCTGAGTCCACCTGTGGATGTAACATCTACATCTACTTCTAGCAAACCCTCACCTGTTCTGTTCAGGGGAGAAATTGCTGTATTTTGCATAGTGTAGTGTCCTGGCCCAGACAGCCAGGCTTGCACCAGGAGGTTTGGTCACTGCTCCTGCTCTTCCCAGTCCTCACGTATAGGAGGGACCAGTTATCCCTGAACAGTGTGACTCTACCTGCAGCTGCATGTGTGCTGCTGGTAACACTTCCTGTTGTTGGAAAGGAGGGAAAACCTCACTGAGCAGAGTTTTATGGGGGAAGGGAAGTTTATTTAGGTATTTGAGATAGTGCCTTGTAGTTTTGAAGGACAGTAGTTTGATGTTTTAAACCTTTGTGCTAGCAGAAAGCTGGATGAGCTAATGACTTGTTACAATGACTTTTGGAGTCGAATTAATTCACATGGAGTTATATATTCATCAATTATAACTTTGCTCATAACAGCACTGATTTCTAGACTCTGACAAGCACTGGTCTGTGTTACCAGCCAGTGAGCTGGTTTGGTACAGCTGGTCAAGAGAAGTTTGAGTAATACCAAAAATGTTCAGAGAAGAGGATTAAGGGACATCAGCAAGACTGATTAGGAAGTTCCTACTCTGCTTTACTGCAATGGTTTTGTTTTCTTTTCATCTCCTCTTTTATTTCTAAATTGGCTGGAGAGAGAAATCTTGTCTTGGCTGTCTTGGATTAGCACTTGAGTAGCAAGGCTGTGGCCATTTTGACACACAACTTCACTGAATTCAACATTTTGGGGCTAAATTAACTTTCTGTTCTGTACAAAGAGAGTGGAAACCTTTTTTTTTTTTTCTTTTTTTTTTTTTTTTTCTTTTTTTTTCCTTCACTCAACAATAAAGGGGTTGTGAAAGAAGGGGAGAAAATGTGACTGTAGATGAAAAGGTTCCATACAGCTTCCCCTGCAGTGTTCCCAGTAATGCTCAGATCCTTTGTTTAATTGTTTTAAAATTCATTTTGATGCTGCAAACAATTATATAAAGGCCGTTTGCTATAGGGAGAGCAGTAATGAAACAGTTTCTAGAATTTTTGCATCAGTTGTTGAAGTTGGTTAGAGTTAGGACAGATGCTTATTTTTAACTATTCATTTAAATGTTATTTATTTTATTTTGATTTTATTTAAATTTTATTTAATTAAAGTTAATTTTATTTATTTATTTTTAACAATGCTGTTCAGTCACCATTGGGAATCTTAATTTTGCACTCCATGTGTAAAGGAACGAGCTACAAAGTTCAGGTCCTCACCAAATGGTGTTAATACCATTTTAGTAATGATCACTTTACAGCACTCCTACTATTCCCCCAGACTCCCTTTCCAGCCTAAAGCTTAGAACTGTCCTGGTCTCCGTGGCAGTACCTGCAGAAGGAACCTGACTGCATGGTGTCTGCTGACTATGGGGTGACATCTCACCAGTCTCCAGACATGAGTACTTTGGTATCAGACACCACACTTTCATTATCCAACGATGCTGTTAATTACAGTGTGTCTTGTGTGAATGGGAAGTGCTAAGTGTGTAAGATCCCCAGTGAAAAGTCATGGTCATTTTCTACAGCTTTGGTTGAAATTCCTGTTTAAGAGTGTGTCTGCAAGCAGCTGCAAAGCTCTCACTCTGCCAGTGTTGGGTGGACAGAAGGGACTGAGGTTAGGGAAGGAAACAGGATGGCTAAAGATTGCTTTATTTCATTGCAGATGTGATGAATATGTCACACAGCTGGATGAAATGCAGAGGCAGCTTGCAGCAGCTGAGGATGAGAAGAAGACTCTGAACTCCTTGCTCCGGATGGCTATCCAGCAGAAACTGGCACTGACTCAGCGCCTGGAACATCTGGAGCTGGACCACGAGCAGTCCAAAAGGGTGCGCACAAAATCTGCCTCCAAAGGCAAGGGCAGTACCCCTAGTGTAAGTCACATTCGGTCCTGTGGAGACAGGCCTGAAGGATCTGTCCTTAACAACCAAGTTTTTTGTAGTGAGAAATACAAAATCTGTTGTGACTAGGGCAGGTGTGTAGGAGAGTCATATTATGCATCTTATTTTATGCTGTAACCATCAGCGTAAATCCCCACTATCTAATGTTGCAGTGAGTTGACTTGTACTAGTATGTTGTTTAACCAGGTAATACAAATTGTATTATGGTGGTCTTAACTGTAAGTAATTCATGAGTATGGGGATGCTATCAACGAGTTAATAGTGGAAAGGTATTAGCTTTTTCCACAATTAACATGTATGGGTTTTGCTGTTTATGGTAAGTGTTAAGAGTACACCTGTATACTATATCTGGTGCTACTAATAGTAGTTTGTATAGCACAAATGTGATCCTTTCTCCAGGGTTGCAGCATACTTCAATAAATGCTTTCACAGACAGAAACAAGCAGAAAACCTTCCTTGTTATTGTGGCTTCAGAAGTGGTGAAACTCCAATGTTACAATTAGAAGTATGTCTTGCAAATGCAGAGCATTTTGAAATTGGAAACAAAATTAATTTGTATTGTGGCAGGTGCTAAGAACTTGCTGTCGTATCACCACTAACTGAAGTCCTAAAGCTTTTATAGGCTATAAAAGCTAGGAAAAAAAACTGGGTAGGATACAATATTTACACTCTGCTTCCCTCTCAACAGAGGGTTAACCAGAAGAAACTTGCACATTTATATTAAAAAATATGCAATATTTACCCCATCTGATAGAAAAATTTTAAATGTTAAGAATTGGGATCCTACCTGATAGACAGGTCCACTTTGAATTTATACTGTGGAAAAGTGTCATGTCCTGAAAGGATCTTTGTGGTCTCATGTTGCTCCTTGCAAGGGTAACACTTTGGAAAGAATCTGTTTTATATATGTTACTGTAGCCACACAACATATATATGTAGAATTAATCTGACTGTGGTCTAGTATTGTCAGTCACAGAGCAGGTTTTCTCAGCTCTCAGTATTAATCTAAATAGTATAGTATTTCAGAGCTCTGATCATTTTTTTAAATACAATAAAAGTTATTGCATTCCTTATGCAAGCACATGTTCCACAGGGCTCTACATTATAGGCACAGGAAATTGAATCCAATTATCCTCCTAATTATTACATCTGAAGTAGCATAGTATACATAATGATCTTTAAAAAATACTAAACCTTTGTCTACTATTGAACCTTTAAGGGGCCTTTTTAGCCACTTAATTACAATGTGTTTGATAATACAAAAGTGTACTTCATAATTGGTGCCTATGTAAGAGAAAAAGATTGAAAATGTTGTTTTAAAAATTGTGAAAAATTTGTGGAGCACAACAAGGCACACACTTTTTTCTTTACCCTCGAGTGTTAAAGTGCCTAGCCTCAAACTTTATTTTAATGTAAAGCCCTGTTCATTTTGTACTCTTTCAAATAATTTTGTATGCCTATGGTATTACTAAAAGCGATGCGAGACTGCACAGCTGCCTGCTTGATAGTGATGTTCTCTAAAGCCATTCTGATCTTCTGGTGTGGTACTGCCCCATCTCCCTGCCATGAGTTAGAGGTGATCACCAGCTTGCTTCCCCTGCATTGCCTCTCTGCCTGTGAGCAGTCAGGAGATAGCACAGTGCTAAGATAAGGTCATAAGGAGCACAGCTGCTTGTCCCAGGGAGGGGAAACCACAGGGTCCTTTGGCTTCCCAGGTGTCAGAGGTGGGGGAGGTGGAAAAGACTTCTAAATCCATAGGAAAGTTGAAAGAAATGGAATTATGGAAACCCTGCTGCAAAGCTGGGGAACATCAGAATTGCATTGACCAATATTGAGAGGAGAAAAAACCCCAAGGGATTTAAATCTATTACGTTGTTCAAACATCACTGTCTGGGAAGTAAGAACAAAGAGCAATTCTGGTTTGAAAAAGTAGGCCCTGTGCATCTCTTATTACTGTTTTTAGAAAACACTGAGTTCTCCTGAATTTGAGCTTTAATATTGCTAAATAGCAGGTTGGATATTTTAGAAGTGAGACATCTTTTAACAATTTTCAATCCTGCTTTCTCTTGTTTGCTGCACAATCTTCCAAAAGGCCTTTATTCATTAAGTGTAATTTAAAAATATTTGTAAAAGCAGGCATTTGAGTACTAACTTTTTCACTCCAATAGGAACAGTTACACTTTTGCTTCCACTATGGTAGGGAGCTTTAATACACTTTTCACTGCTTCCATGTCTCTGGCAGTATTTTTGCAAAATACTAATGGTAAATTGGAGAAACTAACTGAATGCAATGTTAGTTGTTTTGTTTGTTTGTTTGTTTGTTTTCTTGTGTGTGTTTTTTTGGGAGGGTTGTATTTGTTTGGGGTTTTTGTTGCTTGGTTTGTTTTTTTGTTTTTTTTTTTCAAATTAACTGGAACTTTCTGTAAAATTTTTAGTTTTACCAGCCAGTGACTATCAGACTCGGCTCAAACTTTCAGTTCCAATTTTGAACAACGTTAGCTCACAGTAGCTTTATAGTCATTTCCATCTTCATTCATTTCTGTGGATCTTTAAAAAACAAAAGAGCCAATAAGCCTGACTGCTATTTGAGCTGGTCAGGGTTATGTTTGAATTTCTTTTAGCACCTGTTATAAAAAGAAACGAGGAATGGTGAGAAGGTAACTTTATCCCCCTGTTTGTATTTTTAGATAATATTTCAGACTGAGTTTTGTAATTCTTGATTAGCAATTTCTTGAAATGTACATCTGCTGCAAGTCTCTTCACACCCCTTACCCCTGGGCTGGGATAAAGCATGGAACATTCCTTAAGCCATCACCTACCTCTGCAAGCAGGCTCTTCTGCTGATGCTCTCTGCATTGGCCTGCATGTTCCACTGACCTGCATGCTTCTGGAGAACCTACAGCTTCAATGAAAAATGTTTCTTGCACATTCATTGCTGTTTACTTGTGCTTGAACAGCAAAGCTTTATTCAGTACTTGTAAGAAACCTTTCTGCAAAGCTATTGCTTCCAGGCTCAACCCAGCAAGCATTTCACTGGCTTGGGAAGCATCTTGGAGCTAAACTGGCTGCTTCTACCCAATAATCTAACAGACACCCTCAACCAACTAACCTGCTTTTGCAGCACATTGTTTGAAGTTTTCAGTTCTTTATTGAGAAATAAACACGGATTATTTTTTTTTTTCTAATGCTATTTTATTTTTCCATTTTTCAGCTGTAGAGTAGTCCCTGGAGAAGGCCTTTCCAACAGTGCAACAGCATTTCTTAGCCTCTTTCAGTATGGTTAAAAGTGGTAGCCCATTGCACAAAGAATGGAAACCACTGACCTGATATTAACTTTTGAATATACCTTTTCCTATATACTACCTGAAACTTTCCTTTTGTGTCTGAAGCTATAAAACAAACAAGCTTTACCTGTAAGTGCTGCTGCAGTAAGAAAACTTACAAGTGCTGAAGAAAACCTACTTCAAATGTAATGATCACCATATTAGTTCATGATCTACTAGAAATGTTTGGATGGGGGAATTTCCTATTTCATTGCAAATGCTTTTTTCTTTTTTTTTTAGTCTGATTATTAAACCTGTGCACTTTTGATATTTTGACATATTTCTTTAGCTTCTTTAATTCCTTATGTAGAAGAGTTTATATAAATGTAGTGGTTTGTGCTCTTAGCCTCTCCAGTTTTGCCTTGTGATTTATTTTTTTTTTTTAATAATGATACAGAAACACGTGGCAGAGATTTGGGGGGGCTCTAGATTGTGATTAGAAAAGAGTTTCAACAAAAAACAGGAGCTCTGCTAAATTGTGCTGTGCTTCAGCATTTTTTTAATTATTATAAATCTTAAGCTTTATATGTTTAAATTGCTGATTTTTTGTTTTGGTTTTTTTTTTTTTTTTGGTTTTTTGGTTTTTTTTTTGAACTGCCATATTCATTAAGAAATCCAGGGTATTAAAATTCTGGGGTTTTTTTCATATTGTATTATTATTCTTAGGAATAGTTCAATGTAACAAGAAGAAAACTTGACTTTGCTCTGGTTAAAACAGTAATAGGCACTTGAAAAAATATTACATAAGTAGTATTACCTATAAATTCCAGAATTCCTGGGTTTTAGGAAGTTGAAGTATTATTGATTAACAGAATTTTATACAACTATACCAGTTAAATTCCAAATTGGAATTGTTTTGTTACTTTTTCCTTTTATTGTGCCAAATTATGGTACATTTAGAAAGAAAAATCCTAAAGTTGTCAATGATAGGGTGTTAGGTATCAGCGCCTTTCTGTCATTAATTATTGCCAGTAGTGCCTTTAATAATTTTAAGGGAGACTCTTAGAATAGCTCAGTCTAAGTCCTGTAACTGAGGAGAAATGGAACTGTTGGGTTGGAATTCTGTAGACGTGGAGCAATAAGTGCAAAGTGAACTCCCCTTTCGCACATTTTTAATGGGTAGTCTTACTCTAGAGATTATATATTCAAGGGATTGTAAAGAATTCTGTTAGTCAATGATATTTCTTCACGCAAATCCTTTCAAATTCAGGGGTATAGAGAAAAAAAAAAAAACAAAAACCAACAACCTAAACAAACCCAAATATGCTTTGGGAACCAAATGGACTCATGTTGAACAAATGAGCAAGATGTATCAACAGGTTTGTGGTAACAGTGCAGAGGTTGTATCAGGAATATTGATGTTATTTAGCTTTGTCTGGTGGTGGATGCAGTTAAGCATAGTATTGTTTGCAAATGTGAACAACAAAACATTGATCTCTTCTCTTGCATGTGGTATCTAATCATTGTACTTTCAGGAAACAGAAACAGAGAAGTGCATCAACAAGCTGTACCTGTCTCTACTGTTTGTTGAGGCTCACGTGAATGATTAAATTGGTACCTATTGGGGGGGAGCCTTCCCACTCCTCAAAAAAAGTACAAATTGAAATAATATTGACAGTGGGGAAAAGATTTCTGTTTGCTGGAAAAAAAAAAGCATTATTATTCCTAGATGTGTGGGGACTTATCTTTCCATCTTCTGTTACAGTATTGATTCATAAGAAATATTGTTACATTTAAAATTACTACATTTGTATGTGGGTATTTATTTGAACTGATGTCCAAGTACTGTATTACGTTTTATGTGCATTACCTTTTAGTGGTGGATTGGTCTCCATGTAATGTCATATGCATGTATTTTTGCCAAGTAACCTTTACACAGATATGGGGGGGGGGGAGGGGAAGTTAAAGAGAAAATGTGGGAACTTCTTAAAAGTATAACTGTATGTTAATTGGATAACCTTAGGTGGCATAGAGGGCAAAACATTACTTCCAAATTAATATCAAAGCATTTAATGTAGGAAAGCAATCTGCCTGCATAAAGGTATAGTCACATTGGCAGTATCAATAAAAGAGAAAAGGAATCACGNGGCACCTCTCAGCAAGACAAGAGGACACGGTCTCAAGTTGTGCCAGGGGAGGTTTAGGTTGGATATTAGAAAGAATTTCTTTATGGAGAGGGTGATTGGGCTATGGAATGGGCTGCCCAGGGAAGTGGTGGATTCTCCATCCCTGGAGATATTTAAACAGAGACTGGATGTGGCACTCAGTGCCATGGGCTGGGAACCACGGGGGAGTGGATCAAGGGTTGGACTTGATGATCATCTCTGAGGTCCCTTCCAACCCAGCCAGTTCTATGATTCTATGAAAACTAGTTTTGCTGCCAAACTAGGAAATTAATTTATTTGTGCTCCTGTCTGGGGAACAACAATCTCTGTTCCATGAGATTTTCCTTGACTGGTTTTAGGGTGGCTCAGATGGGTCTGATAGGTTTCACTGGACAGCCCTGCAAACACTGGTACCAGAACAGGAAAGGAGAAGGTAGGGCTCATGCTTCTGCCTGACAGTGGTAATATGTCTTCTTGAAGTTTTACCTTGAACTTCTCTAGTACCCTCCAAAATAGGCTAAGGTGTTATGTTTACTGCTAGAATTCTCAACCTAATTCTCAAAAACACCCTGAAGGGAAGGGGTATGGTTTAAGTCGAAGAGTGAGGCTGAGGTTTTTCACATCAGTGCAAGGATATTCACTGATTGGTAAGTGTATATTGTCCTCTTGAAATATTAAATATGGTTTTATACTATATTTTAACAACTGTTATGTCCCCAGGTAGGATTCCTAGAACTGTTCTGCTTAACATTTCTGTACCTGGTGGCAGTCAGCCACATTATACCAGCCAATGACTTCATGGTAAATGAATTCATGGTGTCAAAAAATGAGAAAATATGGAGACCAATGTGACAATTTTTACTTTGGCATTGCAAATACATGTTGAATTGTGTGCAGTAAACTAGCAGAGCACATTCACCAGAACGCTTGCCCTGACTGGATATTTTTACCTTTGCTATAATGGGAGTTTTATCTGCGTGGTGATCTAAGAGCAAAATGTTTTATAAATACATATGCATGCAAATGACAGAAGCAGAAGAACAGACCCACTGAAACAGAAAGCAGTGGGATTCAAAAATATTTTAGTATAAAAATAAGAAAACAAGGAGTATATTTAGCTTAAAAACTTGTCTAGTGAATGATTATGAGTTCAAACATAAGTTTCCTTGACTCTTTTTCTGTGTAGAAAAAAACTGATTGAAGGTCATGGCTCCTGTGCTGTGCTGGGAGGTGGAGTCCCCAGTGCATTCCCAGCTGCAGCTCTTGCTGTGTTTTGTCTCTGGCAAAGGAGTCTGACAGCTCATGTGGCACTCATGGAGTGCCATGGAGTCAGTAATTCTGTGGTAAGGCTTGAAAACAAGCTACTGACCTAGAAGAGGAGCAGGACAGATTTTTAAATGTACTCAGAATCATAGAATGGGTTTGGGTTGGAAGGGAACTTTAAGCTCCCCCAGTCCCAATGCCATGGGCAGGGACACCTCCCCCATCCCAGGGTGCTCCCAGCCCCATCCAGCCTGGGCTGAGACACTGCCAGGGATGGGGCAGCCACAGCTTCTCTGGGAAACCTGGGCCAGGGGCTCAGCACCCTCAAATTAAAGAATTTCTTCCTGATATCCAACCTCGATCTCCCCTCTCCAAGTTTTAACCCATTCCCCTTGTCCTCTCCCTACCCCCCCGTGTCCAAAGCCCTCCCCCAGCTTTCTTGTAGCCCCTTCAGATATTGGGAGGTTGCTCTGAGCTCACCTGGGAGCCTCCTCTTCTCCAGGCTGAACAACCCCAATCCCTCAGCCTGGCTTCCCAGGGAGCTGCTCAGCCCCCTGAGCATTTGAGTGGCTCCTCTGGACACCTTCCAGGAGCTCTGTGTCCTTCTGATGTTGGGAACTCCAGAACTGGGCACAGGACTCCAGGTGGGGTCTCAGCAGAGCAGAGCAGAGGGGGAGAATCCCCTCCCTCAACTACTGTCTGTGCTTCTGCTGATGCTAAAAGATAAAGAGAACAGACCTAAAAGTTCCCCTGTACTTAGTTTAAAGGGATGAAGGTTAAAAAAAAATTGACATAGGCCTTTTCTAGAGATCCCACTGGATAAGATGGTAAAACTCAGCTACACAAGTGTTTTTGGAAGTGACAGTTTATAAATATATTCACATTCTTGTGGGTTTTAAAGGCTGGTGATGTAGATTAACCTACCGGACCAGGAAGAGGTATTTTTCCACCCAAGGACCCAGCAAAACCATTTAAGAACTGTAAAGATCACTTCTGTGAGCTCACAAAGATGCAAAGCAGCCAGTTAATACGATTATTTTGAGTATCTGTAGATACAAGCTTCAATCAAACACTTCTCAGAGGTTGCTGGGAAAAGCACTCGTGCATGTGTGAGGTTCCATTCAGTGGGTGTTTTCTTTGCCTCAAAGGACAATTTGGCAAATGGGATGTTTTAACTGAAAGTAAGGTGAACGCTCTTGCCCAGATGGAGCCCCTCACCTGACTGTTTCAGTCACTGTCTCAGCAGTGAGCTCACAGCCCTGGCCAACTCGCCAAGGACCCCAGAATGATGGTTGGGCTGGGTGAGGTCCCATCCAAACAGCTCTGGTCCTTTCTGTGGGGGAGGGCAAGACAGGCAACATTCCTGGGGTTTGAATCAGGGTGGTGGGAAACTGAGTTAGGCATTCCCCAAGTCTGAATCAGCCACTTCATTGGCGGGAAACTGGGGCAGATAAAGAATGCTGATGTGTTCATTCATTGCTGCCTGACACCAGAACTGGACCACAACCCCGAGAAGAAAGATGCCCCAGGTCACTGGATCCGTGGATGGTGATCTGTCTCTTGGTACCTTTCTCTCTCTTTCTCTCTCTCTTTCTCTCTCTCCTTCTCTCTCCCTCTCTCCCCCTGCTCCTCTCTCTCTATTAGTGCCTCACACCATGTTTGCCATACCTTCACCAGGTTATTTCACTTTGCCTGTGTTAGTTGTCAATGAAACTTGCTGCTTGCACCTCACCCTTTGTGGTTTGACTTTGTTCTCAGGGATCCAAATTACATCGACCATAGGGTGGATTGTAACAACATATTTCTCAAAGGATGACTTAATCCCACTCCTTTCTTCCAAGAGAGCTGATGCCCTTTCCTCGTAAAGGAGGGGAGTTGCTGCTTCCAAGTACAAGGACAAATTTCCACAAGAAGAACCTATCACAGATGCAGAAGACTTTTTTTTTTCCCCTTGGATACTGAGCATGGTATCCCCAAAGTAACTTGAGGCACTGAATCTGCATCAGCCAGTCTGACCTTACCAATCCCTGTGACACTGGGACATATACTGCTCTGAACTAAATCATCAGGTTTGATCATTATCAAATGAAGTGGTTGTGAAATGTCTTGGATCCAGGAACTGTGTTTAAAAATAATGAAACAACCAACGTGCCAACAAACAAAAAAGGTAGATCTATGGTAGGTATTAAAATAATTATTTCTGAAGTAAAGATAATATAACAAGTGAGACCAGTGTAATGAAGGCTGATTTTTGTGATTATGCTGGAGAAAACCTGAGAGAAAGGTTTAAATTTTCTCAGTTTATGCTGATACTTAACTAGGTTGATACAGGTAATGAACTAGTTGCTGATTAAGGCTCCATACCTAAGCAAAGCTTGAGTTAACTACATGGATGAAGTGACTTTAAGATGGGCTGAAGTGAGCAAAGTTCTGGGGTCTTAGGGTTTGTGGTTTTCTGAAGTGACCACTTTTAGTGCAACACTAGATTGGCAGGGGAAGGTAAGAAATCCACAACTTTGACTCTCACCTTTCTTAGTGCTGTGTGCAGATGAAAGGCATTTTTTTTTCTTTTTTTCTTTTTTTTTTTTTCCTTTAAATAACATAGGAATATAATTTTTCAATTGAAGTTTTACTTTTTGCAAACAATGTTTGCTACAATCTTGTCCAGCCTTTAATTGGAACGATGAGTGTGCAATAGCAGCACTTCTTCAGAGCTCAGTTCTGCAGGGGCTAAAGTATATTTCATAAACTCAGTAAAATACAGCTTGAGGCTTTCTGGAGGTGATGTTCACAACGCCCCTAAGTTATCAACAGTCCACAGAAACACTGGAATTACTGGCCAGGGAACGGCTGAGAGCTAAGGGTGCTTGTGGTCAAGTCTCTAATTGTTATCAGGAATTTTCCTGTGATTCCTTTTCTGACTTGGGCAGACTCATATAAAAGGCTCTTCCCAGATGTGTGAAGTGAGACTGGCACTAGTGCTCCATCATCATAGCTACAGAGACCTGCAAAGTACCTGGTAGCAGGGAGGCAGTAAGTGTATCTTCTGCCATCTCTGTGTCATTTCTAGGAGGCAAAATTGTCATTGCTGCTTCTGCCATTCCTCTGAAGGGCAGTTTTCACCAGTGTCCTGTTTCAGAAGGGATCTTCCTTTCATAGAGGCAGAAGAAGGCTAGGAAAAGCAGTCACTGGACTGGTCAAATCCCAATTGATCTGTTTTGGGGAGAAGGGGAGGTGGCAGGAACAGAAATGAGAAAGTGGGGGGTAGGGGGGAGTGTAAGCATGAGGCAGATGTTTTTTAAGTATCCACTGGGGAAAAAAAAAAAAAAAAAAAAAAAACTCCCGAAAAAAAAAAAAAAAAAAAAAAAAGAGCAATACATATGGAAGAATAGTAAAGAGGCAGCAAAGAAAAAATGGCAGGAGTGGGTCAGGATGGACTGCTGAGCAGCTGAATCTGCTGTGGACAGGGATCATTTGGCAGAAAGCCTGGGAACAACCCAATTCCAAAAAAAGCAGCAGGCAGTTTAGTGTATCCTGACAGTACAGGCTGCACAGAGTGCATTTCTCCATCCTGAAGGGATCACCTAGCAGATTAATTTGCCATCATGGGCTAGGAGGAGGCACATGAGACTACAGAAGGAAGGAACAGTGCAAGAAAAGGAGAACGTGTAGGAGACAAGTGTGTTCCCTGCCATATTTGACTGCTTCTGTGTGTCATTTCAGAATGTCTCTGGGTTGCAGCAATCCTCCTCAGAGCTGCAGTTCACAGAATTATTTCCTATCAAGGTATATAGAGGTATTTCTTCTAATTAGTATCTGAGCCAAAGACAGCAACACTTAACTGAATGTCAATATCAAGTGTAAGCAGCTACATTTGAGTAGCCTCAGGCCAGGTTGCTTTAAAACATGATTTTAACTGAAACAGGTTTGGTGGTGTTTGATTAAGAGAACTGAGTCTGCCCATGGAAAGCTCCCAGCCAAGTCAGTCTCTGTGTCAGTTCCACCTTCCAAAGTAATGCAGCCAAACCCTGTGACCTTATCCTGGTGATGGACACACTCTTGAGGGCACTGGGGGCTCCAGGACCTTCAGTAACCCCTGGAAATTGTACAGAAGGTCATGGATGGAGAGAAATAGAAGGACACTTAGGCAGAGAGGCAAGAAAGTTGGGCAGTGCAGGACAGGACACAGAGAGAGGCACAAGACTGGTGTGAGTAATGTGGCAATAGCTCTCTGAATGTTTAGGAATTTGTATTTGCAGCTGTGATATCACACAGGTGCCCAGCACTGCCTTACTGAGGTAGAGCCTGCATCCCTGCAACATCCTCACTGGAAGGCCCTCCTTTGGCCTGTGTTCAGTGCAGACAGCTCAGCTGGGTAAGTGCTCAAGTTGTTGTAAGTCTGCTGTGGTCTGTATGCTGCCAAAAAAAAAAAAAAGTTGCAGGGTTTGTGCTATGACAGATTACTCCTGACACAACATACAACTCTTCTCCTGTGTAGTTGTTTACACTGGGATATCTAAAACTGGTTTAAGTAGTGGGAAGAGAAATTTTCCTGGTGAGTTTCAAGAGACTAGAGGGGATGCAAAAGTGCAAGTCCTTGCTGGGCAGGACACTGAAAACTTGACAGGAATGCTTGTTCCTTGTCCTTTGCTGGTTGGGTTTCTTATCCTTCAGTGCACAGCAAATCAAGGCATAATTTTGGCCAGATGAGTCAGAAATTGGACTAGCAGATCAGCTGATGCAGCGTGGCTGGAGGATCCAGCCCATATGAAGGTACCTGTCAAGCTGTGTTCTTTACAAGCCTGGCCACTGCTGAAGAGATGAACTGTTCCTCTTCCATGTGGCATTCCTGCTGAAAGCACCAGATTTCCAGTCCAGCCCCCTCATGCAGGGTCAGTTACAGAACTGATGGATCTCTGTAACAGCTTTGTAACCTCAGCTCTGTCAAATAAGATTGACTGTGTTCTAGTAAAGGGGAGGAGAAGCCAAAAAGGGAGATAAATCTTGTTCCCCTCTTTTTAAGAACTCTTTCCCAGATCTCAGGCTACAGAAAAAACAAAAAACCCCTATGAAAGCCCCTGTGCCAGTGCTTCAGCTTAGTGCCAGGGTCTGGTTTTGAAATCTTGCCTACAGGACACCATAATATAAAATACATCAAAAAAAGGGGAAAAGCCTGGATGCCCTGGTAATTCTTTCCTTCTGTGGCTTTCTGCAGTCTTGTCAAGGGTTGCTCATCACTGTTAACTCTTGTATTTCCAGGTGAAGGTTATACTCAAGGGTTGCTCATCCCTGTTAACTCTTTTATTTCCAGGTGAAGGTTATACTCCTGCTCTGAACACTTTAAAAGCTTTGTATCCGGCTCGCAGCTCCATGGCACACGTTTCCATTCGGCACCAAGCGGTAAGAGCTGTAAAAGGAACGGGCTGGTTGTGCTTGGCAGTACAAGTGCCTCTGGGTCCTCTCCCGTGGTGTTTTTGGAGCAGTTCTGCCAGGGAAACAGGAGATGGCAGCGCAGCACCGAGCGGCTCCTCCTTCCCCGCTGCAGAGAAAATGGTAGCGGAAAGCAAAGGGAAAATTGCCACGTTTCTTCATGCTCCAAGATTTTACATTTGTCTCAATTTTTCTCTCCTCCCCACCGCCGCTTCTCCCTCCGTTCATCTCGGACAGCTTTTTTCTTTTTCTTTTTCTTGTTCTCTTTCTCTTTCTTGTTCTTTTTCTTTTTCTTTTTCTTTTTCTTTTTCTTTTTCTTTTTCTTTTTCTTTTTCTTTTTTTAATCCTTTTGGTACCTGCACCACACATTCAACTATTTTAGGATCTCCCATGGCCAGAAACCAGCCCTGCCCGCTAATCTCAATGCCCAGCAGGAAGGGGTTGCTGTTTCCAGATGCACATCAGTTCACCAGGCTTGGTGGAGTGGTTATCTCCCAGCAAGAGCTTAGCCTGGATCTTCCACTTTGCCTGTTCCTAACCCCGAGTTGGAGAGCAGAGTTTCCAACCAGGATGGTCAAAACTTCATCGTGAGTGAGTCCAGGAGACTGTGGGCAGTTCAGGGGAGGGCAGGTGCTCACTCAGAAGTGCCAATACCTGTCTGCAGCTCATCGGTGCTGGCAGCTTGCACAGAGACTTTGTGAGAGGCTGAAAGGTGGGAAGCACTGCAGAGGGTCTTGCAGCAGGACATGAAGTCCCATTCTGCCCCTGTACTCAGCCCTGGTGAGGCCACACCTCGAGTCCTGTGTCCAGTTCTGGGCCCCTCAGGTCAGGAAGGAGATTGAGGTGCTGGAGCAGGTCCAAAGGAGGGCAACCAGGCTGGTGAAGGGACTGGAGCACAGATCCTATGAGGAGAGGCTGAGGGAGCTGGGGCTGTTCAGCCTGGAGAAGAGGAGGCTCAGGGGAGACCTCATCACTCTCTACAACTCCCTGAAAGGAGGTTGGAGCCAGGGGGGGGTTGGTCTCTTTTCCCAGGCAACTACCAGCAAGACAAGAGGACACGGTCTCAAGTTGTGCCAGGGGAGGTTTAGGTTGGATATTAGAAAGAATTTCTTTATGGAGAGGGTGATCAGGCATTGGAATGGGCTGCCCAGGGAAGTGGTGGATTCTCCATCCCTGGAGATATTTAAACAGAGACTGGATGTGGCACTCAGTGCCATGGGCTGGGAACCACGGGGGGAGTGGATCAAGGGTTGGACTTGATGATCTCTGAGGTCCCTTCCAACCCAGCCAGTTCTATGATTCTATGATTCTATGGTACAGAAAGGGACAAAACTAGAACTATTTATTGAAATAAATTTCACAGCCTGATGGATAGTATGGCAGATGGAATAAAGTTAAAGAAGGGATTTTATGGAAGCTGTCATGCCCTGGCTCTGTTCCTTGTCATGCCATCACTGCTTGGGATCTTACTGTTTTCAGGAGGCAGAGAATGAGGAATCTGCAACTGAGCAGGAAAAGATTTAGAGATGGGAGAATTACGTTGGGCTCCCTGCACCCCCAAGCTGCTTCCCACTATGGAGCAATGGTGAGTTCCTGAATCCCTGGTCTCCTCATTAGTCCTTTCTCACTGTTCCTGTTCTATCTTGCTTCAACATATGTTTTGGGAAAGGAGTACCCGGCAGCCTAGGGCTCTGCCAGGCACTGAATCACTCAGGGACAGGGTAGCTTTGCCTATGTAATGTTATGTGCTTTGGGTTTGGCTGTGTGACCTGTTCATTATGCCCTCAGTGGCAATACCTTTATTTACAGATCTTTTTTTTCCTCCTTTTTTCACTGACTGCAGGAAAATCCTCTGTCAGGTCACAACTTCCTCACCCAGCCCAAAAAAGTTGTGAAGATTTATGTGCCTAGCTGATTGCTCTCTTCTCTACAAGACTTCAATTAATGCTGTACAGTTTTGGTTCCTATCACTCTTCCCATAAGAGAAATAATGCCACAGATGCTTTTATTCTCTGTTGAAAACCAATCCCCAGTGCCAAACAGCCCATATCTGTGATTAGACTGAATGAAAAACTAAATGAAAAACTGGTCTTGAATGGGGGGCAGTAAGGTCTGAAGCCAAGAAAAAGAGGTTGGGACTTTGCTATGGAATTATTATAAGATGTGGATGTCCACAGAAATGTGAGCAAAAATTGGCCCAAGGATGTTTCAATTATTTACTTTAGATAAATAAGTAATAAAGCACCTAAATTTAACAGCTTGCCCTAATGCTGCCACGTTTCCCTTTTCACAGAAGTGGAGTCTTCATTTGCAGCCAGGATTTGTGCAGACACATGCTTTGTTTCTGTCAGGACACTGGTGGAAAAAAGTCTGAGATAGATTACTCAGTTGTAAATAAGAGCAGGAAGAAAACTGCAGCAGTTGAAGTCTAGCTGACTGAATTCTAAGTCCTGAAATGAAAAGCCTGGTTTCATTGGTGGATGAAGTTTTGCTGCCTTGTAATAATGTAGAAACTGCAGTAATTAATTTCCACACAATAATTAATTCATACCTGCTAAAACTGGTGTAATTTCTTAGCAGGAGATGGACCTACTACAACAAAAGTAGTAAATACTTCTATGATTCAATCTACAATTAGAGGCTGATAGCACTTCAGGAGGGACTTGATTTCTCTCTCAGATTTAAAGGATCTCCACCAGAAACACCACTCTTGGGTCTGTAGTTAATCTTCAATTTGAATTTTTTCCCTCATGAGTAAAGTCATGTGATAGAATAGTTGGCACCTTGAAGCCTCACAAATGTAGACCATGCTGCTTAAAGCCTGTCTTTTTTCATGACAGTGCTACCTAAGAAAATATACAGAAAACCAGATAGTCTAACATCTCTTAAGTATATCCAAAATTTATGCACAAGGTAAAAATTATAACTACTCCATAATTTACACCTACTATATAATTCAGTAGATAAAGATCTAGGAATAAAGGTCTTCTGGCTAAAAAGCCACTAGCAGATTCTGACTTTCATGGAAGGTCAGGCTTTATACAAGTATATTGAATAGATTCTTAAAACTGTTTTTGAAGAAATCACAAGATTTTTAAGCTGATCTAGCCCACCCAATAAATTCAATGATAGGATTAGCCATTTGAATCCTTGAAGACATGAGATAAAAACTGACTGCTTTAATAAATCAGGTTTTCTTACCTGCTTTCCTGGGGACAGATGCTGTGCAGGATCTTCTATGTGACAGCAAATGGGAAAATCATTGCAGGGCAGAACCTACACATAAACCTTTGTCCCTCTCTGCTTTAGGACTGAGCTAAGCCAAATCAGCAGCAGGGCATTAGCTGTAATGATCATCACATTAAGATGTGGCTGTAAGGGCAGCTTTGAGGGCTGCAGAAGTAAGTTGTGGGTCATTCTTGATATTGCATTCATCAGGATCCTGATAACACAGACTAGGTCTCTGAGAAGAGCAAGTGATGATAGCTGATCTGAAAATTTTATGAATGATCATTCAAGAATTTTACAGTCTGAAACCTTTTAAAAGTGTTATGAAGGATCAAAGAGGATAGTTTTTACACTATACATGTTTGTATTCTGGATGCTTTAGTAACAGATTACATAAATATTGTCCTAACTATTTTATTTAGGGTTTTTTTTCCTGAGTAAAGATGTTCTACTAAATATTTCGGCTTCAGCTGATTTGCAGGGTCATCCATAAAGTCATGGAATAATTATGGAATTGATATGATGTATTTAGATTAACATTAAAAAAAAAAAAAGAAAGAAGAATGCCTTTACCAGAATTAAGAATGTCTGTGGTTGTTTCTGAACCCAGATTAACAGTGACCAGGATGACAAAAAACAAGTTCCAAAATACTCTGTTCCTGTTTAAAAACTAAACCTTAGTGCCTGCCATGCCACTGTGGCATGTCTTAAAAGTCAACTTTTCTGGCTTCTTTTAGACCAAAGGTGGACTACTTTTCTAATCTAATGGTGCACAGAATAACAGTATTTCCCTTTCTTGTTTGGCAGAGGTTTTAATACCTCTTTAATCAAAGCAACAAATTGACAGAATCTCAGTATTTCTGATTTTAGGTTACTGAAAACTTTGGGGTAAGATCTACAGTGCCCTCTAGATTGTTTAAATACATTAACTAATAATTTCTGAAAAGGCTGAACCTAAATTCTGGTCAATGCTCAAAGCATTTAGGTACCTCTGTCCTTTTCCTTTTGAATAACAGAATTTATGTTCCTGAAAGACACTGCTTTTGAAAAATATCACCCTCAGTGCATCTGTGCCAGGCCAGATGATTAAATTCACAAAGCATATGTTGTTTTTGTGGGTAGTATAGAAGTCAGTGTTGTCTGGAAATGCTTGATTGAATGGTGACAGGCTATAGCTCCTCATTTGCTGTAAGTGAGCTAAGATAAATTTGGACACGGGAGCTGAAAGCACCTTCTGGGGCACTGAGTTCATCACCATTTCTGCAGAAGAACATAGATGTCTGACAAGACTACAGCTTTCAGTAGTCTGTAACTGCAAAGCCCCAGTAAACAGAACCTAATCCATGCAGAGAGGTTTCTGTGACATTCCTGTGTTCTGCTGGAAGTTGAGCCTTGGTGTTCTGCCTGCAGCTAGCAAACAGACACACTCACTAGGAGATCAAGTCTGCTGGCTGCTGCACATGTTGACTTTAGCTAAAGAGGTCAGAAAGACCTCCTCCTGCTCAGCATCTCTCCCCTGAGTGGGGATAGGCACAGACTCAGTGTAGCTTTTCTGGGCAGGGTATTAGGAGTAACCTAATGATTGAGGGTACTGCCCCCGTTTTATGCCAGAGGCACAGCAGAAAGGAAGTAGATCCACTACTCCTGTAGCCCGTAGTTAACTGTCAAATTAAGGGCAACAGGATCATTGCTTTCCCCAGCCCAGCATTTAAAAGATGAAGATGCTGCCCTCCCAGATGACCATTTTTTGTTGTGAGGATCAGGCACTGGAAAGAGGTGACACACTGATCACTCATTATCTGTGACACAAACCCACTTCTGCTTTCAGAGAGATCAGAGACCTGGAGGTAGCCCCAAAGAAGATCTGAATAAATTTACATGAAAAAACTGTTAGACCAGAATACCAGGGACATTAGTAAGGCTGGGATCTGAAATGGCTCAGTGCTATGGAGAGTGAACATTGATTCAGAATACAAGCCTTGTTAATATTTAAGTTAAACTCCTTTATGAGTGGGGATAACAGGTGAGATACAGGGTATCTCATTCTGCTAAAAGCCTTCTACAGAAGTTGTGTCCTGACTGGAGGACTGCTTTGCTTTTGTCTGCAGTTCCTTAGTTTTGTATCTGTTGTTCTTTTCCTTTTCTTTTCCTTCTCCTCTTCTCTTCTCTTCTCTTCTCTTCTCTTCTCTTCTCTTCTCTTCTCTTCTCTTCTCTCTTTTCTCTCTTTTCTCTCTTTTGTTGTTTTCTCTTTTGTTGTTTTTTGTTTGGTTGGTTTGGTTTCCTTCTGGATTCCTGGCTGCTCTGGTAACTGGTGCTGTTGAATATGGCATAAACTTGCTTTTGCCCATGGTATCAACTAAAAAACCACAAGCCCTACCTCAGTAGGGTTTCAGCTTAAATTTCCCCTTGAAAGCTACCTTTGATTAATAATTTTTTCCCCACTCTTTTTTTTATTTTTATTTTTATTTTTCAAATTTAAAGTAGAAACAACAGAATCAGTTGCAGTTCTGCCATAAATTTTAAATTTTTAATTGCAGTGGCTCGTGTAGTGTAGTTGTGAATAAGAAATAAAGTTGCACTTCTTCCTCTGCACTCAGAAAAGTTACTTCAAAGTCACAAAAATGAGACTGCATAAATACTCAAAAGATGTGTTAACAGTTATCTTCAAATCTTCATCTTCAAATGAAAAGTCATCTCTTCAGAAAGGAAAAAAAAGCAAAAAAGCTTTGATCAAAGTTTTGAGAGCTATAAATAAGGACTCTATGCACAAAGGAACTTTGTATATTCAGTGGAGTGAGTGTCATATGATGGCAAAAGCACATGAGGGTCACCCTGAGATTTACAGCATCCAGAAGAGAACACAACATTCATCTCTTACATGAGAAGTGTGTCAGACAAAACTCCTGTGTTTGCAAAGCCTTAGCTTCTTGATCTCCAAAGTCTCACTAAATCCATAAGAGGTTATTCTTACCTCTTTCCTGGATGTGCAATAGTAATCCTTATTTAATAGCAATGCTTACCAAAAGGGAGAATTATTTTGTGTTAATTTGTGTTGAGAGGACTCTTCTTGTAAAAGAATTTTAATGTGATAAGACAGGCAAGTTTTTCCTTTTTGAAGGCAGAAAAAATGAGTGTGTAAACTTTACTGTTTACACTGCATTCCCTGACCTTTTTTTCTTACCCTTGCATACAGGTGTTTTAGACATCAAGGGTGTGAAAACAATAAAAAAATTCCCCATGATAAAGACTACATTCAGTGAACTCTGCCCAGTGCTTCAAAGCTTAAAGGAGAGGAGTATATTGTATTTATTGCATACAAAGTGCAATTTCCATTTGCAAATATGATTGAATAAAACTTGAGACCTTAATGTGTTCTCAGCAAGATCCAGCTCAACACCAAATATTGCTTATCAGTTTCTGTTCTTCTTCAGTTCTTCTAGTTCATTGGAACTTGGATTTACTTCAGGATGAAGCCTGAGAAGAGAAGTGACAGAAATGCTGAGAGGATGGACTCGGCTTCATTAGAGACTTCAGGGTGCCTGAGATTGCCAGGCTGAGGAGGAAAGGCCTTAACCAAGCTGGATATGGATCTACAGCCTGCAGCTCACTAAAAGTTGAGTGTCTTGTGTTTGGTCTTGTGTTTTAGTCTTGTGTTTTTACTGAAGAGTCATAAACTTTGCCAAAAAAAACCCCACAACCCCAGGTTTTGTTCTTCAAACTTTTAAAGGATTGCATGCCCCTCAGTTTAGGGGAGAAAACCAACACCATTTAGAGTAAGGCTCCCAGCAAACACCTTCCTGTTCTCAAACCAATTCTGTGCTGTTTTGCTTTTCTGCTGGTAGTACCAGCCTACCTTTTGTTGCTTTTTCTCCTTCAATTCCCTAGCAGAGTTGCAAAATACAGCCCTTCTTTTATTTGTTGCTTATCAATTGGAACTGCTCTCTGACTCCAAATTACTTACTCTGGTTGAAGAAATGGTTTATTCTTAGATGTGAAGAAACTTATGCTGGCCCTTTGTTACAGTCTTAGCTGGCCAAAAGTAAAGGCTGCAATTTAATGGTCACTTAAATTGTAAACTCCCTCCAGAATTACTCAACTGATTCTGGTCAGAGATAAAAATTAAATACTACTGATGCCCAGAGTGTAACAGCTGAGAGGACCTACAATGAAAAATGCTTTACTTCTCTAGAAGAAAACCAAATCAAACCAAAATGCTGGCTAGGGTGGGTAAAGAATTTAAAAGAAAATAAAATAATCCTTTTAAAGAATGCTGTTTATATCAAATACGCTTCAATATTTAACATAAACAGTTGTTTGTTTCAGCTTAATACTTTTATTAAAGTTAAATTTAATATCAACTTAAATATTAAGTTAATAACAAACTTGTTTAACAGTTTACTGTTAAACATCAACTGTTTAATCAGTTTATGATTAAACTGTTAGATTTGTTTCTTCTGCTGCACACCCATTTTATCTGATGACCTTGTTGCAATAATAGGTAAACTCAGAGCTGCTCTGGTGGAAATACCCTAGAGATTATGTGCCTCACTGTCCTAATGGACAGGACTAATTTCAGGGGGGTATCACCACTCCCTGGAGCAATATATGGGGGGAGTCTGATCTCAGAAGTCATTAGATCTATGTGCATATTAATGCTGTGAGGAAAAGTAATATCAAGAAGTCCAGGTTGGTTCATTACTGATAAATATGCTTTCTTGCTCTGGTTTAACCAGACCCTGTTCATAGAGGTACCTTAGAACAGATAGTAATTTTATGCTGGAATAATTAGTACAAAGAAAGCCATTTTATCAATTTAATTACAAAAAATATTCTTCCATTTCCACCAGTACTGAAATTACCCAAGTGTATTTCCATGATGGGGTCTACATCAAAGCTGAATATTTCAGGGAGAAGCCAAGAAGCAATGACCAGTTACTGGGCAATAAACTTAAAGCCCTACATAGTTAACTTTTGAATTTACTGTTTTGCATTCCTTCCTGGAGGTAAATGCCTTTGTGAAGACAGTTTTAAAGGGCTTCATTATTTCAGAGAGAGATTGCTTGGTAAATGCTCTTAACATATGTTTGTTTTGCAATGAGGAGCTGAACATCTTAACTCTTGGAAAGCTCTCCTTCAATCAGGGAATCGTCAAGGTTGGAAAGGACCTTCAAGATCATATCATTGAGTCCAACCACCAGTCCTACCCCACCATAACCACTAAATCCTCTCCGGTAGCCCCATGTCTGCCTGTTTGTTGAACACCCCCAGGGACAGCAACTCCACGACCTCCCTGGGCAACCTGTTCCAATGCTTCACCACTCTTTTAATGAAGACGTTTTTTTCTAACATCCAACCTGAACCTCCCCTGGCACAATTTGAACCCATTAAACATGTACCTTACCTGAAAAGGCAAGGTCAGCGTTGGCTGCAGTGAAAGGAGAAGTTCAGCAGCAGGTCAAGGAGGGGATGCCAGTGAAGGAGAGCCTTGGGCTGGGTGGTACTTGTGCCTCCTGTTCCCTGGACATGCCCAGGGCAGGGAGTTGGGGGGCAGCTCCTGTCCTGACTTTTCAAGAATCCCTGAAAGACCTTAGGGCGTTGGGGAGGTGTTTCTGGGAAGCTGGTTGCCTGACGGGAGCAAACAACAGGGCTTGTATCCCAGTCCCTCTCTGACAGCTCCGTGAAGGACGGGGGATGAGTTGTGAGGAGCCACCCGTGGCACTGGGACAGGGGCTCAGCTGGGCCTCGCCACATGCTCTGCAGCCGCTCCCAGCAGCTGCACCACAGAGCTTTCGGCTCTGAACAGCTGGTGCCGGAGACCCCAGGCTTTTGAAGCCTCCCCTTCTGTTACTTTTCACGCGATTTTGGGCTTTGCCCTGGGGATGATTCCTCTTTCTTGACGGGAAGTCTCCTTTTGGCGGGGTGTGCGGGCATCCCGAGGGGCCCGGGAGCCCACCCGGATTGCCTGAGAGGAGTGGACCGGGCCCTCTGCCAGCACCGAACCTCTGTCTCAGCGGGAGCGCCTGGCAGGGCAGACCCTGAAGGGGCATTCCTTTCCTCTCGGCCGCTGCGGGACCGACTCGGCGGGAAGGAGCCCCCTCCCCGCACCC
>JAAWXA010000016.1:894739-1031397 GCA_038090715.1 Florisuga fusca | reverse complement strand
CCCGGAGGGTGGGGTGGGGTCCGCGGGGTCCCTCCGGCGAGGGCGGTGGGCGGCCGGTCCTGGGCCGATCCTGCTCCAGGTGCTCGGGGGCCGGAGGGACGGCACGGCACGGCACGGCGCTCCCGGGCCCCTCAGCCGCCCCCTCCGCTCGGCGGATGCTGCTGGCGCCGGGGCTCCCAGTCGGAGAGGGCCCGGAGCGGGGCTGCGGGGGGCGGGGAGGGCGGCCTGGAGCGGGGCAGCCCGAATGGGTCCGGGGCGACGCTGAACTTTTTTTTCTTCTCCTTTTCTTTCTTCCCCTCACGTGCGGGCTGCTGTGTTTCTCAGGCAAACCCATTGTCAGCGGGGCCCAGGCCTGAGCCCTGCAGCGGTGTCTGGCGGGGCTGCTCCCCGGGTCCCTGCTCCCGGGGGCAGCGGTGGCTCCGGGGCTTTTCCCTGGCAGCCCCGTCCCTGCAGGGCTGGCAGTGCCACACTTGCACCTTCGAGTAAATACAGTACTAAGCTGCGTATATATATTTTTAGTTCTCCGAAACCCACATAAAAGCCGTTCGGTTAAACACTTAACTTTGCTAAGACTATTATTAACTGCATAGATCGAATTTATTTCCTGCCAATCCATATTTAGGCGCTCGAGAAATGTCAAGTTTTGCTCCACTCGCTCCTTTTTAAATACCTTTTGGAGCTGTTAGTACTTTTAATGTGAACTATTTCTAGTTGTAAATTGGAAACCTCCGAGCCATAATGGTCTGTTGCGTTTAGCTGGCTGTCTCTTGTAAGCCTTGCGATCTCATGCAGAAAAAGAAATGGAAAAAAAAAAAAAAAAAGAGCCCTGAAAAACCTTGTAATTCATGTTTAGAAAATTGGCTGCATACATAGGAGCTGTTTTTTAAACCTCAGTACCTAAGTCACATTTTCCATTCCAAGTACTGAGAGGTTAAACTATCTTAAAGGGATATACTCCACCTTGGTTCCCTTGCAAGCACTGGGGGAGATTTTAACACAAAGGAAAATGGCTCTACAATTTAAAAGAATCTGGGACTACCCACTTCTTGCAGTGCCTGATACGCTGCAGCACCACAGGGTGGAAGAGACTGTTGGCAATTGTTAATGAGCAGAATTGGGATTGTTGTCCAAGCAGAGAAGTATGGGCAATGTAAATTGCATACATGTGGTGACAAATACATTGATAAACATATTCTTGCATAAGAAGTTTGTTTTTAATAGGAAGCCAGTTTTTGCAGTGCTCTGTAGGATGTTTTAGTTTGTTCATATTCCAACCATCAGCTGTGTTTATAAAATCATACCCTGAAATAAGCAAGCTGGTTTTGTTCCTGATTTTTCTTGTTTATGACCCAGTTCTTTATATTGTCTGTCTGCTTACCCTAATAAAGCTAGAGAAAAAATTACAGTAGTGAAATAGAGTTTAAGGGGATTCCTGCTTTTGAAGAAATAAATCTCTACTTTTTAAAAACAGAAGTTCTCTGCCCTGCTTCTTGGGTAGCTAAAGGCTGGTTCAGCTCAAGAAAGATTACGGTGAGTTGCAGGCCTGATGAGGTTCCTCACCTGCCCTGGATCCAGGGATATTCAGACAATCTGGCTTCTGGCACCTCCTGAACGACTCAGGTACATTACATTTGGGAGCCGGGTTCCTCCCACATGGATTGCAGCCTGCAGGAGCTGGAACAGCCTCTCAGCTGCAGGAGGAGTGGGGCTGTCAGGCTAGGTGCTTGTAGATAGAGCTGCTCTGCATATCCAAGCGTAGGCATTAAGAGGTAATTTTGTTGCCTGATGTTGTCTTCACTGAGTTATTTATGTGGTGGTCTGATGGAAATCCATAGAATCTGAGCCTGCTTGCTCTTGTGACTTTGCTCACATGTATCCTGCTTGTGTAGTCCGGGCTCCAATAGTTCTGGATATAAAGATGGAATTGCTGTTGTCTGCTTTGGTGCAGCTCCCTGCAGTTAAATACATGCCTGAAGCACCTGCTGAAATGAATCTAGAACTCTTGTCTTCCCAGAGGTGCTCTGACCCATTCCAAATGTGCAGATTCAAGCCCTGTCAATTATCTTCCACCGAAGGGAAGAGGAGGGGGGGGTGTTGAGACTAGGTTGCCCTTTCCTTAAGGAATTCCAGTGTGGTATGGTAATGCCACCTTAACTGAGGTGGCAGGCAGTGTGCAAGGAGCTTGTTTGGTTATTTGATCTTGAAGTGTCTCAGAAATACAAAAGAGGACATTATATTCAAGCCAAAACGATGGTGGAGTTGAAATAGGGTGATGCTGGTCCTCGTGGCTTCTTTCGTTGGATGAACTTCCATAGCAGGATCCAGAGTGAGAAAGACCACCTTGGGTCAGGAGTGGTGTGAGTGGGGTTGTCAAAAACCTGGGACTCTGGGGTGGAAAGACCTGGGAAGTCAGAATGGAGGTGATGGTTTTTTCCTTGTGCAGTGTTTTGGCTTTGTGGCTGGGTTTCTCAAGGTGTCCCAAGGCTTTTCTATGTGGAGCTCCCTGATCAGTCTGTTTGGTTTGGGGGCAGCCTGGTTCTCAGACAAGCTGTGTGAGATGGGATGATTTGCAGACTGCTGCCCTCTGAAATGCTATCTCAGATCCCTGTGTTCCCTACTGGTTTTCAGTGAAAAATGAACAACTAGCTTCTGTAGGAGGTTTTGGGAGCAGCTTTGTCTTGCTGTGTGTCTGTAAGTGTCCAGCTCAGCAGACACTGCATGTTCCTGGCTGAAGCTGTTAGCAACAACCAAGCTCAATAATAACAATGAATACATATATATTCTAAATTGTTAGTACCTTTTTTTTAATTAAAACACGAGTGATATTGGTGTTGCTTTGGTTAGTGAGTATGACTGAATGGTCTCTATGAAGACTGGAAGGACAGAGAGTGTAAAGGCAACAATAGTGTGATTAAGTTATCTCTGTATACCAGTTTATACTAAAGCTATAAACTTGTAAAATGTCTTTGAGAAAGATTAATTTTCTTCTTGTAAACATTTAAAATATTTTCATTTACTGAGTGTTGAAAACTGAAAGAATTTGAAAGTATTTGAAAGAGATGGCTGGTAAAACTTAAGTAAAAACCACTTGTAGATACCTGGAAAAGAACAGTTCCACCATGGTACCACGGACTATGTGTTAGAGATTTGATCATGTAGCTGTTAACTTGTCTTAGTGAAGTAAACAGCATGGTAGATTAAAAGCAGTAATAAATACTGTGGTACTCATTTTTGTCAGTGGCATCAAAGTTTAATGTGAAAGCAAATGTTTCAGTTGCAAGACCTTGGTTTACAGTTCTTGCATAATGATGAATATTGATACTGTTTGTGAAATACATCTCCTGCTCCAAATTACCTGAATTAGTTGATAGTTCCATTTTAATGAAAAACTTAAGTTCATATTTTTTTCAGATGTGGAAACAGATAATTTGAAATAGCCTGAGATGAGGTGAACCAGAGAGAGGAGAGAGGAAACTACCAGGGCCCATCACTGAACTCCTCAGCTAGTTGTTTCCATGATGTGGCATCTCTCAGACCACACTGCACACTCACCACCAGCTCTCAGGTCTCTCCTCTTCTTTCCTTCTGCCAACCCCTTTGAACTAACTCCCTGCACAGTGAACACAGGACCCCAGACCTCCACCAGGAAAATCCACCATGAAATTTGGACTAGATGTTTGCAGATCAGTGTTGCATTCTCTGGAGCATACAGTAATTGGAAGGCAGTCAGTCAGGCACAGCACGGAACTCTCACTGGTTGGGGGTTATGAGTAGTGAAATTTGAGAAGGCCTTTGTTGGTGGAACAATACTGGAGGTACACTGTAAAGTGCTTCCAGTGAAACTTCTGGCCTCTCCTCCTCTCCCCCTCCCATTCCCAGCCTTCTCTGGAAAGCAGGGTTCAGCATGACTGTATTTGCATTTTATTCTTTGCAGTGTCTTACAGTTTTATGAATCTTTGAATTTTATTTCACAGTTCATGACTTCTCATGTTTTCTGTCCTGGCTATCACCGGGAGTTCCTGATACTAAAATACAGTGCCTGGCCTTGATCCTGGGCAAATGCTGTGGCAGCCAGGGCAGAGAAGAAATGCTGGTGTGCCCTGTCCTCTGCTGCAGTTCTCAATGGAGCCACAGCCTGGGGTTCATCCCAGCCCCTCACTGGTACAGCCTCTTGGGTCTGCATGCAGCACACACAGCTCTACATGTCATCCTAGTAATCTGGAGAGAGATCTCTGGAGGCAGCCAGCCTCTACGTTAGAGAATCTGATTTCTTAGAAGGTCCCAGTATTTTTTGCTTTTTCTGGCAGTACTCACTAGAGGTAGTCACAAATAAGTGACAGAGTAGTCACCTTGTACTTCTATGAGAAAAACCCCGGGTGTGCAGTTGGTACCTGGCTTCTCAGCATGCAGTTATTCCCTTTAAATGTCATGATTCCAAACATGTTGCCTCTCTGGTCCCTGTCAGCTGCCTCTCAAAATGCTGTTCTGCCTGCTGTTTCTTTGGTGTCCATGACTTTTGTTGCTGTTTTTGTTTCTCAGTGAACTACAATTGCATTTCAGAGATTATTGCTATTACCAGTTTCCTTGCCTTCTGGGTAGCACTTTTCTTATTATTTGTTCAGGCTGAAGACCCTGGTGTGGGACAGAAAGCAAATGATTTATCTGCTGTGGGAGTGCTGTATGGGCAATTGGTCGGGAAGGTTGGGGAAAGGAGGGTGTTGACATATAATAATCTCAGTCATCTCATGCAGGGTTCCTTGCAGGGTCTTTGGGAGACTCCAAAGGTAATTTCATCAGCTTGTCACCTCCAGAAGCTCTATTAACCTCCAGAAGCTCAAGGTTTCTCCCCTTGGAGCTGGGATGTCTGAATAACCCTTCAGATACTGTCAAGATATGTTTCTCCCTCTGTTTTTCTTCTCTCCCTCTTAGTGTGATCAGTCTGTTGCTTATCAACTTAAAAAACCCATGACTCTTCAACAGTGACCTGTCAGCATAAGAAGTTTCTGAAGTGCTAGTGTGGGATTTTTCTGCTGCATTAAGACACTTGGCACTGCCTGAATCGTGTCCTGTGTGCTGGTGGTGGGACTGGGATGTCCAGTAATGTGGCATCCCTCAGGGGCTGGTCAGAGGGACCTTTGCAGGTCCCACTCTGGACTCATGTTGGGCAGTAGTAACCTGAAGAAGTAACCTCTTGTCTTGAAGAAATGTGTCAACCATTACCAACTTTTATGTCTTTATTAAATGCTGGTAACTTTCTAGAGAGCTCCATGTTACTAAAAGCACAAATAACCATTTCTAAGTTTTAAAATTAACATGGACTTTTACAATACCTTTAAATATGTTGGAAGTATTGGTTGGTATTCTGAAGCAAGCTGCTGATGTTGGGTATGAAGCTGTCATCAGGCAGTGAATGGAGTAATTACAGTTCATGGTCTGCAAATGTGTTTTTAGTCATAGGAAAAGGCATCTCTTGGGATGACATAATCTTTAGGCTGTTAACAGAGAGGGACAGAGCAGACCTGGCAACAGCTGTGAGAGGTGAGGAACTACTAAATGTTGTAGCTCCTCATGACTTTCATTGTGCAGTGATGAGTTATGTTATTGAAATTACATCTTAAAATGCTCAATATCTCCTTTTGAGTGATGAATCTAGTTCCTTAATTTCATCAGAGATTGATTTGATGCTGCTGCTTAGAAATTTTTTGTCTTAATGAAGGTTCAAGGTGAGAATATTTTTATGCTGGACTGCTGAATGAACCAACTTTGCTTTATATTTGCCATTTTTCTCCCTTAAAGCATTTTGATTATTCTGTTGCTGAAGTATACAGCCACTCCTTTAAGTTTAGCTACCTGTAGTGTTAATTTGTGGTACTCATTGAACTTGTTAATTAATGTGAAAGGCTAAAACACTGGCACTTTGGTCTCCAGCTAGGTGTTAGCCTGTTACTGTAAGCCCAACCTCTATCATTTGGAAAGAACATTTGGGTATGCATGCTAAGTACACATATGTACCTGTGTCATCAGTCATCTGGATAGAGACTTTTGGAGGCTATCAGCCTTCATGTTAGAGAATCTGATTTCTTAAAAAATGAAAGATCCCAGTGGCCCAAGTATTTTTTGGAAGGCAGAGAGACATCTAAATAACTTTAGGATGTCAGAGGTTTCTCCTGCTTATTTTAGGCTTCTGAAAAGCAGGCAGGTGTGTGACTATAATTAAGGAATTTAACACTGGGTTCTAGTTTTCTTAAACTCTTGGCCTCTTTTTATTCTTTCTTTTTGAGCTTGCAGGCTCTGAGCAGAAATTCTCTCTTGGTAACTTAACCCTGAGCAAATATTTACATTCACAAGATTCTTGCTACTTCAGCAATCAGTTTAGGCCTTGAGGTTGAAACAGGGTGAAAGTCACTGTACCAGACATGAGGGCTGGGGAAGGAGTGGAGTAAGGAAGCCTGAAGAAACCTTCAAATAGTTTTACCATGTTTGGTAGGAATCACCTGTTCAGTGTATTTTCCTTGTCACTCCACAAACATTGCTGTATTCCAGACTGAGATTTGCAGAGATCCATTTCCTGCCACTTGGCCCTGTTCACCATTGGGTGCCTGTGATTTAAATTTCTCTCCCATCTTCAAAATGCTGAATAAAAATGTTTGTGTAAAAAACCAAGTGAACGGAGTGGTAGAAGGAAAAACTGAAATGGAAAATAATGGAAAAAGTGGTGAGTGCAATGTGAAAAAACATTGATAAGGGGGTAGGAAGAGCTTTTGAAGAAAGAGGGTTTTAAAGTCAGAATTAGTTAAGAAATCTGAAATTTCCAGAAGAGGAAACCTATGAAAAACAGTGTTTGAAATTAACCTGTGGACACTGCAGAAATAAAGGAAAAGTTCTCCAGGGAACATAATAACAGAGAACTGAATAAATAAGGCAGTGGAGGGAGTGATCTCTCCTCAAACCGAAGGACTGAAAATACCACCAGACCTCAGTCTCCTGTGGCTTTGTTTTCTGGATTTCACCATGTCATCCAACAATGTGCCTTGTGCTGGCTGCACCATTTCTGGGAAAGAAAGAGGATGGCAGTGAGCTCAGTTCTTGCCCCCTTTGTGGGAGAACCATAGAATATTAGGGGTTGGGAGGTTTCTCATGGGGGCTCTCAGCAGAGCCTGAACACTGATGTTGATTCCTTTCCCTTGCCCATCTCTGACACACTGCTTGGGGGGGGTCTGTCTGTCCCTGGGGGGGTCTGTCTGTCTCTGGGGGGGTCTGTCTGTCCCTGGGGCTGAATGCTGCAGCTTGCTGAGTGCAAGCTGCTGGGAGAGCACTCACTCTGAGTGCATAAGCCAGAGCAAACTGTGTCTTAAATTTGACAGAAAAAGGGATTGTGCCCCTGCAGCTAAATTTATGCTGTTGGTTGACTGGGTTCTACTGGAACTGTGGCTGAATCTACAACAACTTACACTGATTAAAGGTCTGGCCCCAGGCTCTAACATCTTACAGCTACATGTTGGAACTGTTACTGTTTGCATTGAAGTAGCATATATGGTTTTTCAGTTTATTTTTTTTCCCTTTCCCCCTGCTTGGTGAATATCTGCAAAGCACTGGATTGAGGGTGGATAACTTTTGCCTGGAGGAGAATCTCAGGGTCTCCATTTTCCTGCTTGGAGCCAGGTGTGCCACATCATTCCTGCTGGATCCCGGAGTCCTTCACTCCCAGGGAAGTTTCCCATGGAGGAACAATCAGTGCTGCCTGCTGAGCCTTCCTGGATCTGTTGTACTAGTTGATATTCTTACAGCCTGTTTCTCAGCCCTAAAAGTGCAGAGCCAGATGTCAGAGTTGGGGGGAACAATCCCCCCCTTCATAATTATGCAGTTAGGAAATTAATTTCTTTTTATTTTTTTTCAACTTAAGCAAATACATTGCCATTGCCATTCTCAGTTTACTAAAAGGGGTGAAGGTGTTCAGAGCTAGAGGAGAACAAGCTTTCCTCAAAATAGTAAAATATATTTGTAAAAAATAATAAAAAACCTGTCTCATCCATTCTGTCTGGAGTTGTTGGAATTGGGTTACTGGTCTGAGTTACAGCTGCTTGATTTTGATGGTTGTGCCCTTGAAAAAGTTTAATTATTTGGAATGCAGAACAGATGCTTTTCTTCTTCACTTGAAAAGATAGTTAATTTCTATATTTTTAAAAATTATTTCCCAGACTATGAAAGTCCCAAAAGTTATTTTAAAAATTGCTAATTCTCTTGTTAGGACAATGAAACTGGTAGCAAATTTTGAGGGTTATGGAACTGTTGCATTACTCATCCATCTGGTCCTGGGTTCAAGCTCTGCCCATGGCCATAGCTTGTGCTTCAGCTGTGAAGAAAATTTTGTAGCAAATGGTTACTGGATAGCTGGTGCCAAGAAGTGGTTTTATTTTTTTTTCTCCCCATTTTCTCCCCCCGTGCCCAGTTGTTTAAAAATTGGATTGTGTCTTAAAGTAGGAGGGTTCTTAAATTCTCAGGGCATCCACTGAAACAGAAATTTTCTTTGAGCTGGTAACAGATTTAGGGTTGTTTGTATGCATTATAAAAAGAGAAAACATTCACTTCTAGTTGTTGAGAAAAGTATGTAGAGTGGTTTTACTTAAGTTAAAAGTGTTAAGACTTTGTATTCTGGCAGTAAACTTGGGGAGGCAGGGGATGTTCATCCCCACTGCTGTGTGCATGGGCGAAATGTTGCATTTGGAATTGGAGCTGGAAGAAACCTGCAGTAAGTTGCCTCCAGCTGAAGCACAGCATGCACCGTTCTGGTGCTCCCTCTTCTCTCCCTCCTTGGCTGAATGAGGTTTCAAATAAAACTTTCTGGCAGCAAAGCCTCTGTAGTTTTGTTTTCTGTTTGTTGGAGGATCAGAAAGCTAGGAGCTGTAGGTAGTGTCTGTAATGTGAGGACGGTTTCTTGAAATGCTCTTAAAGACCTTAAACCTTGGGAGCAGAGGTTTTAAACTTGACTGTTTGATTTCCACTACATCTGCTTTTGCACCTACATTGCTTGGGTCTCCCAGCCACACAGCTCTCAGCTGCCAGCTGTATTCCAAAGCTGCCATATGCATTAGACTATCCCATCCCCGGGTTTATTCTGTCACCTTCACTGGATGAACCTCAAACTCCTGTTGAGTCCTGGTTTGTCCCGTTCCAGGGCAATGAGGGACCCTTGGCTGTTACCTGTGAAGCTCAGCATCAGCCTCTCCCACTGCCTTTTTCCATATCTCACTGTTCCTGGTCTCTCACCTCTCCTGATACCCTGCAGTTCTGCGGTGCCTTCGGGGTATTCCTGACATCTTTTCAAGATGTGTTTCTGTTGTGGCAGCTGCTTGTCTCCTAGTCAGTCATAAAAGTTAATTAAAGCCAAGTTCCTGCAGTTCCAGGCTGACTTAGCATTGATCTTCAGATCCTTCTGGTGGACAGGTTGCAAAAATGCACATTTGTATTTTCAGTCCTCTGAAACTTTTGGTTTTAAATGCAAAACCTTTTGGTTTAAGTAGATTTAACATGTGCATGCAGTTTTGATAACTGCATAATTGTGCTGCTGTTTCCCCATTATTTTTTCCCCCAGGATTTGTGTTCCTCTATCTTGCGATGGCAAAAATGATCTTATGAATTAAATCAGACTGTTAAGCATGTAGACTTTGGGTGTAGCTTGCAGAATCCTGGGTGTGGTGGTAGGATAAATAACAGAATTATTGGCCAGAATTGTCATTCCCTAGAACTGTACATCCTACAGGGGAAGGCAGGGGAGGAGTTCCTCACACTCTGTACACTGAAAATTCATTAGTTATTTCACCATATAGTGGGGAAAAAAAAGATGAGGCTTCACCAAACATCCATTTGCTTAGTAAATCAATACCTCACACTGGTCTGTGTTTTGAAATGCATTAAAGATACCTAAACGTCCTGTGCCTTAGTTTCTAAAAGTCCTGCAGAATCATCATTTATACTGAAGGCCTTAAAATACTTTTTGTTGGTTGGGAATTTCAAAGGGAGATCTTACAGATGGGGAGCAGTTGAAATGTAGCTTGATTCTGTTAACTTCCATTTTCTTCTTCTCTGACTTTCCATTTTGTCACTTCTGTTTTTGCTTAAGAGTCGACAATTTGGTGATGTTTTATGTTGCTTTTTTTTGCTGTTTCTTTAAGTTGATGAAGGTGAGTGCAGTGGTGTTCCCTTGCTGCAAAAGCCTGTGGCAGACCTTAAAGATCAAAATCACTACTTTTCAGCCCGGTGTAGCAATGCAAAAGAGGAGACTGTCATTTATTTCACTTAGAAGCAGAACATGCAGAGTGGTCTGGATTTTAGTTTTTCAGCAATTTTGGAGGTAAGACATGAGCTAAAGGAATTTTTGCCCCTGACATGCTGCCAGATATTGAGGGGAGGTCACACTGAAAGGGATGAACAGAAGATGAATCAAGATAGGAAGCATTGTCTGAACAGCCTGAGTAGGCAGCACTTTGCATGGGTCTTGATTATTCTGGGATGCCTTATTCTGTGAGTGGATAAGCAGTCCAGGGTGAGAGTCTATCACATGGTGTACCTGCAGAAAAAGGGAATCTGAAAAAGGCTTCTCCAAAAGGGAGCCCAGACTGGCAGTATTGGTGGTGATGTTCAAGTTACTGCTAGATTTATATGCAAAGTTCTAATTAAAATGATGCTTTGTTATATTTATTGTTAGGTGGTGTTACAGCTGGGGGTAGTAGACTCGTGCACATGTGTCAGTTGAGCAAATATGTAGTTGGTGCAGTACATTATGTCTTGGCTGAAAGAATTCACAGATTTTTCTTTGTAAGGACTGCTTTTAGCAGAGAGGTTTGATTTTTCTACTTCAGGAACGTGCAGATGCTGGATGTAGATTGTTATGCTATCTTGTTTGGGCTTTAACTTTTTTGGGGTTTTGTTTTTAGTGTTGAAAAAGTGTTGCCATTTGTTTAGCTGGCACTCAACTGACTCTGGGTTTTCCCCTCTGTCTGCACCCAGCAGGCCTATTCCAAATGGTGTACAGAATCTTCATTTAAATTTGCTGATATTGATTAAGCTGTAGTGTCTGGGTTTTTTGTTCTGTTGTGCTTTCCCTTTTAAAATGTGTTAAATGTGTTTTTAAGAGCTCCGTGCTGGATCTCACAATTGCAGGATTTGAGCTAGTTTGTTTTAACAAGAAACCAACAAAAACTGGAAGTCTGCATTTTTTTCTGCATTGTTATTTTTACGTTTAGTTAATGGCAGTCATGATGAAGTCTGATTTATGTAGAGTTTGTAGCATAAACTCGGCTGTGCTTTTCTACAAGCAGAATTTTGGAGATCTTAGATGTGTTTCTAGAAGTTAAATAATGGTAGAATTTGGTGCTGTGTCCTGGCTGAAATATGGAGCATATCAAGAAAAGATGCTGAGGTATCTGGTCTCTCAGTAGGAGCTGCTTTAAGGTCCATGTTGCTGCTCTCTCAGGCCCATCTGTTAAATCTGTTAGCTGTGTACTCCAAATATAAGTGACACAGTCAAGTGAAATAAGTTATTTTCAGTTTTTGTTGACTGTTGAAGCTCACGTGGTTTTTTCTTTGGACTTTGTTTTGTAGGGTTTTGGTTTTTTGTATTAATTGCAGCACAGCCCTGTCTTGGGAACAGTCAGGAATGTGACTTCCCTACAGGCTGTTTTTCAGCACTGATAATTGTCTTCTCAATATTTGGTCCAAATTCCTGCTTCATCAGGAGCTTTCAGGTCCATTCCCAGCACCGTAGCTTTCCTAGAAAGTTAATGCAAACAGTTTCCTTCTTCCCTCAGCTTCTGACCATATCGAAATAACAATTTGTATTTAAATTTGAATTCCTTTGCTAGTCTTCAAATTTAGGAGCACTCCCTGGCTATTTGGGGCTGAAGGTGTAAACTAGGCAGAGGCATGGCCAGGGTAGCTGAGGGTCTGATAGCTGCAAAGACAGCAAAACCTTTGTTAGAAGTAGTGTTTTGGGGTGTTTGGGATTTTTATGTTTTGTAAGCTGGCCTTCCTCATCTGTTCTACACATGATGAGATACCTCCATCTCAGTTGAAGCCAACAGCAAATCTTTGGTAATCTGAGCTCAGTTTAATTTGCTTTATATGTTGCCAGATCCTTGGATGGATTTGCCTTTAGAAAATGAACATTTGTCTTCTGAATTCAGGTTGGCTAACCCACTATTAAAAGTGAGCTTGCAGTGTTTGTGAGCCATAGGCATGGATCATGTAGCCAGGATTATTATAAACAGTGAAATGCTCTCTACTCTCTGCATAGTCATGTTTGGTTTCATGGTTTTTAGGGTGACCCAAGCACTGATATTTGATTTTTAGTGTTTCAGGCAGCCTATAATACTAAGCAGACCCAGTACAACAGAAGGAAAACATTTACCAGTGTCTTGTTGGGGGGGGGAAAAAGAGTTAATGGGGATTCAGTATATTCCCTTGCAATTTGATCTACTTTGTAAGAAAACTGATATTTATTTTGCTCAGGTTTAGGTCACAAGTATGTTCAGAAATTGGAACCTTGCACATCGTGGCCTGGGTTTTTTCTCCTTCATATTCAATTGTTGGCTAATCCTTAAATTAATGTAAAAAATTTGTAAGGGTACAGGTTGTAAAATAGTGTCAATATTTATGATCTAGGAGCTTAACAATTATTTTCTTCAACATAACAGTATCATTAGGAAAAAACCCAAGCTATTTAAAGTTGGTTTTCTACTCTCTTTTCCTCTCTAATTACAGAATTGATATGGGTTTTATCAGTTAGGTGGCATGACAGAGTTTGGTCATGAGAGCAGGAAATGACAGGGACAAATGTTTACTGTCTGCTGCACCCCACTGTTCCAGTGGGAAAATAAAATCAGCAATAAAACTTTTTTTTTTTTCCCCTTAATTTTCCTCTCTGTCAGATGGATGCAAACTCGTTACAGTGGAAATTAAAGAGGCTCCATGTGCAGTTCTGCCTATGAAGAACATGGGTATATTTAGAAAGCCTAAATTGCTTTGAACTTGGGAGCTGTGGAAAACTGCAGCAGTCACAGGTATCTGTCGTTCTTGTGGGGAATGTTTTATGATCAGTGGCTTGGGGGTTACAGACATACCTAAAGGGCAGTGGGAAAAATAAATACTGGATGCTGAAAAGTGGGGAATTTAAGGCTCTCTCACAGAAGGGTGCTTTGCAATGGTCTTAGTGAGGAATACTATGAGCTGCTGACTCTCTGGGCATCTTGCAGGGAGACAGTGGTAGTAGAGCTTGGCTTGGCATCTGATAATGGCTAACCAAGTCCAAGAGAAGAAAAGCATTTTTTACATTTCTGCAGCTGTTCACCAATGTTCTGCTGGTTCTGCAGCAAACTCCTAACTGTTCATATTGCTAGGAATATTTTGTTGTTTTTTTTTTTGTTCGGTTATTTGGTTTTGTGTGTGTGTGTGTGGGTGGGTTTGTGTTTTTTTTCTCCCCCTCCCTACACCTCTTCTTACATTGCAAGCCTGAGTTACTACTGTGCTGGCAGACAGCACACTTGGCACCAAGAAGAAAGGCAGCACTAGAAAGATGTGTGCTTAGGCAATCTGTAAGATGGATGTCAGGAGAAGATTTCTTTAGCTGGAAGCCGGTGCCGTGGTGGAGTTCTGTTTGTGTTGAATAAACTGGCATTTAATGGAGTCCTCAGAAGACCACAGCTCTCCTCTGCTGGAAAAAGTGGGTGTTGTAGAAAGCTCTAGCTACAGCCACACTAATTCTTGTAAATCTCTCAGCTTCTTTCCGTGCCCCTAAACGCAGGGTTTGCAATCCCTAATGGGGTATGAAGACACAGCATTGAAGTGGCTTTGCTTGGCACTGTGTTAGACATTTTGGGGCCTTGAGCCATAGCACAGCTTGGTTCTGGCACCATCACTACACTGCAGCTGGGGGAGGAGGGCTCCTCTTCCCATGTATGCAGGGGAGATTTTTTTGTCCTAGTGCTAATCTACCTGGACTTCAGCAAGGCCTTTGACACCGTCTCCCACAGCATTCTCCTGAAAAAGCTGTCAGCCCACAGCTTGGACAGGAGCACCCTGTGCTGGGTTAGGAACTGGCTGGAGGGCCGGGCCCAGAGAGTGGTGCTGAACGGGGCTACATCCAGTTGGCGGCCGGTCACCAGTGGTGTCCCCCAGGGATCAGTGTTGGGCCCAGTTCTGTTTAATATCTTTATTGATGATTTAGATGAGGGGATTGAGTCCATCATCAGCAAATTTGCACTAAGCTGGGGGGGAGTGTGGATCAGCTGGAAGGCAGGAGGGCTCTGCAGAGGGACCTGGACAGACTGGAGAGTTGGGCTGATCCCAACGGGATGAGGTTCAACACGGCCAAGTGCCGGGTCCTGCACTTTGGCCACAACAACCCCATGGGGAGCTCCAGGCTGGGCACAGAGTGGCTGGAGAGCAGCCAGACAGAGAGGGACCTGGGAGTTTGGATTGACAGGAAGCTGAACATGAGCCAGCAGTGTGCCCAGGTGGCCAAGAAGGCCAATGGCATCCTGGCCTGGATCAGGAACAGCGTGGCCAGCAGGTCCAAGGAGGTGATTCTGCCCCTGGACTCAGCCCTGGTGAGGCCACACCTCGAGTCCTGTGTCCAGTTCTGGGCCCCTCAGGTCAGGAAGGAGATTGAGGTGCTGGAGCAGGTCCAAAGGAGGGCAACCAGGCTGGTGAAGGGACTGGAGCACAGATCCTGTGAGGAGAGGCTGAGGGAGCTGGGGCTGTTCAGCCTGGAGAAGAGGAGGCTCAGGGGAGACCTCATCACTCTCTACAACTCCCTGAAAGGAGGTTGGAGCCAGGGGGGGGTTGGTCTCTTTTCCCAGGCACCTCTCAGCAAGACAAGAGGACATGGTCTCAAGTTGTGCCAGGGGAGGTTTAGGTTGGATATTAGAAAGAATTTCTTTACAGAGAGGGTGATCAGGCATTGGAATGGGCTGCCCAGGGAAGTGGTGGATTCTCCATCCCTGGAGATATTTAAACAGAGACTGGATGTGGCACTCAGTGCCATGGGCTGGGAACCACGGGGGGAGTGGATCAAGGGTTGGACTTGATGATCTCTGAGGTCCCTTCCAACCCAGCCAATTCTATGATTCTATAATAGCAAGACCATATTCTCACCTTGGAGCACCAGGGGTACATGCATGGGGCAGTATGCTGCTGATTATTATCATATACCACTTTCTGTTTGTTTAAATAAATGTTTTAACCTCTTGGTTATCTGAACTATTTTTAGGTTTCAGGCAGAACAGCTGGGTGTGGAACCAGGTGGTTACTGGGAGGGAAGGTGCTGCTCCAGTGACTGTTGTTTCAGCTTTTTCTGCATCTATTCAAACCATGCTTTGCATGTGTCCTGTTTCAAGTAGTGACTGAACACTGTATAATTTAAACAGCTGAACCTTTAGATATTAGTATACAGAACTTGTACTTGAATCTGCCTGGGAATCAGCTACCGTTGAATTCAGCCTTTAGGCAGTGTTTCTGGTCTTGGTCAGCTCAGTTGGACTTCTGACAGCTATTGAGAAAGTAGAGAAGAGGATTGGCTTTGTTTCCTGTGGTCTATTGAAGCTTTTTCTTTCTCACTTCGTCTGGGGCAGTTGAGGGCTTTACCTGGAGTCTGAAGCAACGGGGTTAAGTGACTCAAACTGCCTGGAAAACGCTGCTAGACTTGGAGGTCCAGCTGTAAGGCTGCCTAGGAGCTTGAGGTGGATCTAGGCTCCCTTGCTACCAGCAAGACAGCTCTTCGCATGAAGAACTGGGTCTCTTGGTGTTCTGGATAAACCCTTAATATTTCAACTTGATTTAGAGTCTGTAAACACACAGTGTTCCTTGCAGCTGAATGGATCAGCTGGCTCTCTGTGGCATCTGTCAGCAGCAGCTGTGATTTGGGATGGAGGGGTGAGTGGTCCCTAATAAACATTTTTTTTTCCAGTGGCAGAAATCCCTGCTGAGATGCTTGCTCTCACCTCCTCCTGAATAGCCTGGACTTTGTTTTAAAAAAAAAATAAAAATGCAGTGGTTGACTTCTCTCTCGTGTAGTTTTTGGGGCAGTTTTGGATTTGGCTAGCAGAGCAGGCATATAAATAATTCTTGGAGTATTTTTGTTCCTTGTTCAGGAATGGGAAGATGTTCCAGTTGGTATTGTCCCTATTAGGATTATTCTTAGTTTTTAATGTTTAGCAGTAGGTTTTGCGTAGGTAAAAGTTTTACATGAAAATTATCAAAGAAAGGAAAAATAGCTTTATGCCTGCTATGTTTTTGTTAGCAATAAAACCAGCCTGTAGAAGTAGATCCATGGAAGGAACCTGGTGCTGAGGACTCTGTATCTGCCCTGTGTGTTTTGGAAGGGCTTTAAGGTTAGGTCAGCTCTAGGCAGGCCCTGTGGACTGCTTGCCTGTTTGGTTGTCTGCTGGAAACACTCCTTGAGCTCCTCTTCTTATTTCATTTCTTCTGAAGGGAGCCCAGGTCCTGTGCTCCGAGCTGCAAACTCCAACACAGGAGGGTGAGGCAAGCTGGGAGCCTGGCTTCAAGGGAGCCCTGTGCTCAGAAATGGAGGGTGTGGGGTGGAACATCACTGTCAGCCCTGCTGGAACCCTCCAGGGCTCAAATGGAGTCTGGGCCAGTATTCTCTGCCCCAACCTTTGATCCTACCCAGGAAAGGAGCAGTGGAGAGTGGGTAGATTCTGGATCCTTTGCTCACGAAGTTAGCTTTGGATTAATACTTGATGAAGTCTTAACTTCAGGAAACCTTGACAAACAGACTGCCTGGTGTAGACTGGGTTGCCTTCAGCAGTCAGATTTTGTAGAGATTTTAAACAGTTTTAAACAGTTCAAGTCCCTTCAGTGCCACTGATAGCCACCATTGTTTGCAAGGCCAGGAAGGTAACTGCTCACTTGTATACCTTGGAACATGATGAACACTCTTCTTCCTAGAAGTCTGAGTCTTTCCTGAAGGTATCTTCCCATGGTGTGTTTATGAGGTTTCCTAACTAGTGTATTTCAGAATCACTGTCTTCAAAGGAATACATTCGTTGAGGGGGGAGTTCTATAAAAACTTTTAATCTTTTCGTGGTGAACCTGGCAAAGGTGGGCTTTTTGTTTGTTTCTATTTTTCTCCTTAGTTTAATTAGAAGTTTGTTGTGAGTCTGCCTTTCTGGCTCAGCCTCTAGCTTCTCCCCTAGTGATAAAAGAAGTTAAATATTTTTTTAATTATTACTTCAGCGGTATTAATACTGGTTTAGAGAGAGCAGACTGGAGTGTGTGTTGACAAGGCACAGAAAGAAATAGAATTTAGCTTTCTAGCTCAGTATCTGCTCTTTTATTTAAAGCATTGAAGCATGCTTACTGGCCTTGGTTAAGACATGTGATATTTATTTATTTGTTTCCTCCATGAAGAAAACCAGTGACATATCACTGAGGGTGGCTGTTTGCCTATAAAGCTCCAGATTCAGGTAGTTACTTAGGGATCTCAGATTACATTAAAAAAAATTGACAAAGTTTCCTTTTTTTTATGTTTTTGCTGGAAACATACAGCTTCTTGGTATCTTTCTTAATGCTTTTTAATAGCTTTTGGACAGTAAGTCATAAATAACTTGAGTTTCCCAAGTTTCAGTGAGGTAAGTCCCTCTAATCCTTAGATGCAGTATGATAGTCTCATGACTGAGCCTCTTCTAAACACCTGCAGCTGACAAGAGGTTTGTACTTCTGTCATTTGCATCTCTGAGGTCACAGGTAAATACTATCTCTGCTTAGTTTGTTAATTTTCATTTCTTGGTAAAATTTGCTGTGAGGAAAGGTTATTTTCACTGCAGTTCTGTGTCAATCCACCAGATGACACCTGGTGCTTAAAGATGAATAGATGAATTGGCTTTTATTAAAAATAGTGGATTCCTTTGATTTTGAAAGTTAAAATCAGAAAATTTTATTGCAAAAAATGTTTTCATAGGGTACTTGTAATACTTTAGATGTGTGTATCAGAAATACTTGTATGTTCTATTGGGCTTTTCCTATGAAAAAAGAACATTGAGAAGAGTTAAAGCATTGTTTTAATAAAGGCTTTGAAGAAAACTGTGCAGAAGATAAAATCATGATCATCATCTCCTTCCTGTGAACAGTTATTTGGAGTGAAACTTGTGTTAACTGAGGGGTTAATGGTGGAAGCACTTGGAGGGTGTATTCTTCCATTGTCAAGCTCACTGGAAGGGGAGTGGTGGTGTGATTCCCTTGGGTGGTGGAGTCCTGGTGCCTTTGCAGGCTCTACCACAGTCTTGACAGTAGTAACTACAGATACATGAATGGTTTCAGACACAGGTTTGTCAGTTCATAATGTTCTCAACACATACCACCTATGCAAGCCAAGCTGTGATGTGAAACCAGGGGAGGGTTGTTCTGGTTTGTACCAGTGCAGAGCTAGTCTGGCTGCACAGCAGTATTGGGATCAGGCAGAGGATTAAAATCTGGTGGTCACATACATCTCCTGTGTGTATTTCTGTGTGCACAGAGATCAGAGTAGACAAATGAAGAAGAAAACCTTGCCATAGCAGTGTTTCTTTTCTTCACTCAAAATGCTGTGGAGGGCTCTGTGTGATGGTTTTATAATCCTGGACTCACACCATCGGATACCAAACGTGGGGTGAACACCAGCAGGCTCCCCAGGGATGAGAGAAGTGGAGCTGAGTCCCTTGGCAGCACACCCCAAAGGTGTCTGTGTGTTTAGTGGGGTGGTCAGGCTGTGTTTATCTCACAGGACTTCTGTAGAGATGCTGCAGTTTCTCACTGCTACTCATCCTGAGAGGAAATCCATAATTACAGAAGGGGAAGGAGGAGATGGGTTGCTGTCAACTATTTCAGTACAAACTGTGGTCTTTAGGAGCCTTACCCATGTGCAGAACGTTTTGTTGGCTGGTTTGTGAGTAAGATGCAGTGTTAGAGGAATTAATTCCTCTCCAACCAAACAGCTTATTTTATTCTTCTTTTGTGCTTTTGCTCTCCTTGTTTCTCCTTCTTTACCCTGTGCTGGATGTATTACTGAGGAACCATGCCTAAGCAATGTGGTCCTTCACACATAATGTTAAAAGTCATGTAAAAGTCATGAATCTAACATTTTATTGGTAATAATAAGTTTATTATTATTTAGAAATAATGCAACTTAAGTAGTGAGCACATGAACAGTGCTTTGTTTGCCAAAGGAAAACATAGATCTGTGGCTTTACCTGATTTGTTTCCAAGGTAACTTGTGTTTCCTTTTTGGTATTTGTGGAGCAGTTGATTTGTGTCACTCACCAGAGCATCTGCTTTGAGGTGCTGGGTCCTGAGAGACAATTTTGCTCTATGTGCCTGTGACCAGCTATGAGTGGTTCAAGTGACTTTCTCTGAAACTCTTGATGTTTTTCCTTCTCTTCTCTTGATACCATTTCCGATGATTAAAGGAGCCACAGTGTGCACAGATATTTAACAGAGGCCTTTTCATTCTGGCCCCTTGGATATGGTTTTAGAATTTGGGAACTCTGCTGTATTGACTGAAGTTAAAATTTGGCATTTCCTGATGGATGACATCTTGGGGTTTTTTTGCCTTGTTTTGGGGGTTTTTTTGCCTGGTGGGAGAATACCAAATCATAGAATCACAGAATTTTCAGGGTTGGAAGGGACCTTTAAGATGGGCAGGGACACCTCCCACCAGCTCAGGTTGCTCAGAGCCCCATCCAGCCTGGCCTTCAAAACTTCCAGGGATGGATGGGGCTTCAGCCACCTCCCTGGGCAACCTGTGCCAGGGTCTCACCACCCTCATGGGGAAGAACTTCTTCCTAACATCCAATCTAAATCTCCCCTCCTCTAGTTTGAATCCCCATGTCCTGTCACTTCCTGACATCCTAAGAAGTCCCTCCCCAGCTTTCTTGTAGCCCCTTCAGATCCTGGAAGGCTCCAGTGAGGTCTCCTTGGAGCCTTCTCCTCTCCAGACTGACTCAGCCCAACTCTCTCAGTGTCTTCCCAGCAGAGGTGCTCCAGCCCTCTGAGCATCCTCCTGGCCCTTCTCTGGACACACTCCAGCACCTCCATGTCCCTCCTGTACCAGGGGCTGCAGAACTGGACTCAGTACTCCAGGTGGGGTCTCCTGAGAGCAGAGGGGGAGAATCCCCTCCCTGGACCTGCTGGCCATGCTTCTCCTGATGCAGCCCAGGATCTGGTTGGCTTTCTGGGCTGCAGGTGTACACTGACTGCTCATCTTGAACTCCTCCTCCAGCAAGAAGTGTAAGAGCATCATGCAACTGCTGCTTCAGGCACTGGAGTGATCTTCCTTTGGCATGAAGTCAACACCTACAACTTCCCTTTTCTCATCATTCTTGTCACCTTGCCAGCTACACTGTTCTAACAACCCTCTGCAGTAGATGTGGAGGACAGTCACAACCTGAGCAGTCAGTCAGCCAGGTACATTGGGCAAGGCAGGAGCAAAATACATTTACAAGAATGGACCAGCCAATTATCTGCATAGGGTGGAAAACTATAAATATTATGAATTTCTGTCATTTATGTGCCTTATAAATGGCACATTGTTTTTCAAGGGCTTCATTAGCAAGGTTCAATATGCTTCACTGGTGTCACATAAAGACTGTAACACAAGGAATTGAATCCACATTTGTGTTTGCAAAGTTGTTTTCCTTAAAAACATAGGCCAGGAAATATCTTGAAATATCGTAGTGAACTGCATTACAGCTCAGGCTGTGTTAAAGCTGTCCTGCCATGGCACAAAGTAAGGTTAGAAACCATGGCTGTCTCATGGTTAATTAATTTACGACTTCATCTAAAATGTCATGAAAGGCAAGTGTGTTGCAAATTAGTGCAAAACCCATGCCTGTCTCTGCCACCAGCACAGCCAGCTACTGAAGATGGAGTTGCTCTTTGTGGCAGAGCTCAGGCTGAGAGTCTGTTCAGCCACTGTTTGGTATTTAAACAGATGTCAGCAAGTTTTTTGGAACTCTAAACAGAGTTGCAGATGGTGAAGGTCAGGAGGTTAAAAATGCCAGTGCTATGGGAAGATTGACTCCTGAGAAGAAATGGATTTGGTTGGAAATCATTGGTTTTCAAATTCTGAATTTAAACAAATCAAAGGATATTCTTGGCGGCTGGCGTGCTGGCTGGGTTATGTCAGTGCCTTTCATTCTGCAAAACTGGCCAATAAATTCTTTCTTGGTGAGAGATCCTCACTGCTACTAGAATTTGAATGGCCAGCAGTGCATTTCATTATGAACTGTAATATGTTGTGTGTGCTTGGAACAAATTCAAAGCTTTGTTGTGCTGTGATTTTTTTTTCCCCCAGAGTATTTATAAATATCACATGAATAAATGGAGCAGAGTGTTAGGTAGCATGTTAGAATAGCTTAGCAGAGGATTTTGAGTTAGCTTGAGATAACTGGAGTAGTGAGGTAGTCAGAGTGTGTGTCAAAGCTTCATGGCATGGTTGCCCCCATCCAGGCTGGTGCCTAGAAAGGGAGGTATTGCTCTAGAGGAAGGCTGTTCACCTTCCTTCCCTCAACACTGATCCCACAGAACTGTGGTTACTTCATGCTAAGCAGTGCCTCATGTCATGTGGGACAGCTGGGGTCTGGGTGTGTTGGAATTCCTGGAGAGTTTTGAAAAAAGTCTTTAAGGTTTTTCAGTTGTATTGCACCTTGCCTAAATGTGTCTGAGTGTATAAGTTTTTCTCATCACCTTTTTTTACAAATAAAACAAGTTGATGTTGAAGAAGCTTGAAGAGAGCATTTGAGTGACACTTCCTTATGATCTGATGGTGGCCAGCAGGATTATGTCTAGAAACACCTGCCACAAATGCCAGTGAGCACAGAGACACATTTGGGATAGAAAATGTGAGGGGCCTGGGTGCTTCCTGAGCTGGAGACAGCCCTGCATGTTCAGTAGAATTCAGCTGGACTGTTACTCCATGGATTTGTCCAGCTTCTGTGAAAGCTAAACCTGTATCCTAATAATTTAAGTATTTTGAAGCACTTAGAAAGGGAAGTGCCTGTGTAGCTTTTGGCTGAACTGTGGATTGTCAGTACTTCAGAACTGTATTCAAAGTTTTTTAATTAGTCCTTTCTCATTTTACTTATTTTTTTAAAAGAGATTAGTGAGAGACTTCACCGAGTGACTTGAGTTACATTGCTGAAAATTCTTTCCAGGAAATTGTCTGGTGTTTAAAGCTGCACAAAACTCTTAGAGGTATAAGTAATGCTGTTCTGGCCAGGGAAGGAAATCCATGGCCGAGCAGGTCTGGGCTCTAGGTTTCTTTCTAGTTGCAGGACCTGAACTGAAAAAGGAGAACAGTTCAATTTAGAGTCTAGTACCTTAGTTACCAACAGACCTGACATATTTCTAGATTGGAGGATGTTGCTGGGTCCTTACAGAAAATCATAGTGAACTAAAGTGCTGGCCTGACCAGCCACTGGCTCCATTGCTAGTTGCTCTTTCAGCAAAGGGCTCTAAAATGTCTCTGGAGCAAACTGATCCTTTGATGAGGGATACAGAACCATTTCTGAAATGTGTTAGCCTCCTTCAGGCTACTCTGCTGGCAGGGATCTTGTCCCACTGAGAAGACAGAAAAAAGAACAGTTGATGAAACTGAGGTTTGTAGATGCAGACAGACTATTTATACTTTTTTTTTTTCAGTGTACAGAGCCCCAAAAGCTATTCAACATTGCAAATGAACTGCTCCATACGGAAGAAGCATATGTTAAAAGGCTCCATTTGTTGGACCAGGTAATTCAGTTTTGAATCAATTCTGCTTTGCTTTCTTTGAGCAGCCAAGATGTATCCTCTTCAGGCCCTGACCTCAGCCTAGGTGTATGAAGCCCATGTTTATAGCTGGGAGATGGAGTTTGCTTCCCAGGCTGTGTGCCGTGGGTCCCAGAGGTGAGCTTTTGGCAGGTGGGTTTCCTGAGCTGCAACCAAAGGATTAAGATGTTGGAAAGAGAAGTGGGAAAGCAGCAGCCCAAGGTACAGAGATCATCAGCATTCAGCTCTTCCCTGTGTGAGGGAAAGGAAATCTCAAGGACACTGAAGACACTGAGAAATGGTGAAATCTCTGATTGCCCTGTAATGTACAAGAATTTTGAGTCTTACTGAAATCAGACTGTGTGGGTCAACCCCGTGCTCACAGTGAAGTTTTTCCTTTTCTAAACCCACCATGTTTCATAATTGTTGTCCACCGTGTTTACACATGGGGATAAAATCAAACAGGTGTGATGAGCTGAACTTTCTTCCACACAAACACCAAGGTGAGTCTACACAATTCAGGCATTTCTATAATTATCTCAAAGAAAAAATCCCACTAATGTGCAGGAAAGTAGTAAATATGAGGATGAGTCACACTGCTAACCAAAGGCTTTAAAAAAAACAACAAGAAAACAAAATTGTCACCTTGCTTGAAATCTTGTTAGAAGCTGTGACTTGCAGAGCCCTCTGTCCTCCAACATCAGCATCTCTATGGAAGACTTTCCAGTGTTTTCTTTGGATGGACTTTTTAAGACCTTGGAAATTCAGGGAGTGTCTTTCCCTTTTGTTCAGTACAATATAATTTTTCAACAACACTGATAAACAAAATAATTATGGCTTTTTTTGCTTCATGTACATAGGAGTAAGTGTTCTTCAGGGACTGCTTGTTCTCTGCAACTCATACTCCAAAATCCAAGGTGTCAGATCTTCTCAGTTATTTCAGTCTTTTTTGACTTACCCCTCAGATGTTTCATTTTATGCCTATGGCCCATAGTCATAAACCTAACCCTGACTGACAGTGGGCTTACATTTTGTGAACTCCCAAAAGTTCCCCAGGGCTGACTACTAGGAGTAAAAAATTAGACCATCTGTGCTCTAAGGCAGTCAGCTTTGTAATACTGCAACCTAAAGCCAGTGTGTTTAGGATTGTTTTTTGTAAATACATGTTGCCCTGTCTTGTTGTCTCATGCAGGTTTTTTGCACTAAGTTGTCAGAAGCAGGTATTTCATCTGAAGTGATAACAGGCATCTTTTCAAATATTTCTTCTATCTATTGTTTCCATGGACAATTTCTTCTTCCTGAGCTCAAAGCAAGAATTACACAAGAATGGTGGGTAACTGACACATTTATTATAAAAGTATATTTTCAAGAATCCATAGCAACCATAAGGCCTAGTTGAATTCCAGAGTTGTAATCATTTCATGTTCACTTGTTATTTAATACATTGGCTTGGAGTCTCTTAAGCATTTCTGAATACAGGTATAGTCCTGAGTTCTCAAAATTACTTCAGGTACATTGTGAGAATTGTTCCAGTCCAAAATTATTCACAGAGCTGCTTTCCTTGCTGTATTTCCACCCTCCTATTACTGCTGTACTGTGAAACTGCAATACTAGGAAGGAAGGAAATTGCTTATTTTGGCCCCACTTCTCGAAGAAGGAAAATGTCATATCACAGTCTAGACTTTGTGTGCCATGTTGGAGACTTCATGAGAAACATCCATTTTATATTTTCTTCAATTAATTTTGTGATGGTTATATAAAATCTATTTTCTTGTTAAAAATGGTATTGTATCAGCAAACCAATGGAAAATCTAGACAGATAAGATAGATGACTTCATATCTAAACATCTACTTCTGTCTGTTATACCACCACTTCTGTTGAGCATCACAGGGCTGCACAGAGGTTTACCCCAGAATTTGTTTGCCTTCTGATATAGTCAGTTATCTAGTCTGGTCCTAAATTTGGAGGAGAAAAAGATGTGTGGCTCCTGCTGCTCCCAACCAGGGAAGGTTCCATGGGAACATGTGTCTGGCCCAGTGGGTTGACCCAGATGAACTGAGCCATCTCTGCATTAAAACCTCTTTGAATATTTGACTGTGGTGAAAAATATGGTTTTCAAAAAGTACAATTTTTCCACAAGATATTGTCCTGGACAGCAGGGATAAATAGATGTTTCTTTAACAACGTGTAGTCAGTTTGAATCTGATCTTCACTGAGGAGAGTCGTGATGGGGACAGAAATACCATCCTCTTAACATGTGGATTAATGTTTCAGATTTCATCTAGGGTGTCATAAAGATTATCTTAAACTAAACTTCACCTAAAATACCTTGATAGCATTTGTGTGTAAGCACTTGTGCATGTGGGAGGCAACTGTGAAAGTCTTGCAGTTGTGTTCTCTCTCTCAAGGTAGTCTTGATTTCCAGAGACTGCAGTAGTTCTCCTGTTTCTTTCCCACAGGAACATCAACCCACGGCTAGGAGATATCCTACAGAAACTCGCTCCTTTTCTGAAGATGTATGGAGAATATGTAAAAAACTTTGATAGGGCAATGGACCTGGTGAACACATGTATGCAGAGGTCATCTGCATTCAAAGATGTTGTTCAGAACATACAGGTATGTTGTTAATTGAAATTGTATGGCTTGGAGATGCTTAGTGTGAGTCTGTTATTTGTACAGTGTAATACACAGAGTATCTGGCTACGAGATAATACTTCTCAAATAGATAAAATACACAGTTTTAATGTCAGTCCTTTCTTTTTCAATGTGTGACAAATTTTTCTTGTAAGTAGCTTTTTCTCCACTTGTACTTAAGAGGGGTATCAGAATTCACAGAAGTAAACTTTGCCATTGGCTCAGCAATGCTGACTCTGAACGTGTCCATTTATAAACTGTTCTTGTTTACTCTTACTTATTACTAATTTGAATTGTTCTTTTAGTAAACGTGTTTGCATTCTGAGGTGGGTGTGTTTGACTTTGGGGATATCACTGACAGCATCTGCCACCAACCCGATATATCTCAGGCTCACAAAGTTGCATGCAGCTCTGCTGGAGGATGCTTAGTGTGGATTTTCAGGTGTTTTTTCTTAATTTCACAAAAAGCTGGGTAGAGAGGGAGAAGAGCTTACGCAGGCATATCCATCAAGTCTCCCTCTCCCCTGAGGCCTGGTGCCAGCTGAAGGGATGGCTCAGGCTCCACTTGGCTCAGCGGGGCTGGGAAAGCAGATTTGTCCTCTCAGAGGGGAGGGCAGGGCTGGCAGGAGCAGGATGAGCCCTGCCTGTGTGGGACAGCCCAGGAATCCCCACCAGGCTGAGGGGAGGAGAGGCCTCTGCCCAGGGCCACTGGTGGCCCTCAGACAGGAGAGGGATCACACCGTGGTGGGGGTTGGAAGGAACCTCTGGAGACCATCAGCCCAACACCCCTTCCAGAGCACTTTTATCAAGGGTGTCCAGATGGGTTTTTAATGTCTTCAGAGGAGACTCCACCAGCTCGCTGGGCAGCGTCTCCCAGTGCTGTCATCCTCAAAGTAAAGATGTTTTTCCTCATGTTTAGATGAAACTCCCTGTGTTGCAGTCCTCTCTGGCTGGGCTTTCACTCCTCGCAGCCTTTTCTTAATCCTTTTCTGCCCAAACCCAGCCTGTTCCCCCCCAGGCCTCCCCCTTGTGCTGTCTCCAGGCTGTGCCAGGTGCTGCTGTGGCTTTCGGAGCGGGAAGTCATTCTGTGGCTGGTGCCTTCCAGCACAGGCATCTGCCCACCCTAAAACTCCTCTGCCCCAGCTGCCAACACAGATTTTGTGTGAGGTGTCAGAGTTGTGGTATTGCTGTGGTGCCCGAGCAGAACTTTGACAGGCAGGATGAGGGCAGGCATGGCGCATGGGAGATGCCAGCTGGAGCACACTGGTGACACTGATTCTCAGTAGGTTGTTTTAGCGGCAGCATCACAGCACCTTTTGCTTCTGTCAGTACCAGGTGCAGGAGGCAAAGGCTTGACCCGGAATATTTTTCCCACTCATCTGACCTACCTCTGTGCTACCAAAAGCCACAGGTACAAAACAGCAGCTGAAGTCCACTGTGATCCAGCACTGTCCAGCTAGGCTGGAATAGTTACACAGCTTGAGGCATTAACAGTTATTAATTATGCTAAGCTAGGGAAAACAGAAAACAACCAGCAGATTGTACTTACAAGTGAATGACTGTAGCTGACCTTAAAGATAAACATACTTACTATTCAGTTCACGTCCACCTGCTGGGTAATACTAGATGGCTGGTGAGTTTATCAGGACTTCTCTTTCATCAGCTTTCTCCTTATGCCATTGCATAAGCACTTTTAATTATGTATTTCTGTGCTTTGGACTTTTACAGGAATTAAACACAGAAAAAGCATCTGTCTTCTGGTAAAGTAATTTGAATTGCAGTGAAAACTCTGTAAAACTTTGATAAATTGCACAGCATTAAACTTTCTGTTTGTAACAGTTTATTCTGTCACTTTAGACTTTTTAGAGAGTGTACACTTGGCATGTGAACACAACTGATGTGAGCAGTGAAGTGACTGCCTCCTCTGCTTCCCTGTTGCTGTTCACTGTTACAGGTCACCATAAGTCAGTAACAAAAAGACAGTGGAGCTTGTAGTTACTGAATTCAGGAATATAAACCAAGAGCTAATAAAGCAGTGCAGTTCTGTGTCCTTTTTAGTTCATCCTGGAATCTCATTCTTTCCATCTCAGTTGTATTCTGTGGGAAACATGATGCTTTAACACTATGAGAGATAATAAATTTACTTAATGTCCTAAAAAAAATATTTTTCAACCTGATGCACTGTGACAAGGTATTTTTAAAAGCAAATTTACATCTTTGAATTTCTGGAAGGATAGATAATATTTTTATATCAGACTCTATAATCTCATCTCCGGGTTTTGATTTGAGAATCAGGTGTCATGGGTTGTATCTCAGAATCATTGAATCAGATGAGTTGGAAAGGACCTCTGAGGTCATCAAGTCCAACCCTTGAAAGAAATTGTAAAGGTTTATACTGTGACAAATAATATTTGTATAATAATAATTGTAATATTGAGGAAAATGATGAATATCTGAAGCAAGCACCTTTCCCTGAGAAAAGCATTCTGAAATGAATGTGGGTTATGGGAGATTGCTTACACTAGAACTGACCAAAAGACATGGAATTTGTGAGCTGATAAAAAACTAAGGCTGTGGAGAAGAGCTTGTGTGTATGTGTATGTGGCTGACATGTAGGAGTCAGATTACACCCCTAACAGAAATTTCCTCTGTGCTTTTAAAGCAAGTTACTTATTTGTACTGTGGTTCTGATTTATCCTCCCCCTTTTTAAATAGAAATATGAGTACACTGCAACCCTCAGTATCATTGCTAGCAGAGCCTTTCTGGGTAGTATTTAGTGTAATCAGTCTCAAGCTTACTCCCCTTCTTGGTAAAGAAAAAAAACAAGAATTTGAGACAGCTTCTGCTTTAGAGGGGATGTGTGAGCAGTGTCTCTGCTGCTCATTATAGCAAGCTCCACCAAGCAATATATGTCCATGGGGTTTCTGATTTTCTGTTGTTTTTTGGGGGGAAAGCACTGCACAGGGCAAGGAATAGGAAGCCCTTTTCTGAGCTTGTGAAGAAACAGACAAAATCTAAAAGAAGGTTGTTTCATATCTGCAGAAAGTTCCAGACATGGGACAGAGGCTGACATGAAACCTGCCAACTCTGAGATCTGCTTGAGAGAGGCTGGGCAGGCTCTGCCAGGGCCCTGGGCAGGCTGGATCAATGGGCTAAGGCCAGTTGGATGAGGTTCAACAAGACCAAGTCCTGGGTCACAACAACCCCAGGCACAGCTCCAGGCTTGGGGCAGAATGGCTGGAAAGTGCCCACTGGAAAAGGACCTGGGGGTGCTGGTCAGCAGCAGCTGAAAACGAGCCAGTTGTGTGCCCAAGGTGGCCACCAGCATCCTGGCTGGGATCAGCACTGGTGTGGCCAGCAGGACCAGGGCAGGGATCATCCCCTTGTACTGGGGACTGATGAGGCTGCACCTTGAATCCTGGGATCAGTTTTGCCCCCCCCCCTACATGAGAGACATGGAGGTGTTGGAGCATGTCCAGAGAAGGGTAGTGGAGCTGGGGAAGGGTCTGGAGCACAAGTCTTCAGCAGGAGCAGCTGAGGGAGTGTGTGTGCAGCCCCGAGAAGAGGAGGCTGAGGTGAGGTCTCCTCACTCTACAGTTACCTGAAAGGAGGTTGGAATGAGGTGGGGGTCGATGTCTTCTCTGAAGTAACAAGTGATAGAACAAGAGGAAACAGCCTCAAGTTGCCCCAGGAGGGGTTTATATTGATTATAAGGAACAATTTTTGTACTGAAAGGGTTGTCAGGTAGTGGCCCAGGGCAATGTGGAGTCCCCATCCCTGGAGGGATTTAAAAGCTGTGTTCTTAGGGACCTGCTTTAGTGGTGGCCTTGGCAGTGTTTGCTTTACAGTTGGACTTGATTTTCTTTTGCAACCTATATGAGTTTATGGTTCTGTGATCACTTTATGTTCCTCTAACTGTATGTGAGTGGTCATTTTTCATTGCTGCTTAATACCAACAGCAGGAACAGGACCTAACCTTCTGTGTGTTCTCTCCATGACAGAAACAGGAGGTGTGTGGAAATCTGACATTACAGCATCACATGCTTGAACCAGTCCAAAGGATTCCTCGTTATGAGCTTCTTCTAAAGGACTATTTAAAGAAACTTCCAGAAGAGTCTCCAGACAGGAAAGATGCTGAAAGTACATGTAAAATCCTCTCTGTCTAATGAGCATAATAAAATCTTCTATAGTTTTTTCTTCATATGTTCAGATCATTTCAGCTGGAGCTATGGTAGAAATGGAGATTTGAATTAATCAAATCAATAGCAAACATAGTACACAGGGAATTTTAATGCTCTTATAGCAGAGAAGAAAAGGACTGATATGTCAGCTCTAGAATTAAGGGGGACTTGTGGTGTTAGCATTTTTATTTAATCCATTGTATGACCAAGGACAGATAAGGAGGGCATCCTTGCAGTGGCCACAGGACACAAGCAGGAATGGTCTTAAATGTATATCCTTGCCTAGGAAAGCAAGTTAGACTCTGGTAACACAAAGAAACAGGAGAAGTAGACTTCTGTTTGTTTCTTGGAGTTTATTCTTGACCAAAACTGTGTTCATGTGACTGTAAACACAAAAAAGCCCTGTTTTAGGAAAACACTCTTTAAAACGTGCTTGTGAAGATTTAAGTGAGACTTAAGTTAACTTTTAGTAGGTTGATTCCTAGACAGTGATTTATTTTTTGGTTAAATGTTTAGAAGCATGTGGACCAGCTGAACATGCAGAAGTGATTGTATATTTGACTTCTTCTGAGCATTCATTTTCCTTTATGAAAGGAAAAATACAATCTTTGCTTTTGCAACAGTAGCTTTGCAGGAAAAACTAGTCAGGGAGGTGAAAAAGGCCCCCAAGATGCTATTAACAGATATAATCTGGAGAATGAATAACTAACTGTTGCTCCCTTTATTGCAGAGTCACTGGAGCTCATATCTACAGCAGCAAACCATTCAAATGCAGCCATCCGAAAGATGGTGAGTAGGAATTGCATAATGAAATTGGAATCTGAAGGAAACACTTGGCTGAACCAATGGTCTCCCTCTGGAAAAGGCTCAGTAAAGGGAGCTGGGGCAAATATTCAAGTAGAGTGAGTCAGGCTTTAAGCATCAGTTGGATATCTTGAGTTCACCTTATCATAAATGCTCCTATGTGGTTACCACAGGTTGTTGGGCCTAAATTTCACATTCCTTGTTGTTGGGTTTGGGGATATGGTGGTCTTCATAAAACTCATTATTTGCTTTTTATTGACAAATGGTGGAAGTATTCCAGTTAGGTCCAGTCTTAAGGTGTGCTTACAGATTTTCACACTATTTCATTCTTGTAGGTTTTCACCAGACTGGAGGTTGTTTAGCTTTGATTTTGGCTCCTCTAAAATTCCCAGAGTGTGGATTTAGCATGTGTTAGTAGCTCTAGGAAGCTGTATTTCTATAGCTGGGCAATCTGAGACCCTGGAAACCTTGAACATTAGCACGTGCTTTGCATAGGGAGCAGCTAGTGCATAACCATTAAAGCAGTTGGACTTTATTTTTAGAGATGTTATCCCTTTTGAGCACCCATGTGCCTCAGGAGCTTCTGTATCTACCAGATGTGAAATGGTGTGTATGGGGCTTGACACTCAGGGACCATGTGTGGGTACAAAGTTTACACCTCTTTGCATCAAACCCTGAGACATGATGAGGCCACGTTTCCTGCAGCTGCTATGGGGAAGTGACCAGCTGATGTCTGTGTATTTTCAGAATGTCTCAGTGAAAACCAGTTTTGAAACTTTGTTTCTGTTTGAGCCTAGCATGTTCTCCTGCTAAGAATATATTTGGGTGAAAAGGATGTATTTGGGTGGAATTTTTTGTGCTTGGACAACTATTTTGCTGGGAACTGTGAACAGTATCTCCACACACAGCAGAAATATGAAGCCACCAGCTAGTTGCTTTCCATGTTGGATGCTTTTTCTTTTAGTACAAAAAAAAAAAACCTATTAAAAAAGGTTATATGCTATAATAATTTTGCACCTGCTTATTGCTGATAAGAGCCTGAGGCCTCCTGGCAGGGCTTCTTATTGCATTGAGTTTGTAATTAATAAGTTTTGCCTGAGCAGGGACTCTGAGGAAGAATGTCCAAGTAAGAATTCCATGTTTGATCTCGTGGTTTTCCCACAGAAGGCACCAGGAGTGTGCTGGCAGTTGGCAAGGGCTGGTGGGGAGCAGGGCAGGGTGAGAGCAACACCCTCCTGCACACATCCCCCTGTGAGCTGGCACCAAGGGCTGCACCAGGTCACAGCAGCACCCAAAGAGAAGCAAGGGCTGCAGCAGAATCTCTGGAAGTTAATGGATGCTTTAATTAATTATTTGCTGCTTCCTCCTGTGGCAGTGCAGCAGAAGAAATAACTCATGCCCCCAAAGCTGCACTTTTTCTAGAAGTGCAGATACCCCTCAGGTTTTGGATCTGCTCTTAGTGTTTTGATTTTTGTTTGGGGCTTTTTTTGTTTGTTCATTTGATAAATCGCTGGTCAGAAAAAGTGATGAGGAGAGGAACTCGTGAGATGTATAACTGTGGTGAAAATTCCCAGCTCAAATGGAGGTAAACCAAGTGTGTTAAATACCTGAAATTCCAGCTTAATCTAAAGATAGGCAGAGGTATGATTTAGAGATGTGTTTGGGCATATATTTGGGTGTAATTGCGTTGATCTCTGTCCTCACCTTCTGACCATTTGCTGACAGTGCCATTAGGAGCACGTAAGTCCAACTGGTGGGTAAAAGCCAGACCTTTCCAAATGCTATAAATTGGTAGCAAGATTTACACAGATTTCTGCTGTAGTGCTTAATATAGCAGCTGCAAGTGGGTGAACTAGTTCCTTTTATCCACTTGAATACCGTGTAGCTAGAAGTTATTATTTTGATGACTTTATATAAAGTAGAAAAAGTGCTTTGCTGAAAAGGAAATAGTAATCCCTTCATAAAGAATTTAGACCAAGGCAGTATCAAGACCACACTGAATGACATTTAAAAACTATTTTAAACATTTTTAAGCCACTAAGCTTATTGCCGTGGAGGCCCCTGTTTAATGCTGCAGCATTTTATTTTATTTTGTTGTAATTTACATTTTTTCTGGGGGGGGTGTTGTATTTGCAGGAAAAGATGCACAAGCTTTTGGAAGTCTATGAGAGACTTGGTGGTGAGGAGGATATTGTTAACCCAGCCAATGAGCTCATCAAGGAAGGGCACATTCAGAAACTGTCAGCAAAGAACGGCACAGCACAGGATAGGTATTTATTCCTGGTGAGTTTTTTTTTTGTTGCTCTCCTATTCTCAGAGTCGTGCTGTGAAATAGTACATTCCTGTCATCCAAATCTCTTACTACAAAAAGCATTCACTAACTGAGCCCCTTCCTCTGAGCAGCAGTTTACTCTTGGTGCTTTTCCCATGATAATTTCCTTCCTTCTTCTGTTTGTGCCTCTGCCGATAGCTTGTCAGGCCCAAAGGGATCTTCCCCATCTCAGGGGCTGTGTTTTTGGGAAGAGCCCAGGGAGGTGTGTTCCCATCTCTTATCACCTTGCTGGCCAGCTCTCACTGAGGCTGAGAGAATAGCATTTGCTTTCAGGGTGTTAAATTGGTACTGGGGAGAGGAGGGAAGTTGCTGTCTGGTATATTTTTGTCTGTCTGCTGTCCAGTGATACTGCATGAGCCTGGGCTGCTCCTTCCATCTCTTCTTGAGAACTGTGCCTCAGAGTAAAGCACACCAGAGCCCTAAAGTACCAAAATGCAGGTTCTGTTCAGCAAGTAATCACTTAACTTAAAAAATCTTCCCTTGTTGCAGTTTAACAGCATGGTACTATACTGTGTGCCAAAACTGAGGCTGATAGGCCAAAAGTTCAGTGTTCGAGAGAAGATGGACATTGCAGGACTGCAGGTTTGCACCTCTCCTTTCCCCCCATTTTAATGCTTCCCCACGGAATCAATAAATATATGTATCTAGAAATATTTTTAAAAATGTAAAATCCAGCTTTAGATCTCTTTTTGGTTTGTTTTGTTTGTTGTTTGGGTTGGGTTTTTTTTCTTTAATTACTGTGAGGCAGCAATGTGAAGGTGGGTAAGGAAATGGGTAAGGAAATGACTCAATGTTTTCACTCAAAGTCTTCCCTTGTCACCTAGTCACTGCTATAGGGGGCCAGTTGGTAAGACAGATTCAGAAATTTTGTAGCAAAAAGAGTAATCATAAAATCAATTCTTTGTTTTTTCTACCTCTGTACGGTATTCTGAGTGGGAAGTTTTTCAAAGAATGAACATTTTTGTAAGTCATTAAAAATGAGTGAAAGACAACAGAGACTGGTCAGAAGATGACATGTTCTTTACCTAGGTCCAAGAAATTGCCAAGCAAAATGTGGCTCATACGTTTTCAATCACAGGAAAAAAGAGATCTCTGGAACTACAGGCCAGGTATGGTGCTTGTTCTGTCTTTCAAGGCTGGTGAATATCAATGTAGGAATTTATGATCATGGTGATAGGGCTGTGCTAGTGTGGCAGAGCTTTACACCAGGAGATGAGCACCAGGGATATGTTAGTCCTAAGTCAGAATGTGCTAAATTGCTCTGTTGATTTGCTGTATTGAATGCTTGTGGTGTTTCTAGTAGTGCTTGTAGGTTCCACTGTATTAATAATTTGGACATTTTTGGCATTCAGGTGGTAATAATTGAGGAAAATAATTCTTAATAATGTTTTAAAAAGAGTAGATAGCAAAGTTGAGATCTCAATGGATGTAAAGCCATGAAGATGTGAATTGAATTTATGGAAAACATTAGAAGTAGGATTGTCATATTTTCTGTATTTTTTCTTTTGTTTTAACAGGACAGAAGAAGAGAAGAGGGAATGGATTCAGGTTAATACAACGCTGTGATGATATGGGTGGCAATCACCATGCAGTCAGCACCTTCTGTTTTTAAAATTATCTTCTTGGGGTTCTAAGGACCTTAGTTTTCAATTTAAACAGTAGAGAGTTAAGAGCAGAACTCATAGTTATTAAGGTTTCTAAGTTTCCATCTGTTTTTTTACAAGTATGAGGGATTTTCACTGAAATGATAATCTTAACCTTCTTGTATGACAGAATTTTGTACAAAAGTCTCCTTTTGTGAGTTTTCTCATCTTTGCTGGACTTTTTGCCATAGGTCATTCAAGCAACAATAGAAAAGCACAAACAGAACAGTGAGACATTCAGAGCTTTCAATAGTTCTTTTTCTCAAGAGGAGGAGCATCTTCCTGATTCTTCAGTAAGTAGGAATGCTTTATTCTCCTCCTTTACTACAACAATTTTACCAACAGTTAAACTACATTTACACTTTAGCTTTAAAATACCAGAGTCTGTCTTGATTTTTATGATGACTAATGGTAGAGTCAGCTCCACATCTCTGGCTCTCAAATGCTTATCAGTCATAGTTACTCAGCTTCACAGGAATGGAATAAATTACCTAGGGTAATGCAATGTCACTGACCTCTCAGTCATGTTTTCCAGACTGGTGGCTCATCTAGCATAGCAGGTGTAATTCATCCATGTTAGCAGTGGTTGGCTGTCCTGAATGATGTTTGTGTGCCTGGGAGATTTTGTTCATTACCTTTCCCCATCTCCTCAGAGATGTGTTTTGGGGTTATTATTTCTCTTTTCTTATTTTATTATTATTTCGAAAGTTTTAAAAAGTTCAAAGGAAATTGATGCATTTTAAAGGGATCTTAAAAATACTGTCTTATAGATAATGAATACATTTAAGGAATAATACTCTTCAATGACATATGCAGAATAGTCTTGGGATTTTATTCTGTTTCTCTACAACTATAATGTATTACTCTGTGCTGTGTTTGCTAGGAATTTTGTTTTGGAACTATTCACACGAGGATAGTAATAATATCTATTAATTTGGCTTGAAAATTATGATCATAACATTAACCACAGTCAAAGATTCAGAATCCTGGAATGGCTGGGTTTGGAAGGAACCTTGAAAGGCTTCTGGGCTACAAGTGCACATTGACAGCTCATGTAAAGTTTGTGGTCCACCATCACCCCTGAGTCCTTCTCCTCAGGGCTGCCCTCAGTCCTTTCCTCCCAGCCTGTGTTTGTGCACGGGATTGCCTCAATGCAGGTGCAGAACCTTGCACTCAGCCTTGTTGAACTTCATGAGCCCACTTCTCAGGTCTCTCAAGGTCCCTTCCCTCCAGCACACAGTTTGGTGTCATCCCCCAGTTCTGCTCTCTGTTACGCAGCACTGGTCCCAGTGCTGACCCTGGGGGAACACCACTCCTCACAGTGCTTTGGGTGTCACCATCCTGCCAGTTCCTTATCCAATGAGTGGTCCATCCATCAAACCCACATCACTCCAGTTCAGAGCTCAGAATGTTGTGCAGGACAGTGCTGAATGCTCTGGGCAGCTCGGGCTGGATGGTGGATGGTGCCTTTGCTACAAGGACACCAGATTAGCCAGGCAGGACTTGCCCTTAGCTGGCTGTGGCCAACTACCCCTTTGTCATTTGACACCAGCTACAGAGCAGAGGGCCTAGCCAGAGGGAATTTTTTATGGAATTTTGTGCAGAGCTGTTGATGATGTCAGTGGTCAAACAGTAGACACTGGAGCACAGGGAGAGAAGGTCCATCTGAAGAGATTAAAGGTGGTTTCCCCCTCCACTGCCCTCCTGAACTTTACTGTTGTTGTCACTGGTACCTAACAGGTTTTGAAACCTCTCCTTTGCCAGATCTGATTCAGTAATGCTAGATTTTTATCTGACTGGTGTCCCAGGGGACTCAGGAGAGATGGTAGATTTTCCTTTCATCCCAGCATTAATCAGACTGACATCAAAGATCTTCACAACCCTCCACAGAGTCTGGGATTCTGTCGCTGTTGGCAGCCAGCAATGAGCCATTCTCATAATCAGGCATAGCTTACTGATCATGAACTATTCATAAGCAAAAAATACTCAGAAAAAATTGGAAAATAATCCTTTCGTGCTTATATTGCTAAGTTAAATCATGGCTGCCTTCCAAACAAGGATGCTTTGATGGAAAAAAAATCTTCTGCTAGTGAGCAGACCAGTAGGCATGCTTCTTTCTATCCAACCATGGACAGTGTCTCTTCAACTTCATTACTATTATCTTGCTTAGTAAATTCCATTTTATTTTGCTTCTGTGTTAATTCTGTAGCCACGTATTTATACTCTGCTGGTTCATAAAAGTCAAGTAGAGCAGAAGTCTGGTTTATATCCTGGCTGAAATATTAATGCAGTGTGCACCTTAATTTCTTTTATGCCAGAATGCTAACCTGCATTTTGAGGAGATGAGCTTATCTAGATAACCAGCTTTAAGAACGTATCTGACAGGTAAATGTGGCAGAACTTGTTGGTAATTAGCTGAAGGTAGCTCTGAAAGAAAAACTAAACAAATAGTGAGAGGTTCTTAGTAGCAGCGTGCTGCTGTAGTCAGTCTCCACCATACATTTCTCATCATCCTTGTGGAATACTGAGCAGTGTGCTTTAGAGGAAAAAATGACAATAATCTTGCATTTTTGCTGTCACGTATCAAGAAACGTGTATGCACTCGTGCATTCCAGGCTGGCTCTGTAATAACAGCTACTAGAAATTGGACTCTGGTTCTAATAAGCCTGTAGAAACCCAGCCACATTGCTTTTCCCCCACCCTTGGCCATACATTTAGTAAGTTACAGCCCTGATGACTGATTTCAGCTGCATGACAGCTGCATGCCTTTGCACACAATTCTTACCGTGCTTTTGTTTTCCCTGCTGACTTCTCTAACCTCATGCAAGCACTCAGGGTTGATCTCCAGTCTGTAATTTGCCAACAGAAGACCCCGAGTTTCTTAGAGGTGCAGAGATCTGACATTTAAGCAGATTCTTAAGATAATGTCTGTGAAATATTCTGCAGCAACTAACAAACTCTCACCTGTCAGGAAGGGAATATTCAGTGTCATTGCCAGTCACCTGCAGAGTGGTCTTTCCAAGAGGCATTTTCAGAAAGGTTCAGGGTCCCTTTGTGGCTTAGTTCCTTCAGAAACAGAACATTTGTTTCCCTATTTTCCATTTTCATCTTCAGGATTTCAGGCCTATGTGAAGGTTTATTTAAAGCCATATAAAAATGTTCCCAAGGAAAAGGACCTATTTTACCACTGCTTGATCTCAGAAGAGTCAGAGGCTCTGGTGTGGGGGAAGGACCCAGTTGGTGCATAATTTGAAGGCTTCCAAGGGAAAGTGCTGCAGAGAGCTGAGCATGGCAGAAGCAGCAGCATAAGATTTTAGAGCTGGGAGTGCTTCTATTAGTGAAATGATTTTTAGAGCCTGTAAGATCATTGTTATTTAGTAGCAGAGGGCATCTAATCTTTAGCACATTAGTCCAAGTAAGTTTCAAAGGGCAGGGAGATCTGAACAGGCACCTAGAGAAATTTACTCTTTTGCTTTTCTGTAAACTTGATGGGGGTTTTCTCATTCTCTCCTTCAGACTCCATTTTCTCTCCACATTTTTTATTTCCTTTCCCAAGCCCTGGGTCACAGTACACAGATGTCCTTTTACTGGAATAATTTTACTTAAATACCTGAGGTGATTAGGATTCCAATGGAAAGAAGCCCCTTTCCACAGGCCTGGAGATGATGAGAAGACCCTAGGGATGCTGTTTTGTTTGGTTGTGTTTTTTTTTTTGTGGAGGCAGAAATACTTGGCTAGAGTTGAAGACATGATGCTTCCCTTTAATTAAGTTGCTTTCCCTGGAAGAGGTCTGGGGATGGCATAGCCCTGGCCCCAGGGGATGCATTTGCTCCTTTGCTTGTTCTGAATAGTCCATTGATTGTGTTAGGATATAAATAGCTACAATTAGGTATCAGAATGAATAGGTTTCCAATTTGGCTGCTTACTCAAAGATACGGTTCAGGTTGTTTCTAGTAACAGAGATTAAACCTCTTGAATTAAGCTAGAGATATGCATAACCTGGTAATATGAGATGTCTGATTGGGAAAGGAAGAAAGATCTATAGGAATTGCATGAGAATTTAGGAGAGTCTGATATTTGAAAACCCCCTGTAAACAAACAAATGCTTTGTAAATTAATGACATATTAGGTGGGTTTTCTTTTAGGGTGTAGCCTATGATTTTGGTATACATAAGCTTGTTGCTTTACCCTCAATATATATTGAATACATATAGATGCCAGTTTAATGTTGTTAAGAACTGAGGATAGTTACAATTCAGTTCAGAAAATTTTAACAGAAGTGTTTGGATGGAATGAATCTTCCTCCTTGGACTCAGCTGCCTGCACAAGGCACTTGTTGGTTTGGCTCACAGGGCTCAGAGAGAGAGCAGTGTAATTCAAACCTGTGTGTGCTGTGTCCTCTGTCCTGTCACCCCCTGGGAGCCACCCCAGTGCCTGAGGCTGGCTGAGGCCATCTGCAATTGCACTGTATTCACAGGCAAAGAGTTGGGGAGCAAATGATGCCATGTTCTCCTTTTCAGTGTTTAATATCTTTTAGGAAGCATGTCCACGTTGAAATCGTTCTGTGTCGTTCTGTTTCTCTCAGATAGCAAGCACCAGCTCAGTGGAGTCAATGCCAGGAGCAGATGGTGGTGTATTTGGAGGGGTAAGTAATTTGAAGCTAATACTTCTTGTAGAGCAAGGCCAGAGGTTGAGGTGCTTCTTTTGTAAAGCAGGAAAATCCCCAGAGGTGCTTCAGTATAGCAGTCTCTCTTCTGCTGTCTGTTGCTGCAGCTGTGCTGTCCTTAACTTCTTGGCCACCTACATCTCCAGAACTAAATCCTGATTAACATTTCTTTCACAGTGTGCTTTTCATGTTTCTGCCAGTGCAGAGGAGGAAATGGTAGTGCTTTCATGCTTCTCTGGCATGCAAGGGATGGGCTGCTGGAAAACCAAAATACACTTTTAAAGATACCTTTCACTTAGCTCTGTACAATGGCTGTGACTGCTGCTGAGTCAAACCAGGATTTAACTCTGTAGTAAGTTCTGTTTTTTAGAGCTCTTATTTCTTCCTCCTGCAGTGTCTTCTGAGAGTAACAGCTTTTCAGGCAGTGCCTTAGGGTCAGCTGAGTTTACTAAAAAATGCCCCAACAAGAAGAAACAATAACAACAAAACCCCTATTTGCAGAGACATAAAATAAAAATTATATATTTGCATGACCTTGGTTATTAACAAGGAGCCACCTTACAGGCTCTCCCAGACCACTGGCCACGCTTGTAGCCTACTGGTGGAGTATAAATGAAAAGCTGCTGAGCAAGCCAGCAACCTGAGCTCTGCACAAACAAGAGCTTGTTAAAAATAAGGGTTTGTAGTTAGTGTACTCCTTGCTGTTTATTGTTTGTTACCACTTTGTATTTTCTCTAAGTGATCTTTAAAATTATTTGTAGTCACTTTTATGATCAGTTCTCCTGTTCCTTGACTTACAGATGCTATAGTGAGCTAGCTACTTAAAGAAAAACGTCCCTTTTGTAGTATTTAAAAACAAACACATGCCAGTTCCTGCTGGTCTTAAGTTTTTTAAGGAAATGTACATTTTAGTTGTAATTGAACAGAAAAGCCATCTTTTTAGTTTATTGTAAATAGTTGTGTTAGTGATATTCACAGTATAACTTGACACATTAAGTAACTTTAATTAAATGGTTTGTTTAAAGAAAAAATTAATTCCTGAGATAGAAATAAAAATGGAGTTGATAAAAAATGCAAAGCTGTGTGTTAGTGATGCTGGGATCTCCTTCTGCTCTTTTATAGCAAATGGATAACATCAGCATGAGCAATGAATTCAGATGCAGCTTTAGGAAATATTAATTTTTAATGATGACATTCCTCTAGAAACATCTCAGTGCATGAACAAGTACATTCTGTGCTTAAGGGCTTCCATGTGAATACCACTTGGTGGTAGTGGTGGTCAGCAAACTGATTCCTTCCTCCTCTGCCTCCCCTGTGTCTCCTGAAAAGTCTGCATACCAGGGCACTGAGACCTGCTGCAGGAAGGGAACTCTGCTGCTTGTACAGCACTGGGGGAACTGTTCCCTGCACTGCTCTGCCAGCACAGTGTGTGCTCAGCCTTTGCTTTGCTTTGCTGAGTGAGGATGGTAATGAGACTTGGACACCAGAGTGAAAAGAGTGGATGTGTTTTACTGGTGATAACAGAATAATACAACCAAATAAGAAGAACACAGGGCAAAGTACCTAAAGCAGACAGATAAAAAATATACAGGGTAATGCATCAAATCATTCCTACATGAGGGAAAGGACAGTGATGCAGAGAGACCCATCCCCACTGTCAGACGTTCCCATCACCAGATCCGCAGTCCCTGGGGACCCCCGGTTGCAGGGAGGATTTGGAGAGCCCTTCCTGCAGGGGAGGCACCCAAAGTCCCTGCAAGGGGGTCCAGCCCTACAGACCAAACACCCTGCAAGTCAGGAGGACTTTGCATCTCACACTATGTGGAAACATCTGGGTCACATCCTGGCCACCAGGACTGGGCCAGAGTCCAGGCGTGGCTGCCAGGGCTTCTTTAACATCCTCTCTTTTGAAGCATCAAGCCAATTATTTTTGATAAATGGTGTTTTTAATGATTAAGACAAGGATACAATGTCAATTATATTTGATATACAAGGACACAATCTCAATTATTTTTGCTATTTCCATACAAGGCAACTCTGGCCAGAGCCCATTGTCCCCTCCTCAGCACTACCATACCAGGACAGGATTCATCCTGGTTGGCTCTGGCTTGGCCTTAGCACTGCAGCCTTCTGCAGGCACAAGGGAAGTACAAGTAGGCAAGTCCAGAGATAGATTTTCTTGCATGTACAGAATTGGCAAATGAAGAAACAAACTAAACCATTTTGCTGCATTACAAAGTACAAAATAGACTATACCCTTTAAATGGATTTCTCACGTATATTCAGCATTTCTGAAAGTGCCTGCACTGAGGGGCTTGAAATGTATAATCTGTAGATAGAAAATATACAGCTGTTATAAGGACAATGAGAAGAAAAAGGTTTGAAAGCCCTTTGTTCACACATCTGCCTGTCCAGGAGTCTCTCAGACTGTGACTGTGTGGCGTGCACAGCATCGAGGATTAGCTGCTCACACAGAATGAAATACATATAGCTAGTAATGTTGGGCTGAGCAGTGTGTTTGTCTCCATGCTAACAGTAGTAAATCACAGAAAAACAGTCTCCTGAGCCTGTTGGTTTTCTTCCTGTTCCTGTTCCTCTGGTGTTTCTTTGCTTTTCAGAAGCAAATGGAGGCTCTAGTGGTTCACTAATGCTGTGATGTCTACTCTCCTGGGCAGCCAAGCCACAGGCCTTCATCTGGCAGTGACTTAGCTCTGGGCAGGAGTTGTGCCTCTCACTCCTTTTCCACCAAAATTTTAAAGTTTGAGGAAGCTGTCAAGATTCAGAAAGTTAAATGCAGATGCAGAGTAAAAGTAAGTTAGTGGAAAAACAGCCCAGTCTGGAAGAAGTTTTTGTAGATCGTGGCTCTGAACAGATTTTATGCAAGTGTTTTTTTGTGTCAGACTCACCAGCCTCAAAACAGAGATGGTTACACCAAGAATGGTGAAAAATAAGACAATTAAGTGCATTGGAACTGATGTATTCCAGCTGTAGCTAAGGCAGCTTTGTAATAGCTTCCTTCTTAGTGTCAGCAGTACGTAGTGGAGCTTCTGTAAAAAGGACACAATTGCAGAGTGACCATTAAATTCATCTGTGATGAACAAGGTTTGTGGATTGCAATGTGCATCCTTGTTTTCTACAGTAACCTCCCTGTTCAGATGGTCTATTGTTAAGGTCAACTTCCTGAGCCAGGTCTGTGGGGTCTGCCTGTGCAGCAAAGTCTCAGAGCTTTAACAGGGATGGAAAGCAAAAGGCTTCTTAATGCTTTGCTGGTTCTAGCAGTTACACAACATTAATACTGAATAAGCCTTTCTTCTATAATTGCCCACTAGAATTTGCCAAGTTGTTAGGAAAATACATTTTCATTTTTATTATCTTCTCTACAGCTGCAGTAGCAAAGTTTCAAACTCTTGTGTTCTCACTGTACTCTGATAATATTGAGAAATGTTATGAAACATTGCTAGTATTCATCAAACACTTAAAAACCCCTTTATATGGAGACTTTTTTTATTAGATTTTTTCAGTTCTGGGCCCCTCACTGCAGGAAAGACACTGAGATCCTGGAGTGAGTTCAGAGAAGGGCAACCAAGCTGGGGAAGGGTCTGGAGAAAAAGTCCCATGAGGAGAGGCTGAGGGAACATGGATTGTTTGGTTTGGAGAAGGGGAGGCTGAGAGGAGACCTTATTGCTCTCTACAGCTCCCTGAAAGGAGGTTGCAGGGAGGTGTGTGTTGGGCTCTTCTCCCAAGTGAGTAATGACAGGACTGGAGGAAATGGCCTGGAGTTACCCCGGGGGAGGTTTAGACCAGAGGTGAGGAAGGATTTCTCTATTGAGAGAGAAGTCAGATGCTGGAATGGGCTGCCCAAGGAGGTGGTGGAGTCACCATCCCTGGAGGGATTAAAAACTGTGTAGATGAGGCACTTGAGGACATCCTCTGGTGGGCCTGGTGGTGTAGATATGTATAGTTTATTTTATTTGGGTGGGTGCATTAATGGTTGGACGTGGTGATCTTAGAAGTCTTTTCCAACCATGACAGTTGTGTGAATCTGTGTGACAGTGAAGCTAGTATTAAATGCTTGTTTGTGTGCTACAGCACAATATAATGGTCTAAAATAACGGCCTAAAATAAAAACTCCTGCCTAATAGTCATGAAAAACCTTGCCCAATATAATACCCTTTCTGCTTTCTTTCCTTTATGAAATGTTTGGGTGGTTTATTTCTGCAAATGAGCACTCTCCAGAGTGTTCCACATTGTGGGAGTTGAACACAAGAGCCATTAGAGGAAGTATTCAACGTGAGGCTTGTGTACATTATAGAAACATGTGTATGGGTGATGATGGATATTCCTATTAAAGTACAAATCAAATTATTCAATTTCCACTTAGCATTTTTCCTGAGCAGGCACATGTAGATATTGATTGAAATAAAAAAATGGTTTTGTTTAGCATTCATCAAGATTTTCTCCCAGCTACAGCTTACAAGGCTAAATGATGCCTTCATTCCAATAACTGTAAAGAAATTGTCTTTAACATAAGAATCAAAAGACTTGTTATGCTCTATATAAATTTTAACTATTATGAAGAGAAAAAATCAGGTTGACCAGTGAGGAAATGCTCTGACTTTGCAACTTAAGGAGTATCCATTGGATACTCCAATGGATAGTGGAAGGAAAATCAGTCATCTAAAAATAGCATTAAAGTATTAATATTAAATATTTAAATAAATTTAATACATTTAATTAAAATTTGAACTATATGAAAATTAATAGAAGTATTTAATAGCATTAGCATCAAAATAAGGGTGAGAAATGGCTGGCTTTAACCAATATATGGAATACAAATGAAACAGTTACTCTAGATTACTGCTAATCAGGAAACTTTTTGGAATTGCCTTAACAGTAATACCCTGCTTGGAGGGGTCTAATGGTGCCTGAAAGGAACGTTTTGGCAGTGATTCCTCTGAGGCATTGTTCAGTGTTGTGCTGGTTCCATCTGGTTCTTCACAAGTACAGTGAAATGCTGCACCCTGCTTATGATGTGTGTGGGAGGACTTAGGTTTGCAGGCATTCTGGTTTGCTGTTAGTTGGTCTGTAGGTGTGGGGGGTACAGGGATTTCCCCCGTTAACAAATCCCCCTGACACTCACCAAGCTGCATTGAGGAACCTCCAAAGTACTTGTATAAGAGTCTGAAATGTTGCTGTTGCAGCTATAGAAAAGATGGCAACAATTAGAAGATCCAAGCCAATCAGAAGTAATGAGTTGTGGTTTTGTTGTGTAATTCCATGACAAGGCAGGGTGGTTCCAGTGATTCCACTGGAAGACAATGTGCTCTCCTCTTTAACCTGGGAATGGCAGAGACTTCAGAAGGCTAAAAGATGGGAGAGGGGTGTCAGCTAATAAAATATGATTACTTTGGAATTTTTTGGCCTGAAAAACCTCTATGAGTGACTTCTGTAGGAGGTTAGGCATAACCACTAAGGGGAGATATTAGGGTAAATGGCAGCACCTAGAGCTGCCTGGTGATGCCTGGGCAGCCTCTGCTAATTGTAATTGCTGTTGCCTTCCCTCCCACACTCACATCCATGTTATAGACAGGTTTGAAAAGGGGAAATGGGGTGAGCCTGTTCTCTCTCAAATGGACTTAAATTATGACCTAGTTTAAAGGAACATGGTTTAAAGGAAAAGGAAGGAGGGAGGGGTTGCTCTCAAAGAGTCTAGAATCTGTGTAGCTGTCAATGGGCTGATCTTCACCTGGTTGATTTTCAGGAAAAGTGCAAAAATACCTCTGCTCTTTTGATTTGTAATGTTTCTTCTCTTGGTAGCTTGTTAAATGATTGTTTCAAGCAGGTAGGAATGGATAGAGTTCTCTCTCATGAAAGAGCTGTGTTGAAGCAATGTGGTACAGCCTCCTCCTTCAGGCTGGGATCTCCACGCAGGTGCTTGCTGCTCTTCCCTTGCACCTTGGCATCCTGACCCCCAAGGAGGAACAGAATTTGTTTCTTTAAAAAAGAAAACAGAATAGAGGGTCTGCTTGAAGTTCTGTGTGAAGCTGTATTTTTTTGATACGCACGTTGTCATTTTAATACTCTCTGTTTATCAGAAAATTGAGCAATGGGATTTAATTACAGTGAGGGACTTTAAGTGCTGGCTTAGGTGCTTAACTGAAGAGGCTAATCCTGCTTGACTATCTAGATAGCTGATAGAAAGTGCCTTTTGCCAAGAGCAGGTGACAGCAGGTCCCTGGTGCAGGTGGCATTATTTTCCAGGGGAACTTTATGTTTCTGTCATGGGCTGGGCAGGAGCGTCAGGAAACACCTAAATGAGCCGTTTGAAGCTGGGAGCTGCAAAAATCCACTTCCAGCACCATTCACTTCTTCAGTCAACCCATTTTCCCCAAACCATTCTCATTTCCTCCCCATGAACAGAAGAGTTCACAGCACACTCACAAAGTCAGCAGCATTGCCTTCCCCGGGCTGTGTGGCAGAGGGAAAGCCCTGGCAGCTCCTCTGCTTCCTTGCCAACAGAGACTGAGCTGAGGTGACTCGGTGGCTGTGAGGGCACAAGTGGGCAGGGAGAGACCTGAGGAATTGGCTCAAGCAATCTGGAAGATGCAGAGATACCCCAGGAACACCCTCTGGCTGAGCCATCCATCCCAGTGTGGGCCCTTCAGCAGAGTTGGTGGGAACTCTGTTCTAAAATGACGGAAGGGAGATCTTTGTCAGCAGAACTCAATGCATTTTTTTGTAAATTTCTTTTTTCTTCTAAGAAATACACATCACATAGTTTCATGGCACCACATGCTTTTCGTTTCAGAGCGATTCCTGTAGGAAATCCACCAAATCCAAGCGAGACAAGGAGAAACAGGCTTGCAAGAGCTGCAGTGAGAGCTTCAACTCCATCACGAAGAGACGGCACCACTGTAAGCAGTGTGGGGCAGTAAGTATCACACTGCACTGAGCCTTTTACTTTCTTCTACAGAGACTCTTGAAGAGGATTTTATTTTTTCAGTGCAGGAACTAAAAGATGTTCTGGTTCATGGCAGGTCACTGGCAGAGCAGATCATCCCATTTGCTTTATCCCCTGGGAAACAGGGGGAAAAGGAGCAAAATTCTGGTGCAAGGGGCCTACTTTGTTGTGTTTTAAAGGTAAATACAGCACCCCAGTAGATAAAAATAAAGATGGTGCCGTCTCTGGGGATGTGGCTGTCTCTCTGGACGGGGTTGTCCCCCATATTTTGTTTGCAGAAACAGAATGGCCTTCTGACTGCCTTACTTCACACAGCAGCTCCTTCTAGGATGAACAGCTGAGTATACAATATTAAAGATGGGTTCTTCCTTCCCCAGAGTAGCATTTTTGAGAATTGCTTTCACAAAAGTGTTTTTTTTCCTGCTTGAAAAGTCAAAAAAAAAAAATCAGTCCTGGAGATTCAAGGCCAGGTTACTGAAGGCACTTAGCCACACTTCCCCAGTGCCATCTGCTGACCACTTATTTCTCAGGGTTTACTCAGAAAATCACAGCCATGGCCAAGATGAGATTGATGTCTATAATATGACTTGAAACATGCCTTCTGTGACTTGAGTTCCACATCTCAGTGTTCCTAATGCTATTAGTAGAATGGTATTTAAATGCCATTATTCATTTTAAGTGGAGACTAATTTTCAGCTGAAGAGAGACCTAAATGTATAGTTCAGTGTTTGAAGGAACCTCAGTCTCAGCAACTAAAATAAAATTACTTTGGAGGAGACACTTTTTGCACTGGAACTGGGACTTTCAGCCTCCTGGGGTTTAGTTGTTATTAGTAATTACTAAATAATGAAATAAATTTCTGAAGGTTTAAAATGTCCCATTGCTAAGCTCAGTGTTATTACAGAAATTAAATAATTGTGTTCCCCCATGGACAGAGAGACAACAAGAATTATTACATTATTAATAATTCCTTGTTAAAGAGTTATACAATGTTTTGAGATGTGGCAAGAGCATTCAAATCAAGGAAAGTCTAGAATGTTTCTAAAATGACTGGCCTGCTTTTGTTAGTGTAACTTCACCTAACACTTGCTGAATTAAGGCAGTTCCCTTCATACAGTAATCAGCACTTGCAGTGAGGCATATATTATCAGCTGCTTGTATCTGAAGGGCATTTGTGCTGTATTATGGTGTCACATCTGACTGCCTACCCCTGCCTTGCACTCCTAGGACAGGAGCAAATGGTAGAGTCAGATTTTAAGGGTGAAAACAGGCTCCAGAGCTGCGGATCCATCGCTCTTCACAAGCGCTGGTTCCATGTGTGTCATGGTGTGCTCTTGGCAGCTGAGGAAAGGAAGCAAAACTTGTGAATTTGGCATAAAAAAATTAGTTTTTAATGGATAATAGATTGGAGTATGTTCTAACACTATTTTGGGGTTCCTCAGTTCTGCCAGGCTGAACTGCTTCAGTGATGAGCAAGTGTCACCCATGTTTACTCTGAAAGTCAGTCCTTCCGAGGCCATTTTATGGTTGGCATTAAACAATACTAATTGCTTTGTCAGCCTAAACCCTTTTTGACTCATAAAAGCTTGCAGGAAAAGAAAAGCAAACTTGCATGATATTAATCATAAAGCAATTCCCAAAAGGCACAGGTTTTCTTTAAGCAGGTATTTTGGTACGCATCATGGGATCACAGAAACATGAATTATTCATGGAGGTAAATAAAGTAAATATATTTTTCACTCTTACACTTGCATTGGTTTTCTGGATTTTACTTTAATAACAGCCATTCAGCAAGTCACTGTCTTTGGAGAAGGGTTACGTTTTGATGACAGCTAATGAAGCACCATCTTTCTGATGCAGGTGATCTGTGCAAAATGCTCTGAGTTTAAACCACTTGCAGATAACAGCCGCCATAATCGAGTGTGTAAAGAGTGTTTCCTGCAGTTACCAGCAAGCCCATGCAGCCCTGGGGTGGAAACAGTTGGAGAACAAAAGAAAAGACTAGCTGCAGAGGTACAGTATTTAGCTGAGAAACTTTTGGTATGGTAGCTTCTCTTCTGAGTCTCTCTTTTTTTTTTTTCTGTTTTAAGAGAATGTATTTATTTAAAGCAAAAAAAAAAAAAAAAGTTTGATTGGGGTTTTTTCCCTCTACCATGGTATTTGACACTCTGGTCCATGACTTGTACTGAATGTGCATGCAGCCTGAATGCTGTTTGTGATTGGTGAGAGTTCATTGCAGGATGCTGATCGTGCAGGGATGCAGCTAAGCTTCAGCTTTCAAATTAACAAAGAGAAGACTTCTGGCTTCTTTTTATTATTTCCATTCTTGAATTGTGCACAATAACTATTGGCAAAACTTGGCAAAATCAGATTTGTTTGTTCACTATTAACTCTATAAAGAAAAGAGGTTTGCACTCCTGATTTCACGTCCTGTCAAGATTCCATTAAGAAGAAATTTTCCTTAGTTGATTGCACAAAAGCATGGTATGCTTTTGAAAGACTATCAAGATTCACTGGAACTTTCTCAAACTGCTATAATGCAGACTCTTTTCTGCAAAATGTGACTTCCACAAGTCATACTGTGTGAACTACTGCTTCACAACTATCAGAGCTGGCACCGAATTTTAGACTGTGATGGTGGCACATTCTGCCCTTATTTTGTACCAGAACAAGAAACATACTGGGAAACTGACTTCTTTTATCCTCACCTGCAACAACTGAACCTTCTCTTACCAATGCTTTTTTAGACTACAGGCAGAGCTGTGAGTACCATTAACGTGCCATGCTTTTCAGGGGCCACCTTGAAGAAAAGGTTTTTATTTATTGTACCTGTGAAATACAGCCAGAAGTCACTCTGTGTGTAAAGAGGATGTTCACCTTAATTGCAAGTGGACCTTCAGGGACATCAGATTCTTGAGTGAGCCACTGACACACAGAGAACTTCATTGCAAGCCATCCTTCCCCAGTAGGCTGACCTTTGCCATCCTGCTGTGAGCACTGCATGGAAGCTTGGGGAAGAGCTGCAGGGTATGCTGAACAGCTTCTGTCTGGAAGGCACCCCTCAGAGCCATCAGATTGCCTTCCAACCTTGTATGCTCCTCTTCAGAACCAAAATGCATGGAAAGATGCTGGACTGAGCAAGGAACACAAACCTGCCAGTGCATATCCAGAGCTCCTGTAATAAAAACATCCTCAAATAGTCCTCTGAGCCCCTGCCCTGCACTGCTTCCAACATGTCACATTTTTTGCCAGGCAAAATAACACCAGCACAGTGCACCAGCATGAACTCTGCTCTTCAGGTGCTTTTTCAGTTTTGTTCTTAAACATGTCCAGAATCTCAAAAATACATGGTGGGGTGAAGCCACAAATGCCCATTGCCTGCCACATCTGCAGAGTGCAGAGAAGGTGCTGGATCAAGCTAGACACCCAGAAAATCTTCAGATCTGTATTGCAGCAATGCCGACGGATGCTGAGTACTTCAGATGCATCAGTGTATTCTGTGGTATCTCCTGAGAAACTTCCAGCAGGGTTTCAGCAGAGCTGTTTGCCAGTGAAGTGAAAACCTACACCCACCCAGCCAAAAGCTCAGTTAATCTGAATAAACAGAAAGCAAACCAGTGAAATGTGACTTGGGGCTTTGCTGCAGAAAGCAGATTACAGCAGAAAGCTGTAAAAACCCATGGAAAAGTCATTTTTCCCTCATATCCTCAGGTTTCTAGCCTTCTGCTAGATCTTCAAAGGATCAGGTAAAATGGAAGAAAGAACATGTACCAGAAAGAAACAGAGCCAGTCTCTTTCTTTCCCTCCTAGCTACATTACACTTTCTTCACAAGCTCAGTAGCAGCTGAGAAGATTGCCACTTAAGGAATGTTACCAGCAAGTGCCAGAAATCCCCAGGAGACTTCTGCTCAAAGTGCAGTGTGAACAGGAATTATATTTTCTTTGCTTTCTACCAGAAGACAAAAACTTATTTCAATCTTTTTTTGCCCTAGCACTCTATGATTTGGCTCACATCTCTGCATCCATGCACAAGAGTGTCTGTTAAGAGACTTTTTTGCATTAATTTGAAATAATCTCCAAGCCTGCTTTGCTAAGCAAGAAACTAGCTGCATCATCTTAATTACCATTCTCAGTTTCCTTGGTGGAGGTGGAATTTAACTTCCTGACTGTTGGGAACATTAGTTCAGAACCTGCCTCCAGTCCATGCAATTGTGCTGTTTCTTGGTGATATCTAATAATGATTAAACTTTTCTGCAGTTATGTGCTATCCAGCCTTTGCCCTACAGTATTATTGGACTCTGGTTAATTTAAATCGAGTATATTTTCTATTTAATTAGAAGTATTTTGCCCACATAAGCATCAATGGAAGCAACTCTTTTTTTCCTTTTTCTTTTTTTTCCTTCATCCAGAAGCAAAGCATCTTTGCAGTTGAGAACAGTGTCTTCAGCAGCTACCTCCAGTTCCTTGAAAAAGGGAAAACTTGGTACAAAATGTGGGTGACCATCCCCAAGACTGAACCTCTTGTTCTGTATCTGCAAGGAAGTAGCCAGGTAAAATGACACTTGTGAGGGTTAACATACAGAAACAACAAAAAACCAAAGCAGACAGACAAAACCCATCACCACGAAAAAAGCACAAGTTGAAATATGTCAAACTGAAAAACAGGTCAAAGGATTTGGCTTGGTTTCAACAACAAAAATGAGCTTGGCATTCTGAATATAGCACCAGAGCCTCAGAAATACCAGATTTGCTTGTTATCTGTAGTTGGAAATACCAGATTTAATTCTTATCTGTAGTTATTACTATGGTTGTGGGCAAATGTTTAAGCTCATGGTTTGTCTTTTCCATTTTTTATCAAAAAAGGACAGAGCAAAGATAATTTGATTAGGTTTTGGTTGTTTTGGAGGTTTCAGACAGGTATAGTCGAAGATTTTTCTCCCCTGTCACTAAAGAAAGCACTTTCCTGTAGAATGTGTGGAGCTTCAAAGCAGGCTAAATATTGCAGTGGCTGCTTCAAGCTTTTCTTTTTGTTTTTTAAACCTAGCTCTTCGTTGAGAGGGAGGAGGAATTGTTGAAATGTAGATGTTCTTCAGCCTGAAAAATGGACTGTTTGGTAAAGGTCCTTTTCATAGCATCATGTGATTTTATCTTTACTTGAAATAATTACTGTGGTAAGCATGATTTTTTTTAAGAAGTGTGCTGTTGAAGCTAAGTAGCATTTGTGTATGATGAAAGTCAAGTGATAGAAATATCTGGATCTAAGATAAAATATCCAAAATAGAAATATCAGTCATGCTCTCTTTGTGCTGAAGATAAAGATTGACAGTGCTGAAATGAGATCCCTCTTATCCAGTTTTGTATTTGGCATTGAACATCCTTATAAACAGCTTTGCTTTATCTCCTGGGTGGGATGTAAGAAGAACTGGGTCCAAATTCACTCTGCCATTACCCTGCTTTCATTCTAGTGATACGAAGGGTTTGCTTATTTCCAGCATCAGTTTTTATAGCTGGAGCTAGGATGGGAACTAAATCTCACCTGTGATTTTTATAAAGCTCTTCAAAGCAAAGCTCACCCCACAGCAAGTGTTCACAGGAAGCACACACAGGCCTGCAGAGGGTGTTTATATTGCTGCTTGCCAGCAACAACACCCCTGCTTTTTTAAACAAAGGTGTGTGATGTTTTAGCATAATGCTTGAGAGTCTGGAAGCTTGAATTTGGAGCTCCAGGCACAGCTCACTTGGCTTGGCTGCTTCTGGGATTTAAACTCAAGCCAGGGAAGCTGTGGGCAGTGAGCTGCCTGACTGCCCTCCTCCTCCTCTTCCTCAGTGCAGGGGAAGGAAGAGATGAAAAAGCAAACAAAATGTCACTATTCAGACAAAGCACTGGAACCAATCTTGAGTTCTCTCTGGAGTCGGAGGAAAGCTTCAAACATCAGAGAGGAGAGAAGGGCTTTGCTGTGATACTTCTCAGCTGCTGTTGAAGCTGTGCCTCCAGCAAAGACCCAGGGCAAGCCCTCCCTCCCCTGGGAGCCAGGCCTGGCCCGGGCAGGGGGGAGTGGCATGGTTTGACACCAGGCTGGCTATTAAACAACTGGCAGATGCTCTCTATTGATCCCCCTCCCCAGCAGAGAAAGGAGAGTGAGTAAGGGAGAGAGACTTACAGGTTGGAAACTAAACTACACAGCTTTAGTGAAACAGTAATGATGAAAGGAAAATTATTGAATACATACACATGTACACAAAAGCAGTATCACCTTCCTCCTTCCTTTCCCCCCAGTGATGCTCAGGTTCCCACTGAGGCTGCAGGGCAGCCCTGGAAAAGTCCCAGGCTGGGCTGCTGGAGGCAGGAAGACAGGGAGTCAGGAGTGCATGGATGGGGATCAAAGGCAGACTAATAGATAGAATCCTCCCAGGGTGAATCCTTCCATGGGTGAGGAACTTGACCCTCATGATCTCTCAAATCCATACCCAGTACAACACCTGTGGGTGGGACCAGCCCATAAGGTCAGTTTTGGTCACCTGTCTGCTCAGCTCCTCCCTAAAGGAGCTTTGCAGGTGTGACCCCTTTGCTCCCTTTATCTTTCCAGTGTATAAAATGTCTCTCAGAAGTGAACAGTGGCCTTGGTTCTGCAGACCATTCTCCAGCAGGAGCTCTAAACATGGAGTGTTATCAGTCCTAGAAGCAGACACTGACTGAGAGACCTGCCACTAATTTCAGCAAGTGCAGCTGCTTAGAAGAGACTCAGCTGAAAGTAAAATTATAAGATAGAAAATTGGTTCTATCATGACCCAAACCAGGACAGGGAGAGGGGCTGAACTTCCTGCCCTTCCTCAGCCAGCAGTAGCCAGTGTCATCCAAAAGGGGACTGAAGTGAGGAGCTATGGGGAAGCAGTGATTCCTACATGGTGTGACCTGAAAGGAGAATTTCTGCTATTGCCCAACTGCTTGTCTCAGGGCAGCACATGTAATAAGCCAAGGTCATAAAGCAGCTGTATTTAGTGCACAGTAGAATTATGTCCAGTCCTCCCAAGCCCTCTCCTGAGAGTGATGCAAAGCCAGGGTATGAAGCTGGAGGAGCATCTATGCTTCAGGTGCTGCTGTGGTTCTTTGGTCTGAGCCCTGCTAAATTTCTTCTTGAGCCTCTGTTGATATTCATGGAATCACAGGATGGTTTGGGTTGGAAGGGACCTTAAAGGTCATCTAGTTCCAATCCCCCTGCAGGGGCAGGGACACCTTCTACTAGATCAGGTTTCTCTCTGATATTATTAAATCCTATTTTAGGGAAAATGTGTGTCTTTGACACTGTTTGTCAAGTTTACGACAGCAGTAAGTGTCCTCAGCTATTTCAGGTTTGAGATAAATCTCCCAGTAAAGGGAGAAGAAAGCATACAGAACAAGTCTGTTGTATCTTACATTCAGTAACCAAGCCTAGATTTACCATCAGGAATTGCCAGTTGCAGGCTGAGACTATGAACTGCAAAAATCAGTCCTTTCTTCCAGGGCTTGCCTTTCCCAGTCCTTTCTTCAGTTTGCATCCAACTTGATAGATAGTTCTGGCTTCCATGGTATATAGGTTCTGAGAAAAATCTCTCCCAGCTGCTTTCCTGTTGGCTGAGTGTCTGGAATCAGTCAGGAACCACACTGAGTGTTATTTTTCCAGGAGATATTTTGTTTTATACAACCAACTTGATGCATCTCACAAACCTCTTTAGGCCTGCAAATAAACATTTCAGTGCCTTAAAAAAAATTAAAAAAAAGAGGTGCCTTTTGGGAATTATATTGTCAGCAATACTATTAAAGATCTTGAAACACAGACCAAGTGAAGTGTGACTGTAGATTTTAAAAGCTGGAGGATTATTTTTAAAAGAAACAGAAAGAATGACTGCCTCTTGGGAAGCAGGAGTAAACCAAGCTGAGTCTGGAGGTTGTGATCCAGTAAAAGCCCTGACAGCTTTTGTCCTCTGCACCCCTGCCCTCACACTGAAGAAGATGTGCCAGTGCAAATGGGAGACAACTTGCAGGCTTTAAAGTGGCAAGAAACTGCTCTCTTGATTTAGGTGCTTGCTCCAGGAGAATTAATTAATCCCCTCAGTCTTCACGGTTTAAGTCTTGCATAAAGCTTTATGCATGAGGATAAAAACTCACAGCTTATTGAGGTGTGAAAATCACACCAATTTTATCTGTCCTCATACTGAGACAGAATTTTTGCGTCTGTTTGTCGTATTTACTTGTGTGAAACTGTAAGAGTTTGCTTATGGTGGCAAAGACCAGCTCAGCCTTAATGATGAATGTATTTATAGAAATCAGTCCATCTTTCCAGGGGCCCCACATAGAGCTTCTGCTCCTGTTGGTCTTGTGAGATGCACACTTCAGAGCTGACATTAACTTACACCTGACTGAGGAATGCAGAATTAGGGAGTCCTAGCTAGCTGCAGAAGTAATGAATTTTTGAGAAATACAGAGGGTAAATCTAGTATAGTGAAAGCTAGTGTACATAATAGTTATTAGGTTTGATCCATGAGCAAGTTTGGCTTCATAAATCCTGAAGAAAAATGTTTTGTTCATCATGTAAATGTCGTTTGCTCCTAGAAAATAAGAGAGTAGCTGAGTTTACTGTTGAGATCCGTTTTAGGGAAGTATTTTTGTGACTTTTCTGCTGACCCTGTTTTAGGTGAAGCTTTAATTGGCCCTGCACAAAAATCTGCATCTTGGTACACTGTTACATCACTGGGACTCTCAGCAATTTGTGCAAGGTTGGGATCAGATAGCAAGTGGGTAAAAAAACTTGGATTTTCTACGCCTATTCAAAAATAATAGGGGAAAATTATAGCAGTCCACCAGTGGGTGATTTGTTCTGCATACTTGTGTGGATGAGAGCTTATGTGCTGCACAGAGCTGTGCAGGGCAAGAGGGGAGCACAAAACAGCCTGTGTGGTGGAACTCAGCTACCTGTACCCAGATCCTGCATCCCCCATGTTGTGATGCCTGCAGCAGAGCAAGAGGTAAATGCTGCTGTAATTACCTACATAAATAACGTGTTAGTATTATGCTGCTTACAATCAGATGAGTGCACAATGCTTGTGATTACTGACAGTATTACACACCCAGAAGGCTTTTGTGTATCACTTGCTGTCTTAGGAAAATGATTAAAATCATCCTCAGGGCAAAGCTCAGCACTGCGTGGTTTGGTTTGATAAAATATCTTCATGCAACTCAAGTATGTTGTACACAAAAATACTTTTTAAAAGTCACAATTCAACCAGCCAAATCCAGTAGGCTCTGAAAAATGAAATTTGACATTTAGCTGTCTGTAAAGCTTGTAAATCATACCTCTATGCTTGGTGCAGGGCCCCATTCCTCATGGGTGCAGAACAGTCCCTGGATTTGTTGGAGTCCAGGTAGGAGGGGAAGGGCTCTGTGCTAGAGGAGATGCAGAGATTCTGACAGTGCCAGAGAGAGGTCTGGTTTGGGTCTGGGGCATGGCTGGAGGCTGAGTGCTTCAACTTTACCTGTCAGTAGTGCAGCTTTCTGGAGATAATTGAAATCCCTTCCTTTTGGATCAGGCAGGTACAGAAAAGTGACAGAGGCATCACATTAAGAAAAGGGAGGAAACAAGGCCAAAGGCAGTCAGCTCAATCTGCCTGTGCTGGGTAGGTCAAACATACAATTCAAACCTCAGTTTGCTCCTGCACTGCACTTCCTGGCTACAAACAACACCATTTCTCATTGTCATGGGCAACCTCCAGTTCTACGTGTGACACATCTTAGTGTCTTATTTTCCAGAAGCAGGCCAGTGAAGCAGGCATGGTGGAGCTTGCATGTGCTCTTGTGTGTTTTATGTCCATCAGTCCCATGTTTGCTTGCTTCAGCACTGCCACATATGCAGATTTTGAGCTGCTCTGTACATGCCAGGGGAAACTTCTGCACGTGTAAGACCTCCCTGTGTGTCTCAGGGGAATGTGGTGTCAGGATCTGGGAACTGTACATTGCTTTTAACACAATGACCTGCACTCAAACAGCAACTTTTAGGCTTAGTGTTTGACTCAAAGTTGCCATAAATGTCCTTGAACAGTGCTTGGTCATCAAGCAGATGGGCTCTGGCATTTTTGTTTAACAAGTAATAGATTAATGAACCAGGAAGCTTGTATTGATCTAATGAAATGTGTAGATACATTTTTTACTGTGTATTTTTGCCCCGTTGGCTAATGTATGTTTTTCCACTGATGTGAGCAGTTCCGAAACTTGGAATTACTTTAAGTGTTGGAATAGTAGAATTTTTTTTGTCATTTTTGTCAAAGCTGTGGTCCCCTTCCAGATTTACTAAGTTGTCTGCATTCAGCATCAGATGACAAATGAATGACTTTGCCACCTCTTTGTGGGATGCCTTATTAACTTTGTGTGAGGCACTGAACTTCAGTGGGCTGCTACACAAGCAGCAGGAGTTGATGGTTTCTTACAGATTCTTGATGCTTGTGTAGTTTTAGACATCAGTCTGGGGACTCACCTTTGAAAATGGCATCAGCTGGAAAGGTTGCTTGGTCATGGCACACCCTGCCTTGCCAAGGTATGCCTTTCCTGAGAGCTTAGTATGGGATGGTTGATGCTGAAGATGTGACTATTAGAGTGCAGTATCTGACTGCTGTAGATCTGTGAGTTCACCTCACCTTTAAAGGATATTCATAAGTCTGAACTTCACCTTCCTTGAAAATACTGAAACGGCATAATAAATAAACCAAGACCTTCTGAGAAGGTTCACTGATTGATTTAAAATCTGAAATTCTCTTTCATTTTAGTCTCCTCCCTTGTAGTTGCCTTTATGTCTCTCAGTGTCAAGCTCTGGTTGTTTCTCTCCTCTAAACCACTCCTGCAAATGTCCCGGGAGGTTCAAAAGGGACTCCACCAAACAGTTCTCACTGTGCTATTGCCCGTGCCTAATGAGAAGGGTTTTTGGCACCAGGCAACGTGGATGAAGTTCTGTGAATTTCCAGGGAAATCCACAGAGGCTCTGCTGGATCTGGATTCTGACTAGGAAAGGGGATCTGTTAAGTCAGAAGAGTAAGACACCAATGAATAATCCCTTTTGTTCTTCCAAGTGAAGCAGTTGCTGTTACCTCTCCTCTGTTCCAGGAGTACAGGGCTGGACGAGGAGCTGAATGCAGGTGCCCTCTGCCCTCCTGTGCTTCTCCCAGAGCCTTTGTGCTGGCTCAGCTCTGGGGCTGACACTGCAGCATCTCCTGGGACCCTCTGGTTTGGTGGCAGTTGTGGTCCAGCTGCTTGGCCTGGGCCTGTGTAGGGCAGTGCATCTTCAGCCATATCTCACTGCTTCAGAGCAAGTTTCAGACTGTTCAGGACAGGCATTTCTTTGAGCCCATTGAGAGGGAATCTTTCTTCCCCAGGCAGTGTTACCCCCGTTTTTCCCTTTTCAAGTGCCATTTGTTGCTGAGTGACTACATGTGTCCTTCCTTCTTTAGGATGTTCGGAGCCCACGTCCTATTCCTCTGCCTGGATATGAAGTCAGTTTACCAGGTTCTGGTGAGAAGTTTGAAGTGAAGCATGTTTTTAAGCTTTGCCAGTCCCAGCAAACTCTGTATTTCAGTGCAGAAGACGAAGAACTGCAGATAAAATGGATGGAAATTCTCACCAAAGCAGCCAAAGGGGAAACTGAAGATACAGCTGAAGGGCTCAGCAACCCATAGAACAAGGTCCATTTGGTTTCTTTCCTACATGCTATAAACCATCACTTGAATTTGGTATTCATGGCACTTTGGAATCTGTATGGCTTTATATCTTCATGTGTCTGCATAGGAAATTCAGTGGTTTCTCTCCCTTTATTGTACATTTCTCACGTACAGTAGTTACCTGGCATATATTATGTTAAAGGAAAAGGTAGTTGTAGTTGTTGTTGGTGTCAATGCTGGTTTTCAAATGAAAGGCAAGAGGAAAAGTGTTACTTTTAACAAGGGTAATGGAAAACCATCAGTCTCTTGTTTTCCTAAATGTATATTTTCCAGTCCTTTTGATTGCTGTTCAGTGCAGGATGTGTATAGTCTGTGATTAGTTCTATAAATGCTGCCTTTTAAATTAAATGTTGTAAAGGCTTGTGCTGGCCACTGAAGTTCCATTCTCTGTCCTTTCCCTCCTGCTAAAGGTCTTTGTGACACGTGAGCAATGTGCTGAATATTTTCCCTTTGCTAAAACTATGTCTCTGCTATTTTGAGATGTCCTGTTCACAAGACAAATGCTGTAGAAGTGGCTTATAAAAATGACTGCAACAGTGCAGAAAAGAACATTAAGAAGCCTCATTGATTTTAAGCATTTATAATGTTGTTTTCTTTGAAACCAATACCTTCCTTCCTTCTATTTGAGCCCATTTTAATGTAAGTGAACAAACACTTTATACTGCAAACTGGGTTGTGATCAATAAACAAGAACATTTTTAGTACACACAGTATAAAAAGGTGACTTTTTTGTTGTATTGGTTAATTTTAAAGTGACCTAGGATCTATTTATATAATTTGTAAATAATGTTTCGTAAGTATTTTAAGGATTTTTAAAAGATCTCAGCTAATTGACAGGACTTAGTGCATAGAATAAGAGATATTTGTATGAACTGAATTTGTAATTTAATTTTCCTGTTCATCTGTATTTGTCTTATTTTCCAATTTAGATTTATCTATTTAAATAAAAATTCATACAGTTAACTCCTGAGCCAGATCTCCAAGGCACAGCAAGCTTTAGGTCAACATTTAATATAGGTTTATTTAAAAAAAAAAAAAAAAGCAAAAAAAAAAAGCATGTCTGTTCCTAGTGGCTAGTGGTAGTAAAAATGTAGTACTGCTAAAAATGAAATAAAATCTGTCATAGTACTGTAGTTATAAATGGTTTGGTTTAACTTTTTGTTTTCTCTTCAGCCTTCCACATTTTCTGATGTTAGTAGAAAGAAAGAGCTACTCCATGCAGCCAGAATTTGTTAGGATTTTTGACAATTAGTCATCTGCATCAGTGAGTATTTTTCTTACCTGCAGGAAAGCATCTAGGTTTTTTTCATGTTTGGTTTTATTTATTTTACATTGGTATAACAAATAATATACCTGAAGTCCCTGATGCTGAAAATTAGAAGTCATGTGCTAATGACCAGCTTGTAAAATTCCATGACACTTGCATCTTCCCTCTCCTCCCTCCCCCTATTCCCATCAGTGAGCATAGAAAAGGTTTCTTGCAGAGTAATTTTTGCCATATAGTTGATGAAAAGGAATTCTTTTCCATGCATGTTATTTCCTCCCCCAGGCTTCCCTGAAAATGTAATTATTTAGAATGCTTACCTTTAAAATTTACTCATTTTGTAATATGTCTGATTTGGGGTTGGTCTGGGGATTTTTTTTGTTGGTTTGGGTTTGGGTTGCTTGTTGCTTTTTTTTCTCTTTGTTTTAAAAGTTTTTCCTGTATTACTCTGCTTGCTTGCTTCTTTTTCTCTTTTACCAAGACAGATACAGGAAGGGAGAATGGTAAACCAAAACAAAATTGATCTTAATACCTCTTCATTTTCTTAATTCCATTTTAATACCTCTTTCAATTTCTGATTTTATTAACCATGAAAAAAATGTTACACATATTTTTCAGGTTTTATGCATTTTGTTCTTTTTTTTTTAATAAATAAGTATATCAAAATACACATCTAATAATTTTATATTCCCCAGTTCACCTTCTTTCAAAAAAAAAACCCAAACAACAAACCCCCACTGTTTGTAAGGTGCCTGCACCCAGGGGTTTTGTCTCGGGGTTCCTGTGCAGCAGCTTCCTTTCCTGGTCAGGGAACCTGCCTGGGGAATCTCTGCTTTACTGAACAAATTCCAAATCATTAAGAGCTTGTCTGGAAAAGAAATGCAAGTCCCTTGCAGAGCCCAGAGCTCTGCTCTTGTTCCCCCCAGCATGGAAACACTCAGCTGGGAGCCTCGAATGAAGCAGCTGATGGTGGCACAGTCATGGCCAGCAAGCTGCTGGTGTCCAGGTCAGTGATGCTCCTCCAACAGACACTAAAATCTTCTTTCAAAGCCCAGTTTAGCTCCTGGTGAAGCTGAAGGAGCAGTCTTTGTTGAGCATAGCTGGAGTTGTATTGCACTGCAGTCCACGAGGTGTCTTCCTTTTTGAGGCGTTATTCAGGCTTTGGATTATTCTTTCCTGTTCTTGGGGTGTGTGTTGTTTACATAAATAGATTCAGAGATACAAAACTTGAGAACATGATCCAGGGAGATGAATCTTTCAAAGCATCTGAATTCCCATCTTTTAAGAATGCAGGAGGTAATGACTTCAGACTTCCTCGAATCCTGGCTGATTCACGTCTCCTGCCATGCCAAGGAAATGAGCTGTTGTTGGGGGTTTTTTTCTTTCCTTTTAAAAAAAAAAAACAACTTAGGAACACAAAAGGAGGCCTGAGATGATGGCAATTTAGTTCCCGTGATGATTAACGTGGCAAGGTTGCAGTCAGCTAAGCCAGCCAGGGGTCCCTGAGCTTCCAAAATCTCCATTCTCTCTCTTTGGTTATAGCTGCAGAAATTCTAGCTGCTCAAATCCTAAGCCTCATTTGGTCCCTAGCTGGCAAACTGAGGAGTAACATCAGTAGATGTTTCCTCTTGTGTAATGCTCATCTGTGGGCAGAGGGGTTTGATTCTATGGGAGTCAGGGTGCTGGAGGCAGCATCATTCCTATTATCTGTCAGTGAACGTAGAATATTTTATTTAAGGGACCTGTTGAATGAAGAGCTGCAGTTGAGAAACACATGACGGTGGTCAGTGGAATGAGGGAGATGGTGTCAGTCTCCTGTGAGGAAAGCAAAAGGATCTGCAGAGCTGGATGCTTGACTTTGAGGGATATCTCCATTGCTGTCCATAAGTAAGGCAAAGCCAATGGAAAAACTGTACTGGGACTAGGATAAAAAAATTCAAATTGGGCATTTGGCTATAAAGAGCTTACTTCTTGCTTTTAACATTTACTTTTTCTACAAGCATTTCTGTCTGTAAGATCTTACACATCTGTTGGATGTGTACTTACTCCCACATATAATTGCCTATGGAAAAGAGAGAACATTTTATTGTGCTTTGGCTTTTGTATTCATATCAAAAAGGCAGATGCAGTAAAGGGATCTCATGAAGTTTTAATTTTCAGCACTTGGAACTTGCCTGTGATGTGAAGTTACAGTACTCCTGGTGCTTTTGGCAAATCTGGAAGTGTTGGGATGTGTCCACAGGCAGCCATGGGTGGGACAGTGTTTGGAGAACTCCATTGTGGTCTTCATAGTGGAGAGGAAAACTGTACATTATGTTTTCAGAAGTCTTTCTTAATAGCAATAAATGCTGTCGAAACCACATCACAGAGAAAGGGAAAAACTAGGTAATGAAAATAGGAAAACCTTTTATTGAAAACTGCATGGAAGGGAAATAAATGGAATGCATGTAGCATACAACTCTTAGAGCTAGGTGGGGGCTCTGGGGTGGTGTAGAGCTGAGTAGAGCAAGCAATAGTGTCTTTAATAATTTCGTATTATCTACTTTGGGTAGCAAAATTGTGTATGACAGAAGAGAAAATTTGAAGCCTGTTCCTTAGGCTGTGCCAGAAACACCCATTGCTAAAATAAGGGCTGGTTGTGTGCACATCCAGCTCACCTGGGAAGAGCTGGAGCTGTCTGCAGGGCACAGGGTGAGGGTTTGGACCACCTGCTTGTCAGTGCTCCTGAGGAAATCCCTTTGGAGAATCAAGCTCTAGGTTCCTCTCTTAACCAGTGTCAAGAACCATCAGGTTCTCCATGTGGGGAATCAAAAAGTTCTCCTTCAAGCCATGTTATGTGTCAGTGTGAGAGTGGATTTAATCCACCCTGACACGGGTGTCGGGTGGGCTCTGTCCCTGACACAGAGCTGTGCCCATGGGTGCTGGGGTGCAGCAGCAGGAAGGGACCTGCCACAGTGCTCTGGTGCCTAAAAGCAAAGCCTAAAGGTGAGGGGATGGGGATGGTGCTGTCTTAGCAGCCAGGCAGTGGGACCTGACCACCTTTTGTTCAGAAGCCATCAGTCTGCATTGTCTCTGTTTATGGAAAAGGTCCTGGTGAAAGGGGGAAAGACCAGAACTGAAATCATCTTACAGTTGTTGCACAAAATGAGATGGTAAAGAATAACTTCCTTGGTTATGTGGATCTGAATCCTCCCTGGAGCAGCTTCATCCTGTGCCCTGAGTACCTGTCACAATCCTTGCAGAGAAAGGGATTGAATTAAATGTCTACAAACAATGGATGCTCTAACCCTGGCACAATTCTGAAGCCTATTTTTATAGTGTGATGCTTTTCAAGTGATTTCAGGAGAGAGGGAGAGGGTTGAACATTTTTTGCTTAAAAAAGTAATTTCATTTTTTAAAAAAGAAGAAAAAAATGTCTTAGTTTGCTGCCACTTTGGTTATCCAAAGATAGATAGAGAGCTGAAACAGCCAAGATTTCTATTGTAAGCTAATAAATGGAATTAATATAGGATTTTATCAAATAAATTACAAGTAGGATTTGAGAGGGAGGAGTAGTGTGAGTGGTTCTGCTGAATTCATGGTTCTGTTACCTGTGAATGCCTCTGGAACTGAGGCATCACCAAGCCCTGGGCCCACACAGGGTAAAAGGAATTCCCAAATTCACACCTGGGCAGGACCAGAGCTACAATTCCCAGGGCACAAGCTTCCTAAATGACTTCCTAAATGGCCACCCCAAAGGGAAGAGCCCTTCTGGAGCCCTTGGGTCCATAGCTGGGCCTTCAGGCAGTCAGTGGAGGGAGAGTGCTGGAGCTGGTGACAACGTTTGAGCCAAGTCCCCAGACAGACATTTTAACATAACATGGGAAGATGGGACACCAGGATGTGCCTCTGGTGTTTTCTGCAGGCTGGTGGTCATCCCCAGCACTAGAAGCTGGCTTGGTTTTTAAAGCAGCAGGTGTGAAAGAAAGGTCAATACAGAGAGAGAGAGATGGCTGGGGAAGAACTGAGTTAAATGGAAAAAAAAGAAAAAAAAAAATTGCTGAGGACTGCTCGTTGCAGAGAGGTGGGTAAGGCTGGCCACAGGCAAGTGGTAAATCCCAGAGCAATCTTCTAAGAAGGTGTTTTACTGCTGTTTGTATGAGGGAGGCACTAGGGTGGAAGGCAGTAATTAGTGTGGTTGCAGGCTAATTAGACAGGCAAAACTACTTAGAGGAAGATGGCAATTTGTGAATAATTTTCATTTTCCTGACACCTCCCTTCTTGTCCTGTTCTTTGGATGTATCTAACAGCTTTTGTGGTTTCAAGCTCATCCTTTTCCCTGTGTCTGTGGATCCCCTTTTCTTTCTTCAAATTTCTACCTTAAAGGAAATATGTTGAGTAGCCTTAGTTGTAGGTTTGGTTGAAGAGGAAAATGCCATCTGGAAGTGGGAGTAGGACACATTTATCCTGCCCTGGGGCTGAATTTAAATCCTCAGAAGTACACTGCATTTAAACCCTCATTTTCTTGCAAAGCAGCATTTGATGTGCAGTGGGTACACCTCAAAATGTACCCAGGGCTCTGGGACTGCAGGATGGAGCAGGGAGAGACAGCATAACATCACCTCCTGCCACCATCTGGGGGTTATTTTCCAGCTGTTCCAAGGATCTGTTGGATTCCTGTGTCTGGGGCCAACTTTTGGGGGCTGGTGCTCCTTGGGTTCCTGAAAAGCAGCCTGTGATCTTTCTTCACCTTTCCCAGTCTTGACATTTCTTGTTTATCTTTTGCTTCTGTTGCTCAAATGGGGGCCACATGTGGGGCTGGTGACTGACTTTTTAAAATATTTCTAAATATAAAAGGAAGAAAAAGGAAGATGGCTCCTTGCTGAGCTGAGAACTGGAGAAGGGGAACTCTGAGAAGGGGAAGATTTGCTGTGCAGGGATTGATAAAACTGTAGTCTCCCTTAGGCAAAACTTGGTTCCTGTAATAAGTCACAACAATCTGAACAAAAATTTTAAAATGTAAATTTGCTGATGAGACAAATGTGCAAACAAAGATGATGACAAAGTGCCCTAAAACATGCCACATTCTTGCTAGATTGCCAGCTAGGGAAGAAAATGGCATTCTAGCAACAAACAGTGGAGAGGATGCAATAAAGATCTTGAGGCTAAGCAGGAGCACACAGAAACAGAAGAATGCTTCCTTTCCCTTTGGGCCACCCACTGCACTTTTATTTTCCCTCTGCTCTTAGTTCTTTCCCCCTGGCTGCAGATGCTTTGCTCCCCAGCCCCTTCCCTCTGCCCAGGCAATGCTTCCTGACAAAGTGTGTGTCCTCAGCTCCTCCAGAGCTCCCATCCAGAGGCTGCTCCCCAGCTTGGCTCAAATGATCCAGTGCTCTCTGGCTCTGGTTTAGAGTCTTTAATAAGTAATGAGCCCCTGCTCATTAAACATACTCTGTCTTTGCTAATGAGGTCTCAAATCAACCCCTTAGTGAGAAATACCTGATGCTGCTCCCTGCCTCATGCCAACACAGGTGTTCAGCCGTGCTGGGAAGCAGGAAGAGTTTTTTCACCTGGGTTACTTTATACCTGATGCTGCCAGGGGGGTGTCGTATTTATTCCTCCTCCTCCTCCTCCTCTCCCAGCAGCAGGTGGGAATGAGGGGTGTGTGTCTGAGCTCTGCAGACTGTTGCTATTTCATGGGTTGGGCTCAGCTGAGATTCAGACAATGTCTGAAAGTTTTACTTCCCAGCAGAGGACTACTGACCCCCGTGCACACCCAGTGCTGCAGTAGTTCAGATGCAACCCATGCTCATCCCTGCTCCTGCTGAGCCACCACACTGGGTGGCTGAAATGAGGGCAGGAAGGTTTGGGGGGGTTGTATTTTGGGGCCACTTTTCTACCCTGAATCGGCATTGGAGCTGTTAACCTTCCACCAGGGTGGGCAGGGGCAGGAACTTCAGCTGCTGAAATGCATTTTCCTGAGGCCTAACTCTACACAGACTCAATGCCAGTTCCCTTTCTACATTTTTTGTGTTCATTCTCACAAAATAATTTCTTACAAACTGATAGGAGCTTGCTCTGAGCTCACCCAGGAGTGCTGAGAGGTTCTCAGTCCCTGCTGGGCAAGAGCCTCCTTGGATCCCTGGGGCCAAAAGCATGATGTGCTTGGGAAGCTGGCAGCTTCAAACTGGTGCTGACTGGTACTGCCTCTCTCAGTGCTGTGATATTCACACCCATCATTACAATAACTGAAGAATTTCCACCAGATGCCTATAAATCATTTATTATTCAGCAGTGTCATCCTCAAAGTGAGGAGCTGCTGGATTTGGGGTTTGTGCTTTGACAGGGAGTTTCTTTTTTTCAAATTTATGGCTTTATCCCACTTTGATCTAGTGAGAACCGACAACATGTCGTTTGGATATTAATCACAACCATCCTATCATACAAACTGTGACAGGCTGTTTAAACTCAGGCCCTTTTATTTTTATGTTTCAGTCACTTAAAATCTATAAAAACATATCATAGGCATGCCACTTGTGCAGAGTCAACCTGAAAGTACCTATCTGCAGTTCAGGGCCCCAGTTCAGGGCTCCGGGTGAAGGGCTAAAAGAAGGGAAAACAAGAACCCCTGGCTGCAAAAGGGAAGGGTGTGGGAGATGTGCAGGGCTGAGCCTCTCTCCCTACTGAAGGGTTTCCTTTGGCTCCTGCAAACTCACCCGGCACAGACACCCACTCTTCTCAGCTTCTAGCCTAAAATTGTATCCAGTTTGATCCACTCATTAAACCTGCATTTGATGCAGCCTGGGATGCTGTGGCTGAGGTGGCACTGCCATCTCTGCCTTGTCCCTGGGGCTGGAGAGGCTCATGGAGCACCCGTGCTGCCTTTGCTGGGGATGGTGAGTGCTCACCCTCACACTGCTCCAGGGCAAGAAGAGGCATCACAGAACTGAGTAGGAAACTAAAAGTGTAATTCTTCCAGCCTGTGACTTATTTATGAGTCATAAAGTTGTTTCAGGTGCTGGTGTTTTCATCACTTTGCACCAGGCTGTGTCCTTGAGTGTTGCTCTTAGGAGCTCACCAATAATGATATCCCAGTACAGGAACTGCCACTGATCTGAAGGGTGATTTCTAGTAACCATCAGCAATCTTTAGCTTTAATTACCACCCTTAGCACTTTCTTTAATGCCAGACTTGGAGGAGAGTTCTGCAGGAGCATCAGAGAACTTGAACATAAAAAGAAAGGAGCTGCAGTGGGAAGGATCATAGCTATCATTTAAAAGTGTGAAGCTTTGTTTTGCATGCTCTTTCCAAAAGATTTTTCTGTATATGCTGTACATAACGAAGCACAAATTTAAAATTCAATTTAAGCTTTATTTATTTTCAGTGGACTAGAAGAAATGAATACCACCTCTTCATAAGCAGAGCCCGGACTCAGTCTGTACTTTCAACATTTTTGTAATTTTTTTTGGATAATGTTTTACACAAAGAACCTGTGAATCCTGTCCACAGTAAGTCCTTGAGTTCGGTGCTCCAGGGAGCTCTGTTCAGGCTTCCCTTTGTGCCTCAAGGTTTTGTGTTGGGTTGGTTTGGTTTGTTTGGGGGGATGAGTTCAGGGCTGCAGTAAAGTTCAAATAAGATCTCTAAAGGCTGCAGTAATCCCAGGCAATCTGTCTCCTTCCAAAGACATTTGGAATGGCCCCGATTTCCCCTCACTCAGCGATGCTCCGAGGGGGGGACCTGAGCACCCAGAACACTGTGAGAGGAACACAGAGAGGAAATGCTGGTTGGGAGTCCTGTGGCACAGGTTAAAACAATGGCTTTGTTTTCTGAAATCCAGGGAAATGGAGGCATTTCCCTTAGGTGTTCCCAGTATGAAACCCTATCCTGGCTGCTTAGAAATCTGGTGGTAAAATTCCCACTGACCTCTCTTCAGACCTGTTTTTCCTTTGACAAATATAATTTTTTTTTTTCCTCCCTTGGGGGAGGGGTTTGGAGTTTTTCTTTTGTGTATTACTCATTGCACCTCTTAAATTCCCCAGCCCAGCAAACTGAGGATAAATCTCCTCAGTCTCTGCAATTACTGACGTGCACAGGGTTAAGCACAGACTGTCAGAGAACCCGATGAGAAAGCCCTAATAATATCCCAAACCTCTCCCTACCCTTTCCAGTCCTTCAAACACCTTTGGACTGAATTGTGTAGTTTTCTGCAAGGCCAGAGACTGCCTGGGGATGGAGGAGTGAAGCTGGGGATAAATAAATAAATCCAGAAAGGTCCAGACATCTTCCCTGGTCACCATTTCCAAATTTCTGTTCTGATGGGGTAAGCTAGGAACACTTGGGTTTGTTTTTTTTCTTCTAAAAATATATTTTAAAAACCCCAGCCCTCACTTTCCCCATTTGCAAATTCTGGTGGTTTTTTTCCACCACTGGGGAAAATAAAAGTATAAAATAAAAGCTCGTAGATGTTTTTCCAGACAGTCTTTCAGAGCCTGAAGAGAAGTACCTTGCCAGCCATGTACTCAGCTGGTTGCCTGCAGTTCTGGAACATTCACAGCTGCAGCTCTCCAACTACTTTAAAGGAAGTTGTAAAATAGTAGGGATTGGTCTGTTCAATAAGGTTACAAGTCATAGGAGAAGAGGTAATGGGCTCAGCCTGGGCCAGGGGAGGTTCAGATGGGATGTCAGGAAGAATTTCTTCACTGAAAGGGTTATCAGACATTGGGACAGGCAGTGGAGTCACCAACCCTGAGGTATTTAAGAATCTTACAGACATAGTGCTTAGGGATATGGCTCAGCTAAGGTCTTGTCAGTGCTTGGTTAAGGGGTGGGCTCACTGATCTTGATTATTTCCAACCAGGGTTATTCTGTGGAAAGCATCCCAAATAATCTGGAAAATTCTGTATGTGCCTGTAATAACCAGCAAGATGTGTGAAATTCAGTCTGAGGCTGAAGCTGAGCTCCTTGGGACAATTTGTCTTTCAAGTTTCTTTCACAAATAAATCCAGAGCCCTGACCTGAGCACTGCACCTCCCAGTTTTACACTGCCCTTAGGGATGGAACTTGCCACCAGTTCAAGCAAAACATGGAAACAAGAGCTCAGAGGTACTCTCTCCCAGACCTTCCTTACAGTGAGATGCCTCTCACTTCTCAGGGGACCTCCAGGTGCATCCAAGGTGGGATGATGGATCCTAAAGACTCAGAGGTGGATCCTGAGCTCCTGGAGCTGGGTGGTACCCACTCTGTGTGCCTTCATACCTCCAGCTGGTGCTGCTCTGGGACATCTTTGGTTGGGGACCAGCAGCCTTTCCCAGCACACAGCCTGCCAAGCCTGCTGCTCCTCAGCAAGGAAGAAAATCCTTTTTTTCCCTGGGGCATATAAATTTCTTTTACTGAACAAGCCTAAGGGGGAGCATATGATCAAACAGGAAAAAATGCTGACAGGTAAATATTTATACTTCACGGTTTTTTATGATGAAGCTTCTGTAACAGCTCCAGACTCAACGTCTGTCAAATGACCAGTAAGAACTCATCCCCAGTGTCTTTCTGTACAGGTGTGGTTTTTAGGGCAGCAAGTCACAGAGGACCCAGCACAACCCCCACCTTAATTCCCCCTGCACTCTCCTCTTTCCAGGACAACCAGCAGCAGAGATGATGTTTCCTCATCCAGCACATGGGGCAAACCAGGCATGATTAGAGACCAGCACAGAGGAAAGGGCCCTGGGGGTGCTGGAGGCTGGAAGGATGCCCACGAGCCAACAATGTGTCCTGGTGGCCAAGAAGGCCAATGGCACCTGGGGGGCATTAGGAGGGGGTGGTCAGGGGGTCAGGAGAGGTTCTCCTCCCCCTCTGCTCTGCCCTGGTGAGGCCACATCTGGAATATTGTGTCCAGTTCTGGGCCCCTCAGTTCCAGAAGGACAGGGAACTGCTGGAGAGAGTCCAGAGCAGAGCCACAGAGATGCTGGAGGGAGTGGAACATCTCCTGGGGAGGAAAGGAAAGTTGTATGAGAAAGGAAAAGAAGCGAAAGGCTTATGAAGAAAGTATCTTCAGCTTGGAGGAGACTGAGGGGTGACCTCATTAATATTTACAAACATGTAAAGGGTGAGTGCCAGGAGGCTGGAACCAGGATCTTCTCAGTGATGACCAAGGGTCAAGTTGGAGCTGCAAGGTGGAGCACAGGAAGTTCCATGTAAACATAAGAAAAAGATTTTTCCCTGTGAGGATGACAAACCACTGGCCCAGGCTGCCCAGGGAGGTTGTGGAGTCTCCTCCTCTGGAGACATTCAAACCCACCTGGATGTGTTCTGTGTGACCTGCACTGGGTGGTCCTGCTCTGGCACGGGGGTTGGACTCGGTATCTCTTGAGGTCCTTTCCAGCCCCTACCACTCTGTGATTTCTGTGATGATGAACACGTGGATTAACTCACCTCCCATCTCAGACCCTCAGCAGCTGAGCAGACATTGCATTGGAAGGCACAAAAAAAGCTGAGTTCTTTCTCCTGTTATTTTTCTTTCCCTGACAGTGCGGCTGTGCTCTGAAAAATGAATGGTGGGGAGCAAAGGGGGTGGTAGGGGCAATGCCCCCTCTTTCTCCATGCTTTCTCCTGCTACCCCTGTGTGTCAGAGTTCTGGCTGTAGGGACTCATGTCTGGTGTTACTGCTTCACTCCTTGTTCCCTCCCCACAGCCACAGGGGCTGCAGACCAACAGAGTCTGGGGGTCCGTCCCTCCCCACCTCTGCTCACCCCTTGGGAACACTCCTGCTCTCTTCCTCTATATTAATTTTTGTTCCAGTGCCACTGCAGGAGGACAATCTCTCTCTTCTGCTGAAGCAAGGAGCCGTTCTTCCCCACAGCATCCCCTGCACCCCAAGGGCCCTTTGCACCCTCTGCACCCAGGGGCTGCCAGGGACTGCAGCAGCACAAACAGTATCACTGGAGTTTTCTTCACATAAACACTGGTTCTAGGCTACAAAACTCTCTAACGTCATTTTTTTTGTGTGTGATTTTTATGAATGTTTTATAGCTGGCTTGAAGCAGATACTTACCTTTCAAATTACAGGATTCAAGCAAACCTTTTTTTGGGGGGACGGAACCGCTGCATTCATATTTAAAGCAAATGATAAACATTCAGAACCCTTTGGGAAGCTGTTAGACAAGAGATTTGTTTTCCCATGTTATTATCTTCACCACTGTTCATAATGCCTCTTCTTACCTCTTCCCAAAGCCAGGCTATTGAAATTGAGCTGTATCACCACATACCTCCCATCAGCATGAGTCGTTCTAGGAGACACAGACAGTGCCATTTTCATTAAATGTTCTTACAAGATACTACATGGTCAGGTCTTTTTTTCTGAAAAAAAAAATTAATTGTAATTTTATTCTTCAGGAAACCATACCAAAGCAAGCAGATGAGTTTCAGCAGTATTCACAGGTAGATTAAGGTAGAGCATCATTTGTGCTGCTTGGCTGGTACAGAAAACCTTCAGAGAAAAACATTACTTTAAAATCACAAGCTAGAAGGACAAACTTTTTTTTTATATGGACATTTTGTCAGTTATTCCAAGTACTCAAAGCCCTTTGGAGAGGGAAATGCTGGAATATGAGTTAACTTTGGTCTATGCACTATCTCAGGAAACAAAAAGTTCCAGTAACAGCACAAAGGCTTAAGCTGGTCTAAGGTGGTCTTGCTCCAGAGAGGCCAGAGAGAGCCAAATTCTCCACCTGTGTCAAGCCTGCCCAGCAACTTGTGACAAGTGTTCTGGTCTTCCTGTTCCTCCTTTCACCTCTGTGCTTGAACATGGACCCTCTGGTTTGCCTCCATCTCCAGGCTGGCTACCCTGATGTACCTGGACCTCATCAGTACCAACCATGGATGGGCTAGGATCTTGGTTGCTAGGATCTTCTGGTGCTATAGCATCAAAATTCAAATCTAGCCACAAATCCAAGTCAGGTCATTAGTGTTGGAGATGTGCAATTCACTGTATTTCCTGCTAAGAGTGCTTACAGTCCGTTTAAAGGTGGGAGAGGGGCTTTGCTCTGTGTTCACAGAGGGTCAGGAAGGCCGAGAACTGACTGCTCATCTCACTGAAGAACTGGTGCAAACCATCTCTGAAAATGTCCTACTTTACAAACCACAGTGACAAACCCCACTTTACCAAAACCTTTTATGGCTTCTTTTGTTTTTCTTTCAACTCTGTAACAAATGGTTCCAGCTGGTTGCTGTAGGTAAAGCCTGCTTCCTCTCCTTGAGGTTTCCTCACACCGTGTTGCTGCTCTTGCAACCACAAACACCAAGAAATGCAGCAGGAAACCCGGGTCTCATTTATTGAGACTTCATTAACATCAGTCCTCAAGGGAGGTGTATTCTAAACAAATCAGGGAAAATATGCTTAATGAAGATGAACACCAACACAGCACCACACAACAGAGCCACTGCAAAGCACCCTCAGAGGAAGGGCACAAGCTACAAAACACTTTGGTTGAGTATCTCAGTCTCCATCAGTTTCCTGTAGCAAAGAAACCAACCCAAGGGGCCCAGGGCATGGTGCTGCCTTCCTTTGAGAACATCACTGCAGTTCAGCCTTGCCATATTGCCACATAGGTTTATGTCCAATTATGTCCAGATATCAAGGTGAAGGGTCTGAACATTATTTTCACTCTCTTTATCTTATGTCATTTGGAAGGAGATAAGGGCTTCCAAAGCTGAATAAAGGGGAGTCACAGGCAGCATTTGTCACAAGGGCTGTAAACTTGACTTTCCTTTGTCCTGAAAACCTGTTGTGAGTACAGCTTTCTTCTGTGCAGAGGACTCACAGAGGGATCAAGCATCACAGAAGTTCTACTTATGCCTTCATATTACTCATAACTAAGATCTAAGCTGCGAGTAGTTCCTTTCCATCTCCCTGCATAGAGCTGAATTGTGTATCCTGGCTATGGACAGGAAAAAAATACAGTGGTGTCAGCAGCAGTGAAGTTTAAACAGGGGACTGGAGGGAAGTGAAACAGGGATTAAAATTGTGACAGCTGTAGCATGAGATGTCCTGATGTCAAACACAGCTCAGAAACGGTGCCAAAACCAGGCAATAACGCAACAACCTTTGACAGGCATGAGGTACACGGTCTGTTGAGCTGCACAAACCATTTCCACTTTGCTCGTTCCGACACGAGCAAAACATCCGAGGACTTTCAGCGTCAGGGTTTGAGCAGGGGGAAGTCAAGCAGGAGGGCTCTCCGGCCCCGGGAGGGGCGGCACACGGCGGGGTCAGTGTCCCCTCCCACTTCCATGCTCTGTAAAGCTCAGGCAGACCCCCGGCCCTCCTCTCTCCCGCCCACCCCTGCGTGGATGCTGTTCCCGGCGCTCCCTCACCCCCGCGGCCCCTGCTCTGCAGAATCCACATCCATCGGGTGCTGAGCCCCGGAGCCCCCTCCTGAGCCCTCAGGCACCCCTCCCTGCCAGCATCCAGACCGGGTTGGATAGATATTGGTATGCATTTGTGGTTTTGTGCTTTATCCCCTGTGTTATTGGCTCTTCTGTTTTAGTAAATCTGCCTCCAGTTGTTTTCAATTTCCATCTTCAGGTCTCCAGTCTTTATTCCCCTTTATCTTCCCTTTAGGGGGGACAGGAGGAATAGAAGGAGATTGAGGTGCTGGAGCAGGTCCAAAGGAGGGCAACCAGGCTGGTGAAGGGACTGGAGCACAGATCCTATGAGGAGAGGCTGAGGGAGCTGGGGCTGTTCAGCCTGGAGAAGAGGAGGCTCAGGGGAGACCTCATCACTCTCTACAACTCCCTGAAAGGAGGTTGGAGCCAGGGGGGGGTTGGTCTCTTTTCCCAGGCACCTCTCAGCAAGACAAGAGGACACGGTCTCAAGTTGTGCCAGGGGAGGTTTAGGTTGGATATTAGAAAGAATTTCTTTATGGAGAGGGTGATCAGGCATTGGAATGGGCTGCCCAGGGAAGTGGTGGATTCTCCATCCCTGGAGATATTTAAAAAGAGACTGGATGTGGCACTCAGTGCCATGGGCTAGGAACCACGGGGGAGTGGATCAAGGGTTGGACTTGATGATCTCTGAGGTCCCTTCCAACCCAGCCAGTTCTATGATTCTATAAGTGATTTTGTCCTTAGGTTTGGGGTCCGCCCAAACTGCTAAGCCATGACATTCTGATACAGCTGATAGATGGAGACCATCAGGCCCTTCCTGCCTCAGAGTCACAAAATACCTTTTCTGGGTGTGGTTGATGCAGAATGAAACCAGGCTGTGGTGTTCTGAGCGCCCAGGCACTGCGGGGTCCTGACATCCTGCAGTGCCTGGAGCCAGGCCCTGGGGCTTGGCAGCGCTGGCTCAGTGCCGCGGCTCTCCTGGGGTGAGCTGTCACCTCAGAGCTGCTGTCTCTTTCTGAGGTGTCCGTCATGACCCATGCTTCATTGAACTGATGTCTGTCATTTTTTTCCTTATTTAAAAAATGGAGACTCACAGATTAAGGGTTTGGAACAGAACTGTTTGGGGGTTTTTTTGTTCAGGAGGCATTCATTAACAAACCAATCGGGTGTACGTCAGGTACAGTTTTCAGTATGGTTTTCAATCTTGAGTTATTTCTGTTAATTGTCCTGCTCTGCTCAAAAATGCAGTTTCACTGGCAGAAAGAAGAGCTGGCGAAGCATAGGGGTAACAGGAAGGGACAGTGCCAGCAGATGTGTGTGATCTTCAGCTACTGATTCCCTAGAGGTGGGGTGGGCTCTTGTGGGTACCTGATCTGGGAGGTGGTGAGGAGCACAGTGCTGAGGAATGGACACCATATCCTGGGAATCCCAGTTTTCCAGGAGTCACCCAGCTCCCAGCTGAACCTCTCCACCTGCGTTTGGGCCCTTGGTACAGCAGTAACCGAGCTCTTCCCACCCACTCTGGGGTCTGCCTGGCTGGCGCAGGGCCCGGGGCAGCACCCTGGCTGCAGCCATCATGGGAGAGGTGTTCTTGCAAGCTACCATCACCCCTTGGAAGGATGAAGAAGGAATGAGAAATGGCCAGGGCACAAGCTATGTTTTTGCTAAATGATATGTGACTTTTCCAATCCTCTGGCCTCAAATTGCTTCAAGGTCTCCACGTGACCTGGTACGCTGGGCAGCGGCAGGCGCGGGGGCAGCTGCTGGCTGAGAGCTCTGTGAATGTGAGGAAAGAGGGGGGGAAAAGCTCTTACTGATGGTCTGCAGTGTATAAAGTGTAGGAATCACTTTGGAAGCCTTTGATACCACCCTGCCAGCTGACTGCTCTGGTGGCCTGGGTGACTATTTTTACATTTCTGTCCCAGACTGCTGGAGTCTAGAGCAAAGAACATTTCCCCACTTCAGCATCTCCCGCCATTTCAATTGCCTTGGTCAACAATGATGTGTAAGGACTCTATTAATTGCCATTTCTTCCTTTGTCCACTGCCTTACACAAGCTGGAAGAAGAAATAATAACTAATATCAGCTTCAGGCCTTTCCAAAGCTGATACCAGAGTCATGCTTGTGCATCCTGCACACACTGCCCTTTGCAGTCCCACTGCAGGAACAAATTGATGATGTTGCAGAGCATCTGCACAAGTGTATTTGAACACACCACTTAGAGACTGTGACAAATCCATCACATTAAGTGAAAAAGGCAAAAGTTAAAAAAAAAAATGGCTTAATTAAATGAATCATTGCGATAAGCCATCTGAAACTGCAGAATGGGGCACTGTGAAAAACATCCTGAACATCCACCATGAGAAAAAATATTTGTGAAAATGAACCATGGGCTACTCCGTGGCTGGCACAACTAGATGGTTTTTGTTACAACTGCATCTGCTAAATTAGGATCTGACCCTGTACCTCTGTTTGATCTTTAAGCATGAGATAATTTCTGCCTCCTGCCAAGCCTTAGATAAGCAGGGATTTACATCCCAGCTTTTGCTGTCCCTGGATGTACAGGAGACTTGGGCAGTTTTTCAGTTTCACAGTACTGTTTCCCTCTTACAGCAAAGCTTATGAGGCTTTATAATTTCAGATATTTTTCTCCAGTGCTGTACAAGCTCTGGGTTAAGCACATTCCTGACAGCTCCAGATAGCACGCCCTTGCTGTTGGGGTGCTCAGTATCCCCAACCCTGTGCACAGGGCTGTGGTTTGCTGTGGCCTCTGTGGTGGGGAGGGGGTAAAGGGACTTGCTGCAGAGTTCAGCCCCTGCATGGACTGGGGACAACTGGGACCCCATTGTCTGGGCTCCTCTTCTTGGTACCCAGGATAAGCTGGGCATAAGTCTTTGAAGGAAGAAAAAAAAAAAAACCCAACACATTTGTATTGACAAATGCAGCTACCAACTTTAAAGGCTTCCAAGGTGTGGCTCAAAAATTTGTCCTTGTTTTTTATTCCCAAGTAGCTGTGATGTGACCACCTGGGCTGCCAGGGGCTGTGGCCATCATGAGGTGTGGGCCAAGCCTGCCCATGGTGGTGGGGAAACCTGGAGAAGGGAGAGTCCCCAGGTTAAAATACTCCTGTGTAATCTAATAGGAATGGCTAGCTGATGTGCTAGATAATGTTGCGTAATTTAATCTAAATGGATGTTGGGTTTATATTGCTTAAACTCCTATCAGCCTGCCAAACAATTGTAAGATGAGGGAATATTGCATTATCCCTGACCTACACCATGAAGTGAGGGCTGGTTCTGCTTCACTTCTTGTGTTGGGTGTACAAGTGTGCTAAGGGGAGCACGGGGGTAGAAGTGGTGATACTTGGGTATCTTTTTTTAAATTAAACTTTTTTTCTTCAAAGGTTAGAGGTTTGTGGTACTTGTGGCATTCACATCACAAAGGTGTAGCTAAAAAAGAAATGATGCTCTGGTTGTCAGGTCCTTGGATCCTGGTAGAAGCTGGAGGGACCTTGCTAGCTGTGCCTGGGATGGGGGTGAATCGGACTGTTCACAGCACATGCAGCCCAGGAAGGGAAGGTGACAAAAAATGTTGTCAGGAAAATAATTATTTTAGTTCAATTTGGCACCTGGCACAGGAAAACTAATTGTTTCTCTTTCTGTTAAGTTTGAGGACTGTCAGAATCAGAAACTGAGACAGCTTCAGGCTCTGTCACCAGTGTCAGGTGAGGGTGGGTTTGGGACATGGTTGCCCCCAGGAGGATTCAGGCAGCTAATAAGGAGCTTTTGGGCACCACAAAGACCCTGTAGGGCCAAGCAGATTTCCTAAGAGCAGAACCAAACCCAGCCAGCCTTCTGCCTGGGTTGCAGCTTCTCCAAGAGAGCTTTGGGCTTAAATCAGGAATAATAATTGAGAAGAAGATGCACTTGCCGACTTGACCTGGCCCAAAGAGTTCTCATCTGGGGGGAGACAAGAGGCCACTTCACTTGTGCCTGGCTCTTCCACCTCCCACTCCCATGTCCATGCTTGCTCCTGCCCAGAGAGCCAGGCACAAGTGAAGTGGCCTCTTGNGGGGGGGGGGGTGCCACTCCTCATGTGGTCATTTAGAGACTAGGCTTCAACAGATTTCCATTGGTCTTTGCCTGAAAAAAAAAAAAGAGCTTGTTAGTTTTCTCCCTTTTCAGTGGCTTTTCTCCCATTTCCATCAGCACAGACACAACCTGACACTGCAGTGTTTTTGCAGTGTTGGTTTTTGTCACATCTGTGGTGTACTGGCACTTCTTCCTTGGTTTCCAAAGTAAACACTAGGCTTAGGGTAGTAACTCATTGCTCTGAGGCTCTAATGGAGTCATCACTTAATTCTTAGAGATTACTTCTCCGTTGCTGTTTTGAAGGGATAAAGCAAATCCAACCCGCATCCTGTGAAAGTCCCTAAAGCAGGCACTGGCATCCTGTGGGCTCAATCCTCTTCTGCATTATGCAGATGAAAATCCCCAGGACTGGTCTGACATGGGCTTGGCAGCTGTGTGTGTGCCAGCTTCCCTACACAGTCGCTGTGGTTTGGGACAGGCTTGTCCAGAGGTGAAGCAGCTCCTACCAAGCGAATGGCAATTCGTTGGAATCAGGATGACTTCCTTGATATTGAAGCAAGTTGCTGGTGCATGATGCTTGGCTCCCCTAAAAACCCTCCTGAAACCAAGTCAAATTTTAAAAAGAATGAATGATGATTGCATAAAAGAAAGGAGGAAAAAAATAAATCTGGTTTCTGTAATCTAACACTATGACAAGATTTTGGTCAAGAGTTTCTGAGAATATTGACTAGTTTTTGTCTAGAGGAGAAATTTCAGCCAGACACTAGAGCTGGGCAAGTTTTGGGTAGGTAAAACCAAAACCTCATAACAGCAAGTGTCAGGGCCAGTAGCCTTTGCCTGTAGAAGCCAGAACATGGACTCAGGTAATAAATGCCAGGGCTTTGGTGGCTTTCCCAAACTAAGATGTTTTTAAGTTTTTTTCCAGAATTATGAACAAGATCTGCTGATCCATGAAGTCTTTCATGAAGTGAAAATGTCAGCACGTGGGGGCAACATGTCACTCATAAATATACCCTTTTTTTTTTTTAATGGACAATCCATCACATTATTATTTGTAGAAACTCATTCTCGACACAAAGATTGTAAGTGTATTGGTCCAACAGTGCAGATAGCCTGTCTCTTCTAAAAATATCAAAATATTAAGAAGAAAATTGACATTTCCTGTCAGCCACTGTCAGAATGATTTATAAAGCTCTTGAGGTAAGGAGATGACAGCTTTCCTATATAGCCCCATTATAAAAGCTCTCTGCAACTGAATTTCAGTGGAAGAGTGGGGTTGCTTAAGGTTATCTGCATTTGCTGTAGCAATACAGTATCATTTTAAAGGGTGCCTGCAGTAATGTGAAGAACTGCATGGATGGAGGAGAGCACTGTCTCCTCACAGTAAGGGTTCCTTATTCCTTATTCCATGCAATACAAAAAGCTGTTTTTTCAGTTCTAGTAGCAAACGTGTCTGAAAAATGGCAAAAACACTTCTAACCTGGTACCCAAAACCCATCAAAATTGGTATCTAGGAATGGAAAGAGTGGCTGTTAGGAAGGAACAAGGGACCTCTGTCACAGCACTGTGGGACCATCGTGTCAGGGCACTGACTAGAGCTCAGTCAGGGCACAGCTGAGCAGGGTTCATACCCCTGAGGAAATGCTGAGCAAGAGGTAAGCAATTCCTTTGGCAGTAAAACTGTCATAGAATCATAGAATCATAGAATCATAGAACTGGCTGGGTTGGAAGGGACCTCAGAGATCATCAAGTCCAACCCTTGATCCACTCCCCCGTGGTTCCCAGCCCATGGCACTGAGTGCCACATCCAGTCTCTGTTTAAATATCTCCAGGGATGGAGAATCCACCACTTCCCTGGGCAGCCCATTCCAATGCCTGATCACCCTCTCCATAAAGAAATTCCTTCTAATATCCAACCTAAACCTCCCCTGGCACAACTTGAGACCGTGTCCTCTTGTCTTGCTGAGAGGTGCCTGGGAAAAGAGACCAACCCCCCCCTGGCTCCAACCTCCTTTCAGGGAGTTGTAGAGAGTGATGAGGTCTCCCCTGAGCCTCCTCTTCTCCAGGCTGAACAGCCCCAGCTCCCTCAGCCTCTCCTCATAGGATCTGTGCTCGGGTCCCTTCACCAGCCTGGTTGCCCTCCTTTGGACCTGCTCCAGCACCTCAATCTCCTTCCTGACCTGAGGGGCCCAGAACTGGACACAGTACTCGAGGTGTGGCCTCACCAGGGCTGAGTACAGGGGCAGAATCACCTCCTTGGACCTGCTGGCCACGCTGTTCCTGATCCAGGCCAGGATGCCATTGGCCTTCTTGGCCACCTGGGCACACTGCTGGCTCATGTTCAGCTTCCTGTCAATCCAAAACCCCAGGTCCCTTTCTGCCTTTGTCATACCTGGATGAGCATTTGCATAAGGACTCTCCTGACCTACATTTACAGCTTTGGGTCTCCATCTCTTTTAGCACTGATACCGTTGCTGTCATTTGTCTGGAGTGGTGCAGATGGGACGATGGTCCCACATTTCTGTAGAGCTGGCAGGAGTATTGTCACCTTCTGCCTGGGTGCACACCCATGTCTCTGGCCTTCCCTTACTTTTAGTAGACCATCCACTCCTGATGGAAAGCTTGCTAGGGGTTACAAATTGGAACAGCCATGTTTGTCAGAGTCTCTTGAGTCTCCCTGCCAGCAAGGACACGTGGACAGTCTGCCTGACCCCCTCCTGGGACCCCTCTTGGGACCCCTCCTGGGACCCCTCCTGGGCCATGCAGCAAGGTATTCATGAGACCAGTGAGCCAAATAAAGGTGTTGTCCATGACCTTAGGTGTTTACAACTATCCATGGGGTAATCCCCCTAATCTTCCCTCCAGCAAATATATGAGATTGTTTTTTTTTTTATTTTTCAGGCATCCCTGCCCCACTTCCTTGTTCCTCTCCAGCTGTGCCTCCCACCTTGACACCAGCCCTAGGCATGGCACCCCAGAAGCTGGCAGCTTCTGCCAGTTGCAGATACAATCATCTTTCCCAGCTGTTTCTCAGTGTTTCTCTCCCCAGTGAGAGCTGATTATCTGTCCTTCTGACCCCACACAGTGTGGAAAACACAAGGTCAGGCATTCCTCTGTTGGGGTGCCCCAGCTGCCCCTGGACACTGCTTCCTGAAGTCCCCGTCCCACCACAGAGCTGGCATTCCACCTTTTCGTGTTTTAAAGGGCTTGTTGGTAAACTACATCTGACTTACCAAGTGAACCAGATTTCACTGCACCCGCTACTGGTTTTCTTTTACCTTTGTGCCATGAGGAAACTTTATTGTGATGATTTTATATTTTGTCACCCCCAAAGCCATTCAGTGGTTGTGATCCTGGCATGCCGGGAATGTTCCGGGAATAGCGACAAGCCAGGGATGATCCCCCAGTTGCAGTTGTGTTGGGAGAGCTATTGCTCTGCCAGTTGTTAATCCTCCTCCTAAAAGAAGGATTGTGATGCTGGAGTACAGGGGGGCACATGGGAATTCAGCTGCTTCAGCCCCTGAAGGGTTTGTCCCTGCTGGAGCAGCTCCTCCCCGGGTGCCCTGCTCCTGGGTAGGCTCCCAGGGGAGATGGAGCTGAACAGGAGAGTGGGAGTTTGGAGAGACTTTTGCTTTTGTCTTTAACTAGTGAAGCATTGGATTAACTCTGAAGGATAAACCTTTCAGAAAAAAAACTAAGCTTAAAAAATACCAACATGTTTTCCAGAAGTAGATTTACCCCAGTTTCACAGATGGAAGGGTCTAAAGCACAACTGCTCCATCCCAGATTTGTGGAGGTGTTTACCTGTGTAGCTTCAGTGTAATAAGTGTAAGATACTTACATGGGAATAAGGCCTCCACGTACCTTTGTAGAGCAAAGCCAAAATTCTCACCCTTGACTAAAGAAGGGAAACTTTAGAATGATAAAAAGTCAGACCTGTCCCCCTAAGCTGAGCCTTTGTCCCAGTCATTGGATCTGTGCTATGGATGTCTCAGCGTTGGGTCATTTCAGGTGTCAGACACTGCCACACCAACTTACAACACAAGTACAAAAAATTTAAAAACTAAAAAACAACAAACAAAAAACAAACAAACAAACAAAAATCTATACTCAACAAATCTGTTTCCTTAAAAATGAACCCTAAAACTGCATCCCCTAGCAAAATAGGAAACAACAAGGAGTGGGGTGTCTTTTTTTTTTACCACTTAATGTTGTTTTTTACCTGTTCGGCGACTCCAGGTAACATCATGTGCTCAGTTTTGATGTCAGTGGAGATTAGGATCTGCTCAGATCTCTGTCATAGCTTACCAGCTGTAGCATGGCACACTTCTTTGATTTCTAATTTCTTCACTTGGCCAGAAATTTAAGTTTTAAAACTTTAATGCCAACCCTCGAGTGCTTCTGTGGGGCCCACCAGGTTCTTCTCAAGAAGAACCTCTTTAAAAAGAAAACTTTTAAAAGGTTCTTCTTGAAAAGAAAACTCCCCAGGTGAAGCTTTGTTTAAGATGCCTGCAGGATGACCCTTAGCTGAATGATCTCTTTACTCTGATGTTGCCTTATCAGTTGTGTTTGCCACGGGCTGCACCTGTATCTGAGAGCACTGATTGCACCCCATGTGCTCCACTAGAGGAGATAAGATAAGCTGCACCCAAGCACTTCTGCTGTAATATTGAGTCTATTAATGGAAGAGAGGACTTTGTATCTCCTGCTGTGGAAAGCCAAGCAGCTGGGCCCTGGGGAGGGTGCCCAGTTTCCAAGCCTCCATCACAGGGCCTGGGTGGGGGGCCCAAGGGACCCCTGCCACCTCCCAGCCCAAAGCCAGGAGCTGCCCCTGGGGTCTCCCACTTCCCCCAGGGAGAGAGGAAACCCAGAGGCATCCCTAAGGAGAACAGAGGGTGTGGATCAGAGGAGATAGTGACAGGACACATATTTCTAGTTTAAGTAAAGCAGGGAGAAGGAGGTGGTTGGGGTGTGAAAGGGGGGGTGAATTCACACTCCCTCTCTCAGTCCCTCCATGTGAAGCAGCTGTAGCTTTGGTTTGGCTCTGCAGGGGTTACCTGTCACACTCCTGATTTCCTTAGGAGACTGATACCTAAAATTTTTCCAAGGAAAAGACACAGCAGAGCCCTGTGCCTTGCTTCCAAAGTGCAAATTACTCCTTCAGCCTCTTGTTCATGCCATCTTTTTTTTTTTTTTTTTTTTCCTGGTCTCATCCTCTCCCTGCCAGCCAGCTGTGGTTTATTGTAGTGATTTGGGAATGGACTTCTTCATCTTTCACATGGTTAAAAGAATGATGGTAGCTTTACTTCTTACTTCAGGCAGAGCAAGGGGAAAACCAATCACTGCACTATGATGTGACACTTCCTAAAGAGGCACCTGGTGACAACCCTGTCAGCCAGAATGTCTCTTGAGCTGAAGGGGTTGGGGAGACTGAAGCTTGCTCAGCTGGTTTGTGACTTTCTGCCCAGATTGCCAATATCTAAAACTACCTATCACTGAACAAATGCATAAAAAACATAGATTGGGATTGCTATCTATAAGGTAACCCAGTGTTCAGAGCAGCCAGGGCTTCCTTAGCCATAAAGGAAACCTACATCTGCTGATGGGCTGTGCAGAGCTCCTGAGGACAAGTGGGGTGAAATTTAAATAATGGGTCCACTGTGAGTGAGATCTATCAATTCCTGGAGTGGTGGCACATCCAGTTGTAAGGACAGGCAGGGATTTTGTAGGAGATGAGAATAATGCCCTCATTTACACCTCTCCACCTCCAAAGTAATCCACTGCAAATTGAGATTCCTGAGCTGGAACTACAGATCAGTTCCAGATAACTGTCCCTGGTAGTGAGGGAACAGAGATGGATCTAAAGCAACTGATAAGGCAAATAACATGTTTAGGGAGAGACTTTGTCATTAGTGTCTTCCTCCCATATAGCTGGAATTAGCTGTGTGCATCATGATGGTCTTGGGGATGTTACTCTCCCTGGGAGGGAGCCACGTGCAGCTCCAGCAGCAGCAATTTCCTTTCTTGTTCTCACAAGGACCTGCTGGAGCACCTGAGCACCTCCACAGGGTGCTCAGATTCATCAGAAGAATTAAAACAAGACTGCCTTCTCAGGCAGAGATGAGGTGCCTGACTCTGTGAGACCAGGAAAAGAGTAAGATTGTTTGCAACAGTTGTGAGCTCTCTGGCCTTAGATTCTGTTGGTTAACTGATGCTGGCTTTTAGTAGCTGTAATTCCTTATATTTAAGGTTTAAACTGCTGACATTTCTCCTGGCTTCTGTGTGTCCTTACACTTTTCTTAGTTTTCTGGAGCACCTCAAATGTGGATGAAGAGAGTATAAGGGAGATGCTGATCAACTGCAGCAAGTCCTCAGAGGAGAAACCAGGTGGCAAAGAAATCAGAAGAGGCAGCCAAAAATTTGCTTAGAGAGAACCTGATACCCCCTTTCTGGTGCCACTGAGGAAGAGCCAGGCTCTGTGGTGGGCAGTAGAGGAAAAGTAACAGACAGTGGGCATAAATTGAAGCAAAGGGCCAGAGATAAGGATAAATGGTTTTCATTCTTTGTTTTGCCAAAGCATGGCCAAAATGTCAGGGTGGAAATGTCATGACTGGCTGTGCAAGAAAAGTTGCCTGGGTTTTAGAACACTAATACAAATGAAAACCTATATACAAAATAATCAAGTAACACACTGGGGGGGGGGAGCAGGATCAGTCCAGTGAGTTGCCTGGGTATAATATATCTGAATCTCTCCATGGGGACAAAGAAGCTGGCAAAGTTTCCTGCAGCAATGTGGGCAGCACTTCTGACCTTGCAAACATTTTAGGAGAAGGTTTGGGGTACCCCGGCAGAGCCACACTGCCAGCACAGGAACTGCAATGGCCAGAAACCAGCTACACTTGGGAGACCTCATCTTTTAAGGTGAGATCTCTTTCCCATGACCTTGGGAACAGACATAAGAGTCATCCTCGGACCACAGACCTCTTGGGAAGTAAGTTTCCCTTCTTATTGATTTAAATAAGGAATGAAGAGCAGAAGGTTCTGTGTGTAGCTAGAGCTCACCTCTCTGGTGTTGCACACTGTGCTGCATGCCTCATTAATACGAACTACGTGGAAGTTTGGCTCTAAAATATCAGATCTAGAAGGCAGGGAAGGCAGGGAAGGCAGGCAGGCAGGAAGGAAGGAAGGAAGGAAGATTGGTTACTTCGGGGTTACTTCAACTGTACAAGGCTTTTAAATGGAAAGTTTCTCATTTTGACTGGGTAGCCTGAAATGTGTCCAGTTCATGGTATTTTAGGACATGTTCACTTACTGCTCAGCTGTGAACAATCTCCAAAGATGTGACACAGTTGTACTGCTTTTTTCCCTTAATGCTGGATATTAAATACTGAAGTAAAACAGCCAAGAAATTGTGAGTTCTAGTAACCAGATAGCTGACTGTACTGAGAAAGCACATTTTAATTAAAATTGCCATTTTAATGTGTCATTAAGCAAAAGCAATATGTAATTAATATAAACTGATATAATTTCTATTAAAGATCACAACCTGCACATGGGCATGTTTCTTCCTCATCTTTTCACTAGTTACTCATTTCAATAGTTACTAGAGCTAGTCTTGTTATTAGATGCTAATAAAATACCTTTTTTTGTCAGTTAAGCCACAGTGACTCTTAGTGCCATACTCTGGGTTATGATTTTCACTGGAAAAGCTCTTGTAAAACTTCAAGAACCCTGCAAGTATCTGCAGATACCTTCACAAAGCTCTGCTGTCTGGGGAAACCCACACCTGCAGGAACAGCAGCATCCTGCACACCTGAGCCAGCTCAACCCTCTGCTCCTCATAGTCAGGAAAATATTTTAATATTTGTTGGTGTACTTTGCTACCCAGCCAGCTCCTGACCTCTAGATTGAGCTCTATAGCAGAGTGTGGCTGACCTGAAGTCCAGGGTAGGAAATGAGATGGCAAACTGGGAATAATTAACCATTTCATTCTTCTTTTTCCCTCTCTTTGTGGCCGAGTGGTTGGCAGCCTCCACTCTCTGGGTCTGGAGCACTTTACACATCTGTGTACTCTGTCTCTGGGTTGCCTGTTAATTACTGTGGAGCACTGTGCTGAGTAATTTGCACATTGACACTCATTTTCTTTGTTACTGGTGTTGTCTGAAATAGAACTTTTCCTCATTCTTATCACTTGAGTCATTTTGATAACAGCAGCCTCATTTCTTGACCGTTCCAGAGCCTCCAGAGTCGCCCAGCAGGAATTAGCCTTTCCTTCTTGCTAACCTTTTGTGAGGAAAAAACTTCAGCAAAAAAGCTTGTTTGCATTTGATGATATGATTTTCTTAACTTTTTTTTTTTTTTTTAATCATCTTATTCTGTTCACTCTTGTGCTGCTATTCTTCCAGTGTTTAGGTTGGAAGCATCTGAGATCTTGGGGGTGTCTGACATGGGGCTCTGCTCAAGAAGACTGGATTAAGGTGAGTCTTCTAACTCAGCTGCCCTTGAAAATTGGGAGCAATCTCCTGGAGGCTTTGGGCAAGTTTCTCCAGAGACCTTTTTTGCCTTTTTCATCTTTTAATACTTCATTTGTGCCTGTGGTATCACTTGCAGATCCACCCTTCGTAGTGCTCTGTATTACATTCCTGTCTGACCCCTGGGGTGCAGGGGTTGGATTTTTCAACTGTGATGAGAGGGCAGAAGAAAATGACCATGCACAAGGGATCCTGTGGTGCTGCTAATGGAGTGAATGAGTTGAGTTTTCTCCTGACAAGCAGATTACATCTCCTGGCAGTGCCTCTACACATTCATTGGAGACGGGTGTTGTTGAAGGGCTGTAGCCCAAGCCCAGCTGTTCTCAACAAGCTCAAGAAAGCCACAATTTGCAGAATGAAGTTTTTTCTGTGAACTGAGCACTTTGCAGACTTGGGTCAGAAAAACTGCTGCTCTTTTTTGTTTTGGTTTGGTTTTGGGTTTTTTTTGTATTAGAGGTAAGCTCATTCTCACTTGAATAGATGGACTGGGTACCATCTAACTTAATAGCCCTTGTTAATACAGTTCAATGTACAGGTAATTCTGACATCAAGGCACATCATTCATAGTCCATTTTTTTCACTTCAGGCCAAATATTTAAGCTATAGTCCTCCTGTTCATGCCATTACAGGGTAGGCTCTCACAAGTGGCTATTACAGAAAACTGCCTGTATAAATCTAACTGCATAAAGCACAACTGGATTTTATACAGAGTTATAAATAGGGAATAAGTAGATCCTAACTTAGTCCAGCCACCAGCAAATGTATAGCTTGCATTTTCAGAAGTTGCTGATGTCTCTCTTTGTAACTCCTGTCAGGAATGTGTTGTCCTCATTGCTGCACTCATGAAAAATAAGCACCCCAGGCTTCACAGAGACTCAAGGTACAGAGACTGGGTGGGTGTAATGAACTAAAAGGGACTAATTATGGGAGGGAAGTCAGTGGGTTTGGAGTGCTGCCAGATCACACAGTGTGTTTTGGATGCCTGGAACTCCAGGGGTTAGTTTGTGGTGAGTAAATAAAATTAATGTAAATATCCTAATAATTATTTTCCTTGTTTTTGAAATCAGGGTAACGAATCCTGTGGGGGGAAATAACTCTTTTAACAAGCCTTTGCAAAGATGATGACTGCTGTGCTTCTTCTTGCTGGTCTAAATTTGAAATTTTGGGAGTACATAGTGTCAGTCCTGGGTAGTTTTCTTTTCAAGAGAAAAAAAAAACAGGACATAGAAGTGTGCATTTATTTTCAGCTTAAGCAAAATAAGTACATTCAGGAATATATTTCATGCCTTTCCTCAGAATCAAGTCTTAGAAAATGTCATGCTTGGGTAAGATGTACAGGCTCAAAAACAACTGCAGTTGGAACCCAAGGAATGAACTCTGCCCATCATCTTGGGGATAATTTTAAAATTATCACCTGAACCTCAAGTTTTTTGGTGAACCTGTCATTCTCTTCTTTATATGCTTTAAAACAGGCTATCTCACTACTGCTGATAATATCATGAACATACAGAAATCCTGCCTGTGGCATTGGACTCAATATCTTGTCATCCTCAAGGACTGTATCCCATGACTTCTCCAGCTTAAACTCTCTACATGTGCTCATGTTACCTCAGTCCTGAGGCTGAATTTGCCACTCTGGGGAAGAAGCACCTGGTGATTGATGGGGGCTGAAAATGGAGAAACCCAAACTCAACTCCACATGGTGAGTAGAAGGTGTCACTGAGCTCTGCTCATTCTGGTTTCTTCTCCTTTTGGTGGTCTGCAGGAGGGAAGGGATCAGCACCTCTGAGAGACCGGTCTCCCCTTGCAGGGTGAACTCCAGTGTTTGTTGATTATGCCAGCAGACAGGGCTCTGCAGAAAGCTGATCCTGCCTCAGATCAGTGATGCTCTGATTTCCACAGCAGAACCACTTCCCAAGAGCTCCAGCTCCCAAGTGACTGCTTTAAGGCCCCTCTGCCTACTCACATTTTTATCCACCACACAGTCCCTCCACTGACACCTGACAGCATCTTTTCTTGAAAGTGGCTTCTGATCTTTGCAAGTGTTTTCACCTTCAGATCTTAACTCTAATAGTAAAAATATTTTAAAAATCATATTTGTTAGAGCAAGTCTGAACAGCACCCCCAAATCTGAATGTCCCATATCTTTGAGTGTTCATGTCAAGGTCACCAGCTGTGAATTTAGCTCTGTTCCAGATCCTGTGGGAATGCAAGCAGATTCCTGGTTTGAAATGTCTGTCTTCCAGGGCATGTGAGTGGAGTAACATTAAATTTATTCTTTTCTTCTTCAGATTCTTTCTGCTGGATGCCCCATGCTGTGGTGTACATGGAGGTTCCCATCTCTTCTCCGGGTTTTTTGCTCCTTGACTTTTGGTTTGGCTCTTCCCCAGGTGATGGCCCCCAGCTCCCCCCCAGATGTAAGCCCTTGCTTGGGAGCCCCTGCTCTTTTCTTAGTCCTTGGCAAGGCACTATCTCACCCCCTGCAGCCTTCTGCCAGACACTTCCATGGACAACAGTCCATGTCCTCTGGCTTCTCTGTCCTGCTGGAAGTCTGGGAGCCTCACACACACACATCTCCCTTTTTACTTTATTTTAGTGAGCCACTTGCTTTCTGTCTCTCCTTTCCCAGTACACCCTGTCATTCCCTATTATTTATTGCCCATTCCTATCGTGTATTTATTCTGATACTCTGCCTCTTAAAATCACCTCTACCAGCTTAAAAACTGGTGTTTGAGCTACTGTGGGGATTGTGAAAGCTCAGCAAACCTGAGGCTGTTTTGCAGAATGCTCTTGCACGTTTATAGCAGGGCCCAGGGCTGTCAAAGCCCACGGTGCAATGCACCATGCAGGTTTGTAATGTAGGGATTTGCATGTTTTTGGTATTTATTTTGTTTCCTTTTTCCTGTAACGAGCACAAACAATTTCAGTAGCGAAACAGAATTATCATTATTTGCTTTCCATTATAATGCTAAGAAATCAAGATGGAGAGGAAAGTGTGATATATTCCAGATTACCACAGGCACCAAATCCCAAATCAAACCTGAATTTGTGAGGCTGTGTCTGATAACTGTAACCATGATGTGCCCTTGGTGAAGACGTGTTGATTATACCCAGTTACCTCCTCATTATTCTTCTGCTCCAGCAGTGCCTCCAGGAGGATCTGCTCCATGATCTTCCTGGGCACAGAGGTGAGACTGACTGGCCTAGAGTTCCCTGCTTCATCCTTCTTTCTCTTTTTGAAAATGGGAATTATGTTTCCCCTTTTCCAACTCCATTTGGTCTAGAATTCTGGTCAAATAATTTGGATTTGTAGGAAATGATGTTTTCAGCTTTAATTTTCTCAGTTCAATGGCAGCAACAAGTGAAAGGCAATTCTTTTCAGATTATATCTATTCCATTTCATGCAGTTATTTTAAAGATAAGCTAGTTTAGGAGATAGGGATCACAGCCTGTGATCACAGCCCATCCCAAGAGGAAGCCACTGTGCTGTGCTGTGGTTCTTTCCCTTCCAATATATTCCAGATTACCACAGGCACCGAATCCCAAATCAAACCTGAATTTGTGAGGCTGTGTCTGATAACTGTAACCATGCTGACTAACCCCAAACAATGCTGGAGGAGTTTGAGTGCCAGTGTACACAGAAAAATTTTATCTTCTATTAAAGACATAAATGGTTGTTCTCAGAATGTTTGTTTTTCCAAGCTACTGGCAAAACAGCATATATATTGGTGCCCATATATATTGATGCCACTTGGCCTGTCAGTCTGTATTTATTCATTTTACAGAGGCAACAAAAATGTTCCCTCTTCCAATTATCTTAACATTTGCAGACTCTGATGGGACAAACACAACTGCATGTTGCTGTGTGTTTTATATTGTGGCACTGCTCTGTACTTAGCAGTAGTGTAGGAAAATGGTTCCTGAGCTGTGGCCCCATGTTGAATCCACCACCTCCCTCATACCTGCCTACATCTCCTGGGGGAAAAGTGTGGGGTCACTAGACAAAAAGCAAATACATGGGTTTTTTGCAGCATGTGAGTGGGTATTTGAGCTCAGACATGATCTGTCACTGCAGGACACAGCAGAGCTCTGGGCCACTGATAGCCCAGAAGTGTGGCTGGAGGAGCTGAACTGGAGTTTGGCATGGTTCTGCAGCTTGCCCCTGGGAGAAACCACTCTCCAAGTCCCTCTTTGCAATTTTCCTCACTCCCAAACCAGACTGCTTTCCCCTGCCCTGAGTTGTCCCCATCACACTCCTCTCTGCTGGGAAAAGCAGCTCTTTATCCCCACATTTCTTATTTGTGCAAGCTCCTTTTCTGCTATGCCATAGCTGTTTGATGTCCTTCGACAAGAAGTTTTGCTGAAAGCCCTTTTATGAAAACTCACATAGAAAATAGCAACTAGATTTTCCCTGTCTTCTGCACTATTGACTCCTTTAAACATCTCCAGAGGATTTCTGAGATATAAGTTACTTGCATTCCCATGTTGATCTTTCCCCAGTACATCAAATGTATTAATGTGTTCTCTGATCACATTTGCTGAAATACTTTCTATTGTCATGGCTTGTACTGAGTTCAGGTTTACCAACCAGTAATTTCTGAGGACTCATCTGAAAGAAATCCTTTTGGAAAGTTGGTGTCACATTTCTCCTATTTCAGACCTTGGGTACTTAAGGAGATTTCAAGTGAGAGATTAGGCACTGTTATTAAAAATTAATTTGGCTATTTCATCTTCAGTTTCTTCTGCCCTCTTGCTGAATGTCACTGGCACTTGTTCTTTGTGTGCTCTACAGCATCCTCTACCAGCACACAGACCATCTTGTGCATCCCCTCAAAGAGGGGCTCTGACTTTCCTCTCTACTTTCCTCCAGGGTAAGCAAAGAATGAATTTAGCTTTTCTGCTATGACCTTATATTACCTGAGTGTTTCTTTCTGCCTGTAGGACATCCAGAGACTGTGTGATTCATTTTGATACTTTTTTCAAATTATTCTTCCACCTTTCGTCCTATTTCTTGTGTCTTTCACATTCAATCTACCAGATTTTCTACTTCCCTCTTTTGAGCACACTTTCAGATTTCCAAAAGAATACCTACTTCCTTCTAACAGCCATATTTCTGCTGCTCTGTCCTGCCAGCTTGTTGTTTCTGATCCTTCTCCAGCCTGTGCTGACAAGCAGGGGTGTCCTGACCACCAATCTCAGGTCTGTCTGGGAGAATTTGACTCTCTTGGTTCTTCCTCGGGCTCTTTTCTAACAAGGTTCTTTACCTCAGTTCCTTTTTCTGAGGTCAGGACAATGGTGAATTTTGGGGCTCCTGTTGTTCTTGTGAAGAGATTGGATCCAGAGTATGTTGCAGTCTGTTAAGAGGCTGGGAGGAAACAGTCTGGGCTGGATGGTGAGCTTTGGGTCAGTTCTCCTTTGGAGGTTCCTCAAACAGCTGCTCCACGCAGCAGCCCTTGGTCACAGCTGAAAACAGTCTCCAGGCAGACCTTGAACTGACTGAAGTCATCAGGAACTGTCACAGCTGAAAGAAGAGGCAAGGGCTTCAGGTCCTAGTTTCACAAAGTCTGGGTCAGGACAGGAGCCTTCCTGTCTTGCTCAGGTTTGGTTGGGTGTCCTGGTTTGGGTTATCAGGTTTTGGTGGCACACCTGCTCAGAGCCAGTGGGGGGCTAGGGGTGAAACCTAGAATGGGAAGAGGAGGAGAAGCTGGGGGAGAGGGAAAACACTTCACTTGGGCAGGGCAGTGATTCAGAAGTGCCCAGGGGACAGGAACAGTTCTTAGAACACAACAGGTTGGTTCACTGCCACTTCTAAGAGTTTGGTTTTTCTTTCAGCAGTTCAACCACTGACCCCAGGGAGAACTTCTTATGGTCACACCTGTGCATGTCCTATGTGAGTCAAGAGAAGCCTGTGGCTGAGGGCTACTCCCCTCTTCAAGAGTTAGTGAGAAAGCACCAGGGCTGCTCAAGGCACCTGAGCAGCATAGGAAGGGTCAAGCTTGGTTTCCTGGGGCTGAGGGGCTGCATCCCAAGGGGAGGAGGGTGTCCCAGCTGCTGCAGGGGCTCTGGGGAGCTGGGCAGTGGTCCCTGGCCATGCAGGCAGGTGCTGTGTTCCTGCAGGCTGTGTCCTTGGCGTGCCTCAGCCAGCCCTAATAGCTGGTATTAGGGCAGCTTAGTGAAATCCAGCCCTGAAACAATCCCTACGCAAAGGCACAAGTGTCTGGCTGGGGCTGCACAGCCTGCACTGACCAGGGATCCAGCTGGGAAAAACTGGGCTGCAGCACAGAAACCTTCATGATTCTCAAATGCACTCTCTGTTCTCTTCCTTCCCTCGCACCTTTTTTACTTGTGTTTTTTCCCCACTATACTGATGTGGTACTTTTACCAAATTCAAAGTGTATTTGTGTGAGAGGGGTGGCTTTCAAAATGCAATCATCTCATCGTTGTTGATGATAGCAGATGACATGGGCAAGATTCCCCTGGATTTTAAGTAAGGACTGTAGACATTGGGTTAATGGGACCAGCCACCTTCATTCAAATCATCAGCAAGATCTCCACCAGGTGCCCACAGGTTGTCCACACCAGCACCACTTTCCCTGAAGCCAGTTTACCTCCTGGGTGGCTGCAGCCAGAGCCAGGGCTGCTGGGTGCCTGGGAGTTAGGCTTTCCATGACAAAGACACACTAAATGTTGACATGAAGTGAGGGCAATCCCAGTGCTGCTTCTGAGCTTGCTTCTGTAAGTGTCTGTAAAAAAAAAAAAAAAAGATTGGACTTGCAGCACAGTTGTGTTCAAGTTTCATTGTATAAAAGCATTTGCAGTTACAGTGGCTTATGGAAAAAATCACCTGTCTGCCTTTGGTGTTCCTCTGGCTTCACAGACATGAAAGACTTAATTGCAGGAGCTGTTATAATTCCTTGTTACCTTAACTTAGATTTATGAGTATTTGGCATTACTGAGAATAGAGACAAAATTTGTAAGCTGCAGCATTTTTAAAAAAGCTGTTCTTTTGCTATATCGTGACAAAGTATTACTGTAGAAAGTGTTTTAGTTTCAAAGAAGGAAGCAGCAGTCTTTTATGTCTGCAATATTTCTGTTGCTTCCCTGCCAAATAAACTTACAGGAAAGAGTGCTGTGTACAGTAACACTGAGCGACTGTGTCACCACTACCCGTGGGTACAATCCCACTACATTTGGTGCTGGCAGAGCCTTAGAAGATTTTTCTCAGCCTCTTTGGGTTTGGTGCATTTTGGAATTTCATCTCTCCAATCTGCTCCTGCAAAGTTTTCATCCAATTCCATGTGAAAAAAAATAACGAGAGGGTAAAGCAAGTGCAGTGAGTGTTAATAGCCACGGTGCATAATGTGGTCCCAGGCCCATCTGCTCAGCACCAACAAGCAGAGCTCCTTCAGAAGAGCCTGCTGTTCCTCTTGCTTTTCCTGGACACAGTGCAAACAGCTCGAGTACTTTCTGAGTCTGCTGCCAGTGTCAGCAAACCAGTGGTCTCCCTGAATGCTCCTGAGACACGGAGTCACTTGCAGGGGTGACAGGACATGGCACAAGATTGCACATGAAGTGGAGGAGCTTGGGTTTCACGGGACAGCCTGTGAATGTTGGTGTGTACAGTCCCGCTCCCAGGTAGGAGGCAGATCTTGGCACTACTCGGTGGGTTTAGTTTCAGATCCCAGGGGAAATAAATACAACTTAAAAGATCATAAGCTGCACATAGGTGAGAGATGCAGCTTCTGGCCTATAGTGGCACCATGAGCAGTTTGGGCAGCATGTTTGGACCAGCACCGACCACATGAGGATCTCTGGGCTCTGAGCAGCAGCCTGACCATGCTGAGGGCCGACGGCAGGCAGGGCAGGTAGTGTGGACAGGCAGTGGGGTGCAGGGAAGGCAGGCAGTGGGGTGCAGGCAGTGGGGTGCAGGCAGGACAGGCAGTGGGGGCAGGCAGGGCAGGCAGTGGGGGCCAGGCAGGGCAGGCAGTGGGGTGCAGGCAAGACAGGCAGTGGGGTACAGGCCNTCTCGGAGCTTGGACGGGGCTTGGCGGGGTCCCGGCGCCCCTCAGACGGCTCTGCCGGGGCTGCGTTCCGGGCGTTGTGGGGAACGACGGCGCCTGCAGTGCCAGCCTGGGTGGTGCGGGGTAGGCGCCTCCCCGGGCACCCGCAGGGATGGGTGTCCGAGCAGGGACACTACAGCAGCCCCAGCTCCCCCATCTCCCCGAGCCGCCCCGGGTCACCCCGGACGCCTGCGGAGGGGGTTGCGGTAACCGCGGGGTGAGGGCCCTGGGTGGGGGCCTGGCCAGGCGGCAGCTGGCGGCCTGGGCCTCAGCCGTGGCTTAATTTGTCCTAAATGGGAAGCCCTGGGGTTAGTTCCCGGGAGTTTGGAGTCGGCTCGGCTGAGCGAAGGCGGGTGCTGCCCGGGGCTGGGCTGCCGGGAGACCGAGTACGCATCCCGGGATGAAGGGACAGGGCATGGAGCTGGCTGCAGCCTGCTGAGAGCTGCTGGTGCTCAGAGCCCAACAGGCTCTGGAGAAATGCAAAATGCCTGGGCTGAAAATGAAGTTACCGGTGTTTTAGTGGACCAGGGTAATACACTGAGGAGTGGAATGAGAAACCAGTCAAAACTTCTTTGCTGCCTTTCCTCTCTTCCCCCTCAGTTTTGTTACTCGATTTAATCGCGGGGATTATGACATCCTTTCCAAAGCTCCTCTGAGGCGAATGGGTTCGGTTCACCTGATGATGGAGCGGGCAGAGGGCCTGGCCCCGGAGGGATCGGGATGGGAGGGCGGCGGGGCCCGGTGAGGGAAAGGGAAAGGGGAAGGGGAAGGGGAAGGGAAGGTGAAGGGTCCCCGCTGGCTCAGAGCTCAGCCCGATGCGGGGACGGCGCCCGCAGCCCCGTGTTGCTCCGTGCCGTGCTGCAGACCACAGGGTTCCCGGGCTCCGGTGCCAGCAGGGCTGAGAGCCCCTGAAATTCAGGGAGCTTCTGCCTGTCCCTACCTGTCCCCACGAGTCCCGGGGAGGCAGTTTGCTCCTGCGCTCCTAACAGCCTTTGTCAATGACCTGCTGCTGTTATGCTGATAGAAATGAGCAAAAGTGTTTGGCCTAACGGTGTAGCAAAGCCTTAAATTGCATCCACCGAATGTGCTTAACTGTGCATTTAATTTGAATCTAATAGAGCAGATTGTTGTAAAATGTGAAGAAAGTTTCTGGGAAAGCTACTTAGAGAATTAACAACTGAAACACAAAGGTGTCCCCGTTGCCGTGATGCTAACATTGTAACTTACCAACTTTTTTATTTTGTAAAATTGTATGTATTTGTCTGGTTTTCTTGGTTATACTGACAGACAAGGTGAAGTTGGGAAGTGGCATGTCCCCTGTTGCACTCAGCCTTTCTATCCCTGCATAAGTTAATGCTGCCCTGTGTAGATCTGTGGCAAAACTTGCAGAAATGTGGGATCCAACAACAGCAACAACAAAACTGGCTTTCAGACTAGAAATCCACCCTCAGTGGATCCCTCAGATATCAACAAACCTGGCTTCTCTCAGCCGTGTCTCCAACCAGAACAACAAACACTATTGTTTCCAAACCAAATGCACTGAAACTGTGGAGCAGGAGTTCCCAGTAGGGTGCTAAATTGGACCAAAAAGGTAGTACAGAGGATGAGGGCATGGCTGTGGAACTGCTGCATCTTTTGTAGGCCAGCAGAAATGCTGGCAGCACGTGGGTCTTTGCCAGACCTTCACTGGGGGTCACACTCCCTCATCCATCTCATCTCATCGCCCTGCTAATATGTGAAAGTTTGTCTTGGCCATCATCATCTGTGTAGATTTCACCTTTATTGAATATCCATTTGTCACTACACATATATTGAGTTAGGTGAATGTGCTGCTCTTAAATCTGAGTGGTTTAGATAGCTAAAATTATGACTACGTGTTCTGTGGTTTTAAATTAAACTCTTGTTCAGGATGCTTAATGTAAACGTGACCATGCTATTTATGCAGCAGTATTTTCTGGAGAAGTGAGCTCTAGAGAAAGCTGGTGACAACTGTTACACAGAATCTTCCATTGTATCCTGTTATTATTGGTGATCATTTTTCAGGCTGCTTTGATCAAGTGCCACCCTTGTAAAATTTCAGGTTACGAGTAATAGGGTGATAATAAAAATTTGCATGGACAAACTAACTCACATATTCCTTTTGCAGAGGAAACAAACAAACTGTGGCAAGATTTCCATTTGAATTAACATGTAAATGAGAGAACTTAAAGGAAGGCACAGCACACACAGCTTTTTGAAATACAGCTGTGGAACTCCACACCCTCAGCTGTAGTCCCTGCTTTCTGAGGACTGGTCTGTCCCTCTGAGAGCCTCACACTGAGCAAGGGGCATGAGACCACTCTGTGCTTGAGGAGGTGGAGCTGAGCATTTGCAGAAGTGGGAGCCTGGCGTGTCCCTTGGGAAAGGAGCACATCTCTGAGAAGCCTTCTTCATTTCAGCCTCTTAGATTAGATGATACGGATGCTTTTGTGTGTTCCTCATGGTACTGTGGTTGTTTTGCTGTCACAGCAGCACTAGGGTATTATTGCCACTCTGTTGTGGTTTAATTTGGACAGATAGTCATTGACCATCTCTTGCCAGGCTCTTTATATTATCTGGAAAAGCCTCTGAAATTCAGCAATGCTCATGTCAGTGGTGACCTGAACACTTACCTGCTCTGCAGGGATTGCTGTGAAGTGGGTGCTGCCATCAGCCTGGGCACTGCATTGCCACTGAGTTGCTCTTGCCTCTGAAGCTGCTCAAATTATGTTGTGGCTCTTCAGGTAAAATAGGAAAAAAAGAGGAGGGAGTAACGGGGTGTACCATTATTTTTAGTAGCCATGTTGCTGAAGCTGCTGTCTCTGCCCTTCTCTTTTTTTCCAGGGCAGTCCCTTGGGTTTTGCTGTAATTCCTCCCTCATTCCTCAATGCAATTCTGGGCAGCACATACTTCTGTCATCATCAAGATGCATTTACACAGAGAAAAGTGCAGCCACAGACAAAGGGAATGTAGGAAAGAGATACAGAGCATGGCAGAAACAATCATCACGCCAGGTTATAAATTAGTATGTTTTTTGCTGCTGGGTTGTTGCCTGTAGTTGTGCCACTGCTTCATCCCTCTGCCTTTCCAAACCAGGGAAGAAGAGAGGCTGCCTAAGGTGAGGTGGAACGTGGTGAGGATGCTGTGGATCCAGGCCAAGGCATGGAAAAAATTATCTAGCAGACACCATTTAAGGGAAGAGACACAAGCTGCAATTTGCTGGAGGATGAAGAGGTATCACCATATATTTACTCAGTTATATTCTAGATGGCTGCTAGAGGCCACAATGGGATGTAGGTACCAAGCTGGATGTATTTTTGGCATGATTCAAGGTGTCATTTGTTCTGAGCATCTTGTTTTTTCTGAAGTGAGTTTCCTTGCCAGTACAGAAACTGTGAAATCATGTCACTGAGAACTTACAGCTGCTCTTCCAGGAAAGCAAAAGCAAAGTTGTTCTTCAAAGCCAAGAGCACTGCTTCTCTGCAGAAAGGCTGCAAGGCTGTTTCTTGCCTAGTTCCTGTGATCCTGAGATATGGCTCAGTTTTTAGGCTGGGGAAGAAAACACTGATCCCTGGTTTCCCTTTCTACAGGGCAGATGGTGGCACATCTTGGAATATATGGGACTGTAATTTCTTCAGCATTATTTCTCCTTCCTTTTTCTCCCATGAGATCAAAGGGAAGCCTTTTGTTAAATAAGGTAAAATAAGTTACAGCTGCAGAATTTCAGCAAAATTCTGTTTAATTTTCTGTACTGTAAGATGTTAGTTGTTGGGCGTTTGCACCAGGCATTGCTACTGCTTTGAAGGAATGGTTTTTGTGCTTGTCATAAACAGTTTGGAACGATACAAAATAGAGAAGGAAAAGAGTGATTGGCCCTCCTGGCACAGTCCTCTGTGTAACACCATCAGTGTTACCTGTGGTATTCTCCAATACCTTGTCAGAGCTACTCTTAAATTACTTAGGTTACAGAGGTGAGTTATGTCTAGACTTCTGAATTTCAGCTAAGGAATGAAGTGAGCCAAATGTTCTGGAGTCAAAACGTTGATATTTCAAAAATCGTAAGTCAGCCTCAAAAAATGGAAACAAATCCATCCACATGACAGCAGATATTCCAGCACTTTCTGGATTAGTTGTGAGCAGAGATGTCCATTTGAAAGGGCCAAGCCGCTGCTGTTTTGCCTGTTCCTGCCGTGGAGGTTTTTCCCATGAGAAAGTGGAGCCTCCCAACACATATCTGTGACTTTCCAACAAACTGAATTTTAACTGTGCTGAAATTAGCACTACTTAGGTTATTTAGTAACCATTGCTACTGACTTTTGGCTTGCCTGGTGCTCCTGAGTCGTCCCTTCAATAACAGGAGGGGGAAAGCCAACATGAAGGACAGATGCTGGTTTTCATTTAGCTATTTTATTGACACACTGCCTTTAAATGCAGATGCAAATAAGCAAGTGTGTTATTCTGAGAAGCATTTTTGACTAGCTGAGTGGATCAAAAGATCAGAAGGTTTGAGGGAGATGATCCTGCAGCCTGTGTGGAAGTCTGCTTCTCTCACAACTGCGGTTTGTTTCAAGATGACAGTGAGAAATGCAGAAGCTGCAGAATGAGCAACTGCTCACCAAAATAAATCAATTCCTCTCTCTGCGGAGGGTCTCAGGCTGAGCTGGGGCCTGGTTGATGGACAAGGCTGTGTCAGCAGAGCAGAGGCTGTGGGGATGTGGAGGTGCTGGACCCGCAGCCCCCCGGGCTGCCCGGCGCTCGCAGCTGAAACTGGGGCAGCAGGTTTGCTGCTGGCTGTTCCTCTCACAGGGCTGGAAGCAGTTATTAAGTTATTCTGAGGTGAAATAGAGCCAAACGCAAGATCTGCTAACATGTACAAGTCTCCTAGGCAGGGGGGCTTGGATTAAGAATAATTTTGAGGAGGGGTGAAAATGGGGCCAGAAGGCAGGTTGGGTGAAGGCAGGAGGGGGTGAGTGCATGGATGGGCTGGGAAAGTGTTTGGGAAGATGTTTGTGGCTGGGGTGGCTGGAGGAGGTGCAGATGGCAAGTTTTGTTGTTTGTTTGATTCTTTCTGCTCAGGAGAGCATAAATTTTTACCTTCATGTAAAAGAACAGACTTATACCCAGGAGAGTTTCTAATAAATTGCAGTCATCTCCAAGACTGTGACCTTTGTTAGTTGGTTGGGTAAAAAGAGGCACCTGGACTGGACTCAGAGGTTTCACTTTGTCTGAGAAGAGGTTCCCCATGAAGCCATTGGCAGTTTGCACAGGCACAAGAGAGCTCTGGTGTTTGGCCTGTTATTGCCAAGAAATACAGAAGTAGAGATGAGTACTCAAATCAGAGACCATCCTTGCCCCATATTCTGGTTGTCCAAAGGCTGCCAGTGATTTAGCTGAATTATCTGATGCAGATTGTGGTTTCATAGATAACTAGCAGAAAGTGAAGTGCATGGGGCTGCCATCCTTTGATCTGCTTGAAGCTACTCGTTCTTCTGTGTATAACTTGCTTGCAGTCATTGACTTCTTTAATGGGAAAAAGTAAACACAGTGGCCTGGTTCTCTGGCCTTATACTGGCATCTCCATCAATCTTCATGCCATCTTCCACTAATTCCTGTGGCCAGGGAGGCCACAAGCAGCCGTGCTTCTTGTCTCACACTGTTAATCATTGCTGCCCTCGGATGGTTTCTGGCAGGATGCTGCCTGACTTTCACACACTGCAGGTCTGCACGTTGTGTCATGTTGGTGGCCAGGCTCCTGGCTGCATGCCCCTCTGCTGCCATGGGTGAAGCCCAGGGACAGGAAAGTTGAACCCAGCAGCAAAAAAAAAACAACCTCAGAAAACACAGTAGAGAAGTAAAAAAAAAGTTGTAAAACCGCAGAGAAGGTTTTTAAATCTGGCTGTTAGTTTCTTAGTTCGTGAATGATTTCTGTCACCATAATAAATTGCATGCTATTGCTAACTCTTTCAGACTGATGTCTAAAAAAATCAATTATTCACAGGAATTCTTGCTGACAGTAGCGAATGCCAGGTCGCAGCTCTGCAGTGAGCATTTAGCTGCTTAACACAGCAAAACAAGTGCAGGAACAGCTTCAGTTTGCTATTGGGAAGGAAAAAGGATGTGCAAGAGCCAAACAGACCAGCCAGGGGAACTAGCATTAAGGTTGTTTTTTTACTTATCAGGGTGGTTGGAAGTTCTCCTAGAAAACTAACAAACCTGTGTTTAGTAGTCTGTTCTAAACCAAGAAAGTAGTTTCAAAGAAAAAAGGTTGTGAAGTTTCTATATTCTTTTCAAGTATGTGCAAATGTAATTCTTATAGTTTGGTGCCTTTGGCAAAAAGTGAGTGTGTAACCATCAAGTAGCAAATATTTTTCATCCACCTAAAATTTCACACGGAGGTGAATTTCCCACTGCCTGAAGCAGCATTTCAGCAGCTCAGGACTCTTCCTGCTTCAACATTTTTTGGTCGAGGCAGCGTGGGTGCAGTGCTCCCCTCATGCCCCACACAGGCAGGAGTTTCTGCTGTTCACAGAGGCTGTTCCCAGTCTGGCAAACATCCTGCAGAAGCACCAGCCCCCAGGCTGCATTGCTAGGGGACATCTGCTCTTATCGGTGATGCTCCCTGCCCCACCAGTGCTGCTGTACACAGATCAGAGGCTTGCTGCAGGCAGATAACCCAGGGCTGTCACTGACTCTGCAGAGGCCAGCTCCTGGCCAGGCTGAGCTCCATGTCCCCAGGGTGCTCAGGTTAGTGGTGAGGAGATGAAGTGTGCCAGAGTGTGGGTGACAGGGGCACAGGGATGCTGCTGCCCTCTTCCAAGGGCAGGTGGCAAGAGGGTCCCCAATAGGCTGCTGAGCAGGCAGCAATAGCAGCCTCTGCCCTGCCAAATGTTCCAGTGGGACATTCCAGTGGGACATTCCCTTCATCCATCTGTGGCTCCCAACAGACACCTGCTTTCCCTGGGTAAAGAAGCTTGAAGTTTTCTTTCAGCTTCTCCAGTGGGTAGTTCTTAAACGAAGCACTGCATTTCTCCCCCTTTGCAAATTAAATAGACACAAGGACCTGATCTTGCCAGGTCATCATATTCAGACTCATTTTTCCATCAGGTGTGTTCAGATAACGATTTTTTTACCCTTTAAATCCTGATATCCTTAGCTTAGTTCTGCCCAGCATCTCCTGCTTCTCCATTCAGCCCACAAATGGCCACCAGAAGTACCAGGGATTTAGATGCTGAATCCACAGATTCAGAGCTTTAGGGACAACGGTGCTGCTGCTTTCTCTCTATTTTAATTTCCCCATCTGCAAGAAACAGAAAAACAACAATTAACCTATTGAAAACCTATTGAAATGTTTAATTCTGGTGACAGAGGAAATTCAGAAAGTGTTGTATTTGTTACCAGCTGGCTTTCAGGTTAAATATGAAATTTATCCACTCAGGTGTTAAAAAAAAAAATTTGTCTCCTCTAAAGAGAAAAAGCCACAGGGTTTTGCAGAGATCCTTGGAGGTGCTAAGCCATTTTATAGGTGAAAAGCCACTGAACTGAAGCTTTTCTGGCAGCAAGCCCTTCCCTTGGGCCCATGGGCCCTTGGGCCTGAGTGCTGATGTGTTTGCATTAGAACTGCCCAGACAAAGTGGTTTGGACGTTTTTCTACTTTCTGTGTTTTAGAGGGAACAAAAGCAAGAGCAAGGCTTCTGTCAGAGCACCCCCTTTCAGACAAAGGGGTCAGGATTTCCAGTTCAAGTTCTGACAAGCGAGTGCTTGCAGCCTTCTCCAGAGCCCAGAAATGCCCATCATCCTCCCTGCTTGATGGGAGGCTGCTCAACTAGTTTTGCTCTAAAACTTGCCTGTTTTCCTGTTGATACTGGATCTGGGTTAGCAAAGCTGTAAATATTGACTTGGAGACTGAAATATGAATTTCCCAAAGTTATTTGCTTTCTGAAGCGTAATTGTTTGAATGCTTTTGTTTTGTGATGGTATTCTTGAAGTTATTGTTATGATGAAAAATGCATTGAGCGTTGGTCCAAGGTAACCTTTCATCTCGACTGTGGACAAGGAAAAAGTCCAACATTTCTGGTCATCAGAGTTTCCATTGGCAAACACACAGGGTTTGGTTAAGGGAGCCCATGTATTGCTTTGCACTGCCTGCAGAAATGTTACAGTCAGCTGCCCAGGTTTAACAAATGAGAGGTTATTCATGAGCACTGGGCAAAAATAACAATGAAAACTGAAAATATAAACCTGCAGACTTCACCAGTCTCATGTTTCATGAAGGACACTTTCAGCAGCAAGGATGTGCCTCTTGAAACCTGTCTGAGGACAGAGAGGGACCTGGCAGCCAGGGGGAAGTTGCAGGGTTGCTCCTAGTCTTTGTTATTCCCTAGAGAGAGGGAAGATTATATAGAAACAGATTCAAAACCTGCAAGTTTCAAAACCAGTGCTGAATAATTTGTCTTGCTTTGCGTTTTTCACACCTCTGTTTGGCCTGTTTGGCTTTTCCTAAAGATGGGATGCCAGGGATACTGGGGTAACACTCCTGTCTTGCTTTCAATTTCAACCTCTCCAGAGCCTGTGGATGCCGAGATGCATGGGGGAGGCTGAGGACCATCTGTAGAAGACTGTGGTATTTTATAACCAGTTAGTTCTGGTTTCCTTCTTGCAAATACTGGTGCTTATTATGCAAGAAGCAGTGCTGACAGCTTTGGAGGCAAGGCCAGCAAGGGCTGAACCCTGACTGCCTGGTGGGGACGGTGTGCTGGGACCCCCTTCTCCGGAGTGGTGGATGCAGAGGGAGGTTCAGGTTGGATATTAGGAATGATTTCTTTATGGAAAGAATGGTCAGGCATTGAAAGAGGCTTCCTAGGGAAGCAGTGGAGTCACCATGACTGGAGGTGTTCAAAAACCATGTGGACGTGGCACTTGAGGACACTGTTTAGTTGGCTGTGGTGTCAGGTTGGCAGTTGGACTTGATGATCTTAGAGGTCTTTTCCAGCCTTAAGGAGTTCTGTGCTTTACATCTGGTCACTGGAGGCATTCAGGGTCTCAGCTGAAGGGCAGGTAAAAAGCTTGTTCCAGTTATTGCTCTTAATTTTATTCTCTTTGGGATCTTAGTTTTAGAATACACAAAAGCTCTGCACTGGGCAAATAAGTAACTAATTTATTATGTACCTTAGAATGACAAAGGGGGTGGCCCATCAGCTATATTAGCTCCATTCACTAAGCCATCTGCCACAAAATCAACACTGACATCACTTGCTGACATCACTTCCACAGGTCATTTTAAAGTGGGAACAGTTTGAATTCATGCATGATTCTGATGTGCTCCTAGATATATAGAGATATAATTAATTTTTTTATATATGGAAGAAATGGTGAAGATATAAATAGATTAAAACTTTTAATTTGCTTTAGGTTAAACAGATCCTTTCTGTTCTTGAAAGCTGCACTATTAATAACTGTTCAGAAATGTCATAACCTATTTTTTCAATTCTGTTGGTAAACAGACTAATAAAGCACAAAACCTCCATCTGTTCGAGCTTTACTTGGGGCTTCATCAAATACCTCATTTTGAATTTAGGCTTTATTTCTCATTTAGTTGTTCCCATAAGAAGAGAAATATTCAGTATTGCCCTCCTTGCTAGATCCAAGAGCAAAGTCTACAGATGAGAATAACCTGACTTTGATGTAAAACTGGCAAAAAAAATCAATCATGGAGATGGCAGCACAGTGGCTGGAACAAATTCTCTCTTAAAAGAGTAACATAAAAGACATGAATAAGAATCATATTACATCAATCCCACACATTATTTATGTTTGAAATATTGCACATGTTGTCACCAAACCCTCATCTAGCACTTGGGTGATATGTAGCTTGGATTTTACATGGATTAAAATTGCTTGCAGCACTCTGCTAGTTGAGGCTAGAGTTGGGGAAGTGTTTACTGCTGATTACTAAATCTTACTACATCTTGTTCACTACAATGAGCAGCTCAAATGCCAGATGAAAAATGCTGGGAGGAATTTTTTAAAAAGGCTCAGTATCGTAAAGAGCAATGAACCAAATTTGTCTGCTTCAGATTTGGATGTAGGGTTTTGCAGCAGCACAGCTCGAGGGTTTCTTTTGGAGATGGAAGCCAAGAACTTTCTGCTGTCTGTTGGGTTTTGCTACCTTAGCAGGCATGAGAAGGCATTATACAATTATAGAAGTATCCTACTTGGAAAAGACGTTTGAAATCATCCAGTTCAAATGTTAACCCAGCACTGACAAGACCAGGACTAACCCATGTTCCTCAGCACCACATCTACACAGCTTTGAAACCCCTCAGGGACACTGCCCTGGGCAGCCTGGTCCCAGCACCTTCAAACAGACTTTCCTGCCCTTCACTGGGCAAAGGCCCCCTGGGGGGTGAAGGACTCTGAAGGTCGATAGGACACCTCTGAGTGAGTAACCCCAGCCCTGCAGGGATGGGCACAGCTGTCCAGTGGCTCCGGGTGGCATGGGGACCAGCACCAGGGCCCAGCATCACTGCCTGCTCCACTCAGCCCTCAGGGAGGTGATTTAATGCCTCGCTCCTGACTTCTTGCCAGTTTCACACCAGCTTTGTCCTGTTGGAGGATGAGGCTCAGGAGGATCAGGTTTCCACTGAAGTGTCTCCAGCATCCAACAGCAGTTGGCTTTGTGCTTCTGCTCCCTTGTTGGTGAGTGGTTCCTCCCTGCTCATGTTTCAGAGCTGCTCAGCATGTGACACTGTGCTGTTTCTTTCTTTTCTCTTTTCTCATGCATTTACTCTTCTGGATGTGCACCTCTCCCAGCTCCAATCCAGAGCTGAGCTGTGCTCATTCTCCTGGGGCTCCCACCTCACCACTGGTCATGCTGAGAGGGAAAGCAGTGCTGGCTGAAACTCAACCCATGAGACTCAGCTTGGCATGGGAGTCCCAGCACCCTTTCAGGCTGCATGACTCCTGTGTGTTGCTGGTTATGTTGCAGTGTGTGGAGTTATCAGTTTTGCCTAGAAACCAGATAACAGTAAAAAAAAAGAGGGATGTCTGTAGGAGCATGCCTAAGATATCTTCTATGATGCAGGCATGGGGCAGAGAGCTCATTTAAGTCTTTGTGTGTAAACACAGGAGGAATCTCTCTTCAAATACCTGTTTTCTCTCCTTCCCTCCTCTCTTAATTGCCTAAAAATTCTGTATCAATAGGAGACTGAACTGTTCTGAAAAAGCATTTCTGCAAGTGCTTAATAGTGGCCTGTGAGAATGATCAGAAATTGGGTTCTCTCTTTCACAATTTTAAAATTATTTTTTCAGTAGAAACCCAGAATGTTTTATAGGGAGTATTTTTCTCTGGATATGTTGAAATCAGGCAGATGCAAGACCCATGTATTGTTAACAAGCTGTGTTTCCTTTTTCCAACTATGTGCTCTGACAAACATCTTCTGTGGGTATCTTCAGTTTTCACTATCTGTGTTTGTCCCTCCATGGGAATGGCACAGGAAGTTCTTGCAAGTCACCTTGAGGAGGTCACCATGGGGAGGTCACCATGAGGGGGTCATCATGAGCTGGTCACCATGAGGAGGTCACCATGAGCTGGTCACCATGGGGAGGTCACCATGGGGAGGTCACCATGAGCATGGAGGTGCCTTGGGCAGTGGTGGCTGAGCTGGGCCCAGCCCACTGAAGGTCCTTACAGTCATTGGTGTGTGGAGGGCTGTGTTTCAGTGCATGTGGCTTGTGCCACACGTGGACCTCCAGGACAGCCACCCAGCAGCAGGATGTCCCCATATTTCCCGGGGCTGCAGGACAGCCGGGCACCTTGTTCAAGCTCTGCAGCTTCAAGAGCCTGGGCCTCTGCCCTTGTTTACTGCTGAGTTGGTGTCATGTTTAACACTAGTTTCTTACAAAACTGTGCAAGTGTCTGAACTGTCTTGTGGGAGGCTGGCTCTTGCTGGTAGCATGCTGTGGTTGCAGCTCTCTCTGGAGCCAGGAGCCAGCCCTGGCACTTCAGGCCCAGCTCTGCCAGGGGCCAAAGGCGCCGTCGCTGGGGAGGGATGCCGGCTGCGCTGGCTCGGGAGACTTTGCTGCAGCTGCTTTATTTCATATTCCACTTTTAGCTGCTTTTGTTTGGTTTTGACAGAGCGAGCTATTCCAACAGCTCTTCTGTCAGGCTGTTGTGGATGTTTCACATTGTGCCTGTGGCTTTGGGGACGCTCATTTCTAAGGCATGCTTCCATAAGAAAAGAGACTTGCAGAAGTAGTATCAGCATGTTTATTTTCTGCAGGGCTTGTAGAACCTAATGTTCTGTCTCTTTCTGGCATCCAGTTATTCCAGCGTGTTTTACTTGCATTAAATAGTCAATAATAAGCAATGCAAAGCCTGGAGTTATGTGTGTATGGGAGTAATGAGGCAAAGTCTTGGCTTTTTTTCCTTTCTGCACAAACAGCGAGTGGCAATCCTGATAACATGCTTTCAGGTAGTTGTTGCTGTGGTTTACATCATTTTGGTATTTACTTATGCAATATATTCTGGTTTTAGTCTTTCTGTTTTGCTATGGAAGGAGCAGAGGAAATGTTTAAACATGCCTAGGTTGCTCTCTTGTTTCTGTTTTCTTATTAGCAAAGCATAAATCTGCAGCTTGCTGACAATGAAACCATATGGTAACTCTTTCTGACAAACCGATTTTGCAATACAGATTATTCTGACTGCATAAAGAGGTATTTTGGATTATTTTGTCTTTATTCTTGCATTACTCTTATTTTTCAGTGCCTGGAAGTGACAGAGGCTGTGGCTATTTCTGAACCTGGTATTTGGATGAATGAAGTGTGCAGTATACTGCACCTTAATGTCATTACTTTGAGGAGAGTTATTTGTTCATTTGCAGTGCCAATGCCCTCCTTCTGTGTTGGCAGCAGATTCAGATAGAACCATAGACTGGTTTGGGTGGGAAGGGATCTTTAAAGGTCACCTCATCCAACCCCCTGCAGAGGGCAGGGACATCCTCAACTAGATCAGGTTTCTCAGAGCCCCATCCAACCTGACCCTGAATGTTTCCAGGGATGGAGCAGACACCACCTCTCTGAGCAACCTGGGCCAGTGTTTCACCAGCCTCAGTGTAAAAAATGGTTTCCTGATATCTTGTCTAACCCTCCTCTCTGTTGGTTTACAGCCATCACCCCTTGTCCTATCCATACACACCCTGCTAAAAAATTTCCCCCATCTTTCTTTTAGCCCCTGCTAAAAAGTATGTCCCTATCTTTCTTTTAGGCCCCTGTTAAGTATTGAAAGGTCTCAATAAGGTCTCCTCAGAGCATTCTCTTTTTGAATATTATTTGAATACAGGGAATCCAGTGTGAAGCCAGGCTAAGGAATGCAGTTGTATAAAGCAGCTCTTGCTTTACAAGAAGCTGCAGAAGTAGCTGTAGGAACTGGGAGGTGTTTGGCTCTTTGTGCCCTGTAGGAAGTTGACCTTGATGTTGGTATGGTGTGCAGTGGGCAAGGTGGTTTGTTAATCCTTTTCCAGTTAAATGAACAAGCAAGAGTCCTCACAACTTCTGTTGAACTTCAAAATAAATTTCCAGCCTTTGGTTCCTAGAGATGAACCAAATAAGCAAGTGAGTTTTCTTCTTCAGCTTGGAAATTGTATTCAGTATCTGGAAGTGTAAGGAGAGCAGGATCCTGGGAGTGCAGAACGAGAGTGAGGAGCAATGGAAGTGGGTGCTGGAGACACTCACCAAGTCTAGGAATGATGCCATGAGCTAATCAAAACTAAACAACTTATCATGAATTTTGATTTCTCTTATGTGGAAGTGGCTGATAGGTTGTTAATCCTTCATGTGTTCCTCCTAGCATTGGGTGCTGGCTGTCAGGCATGAAATCTGTGTGGTTTGAGATGCAGCTATTGCAAAAGCTGCATGAGCAATAACTAGGAGTCTGATTCCATTTTATGTTTCTGGGTGCTAACAGCTACTGCAACCCAAGACCTGAACAACTTTTTTTTAGATATTTAGAAAAGAAATAAAAGATGTCAATCTGGCCAGCAAAAAAATCTGTGGTATTTGTTTTGCTTCATGGGGCAATGCAACCTCACACACCAACCTCAGATGAAAACAAAATAGATATATTTTTTATTATTATTACTACTACTACTTCTTCTAATATAATTCTTGATTGTAGTAGATTTAGTCAGTTGAACATGCCTGAAGAGTACTCAAATGATAAATCTCTTTGGAACACCTGCTTAAATAAATAGGAGAAAGGAAGCTTACCTAAACAATGATTTTCTGGAGATGGAAGGGTAACATTAACCTGGTAAAACAGCAAGTGCAGCAAGTAACTGCAAAAACATTAGAGAGAGATAACAGAAAGGGAGTCTAGAGATTACAGGAGAGATTTTACACGTGAGTTATTAGAAGACCATTGCTGAGGAAAATCAGGGCAAATTTTATCCAGGGATACTAAACCAAGCTTGGATAAAATTCACAAAGTCATGCAGCAAAAATCCATCTCTGCATTTCAATACAAGCATTTGTACAAAGCAAAAATGAGTGACAGATTTAATGTCTTGACCTTGGTGGGAATAAATTGTGTTGAAAATCTCTTGGAAGAAGAAGAAATGGTGTTTCTTCCCTGGCCAAAGGCAGGTACATGAGATGCAGTTGGATCTGTGTAAAGCCAGGCAGGTAGAGATGACTTCAGAAGTTCAGCTCTCATTAGCTGTTGCTGATATCAGCCTCTGGGGTTCCTGCCCCAGTTACATCCATTAGGCTGTAATCTTCTGGGATGACATTGTGCATTCCAGCCCTAGCCAACGTCAGGAAATACCCATGGCTTCATGGGATATGGGCTGTTGGAAACTTCTGTAGTGCTCAAGGGAAGAAATTTTTTTTTTAAATCCCCAGCTGAGGAGTAATGGTGAGAGGTCACTGACATTGAGGGGGTTTCATCACAACTTAGACCTTCATGGGCAGGGACAGTGCAGGAAAGGGTCAGGAGCACCTCAACCAGCTGCATGTGTTCCTCAGGGTGGTCAAGAGCTAGATTCAGTGAAATATGTCTTGAAAGATAGGAGCCAGTGCTAGATGGTCTGCTCTTTGGAGAGGAGAGGATGAGTCCGGGTAAACTGGGATGTCTGCTGAACACATCTGATGAGAGCTGCTGGGGAGGCTTCTCAGCAGATAGACCTTGAAGCCAATTTGACTTTGAATTCCTTTCTACATCTCCTGCTGAAAGCATCTCTCAGCTGGAAGCATCACTGATGTGAACTAGAAGTATGTGACCTGGTATCTAAAAATAGCCGTGGAAGTATAAAATGCAAAAAGGTAGATATTTTGCAGCTTGGGACAATGCTTTTTCAGATTAAGTCTCAGGGTGATAAAGGTTAAAAGAAAAACCCAAACTCACAACACTGTTGTGCAGTGAGGAGGCTGTCTGTCCAATGCACACATCCTACATGTTCCAAGTGGGATGCTGGAGGGAAGGACAAGAGATGAAGGGAAATGACCCCTGAGAAAATACTTGCTCTCATTGAGAGGCAAATTGCTGCCCTAGTAAGACACCAAAAGAAGTGGCAAACCAAACAGAAATAATCTGTGTGGAATTTAAAAAAGCATGTTTTTAAAAGTGAGCCCTCAGTACATACATACATAGTAGCTTAGACCAGTAATTGTCACTGTGCCTTTCCTTTGGTCTTTAGCTGAGATTTCTTTGGGTTTTGTTTCCAAGAGCATAAGCTGGAGGTGGGTAGCATGCCTGTCTGCTGGGGTCTAGTTGCAGAAACTTAATGCTAATGATAAGAGGGGTTTTTACAGTATTAAATACAAATTTGCTATCAACTTGACATTCTGTTGAGATGTTCTCAAGGAGGTTATTAAAGCTCTAGGTTTCTTTTTGCTTCTAAGCGTAGGAAGCATTTGACCTCTGAATTTTTTTCTGTGTCATCATGGTGCTTGCAACTCTGGTCTTGCTGCTGCAACCCAGTTGCCTCTCAGTCTGCATTTGTCAATTCCAGAAAAAGACAGGGAACTTAGCAGTGCTGGTATTTAGTAAATGTTAAAAAAGCCCCATAATTGATATAAAATGGTTTCTAGATTCTGTAACTGCACATGTACAAAGCTAGAAAAGTGGATGTATTGTTGCTACCTCTGAAGTATTACCTGGATATTATACGTTGCCTTAATGATGACTCATTAAAATTTGTATTTAAAATGAGTGTGAAGCAAGGAATGCTGTGACAATAAAGCCCAACACATGAAGTTAGTGTCTGGCATTGGGTGTCTGAGAGGAGACCAGTTGAGGACTCACAGAACAGCTGTATTAGTGACAGAGAAATAGGAAGAGAAAGGCCAAGTGAATGGAGCTGCACTGAAAATGAACAGTACCCTACAAAGCAGTTTGTCACTTGTCACTGGGCTGAGTGTCACGGTGCTGTGTGTGTATGGCTCTCCCTGTGGAGTGGCTTTCCAACCTGCTGCTTATTGCAGCCAGGGCTGACACTGCTCTTAAAAGACAGGAGGGTTCTGCAGGGTCATGAAAAGATGCTGTCGTGTAGACTGAACTGGGTAATCCAGTTCTTTGGGGTGCTGGTGCTGGGGAAGATGTTGGGAATAACCCCGGGCTGGGGGATGTGAGCCTGAGTCCAACCTGGCAGGAATCTGTAGGAAACCACGAGTCCCAAAATGACTCTTGGTTTTCTAAATGTTAAATATGTGCCAGTCTGAGCAGATGATGTTTCAACACAAGTACAACCCCACTGGGGGTCGGAGCAGTGGGACTGCTGAATGGCACTGGAGGGGGTCTGGTTGTGGGCTGGTGCTTGGCAGAGCAGTCAGCATCACCCAGCCTGGGCTCTGTTCCTTGTTTTGACCATCAACTGGGACTGATTTACAATCTGGGCACAATAAAACTGAAGTGGACCTTTGCTTTTGACTCTGGCACTGCATTGCCTCTCTCTGTTTCTGTTCTGCAGGGCAGTGCAGCCGTGTCTCCCCTCCCCACCTGGGCACTCTGCACATCATTCATGGCAATGGCACAGCCCTGGGGACAGTCATCACCTTCCACTGCCCTGCTGAGCACCAGCTGGAGGGAGCAGGCATCATCACCTGCATTTGGGAAGGGAACCATACCCACTGGACAGCTGGAGTACCCTCCTGCAAGCGTAAGCCTCTTGCCAAACCAGTCCCAACCCCCTGGGCTGCATTCTGTTCTGTTTGCCCTGCCCATCTCCTCCAACTTTAAGATTAATTCTAGACATCTGTGCAAGGAAAAAGACAAATTCAGTTTCCTTCAAAGTTGCCCCTTCTGGCTGTAATTGCACTCCAAATGTGTTCTGACACCATTCATCACTGTGACACAGAAAAGTCTCAGATTCATGCCTGATCTCACGTCACCAACTCCAAGCTGTACCCTTCTCTAGAAGATGTGTAGATGTGACCAAGTAATGTGCAAGCATATTTGCAAACCCTCTAATCTCCTGGCATTCTTTTCGGAAGAAATTTTTGCTGTAGAAGAAGCAGCAATATTTTTTGAGCAGTTTTAGGTTGTTGCCTGTGGGCAGCTGTGTAGGAAAGTTACCATATTGACAAATAGCATATAAATGGCAGCAACATTAACTACCTTTCATGCTATGTTCCTTCTTATTTATTATAAGGTTGTTAGCAATATGTCTAGAAGTAAACCCAAGAAAAACCTGGTACCTGTGTGCTTTGAGAATCTGTCTCAGACTGTGTATAATTTTAAATCCCTGGTAGATGGATGGCTCTTAGAGACACTCTCTCTCCAACTCAGCTATTCTTATCTGTCTTTTGAGAGATTCCATTAAGGAAAAGTGAGATAAATCCTCCCCTCCAGAGGCTGCAGAAACATAAAAGCTTTGTGTGGAGCTCAGCTGAAGCATTTCTGATGCTGGTCATTGTGATATTGGGAGGAGTAGATGAGTTTTGAAGCAAGACATGCTTAGTGCTCCAGATGAGGTGGCAGTGATCTGTGTTAGCTGTGCCACACCACATCCCCACTCCTGCTTTTCTCTGGGTAACTCATGTCCAACATCAGGGCACTGTGAACATTCAGCCCTGCAAATACTCTCCCTTCTTCATCCTGCATCCTTCCCGGAACAGAGGAAGACCCATTGTTTGCTGCCTGCCAGACAGGGTGTAATTATCTTGACCTCTCCTTGCTCTAATGTCTTCTTCAAACCTATTTACCCCTATTTGGTTTTGCAGCTCCTGCCTTTGTTCACAATTGCTTGTAAGAGTCTGCTAGCTCATCCCTCTGCACTTGATATGCTCCTCAAGTTGTGCTTTTACTAACAGCATGGTGTTTAATTAGTTGTAGTGGTGAAATACTTGTGAACAATTCACTAATAGCTTATAAAGAGGAGATTTTTAAATAGCCCCATTTGAGGCTTGCCTGGCTCTGGCCTGGAGCCAAGGTGCTATATCAGATAAGCAATAAGATAGCAATCTTAACACAGAATAATGTGGAAGTCCTTACAGAGCTATTATTAGCAGAAGTGTAAAGCAGGTAAGTTGCAGCATTGTTTAATGAGAATGTGAAAGATAAATTAATGGGATGACCTTAGAAATGTGCTTCTGTGTTTCCTTTGCTGCAGCCATCTCAAAATATGAGACTTTTGGATTTAAGGTCGCAGTGATTGCTTCCATTGTGAGCTGTGCCATCATCCTGCTGATGTCCATGGCTTTTCTGACTTGCTGTCTTATCAAGTGTGTGAAGAAAAGTGAAAGGAGGAGAACTCAAAGGTATGTCAGGAAAAGATTCCTAAAACTGGTGTAAAACTGCACATCCTATGGATTCCATAGCAGAGAGCTTTAAAGAACTTTGATGCTCACAGCACCACAATGATGTCAGTTACTTGAAATCCTTCATTGATAAGTTTAGGCACAGACTTGAAATTCAAGACTATTTAGGCACCTAGTGTCTGTTACTAACAGATGACCTCAGTGGGCCTGGGCAGGTCTGGATTTACCAAGGATCATGCAGAAGCTGAACATACAACTCTTATTTGCTGGCCCAGTCTTTCTCTCCTTGAATCACTTAGGACTGGCTGCATTTCTTCTCTCCATCTCTTCTCTTCTCTCTTTCATTTTTTCCTTTGCTCTCCTTGAGGAAAGGAACACTGCTGGGAAAATGGATATACCCATGTCAAAATCTTCAAAGCCCTCACCATCTGTTAAACATCCTTAAAGCTGTCACAACACTGTGCTGGGAGGACACAGGAGTTTGTCTTCTGCCTTGACGTGCAAGACAGCAGGCAGGATTATAAACAGGGGATGAGAAGTAGAACTGAGCAATCCAGTTCATGATAAGACCTCGGTGTGAGTGGCTGTGTGACCACTTGTGGCTGTACACTGAAGCCAAGCCACTGCTGTTCCTAAGGGCATCCTTCTGGAGTCCCCTGCCTGAAGAGGTTTTCCATGGGCACCTCCTCTTCTTTTCCCTCCCATTTTCCTGCTTCTCATTCCCACCACTCCCAGCTCAGGGGGTGGCTGCACCCTGGCTTGCTGGCTCCTGCTGTGCAGACAGCAAAACTGCACTTCTGGGTGATTTTAAACCTCTTCTTGCGTCAGAGATGTCTTTGGAGTGAGGTTGGGGAGTAGTGGAGCAGGCAGCTTGGGGAGGACACTGGTGAAGGTCTTTCTGCTCTGAGCTGGGTTTTATCCAGAGCTGCGTGGGGACCAGCTTAGGGAGGAAATTCTGTCATTTCTAAATCTGACTGCAACCAAAATACAGATTTTCTGTTTCTGTTGAAAGGATTATGTGAGGCAAAAAAAAGCAAGTCTATGGTGTCATTTATAATACATGGTTTTCACTGATACCATAAAATAAATTTTGAAATGAAAGGGTTGATGGGCATTTTTGGAATCACTGCTTTTCTTTTTAATAAGACTACTGCTATTAAAGTCCTTGTTTTAAATTTATTTTAAATGGATTTTTGTCCAAATTAGTTGATCTTGTGACTCTGATGTCTTGATATGTGCTCTTACAAAAGAAAAGTCCTTCACACCAAGTATTTTGACCTGGTTCTGTCATCAGGATGTAAAATGATTGCCTGTGTTTGGAGCTCCTCTGTTCCTGGCTGCCCTCTGCACTCCCATCCCTGCCTCCTGAAGGAGCTGCTCCAACCCAGCCCAGCCCTGTTCCTGGGGGGAACTGAGGGCACTGGGGTCACTGTGTGGCTTGGGGCCACTCTCAGAAGCAACTGAGATGATGGAGAAAGGGTAACAGGTCCCCATATTGCCCTGTAGCCCTTGCTGCCAAGTATCAGCCCCACAATGGTGGCCTGGAGGAGGTTCCAGAGGCCACAGGATGCCCTAGGAGAGGAGCTGCAGCCTGGGTCACTGAACCCCAACTGGGAGTTCTTGGCAGGGGGGTAGTTGGGGTGTCTCTTAGACCATTTCTGAAAGCAGAAGTCTGTACCAGTGAGACTGGGAGGGTGTCCTCATCTTGCCCTTAGCTTTGAAGCCTCCTGTCCACTTTTTGGGGTTCTTTTAGGTGTCCTACTAGAAGTGACCTCTGACTACAAACCTGTCTTGCCAGGTAGCTGTTTAATCATCTTTGAAGCTCCATCTTGTGTTTTATCCTTGCATCTGGAGAGAAAAAGGACCAAAGCTGCTGCAAATCCTGAGAGAATTTATCCTCCTTGCAGAACTTGTCCCACCCCCTGAGCAGAGCTGTCATTTCCTCTGGCAGGAGAAATGACATCAGGATCAGCATCACCAGTCCTCACAATTTAATCTCATCCCATCAGCTAGTGTAACTGCCTGTGATCATGTGAATCTTCTTTAACTTCTTTTAAACACAAGAAAAGGAACTGTGATTTTATTTTTTTGCCACAGAGCTGTAAAGAGCAGCATGAAGATCACCTCGAGCATTTCCAAAAGGAAATTGTGAAGGCAACCAAATAAGCCCTGCAAAGGCAACATTACCTGTCCCCTCCATTTTTAAGTTAATTTGTCTTCTCAACCTCCCTGGTGATTTTTTAACACTTAGGAATGGCAGTGCAGCAAAAATTCACAGAATTTTTTGTTTGTTTTGTTTTGTTTTTTTTTTCTGAAATAATTTATTCCACAAAATGGGGATGGTCTGTAGTTTTCTCATGGAAAGCAGTATCTGACATAACGTGTCCATGAGAACACTGGCACATGCCTTAAGTGCCATCTGAGGTAATTATTGGGGTTTAGCTTCTTTGAACAACCCATAGGTGCCCAGGTGCTTTTTGTTTGGTTGCTTATTTTTTTAGGAATGCAGGATAATGCCTCAAAGAACCCTTTTACAGAATAATATTTATGCTAAATAAGGACCCCTCCTTGCAGTTTGAGGTAACATTAAATTTTTTTTTGTTTTGGATCCGCAAAACAAAGTCCAACCATGGAAGGGTTGGGTGCAAGCAGATTTTATTTGACAATTGACAGGGGCAAAAACATAGAGCCAGGCAAAAGAGGGAGAGAGGAAAAGAAGATAGAAGAAAGAGGGAAAAGTGGGAAGAAGGGGGGAAGAAAGAATGAGAGAGAGAGTCACCAGCAGGGGTCCAGCTGTCCAGCGAGTCTCTTCAGGTTGGTGCTGATCCTGGACAGGGTCTGGTGCAGAACAAAAGTGGGTCAAGAGACAAAACAGCCACAGCATGGACAGCCATATCATAGAACTGGCTGGGTTGGAAGGGACCTCAGAGATCATCAAGTCCAACCCTTGATCCACTCCCCCCGTGGTTCCCAGCCCATGGCACTGAGTGCCACATCCAGTCTCTGTTTAAATATCTCCAGGGATGGAGAATCCACCACTTCCCTGGGCAGCCCATTCCAATGCCTGATCACCCTCTCCATAAAGAAATTCTTTCTAATATCCAACCTAAACCTCCCCTGGCACAACTTGAGACCGTGTCCTCTTGTCTTGCTGAGAGGTGCCTGGGAAAAGAGACCAACCCCCCCCTGGCTCCAACCTCCTTTCAGGGAGTTGTAGAGAGTGATGAGGTCTCCCCTGAGCCTCCTCTTCTCCAGGCTGAACAGCCCCAGCTCCCTCAGCCTCTCCTCATAGGATCTGTGCTCCAGTCCCTTCACCAGCCTGGTTGCCCTCCTTTGGACCTGCTCCAGCACCTCAATCTCCTTCCTGACCTGAGGGGCCCAGAACTGGACACAGGACTCGAGGTGTGGCCTCACCAGGGCTGAGTACAGGGGCAGAATCACCTCCTTGGACCTGCTGTCCACGCTGTTCCTGATCCAGGCCAGGATGCCATTGGCCTTCTTGGCCACCTGGGCACACTGCTGGCTCATGTTCAGCTTCCTGTCAATCCAAACCCCCAGGTCCCTCTCTGTCTGGCTGCTCTCCAGCCACTCTGTGCCCAGCCTGTAGCACTATATACCCCTGAGTCCCTTTTGTTCTGAAGGGGCAGCTCTCAGTCAGACAGGGTCATTAGCAGACAGGCTGCCTGGAGAGGAGCTTCTGCAGAAGGGTGCAGTTCCCCACCCAGTCATCAGTTCTTATCTCCTTCCAGGCAACACTCCTCCTGCTCCAGCCACCTTAGCCAGGTACATAATCCTGTCTCCAAGGGTGTCCCAGGATGACCCTCAGGAAAGGGGAGCAGTCTCCACCCAGTAGGTTTTATCACATCCCCAGGTGTCAGCCCCTGCTCAGCTCTGGCCAGCCAGGTCCTCCACCCTAGCCAGGACTATTCACTTTAAAATTGCTCTTTTCAGACAATTTCGAATCAGTGAGGTCAGACTCTCACACCCCTCAACTTAAGGTATTTCAGCAGGTATTTAAGACTCTGGAAATTTGGCTTAAATTTGAAGTTCAGCACATGTTTGAGTGCTTTCTTCAGGTAAGCTGGATTTAAATCTAAACTCTGGTGAGCGAGGGCTGTGGTCAGATGGCAGCTCAGATACACAGTTGTTAATCACCCTAAATCATGTTTCATCCTCTGCTCTCTTCACAGAGATATGCAGCTGTGGTACCAGCTCAGAACTGAAGAATTAGAGCACATGCAAGCTGCTTACTTTGGTGTTAAGGGAAGAAACAATAACAACAACAATAAGCAACTCAGGAATAAACCTGCATTTGCTGATGTGACTAAAGTGGCATATGATAACCAAGGCTTCTACAGGTAAGGCTGTTCAAATACACAGGGTCTGGGTGAGTTTGTTGAACAGATTTTAGAAGGATTCCTCTCCCCTGTGTTTTGAAGGGATGCCCCTGAAGAGGAGCTGATGCTAGTGCCACCTCCCTCCTTACAGCTTCTTCCCCCCCAAGCAATGCTTGGTTAAGCCTGGTCTGTGCCAGATTAGCTGGAGGGAGGTTTTTAATTGGCTTTGTTAAACTGATGCTAAACTGCATCAGGGAAATCACAGCTCTGTGTTGGTCAGTGGCATCAAAGTCCAGCTTGCTCAGGAAAGGAGCCAGCTGGGGCTCTGGGGGCTGTGGCACGAATCAAGGGGAGCACTAAGCATCTCTGCTTATCCCGGGATGACCCCCAGAACTGCCCTGAGAAAGAGTGGTTTGTTATCAGGGTGTGCAGGGCAAATGCAGTGGGATCCTCAGGGGCAGTGCATGGAAATGTCCTCTCTGAAAGACAGAGCAGCACTGGGGGGTGGGACAGGTACTGCTTGTCAGTTCAAAATCACCTCTGAACGTATCCAGATGTGGTACTCTGGCTGTGTTGCTGACAAAAGAAAAACAGCAAAATCAATAGATAGTAAGGGCTCATTACTGTTTTGCTGTTACCATTCACATAAACACATGTCATTCTGTCTTTTATATCCTTTGGGTTCTACTTGGTTGTCATGTACAATAATATATAGCTCAATCCATGTTTAGTTTTAATTCACTGCTCACTTGTTCAGCTTCTACGTGCAGCAGTGACTGTGATTTGTAGTGGTGACTTGCAGAAAGCAATTTTATGCAGATTATAAACCTCCTTCCATGTCACAGTGCAGCTGGAAATTATATTCAAATGGAGCTTTTGCACAGGAGTCTGATGGCTGCCTAATCAATTTCTAGCTTTGGGTCATTTCAGAAAGATGTATAAAGCTAATTAAATGAAGATTATAACCTAAACAGTTTCAAGACAACTCAGGATACAATTTTTAGTTTTGGGCAGCTTCAGTCTGCTATAATGTTTTGTATAAGTGTAATATGCTATTAAAACAATATGGATGAGCTTAGAAAAGGCTGTAAGCAGGTTAGTACCCTGCTGGAGCCTCGAGCCCCTTCTGGGCACTCACCTGCATCACTCCATGGAGCAGGAGCTGCTGGGTTATGTTTGCCAAATTCTATATGCCTTTTCTGAACTGGAAGGAGCAGAGAATATACAATTCCTCTGGATAAGCAGATTCACTCAGGCCAGAAATCAACAAGTTTACTTTTTCTTTAGACAACTGGAGAATGTGTAAGCTGCAGCGGAGGGTTGCAGAAGGCCAGGAGGAGGAAGGACCTTCAGCTCTTTTTTTCCTCCCTAGCACAGTGCACATGCTGTGTGGTAAATACCACTGCAGATGCCCACCTCTTCATGCTTGAAGTCTCCTCTTCACCAAGGACTACATTATTTGCAGCAGGCAGAGGAGATGAGATCCTGGCTAATCACTAGCTAGAACAAAGATCAGCTGGGAGGGAAGGTGTATTCATCTGTCCATGCCAGAACCAAAAGTCTGTCTGCTTCCCGTGCGGGGAGTGGGTGCCACTCCTAATCAGCAATGGAAATGGCATTGAAGCTCTCACAGGCCCTAAAAAAACTCTCAGAATTGCTCTAGGAGCAGGGGTGACCCTTTTTTAGCTTGTCCTCAGTTCCCTTTCTTCACTCAAATAAGATCTCTATAGTCAAGGTTAGTGAAAGATGCTAGTTTCTACTGCTTGGTGGTGTTCAATGGATATATGTTGGAGATCAGATATGGGAATTCTGCTGCCGTGTTTCATGCCAACTCTTGAAGACAATAAATGATCTGCCAGCTTTGTGTCTTATTTGCAAGACTTGTTTTTTTGTGTGCAGTGAATTAGGCTGTTTCACTGCCCTGTGCACATCCAGCAGGACAGTGTGGGCAAATCCCTGGGGAGGTGCAAACACAAAGCTGACTGATGCTGGGAAGACCAGTGTGGAAGGACATGTTTACCACCTGGATTATATCTCCAGTTCCTTTCTCTGTTTGCCATGAAGTGGACATGTTGGCAGCCTCTGCTTGAAGGAAATCTCTAAGTGTCTGGGGTTTGCTGTAGTGGTGGAGCTCTTACAACAGTGATTGTCCAAGGAAATAAATAGAGGTGGTTGAAAAAAGCAGCAAAACTGAGGAGGGCAAGATAAGCCCCAAGGAAAGCTTCTGCATTTTGCTGCGTGCATGTGGACCAAACTCTGTCACAAATAAACCAAAAGATAATTTAACCCAGGAAGGTTCAGCCTTGACATTGGGAAGTGACCTGGTTCCTGGAGAGGTGGTTCATGCCCCAGGCTTCTTGGTGTTCAAGTGGCATTTGGACAATGCCCTTAAAAATACACTGTTAATTTTGGTCAGCCCTGAACTGGTCCTGCAGTTGGACTAGATGATAATTGTAGGTCTCTTCCAACTGTCCTGTCCTGTCCTGTCCTGTCCTGTCCTGTCCTGTCCTGTCCTGTCCTGTCCTGTCCTATCCTGTCCTGTCCTGTCCTATCCTATTTTTGTGTTAATATTTCTAACATTTGGAGGAATGTTGACAAAGCCCTGCTAGATGCCTGAGCAAATCAGAAATCCTGCTTGTTTTTTCTAATAAAGATCTCTCCTGGGAAGCACAGGAGGCTGCTGGTTTCCTCCCTGCCCTTCCTGGGGTGCAGTACACGTGGGTCTCTGATGCATCCTCAGGAAGTGGCTCTGCAGCCCACTGTGAAAGGGAGGATGAGTGGTGCCCCTGCCTGAGAAAGGAGTGGGTGGAGGCTTGGCAATTTATGCCATTTTTAAGGTGGCATTTCCTTTTCTTAGAGAAAAGTGTTGTGCTGCTGCTTCCTGTAACACATGGGGTATCTGGGAGAATGAAAACTCTCTGACCCTTCAAGATGATCCTCTTGAGTGTATCTTAGCCTGTTTTTGACTAGGAAGGGATGTAGGTCATGCTGCTTTTCAGGCTTAATTGAAATAGATTTAGAGATTAACTGGAGATTAACATTTTGATTCACCACTTATAGGCTCAAAAATACTGTAAGAACAAAGAAAACAAAAATCCAATTCTCTCAGGTAAGCCAATATAAAATAAAGCAAAAAGACAGTTCTTTCAGACTGGGAAGATGTTTGTGGTGGTTTGTAAGGCTGTCATCTGTTGCAGTGATGTTGCAGTGTGCCCACAACATCTCTTTGGCTGTCACAAGGTGACATAATGTGGATGCAGAATGCTGGTGTATGGAAGTTATAAATAATGTAGAAGCCCAGCTGTTGGACAGCAGAGGCTCCAGTGTGCTCTTCTGGACCTGTCTGCCTCAAAATGAGATCTTTTATCCTTCATGTTCAAAGCACAGAACTAATGTAATTACTGTAGAGTGTTGCAGGGAAATTTTAGTGGCAACTCCTCTAATTATAAAGAGCCCCATTCTGGCTTCTCAGCTGCTTGAACAAATTGCTTTAAAATGCTGAGAAATGTGTCTGCAAATACCTGGGATCATTAACTGCAGTGTGCAGTCACTGCTGATGCCACCTCTTTCATTTGGATGTAAGGAATCATAATGAGGATAAAAATACCATTTTTTTTTTTTTAGCAGAAAGTCTTATATGCAGGAACTGCAAGGCTTTACAACATATTTTCTCTTTTATAATATTCAAAGAGCTTGTTGAGCAGGGAAAGCCAAGTTAGAAGGTGTGGGGCTGCTGGGAGGGACCTTGTTTTCCTCCATGTGTCTTCTCAGAAGTGTAGAGCATGGAGCAGAGCTATCAGGGTGCTGCTGGATACAGAGGTTTGTGGCAGATTAGCTGAAGAAAAGGGTCTGTTATCTCTGGGAAGGAGATTAAGTGCAGCTGTGGGCTGTGGGATTAGGGGAGAAGTGGGCAGAGGCACGGCCTGTCGGCACGGGGCTGTGCTGGGAGCAGCCCTGGCAGCCTGACTGGGGCCTCAAATCCCTAAAATAAGTTATGCTCTCTGTAGTAGTTTAAGAGTGAAAAGGCTTCCCAGCCCTGCATGAGAATGAAGCCAGGAGAATTGGCATCATTCATGCAAAGTGAGAGCTCTTCCTCAAAGTGGCAGAGAGCTGCAGGCACCCTGGGGGTGTCAGGCACAGCAGAGGAACCAGGGCTGGAAACACCTGAGTGCCTTTAGGAGGGTTTTTTTGCAAAAAGGTGTATTCTTGAGTATAACAGATACGTAATTTCTGAGTCTGTTCTTTTCTGATGCAGAATAATACCTGACCCTGCAGAACCCTTTGCTGGAATAATTGCTTGGCACCACCACTCAGGAGGAGCATCCCTCTTCCATCCCAGCACACAGCAATGTGCAGAGATGGGATGCTCAGGTGCCAGGGCAGGCAGGTTGTCCTCTGTATAGTAATACCAGTAAAGAAAAATACCAGTAAAGAAAAGCTTAGGGACAGCTGTCTTTCCTCTGTGCCAGCTACAGCCCAGCCATGGCAGGGGCTTGGAACTGGATGATTCTTCAGGTCCTTTCCAACCCAAACTGTTCTGTGGTTCTCTGATACTGTTGATTCAAGCAGTGGAGGTGAATGTCAGTGAGAGAGGATCTCCAAGATCCTGGTGATGAGTGGGTTCCCCCTACATGGTCCCCAGGGAGTGGGGGGTGCAGGTGGGTCAGGGCCAGGGGCTGGTTTGGCCTTGGGATCCCTGCCTGGAGGGATCCTGGAGGAAGGAGAAGGAGCTCCAGCAGCTTACTGGTGGCTCTCAGACTGAAAGAGCAGCCTCCTCTTTTCCATTTAGTAGTCCTAGCCATGCCTTTAGGTGAAGTCCTAAAAACATCCAGCATAACCATTGTGGGAGCAAACAGACAACCCTTTTTGGTGTGCAGAGGCCTGAGCACTCCACTCGTTGAGCCACAGCATATTGATAACAACTCAGTGTGCACAGAAAGATTGCTGCCCCAGGAAAAACACAGGTAGCTAATAATAAGAGAAGGGTGAGAGACATGGTTTCTGTTTGCACCAACTTCCTGATTATGGTAAGAAAAAGCCACACCTAGGGAAGCCTCTGTTTTCATTGCTTTTTCAGCATAACAATCCTGTAACCTATCTTGGAATAGGTACTCTGTGGATTGAGGGTTATTTTCCAATGGAAAATGGATGGTCCACACTCAAGGAACTTAGCTGTAGGCTTAACTCCTTTTCATCCTCTGTCAGCTAAGATGACAACCAGAAAGAAACTAGTCCACCTCAAAAATACATGGAAAGAGCAACAAAGAAATTTGGTGATTTTTTTTTTTTTTCTCCTGGTGCAAAAACATTTGGAAGAAGTTGTGCATTCCAAATTTGGACTCTTTTGAGGTGAATTATTTTACACAGCTCTAGGCCAAGTTATAAAGCATTCTCTATGAAGTTGCTGATCTGACTGCAGGAGTGAATCAGATGGAAAAGTCCATGTCTCCAAGGGTCTGAAGTCCTCCTTTCAGATACCCACTGCAGGTGGAGTGTATTATCAAGAAGGAAAAAATCCCTTCTGCAGAGAAACAGGCTAGTATATTCTCCCACAGAAGATATTTTTAGTACCTAATTTTTTTGTGCCAGAGCCTTTTCTGACTACAAGATGCATTACCAGTGAACCTGACAAAAAGCAAACAAGGACAATTCAGCAACAAAGATGTCCAAGTGAAAAGGTTTTGCAAAAAACCCCAAAGGCAGCATGCTCTTAGGGGAGGCAACACAGTATTTTCAGTCAGTCCAAGAAATCACACGCAAGGTTGGTGAAATTAGCTCATAGCTTTGGCCTCCACATTAAAATGAAATGTGTTTCCTTTTTCTCTTTGATTTAGTGTCTATAATGGTTGAAATTTTCCACTACCTTGTGTAAGGGGTTGCAGGGATGGTGCAAATCAGAAACTTGTGTTGCTCTAAAATATGTTCATGTCTGGCCAGGCTTGCTGAGGAGCAGGGCTGCAAGCCAAAGGACCTTCAGGCAGTATGGACAAGCTGGGGTGGGACACTTGGCCACATTCCTGCCTTCCGTTCTGGCTCCTTGAGGGCCCTTACTTCCCCAGCTACTTTTCCTATCTGAACACTTAAGTAGAAGATACTAAAAAGGTGAAGTATCTGAAGCCCTTCTCCTAGCAGAAGGCCATGATGTGGTTTTATCACACCCAAAGAAGACAACACTTTAATAAATACTCATGCTGAGACATACTGCTGCACATCCTGATGGAAAACATAAAAAGAACAAGAAAAAAACCACCAGGACAGCTAGAATGAGTGCCAGGAGATGCATCAGTAGGAGAACTAAGGGGGCAAAACATCTTCTGCAACAGCAACTTTGTGTTAGATGACCTGGGAAAACCAATTTATCTGGCTGCTTTTGTAGGTCAGCAGTCTTGCCAGGTAGCTGGACCCTTCAGTCCATACATTTTCATTTACAACTGGCCTTGCTGACTGGAACTGTCCCTGTTGGTCTAAAATCCCAGGCGTGCAGAGCTCCATCCTGCTGGGGTACCTGGGCGGGATGGTTTGCCCCGTGGGGCTCAAACCTCTGCAAGGTTCTGACACTACAGGAACTGTGGGATGCTCCCAGGCTGCAGGAGGAGATGCAGGACCCATCGTCACAGCCACATTTAATATTTTGCTCCACAAAGCATGCAGTGAAATGGCTGCAAGCAGCAAATGTCCTGTCTGAGGCAATTGGGGGTAACTCATGGGGTTCCCTACCCATGGGATGTGTGACTGGGAGGCACTTAGGAGCTGAAGGGAGGAGACCCAGCACAGCAGAGGGGCAGATTTTCTTTACAAGCTTTTACGTAGGTGTTCCCCACCCTGTGAGCTGTCCCACCTTGAGCTTCTCTATTTGTGGAGGATTTGTTATCACTGTGCTCTCAGTTCCCCATCGCCACCTTTCAGACACTGAAATCTTCCACCCCTTTTGACACGCACGTTGCAGAGAAAGATCAGGCAGGGGAAGTGAGCTGCGGTTTCTGCTGGGGGCCCTTGTCACAGAAGGGTAGGATAGCTGGCTGCTAAATTGTACCAATTTCTGAATTTCAGTCTTAGTTGTCATCGCAACGAGGGCGGAGGGTGTGTGCAGAGCACCATGTGCTTTCAATAAAGCTGCTGTTATTGTTTTCATAACGCTCCCATGATTACCCCCGGCTCTGGTACAACGTCATCAGACATACAGCAACAAAGAATTCCCCTCCTGCCCTCCAGGATAAGAGGCTTTTGTCAGGGGCAGTGCCAGCAGCGGGCGACACCGCAGCCGCCCCGCAGCTTGCAGCTCTCACACTTCCCGGTGTCCCCTTGTCCCCTCCAGCTACACCATCTCTCAACTCAAACAAATCAGAACCCTTGTGAATCCTCTAGAACGTGCTGACTAATGCTAGGGTGGCTGTTGGTCTCCCCAGATGGGAGTTCTGACTTTATCTGTCCAGTGAAGTTCCTTCTCAACTGCCCTGTCTGGGCTGCTCAGCTCCTTCCACCCTAAGGGGGGTCACTTTGTGCTTCCAGATAAGAGGCCAGGGAGGTCCTCTAATCCTCCTCCTGCAATGTTTTGGAGTAGCTCAGCTGGAAACCGGAGTTAAGGAAAGTTGAAGAGCTTGGGAAAAAAAAAAAAAAAAGTCACTGTTTTTTCAGGATAAAGTACAGAGCTCCTGAGGATGGAAAGTGCAAAGTGAAGGCTGAGTCTGCCTGATACCCGGGCGTGCAGAGCAATCCTGCCCCACAGGCATCTGCCCACCTCCACACCCCAACCCTCTGAACACCTCTGCTCTGCTCCAGCTGGGGCTGTCCCCCTGGCACCAGGGCAGTGAGCAGGGGCTGCCTGCTCACACCTCATCCAAGACTCGTTTCAGTCGATGCAAGTGTAACAGTGCCCAAAATGGGAAGAGGATGTTGTGGGGCCAGGGGATGGGTGTCCTCTCAGGGCTGTTTCAGCCTGTCTGGCTGAGTCAGGTGGACTGTGGGTAACTGCAGTGGCACAATGCAGAGCTTTGTAGGAGAAAATAGGAGAATGAGATGAATCCTGCCCAGGTAAACTATATTTATTGCACAATAGGCAGAATACCTACATTTGAACTATAATCCTGGCAGGGCTGTTTGCAAAACATGCAAAAACTTCATCCCAGTTCTTCTCCCTGTGCACGTTCTTTTGATTTGATTTTTATTTTGTAACTGTTGACTACCAACCTCTGGCAGATGGGACTGAGTTCCTTGTACTACAAAAAAAAAAAAAAACCAAAAAAAAACCATACCCACAAAGACCCCAGTATCAAGTATCTCAGAAACTTTTTTTTTTGTCAGGGAGCTCTGCAGCATTACCCCAGGTAGCTTCTGTCTATGGCAAGCCCCAGGGGTACTCAGGTGCTTGGCACACAGGTAGCTGAGGGCTTGTTGGTGCACCAAGATTAAAAGGCACAGTTACAGCAGTACTGATCAATACAGAGTGCCTAAAGCTACCAGGCTGTTTTTTTGAGAAAGAGATGGGTTTGTTCCTGTGCAATTTACAGATGGGTAAATCCTGCTCACCAAAGCACCCCCGTGATGAGTATATTCTGAGTACACAGTTCCTTCTTGCATCAATGCCAAGAAGGCCAATGGCATCCTGGCCTGGATCAGGAACAGCGTGGCCAGCAGGTCCAAGGAGGTGATTCTGCCCCTGTACTCAGCCCTGGTGAGGCCACACCTCGAGTCCTGTGTCCAGTTCTGGGCCCCTCAGGTCAGGAAGGAGATTGAGGTGCTGGAGCAGGTCCAAAGGAGGGCAACCAGGCTGGTGAAGGGACTGGAGCACAGATCCTATGAGGAGAGGCTGAGGGAGCTGGGGCTGTTCAGCCTGGAGAAGAGGAGGCTCAGGACAGGACCTCATCACTCTCTACAACTCCCTGAAAGGAGGTTGGAGCCAGGGGGGGGTTGGTCTCTTTTCCCAGGCACCTCTCAGCAAGACAAGAGGACACGGTCTCAAGTTGTGCCAGGGGAGGTTTAGGTTGGATATTAGAAAGAATTTCTTTATGGAGAGGGTGATCAGGCATTGGAATGGGCTGCCCAGGGAAGTGGTGGATTCTCCATCCCTGGAGATATTTAAAAAGAGACTGGATGTGGCACTCAGTGCCATGGGCTGGGAACCACGGGGGAGTGGATCAAGGGTTGGACTTGATGATCTCTGAGGTCCCTTCCAACCCAGCCAGTTCTATGATTCTATGATTCTATAATGGCAGCAGTGCTGTCAGATGCCTCTACACTCCCTACACCATAGCTCATGCCCCAAATAGTTTAGTGATACACCTTTCCATTGCAGAGTAAAATTGATTCTCCTGTCCAGGAGAGATGTGTTTGGAGCCTGCTCTGTGGCCTTGTTTGCTTGGCATTGCTTTCTGCTGCTCCCCTGCAGCTCCTGTATCTTTGGATGTTTGGTGTGTGAGCGTTTCTGCTGGTTTTCTGCACCTGATCATTGCAGGATGCAGCTGCTGCTTCCCAAACAGCTTTCCCTGTGTGGAAGGGTAAGAGCTGGCTGTGGGTGTGCAGGTTGGGGACCAACACCGAGGGCTTCAGAGGGAGCTGGGGGGGCCTGGGTGTCCCCCAGGCAGTCAGACATCTCCCTCAGATGCTGCTGGGGGAGAAGTGATGTTGTACAAAGCGTGGGGTCAGGCAGTAGCCATTGGGCCAGTGGGGCTCTGGCACAAGCCAGGGTGTGACTGTGCTCCAGTGGCACTGCTGGCAGCTCTGCAAAGTACACCCCAGATCTCCCCAGCACAGCTCACCCTCCTGAGCCCAGCAGTGCTCTCTGAACTGAGCAAGGATTTGCCTTCTGCACCACTCCCAGCATTTGGCTGTTCTTAGTAATATCCTCCAGAAAGTGTGACATTACATTGACTCGTTTGATGAAAAACAAAGAAACAACATCTGCCCTAGCCCCAAATAAAAAAAACCAAACCTCACAAAGCTATTCAAAGGATGCATCAGCTTTTATGGAGACACAATTATTTACCCCCCTGCTGCCAACTGGTTTTGCTGGGAGAAGTGAGTTCACACATTACAGCACAAGTTGTCTGCCAAGTGCCTGATGTGCAAATAGGTGGAAGGTTCTGTGTCCTCTTCAGAGCAAATGAAGCCAAAATAACTATTTTTCTTCATGCTTACAGGTTCCAGGAGGAGTGGGCTCGGGACACCAGATCTCCAGAGTGCTGCAAAGATGAGGATCATCTCCCAGGCTTATCCAGGAGCAGCAGAATACTGCTGGGGGTACTGGGGCACAGCACTGGGGCACCCACAGTGAGTGCCATACATGTTGTTGAAGTCTATGGACATAAGGATGGTTATAACAGACCAAGCTGTCAGATACCTGGATAGCTGGGGTCTGAAATATAATCTTTCCTCTGGACCAAAATGAAAATTGGATAGAAATATGTGCCTTAAAGACAACACAGGAAGTTAATTATTCATATGAATTTGCAAATTTTCTATATTCTAAGATAGTTATTTAACAGAAATGCTTCAAGGTCTGATACAAATAAAGAACTGAATGCTGGGAAGAGCAGTCTGTAGCCATTCCTTGTGGTGTGCTATCTGTTGGGACCATGGCAAAAGCATAATATCATTCTTCTGGAAATCTGGAGAGCAGTGGTACCAGCTTGGATACTTGCCTCATACAAAGTCACTGATGATAACTCCACATTCAGTTGCAAGCAGTGCTTTTTTGAGCATTCCAGAATGAGAAGTTCCCCGTATTTTTGCACAGTAGCATGGTAGAACTTCAATAAAGTGTTGTTTTTAATTAAAAATCCCCCATTGCTTTGTATCATGAAGGCCTTTTTGTTCAATTCCTCTGCTCCAATCCACCAGCTGAGGTATATTTTTTCTTGGTTTGTCCATTTTGAATAGTTAAGTAAATGAAGTAGCTCTTACTCTGCTGTTCATATGCACACACATACCTCTTATAGGTACAACATACTTATTTTTGCCCGAGTTGAAGCCTTATTTATACATCTGTCAGCAGCTAACAGGTGTTGTCATATTTCTGTCATCGTGGAAATACAATCTCATAGCAGGCTCCAGTAATTGTTTTAATTGTTTGGGTTTTTGTTTTTTTTTTCCCCCACTTGCTATGAATCAGGTCTCATCTTTAGGCCTTCAATTCTAAAGTTTCAGTTTTGAAAATCAAATTATTGTAGCTGGCTGGCAGGCCTAGAAATGCTCTGGTCCATCCTGAGATGGCAGAGATCAACAACACGTGCTGGAGCTTCAGCTGTGTGGAAGCTGGAGCAGAGGAGCTGTGAGAGTCAGGACATTGGACCTTCCAGCACTCATTCCAGTTAGGTTCTCAGTTCATTAAATAAATACTAGCCCATGTTTATCAGGATGTATTTTGTATTTCTGCTGGGAACCATTTTGCCTGCAGCTTTTCAGTACCCTGACAGCTTCTGTACACAGATGTTCTTTTCATCCCATGGGCAACGTTTGGTCCCAGCTGCAGAGGGGTCAGCCTGGTTGTCAGAAGATGCCTTACAAAGGCTCAGCACAAGGCAGGCCACAAGAGGAGCCAGCTGGAGCCCCTGGCAGCCTGGAAAAAGAGATGGAAGGCTGTGAAATCCCCATCCCAAGCCCTGCAGTCTGGCAGGAGGGCAGGGAGTTTGGGCTCTGTCCATGAGGAAAGGACTCCTGGGGCAGCCAAGGCTGGGACAGCAGCAGCCCTGAAAGTTTTCAGGTGAATGAAAATAAAAGCAAAACATGGCAAAGGAGCACAGAGAGAAGCAAAGGCTGGGAAGACTGGCCCAGCACCTGGGATAAGGTGGAACCTACATAAGGCTGGTTCTTTGGAATTGAAAGTGAAGAAGTTAAAGACTTGCCACATAATAGGAGGTACAACTTAGTAGTGCTTGTGGGACAAATGATTCACATTTTTCAGAAAAGGAGGAAGAGCAGCAGGATGAGGGGGACAGACTTCAAAAAGGCAGCAGTCAACATACCAAAATAACAAGTACAAAGGATCCATGCAGAAACCATCTGGTAGCTGGAGAGCAGGAGAGCTGGCAGTCACTCCCAGGGACCACTGGAAGTGGTCAGGCAAACCTGATGCAGAGGACAGCAAAAATCTGATACAGGCACCTCAGGAGCTCTCAGGACATGAAAATCAGAGTGGTGAACCTCAAAAAGTGAAAATGTGGGAAATGACTGAGGAGCTGCAGAAAAATTGGTGAGTGGAGATGTTCAGGAAGGTAAGAAGTACCTGTTCAGAGGGAAGGAGAATTACAGCAAGAAAGGAAAATGGATGAAGAGAAAACAGAGTGGAAGAAACGGAGAGCTGGTGTGCTTTAACCCCCACCAGCAGCTCAGCCCCCCCAGCCCCTTGCTCGCTGCTCCCAGGGATGGGGAGAGAATGGGAAGGGTAAAAGTGAGAAACCTCCTGGGCTGAGATAAAGGCAGCTGAACGGGTGAAGCAAAAGCTGCAGACACAAGCAAAGCAAACCAAGGGATTCCTTCCCTCCTTCCCATGGCAGGCAGGTGCCCAGCCAGCTCCAGGGCAGACAGGGACAGCTCCACACCCAGCAGGGACTTGGGAAGCCAAATGCCATCACTCCAAACATCTCCCCCTTCCTTCTCCTCCCCCAGGTGTCCTGTGCTCTGGAATGTCCCTGTGCTCAGGGGGGTCAGCTCTCCTGGTCCTGTCCCACCCCCAGCATCCTCACTGGTGGGCTGGGGTGAGGAGCAGAGGAGGCTTTAACAAGGAATCCATCTCTGCATGAGCAGTGCTGTTCCCAGCACAAATCCCATACCAGTGACTGTGAAGAAAATGAACTCTGTCCCAGACAAATCCAGGACAAGAGGAAACCTAGAGGCAGGGTGTTCCTTGGGAAAAGCAAAAATGGACCCAGTGATGGCAACCACTTAATCTCTGCTCTGGATCAGGCATCACTAGGAAGGTCACTGGATAGTGCAATGAGTTTTAGGAAACTCTGGAGGGACAAGAGAAATCTTAGAATATGGGGAAGGGCAAATCTAACTTTAATAAGGGGAGAGCAGAGAACCTCAGGGAGCACCAGGATGAAGGGGCTTCTCTGATACTCAGAGAGCTCATAGGACAAATGATCAGACAATCAGTTTGTAAAGCCAGCATGGCTCAGCCTACAGTTCAGAGCTGTAGGCCTGGGGGGAACTGGTACCAGTAATGTCATGCCTGACTGTCTCAAAGCAGCTCCAGTACACGTGTGGAAGGTGTGGAAGGCTTGGTTACACCTGATCCAGCCTCTCTGCACCCCTTTTGAATGTCTTCCTTCCACATCTCTGTGATGGTGTTAATGAGATTTCATCATTTAGCTCCCTGATGTTTAAATTTTATCTTTTGACTTTAAAAAGCAGTAGTCTGATTGCAAGTCACTGAGTGAACTAAATTCCCTTGTTGGGATGTCTGAGTGAGCACACTGCATGAGAAGGGAGCCCGGGCACCCTCTGCTCCAGTGAGGACAATCTGAGTGTGATGGGCAGAGCAAACCCTGGGGGTGACAGGGACACAGGAAGCAACGGAGGAGGGAGGTGAGTTTACTGCCTGTGTGCAAGAGCATTGGCCTGCTGGCATGTGGCAAAGTTACACCAAGATAAGGAAACAACACCCATGCTGGTGTGTAAGACTTGGGGTTCCCTCTGGCACTGCCCTTCTTTTATGCTGGTTACACCCCCTGGACTTGGCTTTATGGTAAACCTTATTGTCAGAAGGAAAGTTAAGTGCTGTGCAGGAAGGAGATGGAAGCAGCAGAGGATCTAAAATAGACATTTGAAAACTTGTAGTTATCAAGTTAACCCTTAAATGTTTGCCAGACAGTGGTTTCCAATGGATTCAGGCTCACAGATCTGCTGCAGAAGCTTTGCATTCCCTAGTGTATTCTACATAACTGGTGGCTTGCACTGAAAGAACAAGTTAAAAAGGTACAAACTCCATAAACAAGCACAAGACAGCCTCCTCCCTCCACAGCTGCTTACAATTGAATTGGGGTATGTTACATTATGGCAGGATAATTCACAGATTCAAACAGGGGCGGCAGTGTTTGCTGCTGCATTCCCTCAGCCTGTGTTTTAAAATGGTTTTCCCCAGAGCAGGCAGCTCTGCTGGGGCTTTGCACTGGCCCCTTCTTGAGTTTTGTCAAGAAAAACAAAGGACTGGTTTTAAGATCTTATGCTAAGTAGTAAATGTTCTCTGAAACGAAGGGGAGATGGCATTTGCCATGCTGGAATCCTGGAGTGCCCCTAGCCTGAGAAGTGCCAGGTACTCCACACAGGGACCCCCTGGGCCCTGCACCCACAGCACTAGGTCCTTGCAGAAATACCCCCTGGGGGGACACCTGCTTGTGTTTGTGGGATATCACAGGGTATCGTGTTACCAGATCCTGTGACTTTTGTCACAAGCCCAATGATATTTCTTATTTTCTTTAAGCCACAAATGGTAGAGTTGGATGAATATGTGAAAATCACAGTTTTTATTTTAAAATGAGTGTCTCACACTTGTGTTTAAAGGAAGAAGTTTCAGTTCTGAAGTGTCAAAGACAGAAAAAAACATGTCTTTTCAGTTTCTTTGGTGGTAATGACATGATTTGGGGGAGGCCTCACTCATGATTCACAGATACTTGAAGCTGTACTACCTTGGTATATCTTTTTCTATGGCTGAAAGGGAAAGACTGCATTTTGATCTGGATGGAGCCATGAACCTTGGGATGGACACCAGAGTACCTGCAGTTAGGTTGGCATGGTTTTCAGGAAGCCTTCCACATGGATTTTTGGCTTTGCAGGCTTTCTCCTGGACACCACCCCCTTGTATATTATCCTGGAAGTCTCCAGAGATGCTGTTTTCTTCAGCATGCTCTGCTGCTGTCAGCCTGATCAAATCCTGTCCCCCTAAAAGTGATGAGAGGAACCTGATCTGTGTCATCCTTCAGGAAATTGAGCAGTTTATCTCCTTCTGTTTACTTGTTGAGGTCTGTTATGAAGCCACAATCGACAGAGCCAGTGTTGCAAGGCTCTCTGTGGTATTCCATTGGCCATTTCTCTTGTCACTGCACCCAGAAGGTACCCGCTGGTGGGAACACTGTGGAGTCCCAGCACCCTGTGTGTCAGTGTTTCAAAAGCCTCTCTCCATTCCTGAGAGCTAAAGCTGCTGCAATGATGGAGACATGGATCTGCTCTGGCACAGCAGCAAGCAAGGCAGGGAAAGGTCACTGGGTGTAAGTGACACCAAATTCTGTGCACCAAGACCAGGAGCAGAGCAGGAGCAGATTACTCTCTGGATCCTTAAGCACGTGTGTGTTCAGACTGCTCCTCTGTTTCAAGGTCAAGGCTGTGTGGAAAGGGATACGTTCCACCCATGAGCTGGAGGCTGTGGTGGTTCCTAATCCATGCCCAGCCTCTGGCCTGCCGTGGGTCAAGGAGGTGGATTCCCTGCTGGCTGCATCCCCTCCTCTTTGTCCTTCCTGGCCCATGGTGGTCCTGGCTCCAGGGGAGGCCCTGAGCTGGCAGGGTGCTGACTGCCATGTGAGGACACTGGAGGCAAAGGGGCTTTGTTCTTCCCCTGAAGCTCTGCTGAAGGGCTGTTTGCCAAACCTGCCAGCTGTTTATTTATACACCTGTTTCAAGGGGAGGATGCTCAAATGGCTTTATTTGCTTCCTGCCTTCAAAGAATCTCAATGCTTTGAATTTTTGTTTTTTTTTCAAAAAAGAAAAGTTGAATATTTTTTCCTTGTGTGTGTAATTTGGTTTGTATTTTGCAAAGGATCAGATATTGAGCTACTTGTGAGTTTGTGCTGGCTGTTTATTATCCCATGTACAACCTAACAGCCCACACAGTAACTTCTGCATTATTTATCAGGGTTATTTATGATAAGTATACAAGGGCGTATTCTATATGCTGACTTCTCCATTGTGTCAGGAACATGAGGTACTCAATTTTTCCATCCTCTTCTGTTTTGCCAATGCCATCAAAATTTCCAAGGATGGAGTGTCACACAGCAGAATCTGGGTGTGTGTAATTAATGCTTTTGAACTGAAAAAGAATGAATTCAGACTAGATATTAGGAAGACATTTTTTGGTAAAAGGTAATTCACTTGAAGTAAACACAAGAAGTTAAAACTGACCAGGGATTTCCAGACCTGTGGATGCCCCTAGCTATAATTTCACCCAAATCAGTTCTGTTCACATCTAATAGTTTGGCTTAGCTGGCTGGGAATAAAGAGTTGAGACCTTGCAGCACAGCTTTTGCCTTTGTATTTGGAGTCAGAGAGTTGCTTTTCTTCATCTCCTAACCAACAAAGAAATAAAATGTGATAATACCAAACCCAATAATATTGCTATATAAATAAGAATGGAAAATCACACATTCTCTAAGTAAAACAATCCTGGAAAGTATTAGCACAGAGAAAAGGAAAAAAAAATCTAAATAATAATAATAATAAAAAAAAATCCCCATCACTCGGAGTAAACAAACATCTTGCTTTCCAGAGGCCGTGCCCTGAGGCCGTGCCCGGGGGATGGGCTGCCGGCCAGCTCCTCCGGCACCCTGACCTCTGCTCGCTGCCCGCAGAGCACAGCACCCACTGCCCCGGGCACGCCACGGCCCCGCTCGCCGATGGAGGATGCTCTACAGGACATGTAAGTGAATATTTGCAAGGAGGAACTGGGGCAAAATGAGCGCTACGAGGAGTTGGAATCCGCAGGAGCAAAAGCGCGGAGGCGGGAGCGGGCGCGGCTCTGCCGGGAGGAGCCCCCGCTCGCTGCCTTCCCCTTCGCTTTTTCCTTCTTAGAGTCTCTTTTTATCAATGATTAGCTACAGACTTGCTGAGGGGAGCTGACTGTGTAATCTGAGCTTTTAAGAAATAGTTCGTTGTGTTTTCTTAAGCACAAAGAAAGACTTTGTGGAAAGGAACTGCCCGCGCTATCCGGATTTAATTTGTTCCTGGAGGGATCCGGTCTCCTCCTCAGCTGTGGGAAAATCTGAAACCATCTTGTGATTTAACAGTTGGCAGATAAAACAAGAAAGCGTTACACGCTGATGCTGCCAGGACAAGGGTGATATTTTGTAAGAAGTCAGATAATTCACCCAAATAAACAACTCGGTCGGTTTAGCAGGGGGGAACCCAGCAATGGCTCCTGAGATCAGCTCACCAGGAAATACAGCTGCCGTCCTTTGGACGCTGGGAAATAAAACATTGTTGGACATGCCACTTGGCTTAGTCACCAAATCAGGCGACACAAGTCTGAAATGAATCCCAGAGTCAGGGAGAGGAGCGGGGGCTCTGCTGCCACACACCCTGCCCGCAGGAGGGACCGGGGGCTTGGGGTGCTCCTCATCCCCCCCAAGAGAACAGGGGGGTCTGGCAGCTCATGGCTGTCACTGGGACCCAGGGGTGTCCCCCGGGCTCTGCCCTTTGGATGTCAGGGATCCAAGTGTGTGCCCCCCCTGGGGACCTGCTCCAAGGCTCCCCAGGACTCGTCTCCCCGGGGCAATCCCAGCAGCAGCACCGCTGCGGGAGCCTTGGGGGGGGATATATTTAATTATATTTAACCCTTGGCTCTCACCTCATTAGCGGGGTCTGTAGGACAGAAATATCCGTGGGCACTGTACACCGCAGCACTCCTCATTTTCACTTCCATTTCGCACTGCCTGCTAAAAAATGGTGATTTGTGTCAGGGATTTCCAGCTATGACCCGGTTTTTAGTTTGGCTGTTTAGGTTCTAGGAGTGATTCCGGGGAAACTTCATAGCAGAGCACAAAAAGCATCGAATTCACAAGGGAATACTCACAGAAAAAAATCCTCACCCTGCTACCACTGCCTCTCAGTGCTAGGCCACACCTCTTGCTTTAATATTTTAATATGCATATGAAATAGGCTCAAAAAATAGAATTAGAGGAGTCCTAAATGACAATTTCTTTCCACATGATGCCTGTTCCTGGTGCTACAATACATTACCAAAAATCCCTCTGATACAGGCGTGATCAAGGTCTCCATGTGCAGTAATGATTTTTAATCTCTCTTCATTCTCTTCAGATGATCTCCATTCCTGAGGGTAAATGGAATAAACTCGGGATGTTTATACTCTATTTAGCTTCCCAAGAACATGCACCGTAAATGTCACACTGTTTGACAACAGTAAAAATATTTACGGGAGGTTTTTTCCCCACCTTCTTACACTTTCTAGAGACAAAAAAGCTTCTTTCTTTTGTGTTACAGAGTTATAGATCAGCACTTGAAGAGTAAGGAGGGGTGTAAGTACCTCATTTCATGTTGGGGCACATGGTTTTAGGACTTTTTGCACAGGTGTGTAGTGAGAGGACAAGGGGCAATGGTTTAAAACTTGAAGAAGGAAGATTTAGGTTAGATACTGAGAGGAAATTCTGGATTGTGAGGGTGGTGCCCAGGGAAGCTGTGGCTGGAAGTGTTCAAGGCCAGGTTAAATGGGGCTTGGAGCACCCTGGGCTGTGGGAGGTGTCCCTGCCCATGCAGGGGGTTGGAACTGGAGGAGCTGAGAGAGCTTGGGCTGTTCAGCCTGGAGAAGAGGAGGCTCAGGGGAGACCTCATCACTCTCTACAACTCCCTGAAAGGAGGTTGGAGCCAGGGGGGGGTTGGTCTCTTTTCCCAGGCACCTCTCAGCAAGACAAGAGGACACGGTCTCAAGTTGTGCCAGGGGAGGTTTAGGTTGGATATTAGAAAGAATTTCTTTCAGGAGAGGGTGATCAGGCATTGGAATGGGCTGCCCAGGGAAGTGGTGGATTCTCCATCCCTGGAGATATTTAAACAGAGACTGGATGTGGCACTCAGTGCCATGGGCTGGGAACCACGGGGGAGTGGATCAAGGGTTGGACTTGATGATCTCTGAGGTCCCTTCCAACCCAGCCAGTTCTATGATTCTATGATTTAAGGTCCCTTCTGACCCAAACCATTCCATGGCTGAGAGCTCGGTGGAGCTGGCAGGAGTAGGGGCAGAGGAGGATGGCCATGGGGCTCTGGGGTGGGACGCTGGCTTTGGGGAGCTGTACCCCGAAGGGAGTGACAGGCCCTGAGCAAAGGCTTAGAGACAGAATCACCCTGCAGAACAGCTCAGGGACCCGCTCCTGGGCTGTGACACTTCCCCCGAGGGACCACCGAGTGGCAGCACTCGCAAACTGCCAGCAAATATATTTATTTTTTATTTATTTACTTATTTATTTAACTCCCAGGCTACCCGGGGCTGTCTCTCATAGAAAGTTTTACAGCATGTATCCAAGCCCAATCTCAAATCCTTCCTGCCCTACCACTTCTCAGCTCCTGCCTGCCCCGTAGCCTTCAGGAGTCCCAGCCTCTCAGTTGGGACTCAGAGGTGGGATTCTCTCCCTCTCTCCCAGTCCCCACGTATTGCTCTTGTTTTCCCACAGGGCTGGGGTGAGATGGCACAGAGGCAAAGCAGGGCAAACCTTCCAGGAGCTTGTGGAGCAATCACACAGTGGTTGGCTCCTGGGTGTCTTGTGTTTGGGAACTTGCTCCTTAACATCAACGAGAAATGTCTGTGTGAGTTGTGTGGCTGAAGCATTTCTGTGTCAGTCCAGATACAGACTGCAGTTTTTAATCCCTCGGGAAGATTTTTGTCCCTCTTCCACATAAAAATTTTATTCATATTACATTCAAATTACAAATTAAACATAATTACGAATCTCCCCGTGTCTTTGCCATGCTGAAATTCTGCCTTTCCCAGGACATTATAAAAATACCAGATTTTGAAGAAAAAAATATATAATTGCAGTAATAAATAATGTAACCCTTTCTTTATCAAAATTTGCAAAGCTGATATTCAGCCTCACTCCTCTGCAGCATTTATCCCTAGAAAGGCACACTGTCCTCCATGCCTCTCTGGGTAATTAAATGCTGATGAAATCTGGTGCAAATAGGCATTTTTGAAATGTACAGAATTCTTTGCACAAGTTAATATATCCCAGTTAGATGCTTTGCTGCAAGCTTTTCTCTGAGGTAAGTTGATCTTACTCCTTGGATCTCTCGACCTGGCTCACCGGGGCCATCCCAGATGATTGGAAGTTGGGGAATGTCACGCCACAAAAAGGGCTGGAAGGAGGACCTGGGAAACTCCAGACCCATCAGCCTGACCTCAGTGCCTGGCAGGGTTATGGAGCAGATCATCCTCAGTGCAATCACACAGCACCTGCAGGATGGGCAAGGGATCAGACCCAGCCAGCACGGGGTTAGGAAGGGCAGGTCCTGCCTGACCAACCTGATCTCCTTTTATGATCGGGTGACCCGTCTGGTGGATGAGGGGAAGGCTGTGGATGTGTCTGCCTGGACTTCAGCAAAGCCTTTGACACCGTCCCCCACAGCATTCTCCTGAAAAAGCTGTCAGCCCACAGCTTGGACAGGAGCACCCTGTGCTGGGTTAGGAACTGGCTGGAGGGCCCAGAGAGTGGTGCTGAACGGGGCTGATCCAGTTGGCGGCCGGTCACCAGTGGTGTCCCCCAGGGATCAGTGTTGGGCCCAGT